>OY856409.1:749852613-751052613 GCA_963693085.1 Alisma plantago-aquatica
CGAGTAACTGAACAAACACTGCGAGTAACTGTCACAACCCTGCGAGTAACTAAAGAAACAATGTGAGTAACTGAAAAAAGCCTTCGAGTAACTGAAACAAGCCTGCGAGTAACTAAACACTGCAAATAATGGTTGAGTAACTGAACAAACACTGCGAGTAACTGCCACAAACTTGCGAGTAACTGAACAAACACTGCGAGTAACTGTCACAACCCTGCGAGTAACTGAAGAAACAATGTGAGTAACTGAAAAAAGCCTTCGAGTAACTGAAACAAGCCTGCGAGTAACTGTAATAGCAGTTCGAGTAACTGAAACAAGCCTGCGAGTAACTAAACACTACAAGTAATGGTTGAATAATTGAAAAAACACTGCGATTAACTGTCACAAACCTGTGAGTAACTGAACAAACACTGCGAGTAACTGTCACAACACTGCGAGTAACTGAACAAACACTACAAGTAACTGAAAAAACTATGCGAGTAACTGAAAAAACCCTGCGAGTAACTGTAATAGCAGTTAGAGTAACTGCGAAAACAATGCGAGTAACTGCCACAACCCTATGAGTAACTGAACAAATAATGCGAGTAACTGAAAAAAGCCTGTGAGTAACTGAAACAATCCTGCGAGTAACTAAACACTACAAGTAATGGTTGAGTAACTGAACAAACACTGCGAGTAACTGTCACAAACATGTGAGTAACTGAAAAAAGCCTGTGAGTAACTGAAACAAGCCTGTGAGTAACTAAACACTACAAGTAATGGTTGAGTAACTGAACAAACACTGCGAGTAACTGTCACAAACCTGCGAGTAACTGAACAAACATTACGAGCAATTGTCACAACCCTACGAGTAACTGAACAAACACTGTGAGTAACTGAAAAAGGACTACGAGTAATTGAAAATACATTGCGAGTAACTGTGACAATACTGTGAGTAATTGTGACAATGATGCGAGTAACTGAAAAAACCCTGCGAGTAACTGTAATAGCAGTTCGAGTAACTACGAAAACACTGCGAGTAACTATCACAACCCTGCGAGTAACTGAACAAAAAATGCGAGTAACTGAAAAAACCCTATAAGTAACTGAAACAAGCCTGCGAGTAACTAAACACTACAAGTAATGGTTGAGTAATTGAACAAACACTGCGAGTAACTGTCACAAACCTGCGAGTAACTGAAAAAACACTACGAGCAATTGTCACAACCCTACGAGTAATTGAACAAACACTGCGAGTAACTGAAAAAGGACTACGAGTAACGGAAAATACATTGCGAGTAACTGTGACAATACTGTGAGTAATTGTGACAATGATGCGAGTAACTGAAAAAACCCTGCGAGTAACTGTAATAGCAGTTCGAGTAACTACGAAAACACTGCGAGTAACTGTCACAACCCTGCGAGTAACTGAACAAATAATGCGAGTAACTGAAAAAACCCTATAAGTAACTGAAACAAGCCTGCGAGTAACTAAACACTACAAGTAATGGTTGAGTAATTGAACAAACACTGCGAGTAACTGTCACAAACCTGCGAGTAACTGAAAAAACACTACGAGCAATTGTCACAACCCTACGAGTAACTGAACAAACACTACGAGTAACTGAAAAAGGACTACGAGTAACTGAAAATACATTGCGAGTAACTGTGACAATACTGTGAGTAATTGTGACAATGATGCGAGTAACTGAAAAAACCCTGCGAGTAACTGTAATAGCAGTTTGAGTAACTACGAAAACACTGCGAGTAACTGTCACAACCCTGCGAGTAACTGAACAAATAATGCGAGTAACTGAAAAAACCCTATAAGTAACTGAAACAAGCCTGCGAGTAACTAAACACTACAAGTAATGGTTGAGTAATTGAACAAACACTGTGAGTAACTGTCTCAAACCTGTGAGTAACTGAACAAACACTGCGAGTAATTGTCACAACCCTGCGAGTAACTGAACAAACACTGTGAGTAACTGAAAAAACCATGTGAGTAACTGAAAAAGCCCTGCGAGTAACTAAAAAACCCTGCGAGTAACTGTCACAAACCTACGAGTAACTGAACAAACACTGTGAGTAACTGTCACAACCCTACGAGTAACTGAACAAACACTGTGAGTAACTGAAAAAGGACTACGAGTAACTGAACAAACATGCGAGTAACTCAACCATTACTCTCAGTTACTCAACCATTACTCTCAGTTACTCAAGCATTACTTTTCAGTTACTCGCATTATTGTCACAGTTACTCGCAGTATTGTCACAGTTACCCGCAGTGTTTTTTCAGTTACTCGCAATATTTTTTCAGTTACTCCAGGGTTGTGACAGTTACTCGTAGGATTTTTTCAGTTACTCAACCATTACTATCAGTTACTCAGGCATTACTCTCAGTTACTCAAGAATTAATTTCAGTTACTCAAGTATTACTTTTTAGTTACTCAAGCATTCTGTTACTTTCAGTTCAGTTACTCAAGCATTCTATAAAAATTAACTCTATTAGTAGTGGGTTTGGTTGTGGGGAAATGATTAGGGGAGTGGGATAGCTTTAAGTGTGGGATAGTTACTTTTTGTGTCATGATGTTACTTTTTGTGTCAGATAATTACTTTTATATTGGACAAGGATTGAAGATATCATTTTATCCCAACACCGCGATAACACTAGTAATGTTATTTATTCCTCTATTAGTACCCAGGTTTTGGATCCTTTGTGTTGCTCGATCGTTGGAAATGTCACTTGTGCATGACATGTTACTCCATGAAGACCAGACACGTTTTTAAGGTTGAACAAATAAATACAGTTGATCTGAATATATTAAAAGAAGTAGCCAACGCCAACGCATCTGCAACCTCTTCTTTTTCTGTCTGGGTTTCTTATTGTTGGTAATTCCAACTTTTCTAATTGTAACCTATACTACGAATACTAAAAGCTGATTCAGCCATACCACTGTCAACACTTGCCCCACTGGACAAGCTGATGATATTAACTATTTTTTCATATATATTACTATGAACTTTAGATATGACCTATTAAAAATATGTAACAATGTTTTCACAGGAGCTCTAAACTCCCCATGGGAATAAATTCAAGCACCTCATATACATGCTTTCCATTTGATTTTAGTTCATCCAGTTAGTGACTTAGTATTCATACCTTTGAGGCAGTAGCATTTAGATCTGCAAGATTTAGAAGACGGTGCTTAATTGAAAAGGTTCACTCTGCAATTGCTCATCATTTTTGCTCTCAAATGTTACTTTAACATAAACTTCTGGTTCAGTTCAAGCTGAATACATTTCAAAAGCTTTACATATAAACTCTATTAACAAAAATTTACTGACAAACTACCCCAGCTGCCATAATCTATGCACAATGCCGTTCACCGCCAGCAGAGGTCATCCTTTTGGCAGTCACACCTCTATCCCCCAGATTCACTATCGGCATTGTTTCCATCCCACTCGTCTTATTGTTACTACCAGTAGGTCGTAGAATTTGATTTTGGACTATAGGAAATGTATTATGAATGATCAGTTTCGCCACCTTGGGCTTCTCGTCGGCATCTTGTTTCACCGCCTTGGGCTTCTCGTCAGCATCATGCTTGGCTGCCGCCTTGGGCTTCTCATCTCCGCCGTGTTTTGCCGCCTTCTCCCTTGCCCTCTCCATGTCGACGCTGTTGTGACGGAGGAGGTCGATGGAATCTGGTACGCAAAGGTCCCAACTAGGGCCGGTTGAACCCGGAGAGGTTAAATTGCCAACAGCTTCGGGAGTGCAGGGTCTCGCCGTCGTAGCCGGCCAAGGTGATGCCGACTTGAATAGGCTTCAAATCTGCGACGTTTGCCTTGACGGCCGCATACCGCTCGTCCGTGCTGGCGTTTCGATCGGTCCAGAAGAGGAAGCCAGGGAACTCCATATCGAGCGGTGTATTCATCTTGCTGTTCCTTGCGGCGGTGTACGACCCTCTACCTTGCGGGTCGAACGCGAGGCTCTCGGCCGGGCCCTAGACCTGGCTGAGGAACCGGATCTCCGACTTGCACAGTGAGTCGGCGGCGTCCGTGTCTGGCGGAACCTCCGACCAGGGAGCCGATTGGGTGCGCATGGAAACCTCGGAACGCCGCTATCGGGCCGAACCCGCCGGGGTCGAGCTCCAGGTACACCGCCGCTGCCACCGCGACGGTCGCCGTTGTCCCTGGTTCCGCTAAATAGGTTCCGGGCTGTGGGATTATTGCTGCCGGGTAGAGGAATTAAGTTACCCGCGCGGGTAACTAAAAGTAACTCTATATATATATATATATATATACCTATGTGATCTCTTTCCTCTGTGATCTCTTTCCCCTTGTTTTGCTCTCTCTCTCGTCGTCTATTTCTCTCACACGCAGACAGCAACCGAGCGAGTCACGGCAGACGCGAGGGAGCCACTAACGAGCTATCTACGACAGGTTCTAAACTCTTGCGATCTCCCCATACGCCGACAGACGACTCTACCCTTTTCTTTTCGTAGCTCTTGTAGGTCAAAGCCGCAGGGGCAGAAGACCTCGCCAGAAGGCCGCAGCCGCAGTGGTAGAAGAACTGGATCCAGCCTTGTTGAGCAGAACGCCGCCACACGTCTGTGTACACTAGGAAGCTGAACCGACAGACAGAGCCTGTGGCGCTCAAAAAGGTCTCCACCGACGTGCGTCAAGAGATTCAGAAGGCTGATCTTGCTAAGACCATATGTGAGCATCACTACGAGAGCAGTGTCGTCCGTGCCTAGACACTAGACATGGAATTCTTGTGACGATGGCCATCAAACTAGCTCTTAGTAGAGTTGCCTCTAGTAGATCAAGGAGACGGAGAGAAAACAATGTTGAAGACCATGTCCACTTGATTCAGGAAATACACTAGTTCGTGGTCTGCACGTAACTAGCTAGGAATCTCACCGGTGAATATGGATTGATGTTCTTCTGCCCAACATATATGGTAATCAAGCAACACATTGAGAACATCCTGGGAAACTGGATAAGAATTGCTATCATGAAATCCAGATTTGTGGCTGATTTATACCATTTGCATTTGATGAAGTTGACCACCGGAAACGTGGAAAGACATTCTATGCTGGTGATTTATGTGGTGGATATGGTCGGAATTCAATACGTATGAACAATATCAATATGCTAAGAAATTATCTCACGATGTGGTTTGTAGTAAATTACAAGACCAGATTCATATCACATATGCCGGAATTCACAAGTTCTCATCAGTGAAATATACACACTTGCATAACAAATTCCACGATGAGGAAGTTTTCATTTATAATTGTTTTAAACCAATTAGGATTCATTTGTTGCTGTGTTTAGATGTCTACTATCTGCACTAGGGAACAACTCTTGAACTTGAATGCGGGCCTCCATCCACCTTCCAATCCATTACACTGTCGATATCGGTCAAACAAGAGCACCTTTAGATGAAATAACCGGTCTTTTGGTACACTGAAAACAATTGATAATTCCTTTCATATGCTCCCCTTCTCTTCCAAACCCAACCTAACATCTACAACAATGGCAGGCAAGCACCATGTCAAACTTGCACTCCATTAGCATCTATGGTTTGCATGTATGAAAATAGAGAAGAACTTGAACAAAGTGTTCAACCTACATGCATTGCACGTGTAATCGGTGTCACACTGATTGACCTCAAGTCAAACTTGCACTGTGTTATCAAGAGCGAATGTTCTATGTGGACCAACATCAAAGTTACCACCTATCGACAGCATGTTCGACCACTCCCTGTACTACATGTTCACCATGGACGAGACCTCCTTCATGACCAGCTTGCTTCACGCTCCGGAACCGGTTACATACCTTACTTGACTATCTCAACCTCAGGAACGTAGCGAGAACCATCATTGAAGATAAGGATGATTGAGTAAATGGGTGGGAGCATGGAAGGGTGTTCATCATAGTCGGCATTGATCATTTGCTACTTGCTCTAGATGAACCCATCTCCGGGATGGACACGACGACTTCATGGTCGTCAAGGTGGTTGCACTAATTGCTGAGAGGAATGTTGCTTTCAATATCCAGAACCAACTTGTTGTGGAAAGCAAAGGTTGGAGGTGCAACGACAACAGAAATAGCTTGAGTGGCTGCGTCAACTCCTTCCTCTTTAAACATGAGCACTTGCATCCTGTAGCTAGATCGTGACCTTTCGGAGTTGGCCGCCGGCGTGTGAGGAGATTGCAAGAGTTTAGGACCAGCCGGAGATGGCTCGCTAGTGGATCCCTCGCGTCTTCCGTAGCTCGGCAGTTGCTCCGCACTCGTTTGCTGTCTGCGTGAGAGAGAGAGAGAGCCAGGGGAGAGAGATAGATGAGGGGAGAGAGAGTGAGACGAGGGGAGAGGTTACAGTGGGTGGAGGGGTTACTGGAGTGGTAGGGTCCAGGAACTGACAGCTGGGTTACGGAGCAGCAGTGTCAATCTGGCAATTGGAAGATCTGTTGACATGGATGATGTAACGGCTTAAAACTTGAGTGTATTTGGGACAGAATACACTCGAGTGTATCCTAGCCTCACACACTCTCTCTCTCTCTATATATATATATATATATATATATATATATATATATACATACATATATATATATATCTATATCTATATCTATATATATATATACACACACATAACACACAGACTCAGATTGGGATGCGATAGGTAAATTACATGTGCGAACCCTCTTCGTTTTGGCTGTCCAAAGCAGCTATCAATAAGGGAAACCGTCAATATGTGCGAACCCATGAGGATATTAGTATAGGAGTAAGAACCATCCAAGGAGATCACCATATCTAACATGCCCAAGACCATCAGTAGAGGGGATATCTCAACCGAACACAACAGTAAAAGCCAGCAACAAACACCCACCAACACAACAACTAAAAACAACATAGACACGAAGGTAAAGCCAAACGAGTGGCCACCCAACCCAAAAAAGAAAGGAAAACTCACACAGACATAGGCTCAAACAGGTAGGGAGCACCCCCTAGAAGCAGCCGAGAAGGGCCAAAACCACCCAACATAAACTGCACAGGGGAAAAGACAACCCAGGCGAGTGGGGGGTGGAGGGTAGAGGGCACATGGAACCCCACCACCTCTCCTAACTACCGCTACTCAATCCTACGACACTCAAGCTGCATCCTAAGGTCAAGGACAGGCAAACGGAGGGGAAGCACACGCCTGAAAGCCCTGACCCCTACTTGATCTTTCCTCTGTCGCCATTAAGGGGCACCCTAATCGTCGACCGATCAAGGGCCACCACCCACCGAGACCTGCAAATGGAAATGGAAAGCAAAATAGAAAACCTCGACCGCCTAGATGTCACTGCACCGGGACCAGATTCCACCCTTCGTCACACATCTGGATCGGGATCGCAGGCAGGAGACAAGGAACCAGCAAAGCCGGCCCGCCAGTAGGTCCACCCGCCGCCGTGAGGCGGGGACACCGCCTAACAGCGGAGGAAGACAACATGACCCTGACGATCAAGCACCACGGCTGGGCGAGCGGGGTATGTATATATATATATATATATATATTTATATATATATATATATGTGTGTGTGTATATATAGGAATATATGTATATATAGGTATACACACACACACACACATATATATATATATATATGTATATATATATGTATATATTTATGTATATATATGTATATATTTATGTATATATATACATATATATATATATATATATATATATCACCGTGAGTGATATATCACCGTGACCTGATGGAGTGGCAGATCCAGCAGGAAGCCTTGACTCCATCACTGCATCATAGGCGGCCTTTCTGGAAACACTAGGGACAGAGCGCCCCACCTAGAACAGAAGCTAGTGCTCGATGTCCCAACGTACGGGCACAAATGGGTTGTGTAATGCCCAATCGCTGTGAAGAGGAGAGTCCCTCACGAATTAGGCATAATGCAAAGAACCTGGTTTGTGCCATGCACTCAGGAGTGAAGGAGCAAGGTGGGGCAATGGGTCTAGGAGTAATCGGACCTGAGCGAAGATCTTCCAGCCATAGGAGAAAAATCTATAAAAAGAAAAGGTATTAAGTGCTGATGTGGAGACTTCATATTGGTTAGTTATTAGTTAATCTTGTTTTAAATATAATAAATTATTGGCAGCTCTGATTTGGATAAGTTATACATAAAAGTTGATCATCTAAATGAGAGGAATCTAAATAAATTAGTCCCAGAAACTAATTATACTCCGTATTCTAGAAGTAGGGAAATATGTGTTGAAATGGTGATTAATGCATTTAAGCCCTAGATTTGTCGGGATATAATGTTTGAATATGCTAAAAATGGTTTCTTTGACATAATAACTGATATTATTGAACAAGACGTGAATTCAAGATGATAATGATAATAAAGATGAGTATTTAGGGTTTCTTATGTGAATAATCATACATATGGACAATTCAGGTTAAAGGATCATATCTTGCAATATAATTAATGAACATGATTGAAGTTTAATGATCATAATAAAGGTATGTGATATATTTGATGATCATGACAACACCTAATATCAATTAGGATTCTTAAGTCATTAAAGTGAGAATCATGGGAATTAGGGTTTCGAGGCATAACCCGAATGGTAACTCGATACCACAAAAATCTAAACCCCGGATTAGGGCCGAGTATGTTTTTATTAATTAAAGGGATGGTGACAATTTAGGATTTACATACTTGAAGATTTGAATGCTTGATTTGCTTGCTTGGACAATATGTGTGAAGTATAGTGATATGATAATCTGCTTGGCTTACCATTGAGGTATATGGATACACCTATGACTATTCACAATATCAATTGATGAAGTTTCCCAAGTGTTTTTTTGAGGATTTGTGAAATAAAATATTGAGTGTTTATTTACATTTTTCTCATTCATAACACCACTATGAGTATGACATGAAGTAAGATTATGAGAAGATGTTGATGTTCTTATTTGCAAGTGATTGACCAATGTATGTTGTTAGAATACTTGCACTTTCCGGATGTACCCCACGTACCAGTATGACCACATACTAACCGCGTTTTCTTTCATGCTGTTTTAGGTATAAACTGATATACATGATAAAGGACGAGAAGATATGAAGATATGATGGACAAATGAAATACATGATGGCATTGAAAATTTAAAAAGAGGATTAACTACACACTTCTTCTCATACGATGTAGTATTCATGGTGAAATTCTATGTAAGCTTTTTTGTAAACCATAAATGTGAATTCATGTATTATTTTCTATTATTTATAATTTGCTAAATCAGATCCGTGGGTAATTTTTGAAGGTAACGACTCTCATCTTTTTGGCCTTTCTTAATTAGGGGTTGCTGAAAAATGAGGTCATTACATTTCCTATTGGAATCCATAATTTAGCCTGCGTACAATGCCCATTAGTTGGGTTGGACCGAATCTACAATCGAGTTAACATAATTCATTGAGGCACACAACAACAACGATACAAGGAAGAGAATTTCAAAGTTGGAACACCGGAAAAGATGGTTAGCTATTTGTTGTCAGATGAGGTACCAGATTGTGTGATTTGTAATGAATGCGTGTTGATAAATGAATTTTTTCTTTGACTAAAATGGAGAGAGAAGAGGAGAGAGAGATTTCAATGATGTGACATCACTGCATACATCATAGTGTTGCAGGCATGAATGACATGTGGCCTGCAATGGCAGAGTTGAGATAGTGGAAGGTTAACCACACTAGTCGAATTAGCTAGTGCCACATTTCCGTGTTCACATAACCATGTTCATAGAGAAGTGTCCTATATTAATTTATTGTGATGTATGCGACAGAAGAAAATTTTAGAGTTGACAATATAGTTTTACCAATTGATAAGAGAAGTGAAGACATTTTATTTTTTAATAATATAAAATGATGTCATTCTCTTACACTATATTAGGAGAGATATTAAGTGTACGAGATCTTGATAATGAAATCTACTTGTCAGATATCGACATCGTTGAATGGGTAGATGTGTTATACATCTAGATTTCTCAACTAGACAACATCGATGCCACACATTCCTCGGGTCCAAATCTCCTGTTGCGAGACCCTGTGGCACTTCCTGTTCCAGCCACTAGAAATCTGCCACGTATGTAAAAGAAACGCCAGGATGTATGGTGAAGAGTTTAGCGAACTATAACCAGGCAGTATGGTGAAGAGTTTAGCGAACCGTAAGCCGAAGAGTCAGCGAACCGGCAACTACACCTAGAATCCCATCGCTTTCTAAATCAAAAAGCCTTCGTCAAACCCAAACTCCCATTGCTTCTTGTGTCTTTTTCTCAGCCGTAAAGCATATATGTGCGGGCGATTCGTGAAGCAATTGTGCAGTAATTGCGCATCATCTTTCACTAATCGTACTTGCGGTATGACTGCAGTAGATGAACATCTAACTAACATCTTCATTTAAAGTAAACTTGGTATTGCAACCGCATAAAAGATCTTATCTTTTTTAGTATTACAGAGTCGACCTTTTAAGGCTGGTATTTATTTGTTTAAGTAGGTTGACAGGCGTATAATCTACAGACTGCATCGCAGGAACTGGAGCGGCAAAAAAGAATATATGAGGTCAAATAATTTGTCAAAATCTTGAAAGACAAAATTTCTTTGAGGCAGTTAGTAGCTCGCACAACAGATGTAATGATTCTCTCACTCTCTTAATATGTATATATGTTAATATCATGTGCTTGTATCTATTCTTTGCTAGGACTATGTTAATTCTTGTATACATTTCCATGTTTTAATTGTCTACCATATTGCTTCTTGTTTTGTTTAAACAACCACGCCTAAATAAGTTTGTATTATTCATTTATCATCAACGTTTTCTTATTCAAAGCTTTACAGATATTGTTTTGAACGTGTCAAACTTTAATTAGTTTCATTGCATATTTACATACACTTACTGTTATAAGTTTTCTATTGATTGTATTATTTTAAAGAAGAATAATGGATCAAAATACTTCCATTCATAGACTTGACTTTGACGGTGACAGTGTCTTAGAGATGAACACTGAGAATTTCAACTTAAAACATTGTACCCCTCAAAGAGTAGAAAATTCTAACGACCCTTCTATGATTGCTGATCGGATTACTCCTAATTTAAGTGATGTTAAATCTATTCATGCTAGAATTGATCAAGGTAGTATTCCTAAAATAGGAATGGAGTTTGATACAGATGATCCTGATGCTTATAATTTTTATAAGGAATATGCTAAATTAGTGGGCTTTAGCATTCAAAGAAGTAGCTTTCACAAAGATAATGTTGGCGTCTTGGTTGATAGGACTTTTTGTTGTTCATGTCAAGGTTACCGGGGACCTGACAAGTGATGTGATGATGTTAAAAATCCTCACCCAGAAAATAGATGTGGTTGCTTAGCTCATATAAAAATATAGAGGCAATTCAACAGAAAGTATCAGATTGTTAACTTTGTTTCGGATCATTCACATAATCTAGTTTCTCCCAGTAAAAGTTTCATATTGCGGTCTCGTAGGAAGATGATTGTTTCACATATTATTGAAGCAGACTAGCTTAGTTGACCAATCTGGCATAACACCCAAAGCAAGTGTGTCCCTTATGGCTAAAAGAGTTGGTGGTAGAGAGAATTTGGGTTTCATTTCAGAAGATTACAGAAACTACCTATCTAAGAAGCGATCAACGCAAATGATGGGAGGAGATACTGGTGGTGTGCCAGAGTATTTACAAAATAGACAGTTGGAGGATCCAAACTTCTCTTATGCTATTCAGGTTGATGCTGACGATCTCATAACTAATATATTTTGGGCAGATGCAGGAATGAAACTAGATTTTAATTACTTTGGAGATGTTGTGTGTTTTGATACGACATACAGAAAAAATAAAGAAGGGCGACCTTTTACACTTTTTGTTGGCGTCAATAATCACAAGCAAACAATTATTTTTAGAGTTGCCTTATTATATGATGAGTGTTCTGAAACATTTTGTTGGTTGTTTAAAACTTTTTCTAAGACAATGTTGGGAAAAAACTAAAAACTATTTTTACAGACCAAGATTCAGCAATGGAAAAAGCATTGTCTTTAGAATGGCCAGAAACATTTCATCGCTTATGTATTTGGAACATGTACCAAAATGTAGCTAAACACCTGAGTGACGTTTTTGAGAAGTTTCATGTTTTTTCTAAAGATTTTAGTAGTTGCATTTATGACCATGATGAAGAGGTTGATTTCTTAAATTCTTGGAACCTGATGATATCTACATATGATCTGCATGATAATTCGTGGTTGAAACAACAATTTGAGTTGAGAGAAAAATGGGCCTTGGTTTATGGAAGAAAAACTTTTTTTTTTGATATGCATAGTACACAACGCAATGAGAGCATGAACAACCACTTGAAGAGATATATTGGCTATTAATAAGATTAACTCCGATTCTTTAAACATTTTGAAGACTTGGTCGAAAATAGGAGATATGAAGAAATGAAGGCTGATGTTAAAGAAGACTAAACCAAACCTTCACTGCCATATCAAATAAAAAGTTTGGTACATGCAAGTCAAGTATATACTCCAGCAATTTTTAAAATTTTTCAATTTGAGTTATGGTTGACATGGAATTGTGACTTGCATCATGTTAGTGTTGTTGGATCAATATCAACATACAAGGTTTTCCCTCCTAAGAAGTCTATTTTTTATACTTTTACATTTGATTTTGATAAGGGGCTCATTGAGTGTAGTTGCAATAAGTTTACTTTTGTTGGAGTTTTATGCTCTCATGCATTGAATGTTTTTTCTATTCATAACGTCAAAAGAGTTCCTGAAAGATACATAATGAAAAGATGGAAAAAAAGAGCAAAGTTTAATCTGAGCATGGATAACATCTCACATGATACACCTCTAGATCAAAAATCAAGCATATCATTGAGATACAAGCAATTATGTCACATGTACATGCAAGTAGCTACACGACCTGCATTGATTGAAGAAACATATGTGCTTGCTTCGGGGTATCATGAAGACATATTAGAAGCTATTGAACCTAAGCTAAGTGGTATGTCTATTGATGATTGTACAAAGGGAAAAAGTAAGGATCCTTGGGACAACAATGCTAGAGAAGACAAACAAAGTGAAATTGATGAAGGTAATTGCAACACAAAATTTGTTAAAGGCATCAAATGCAGGGCCTTGAAGCCAAAGTCCTCTAATAGGTTGTTGGGAGGATTAGAAAGAGCTTGTAAGAAGAAAAAACCTATGAAGGAAAAATCAATACAGAAACAAAAGAAATTGAAGGTAAAAATTAATATTTCCATAAATAAGGTTTGAGAATACATCTTTATTTGTATATTATATTATTTGCATAGCTGAGAACATCATATAGGAGGTGAAAAGAAATATATCCAACAATTTCCACACATTTTTGAAGCCATGGGGGTATATTACCACATTTTTTACTTTTCATATATATATATATATATATATATATATATTTGTAGATATTCTAAAGGAAATGTTTTTTAGGATGCAAATGTTAGTTACTCCCATGTAAACAAAAATGATGCTTATGGTATTATTGGAATACCTCATGGGACCAACAAGAATAAAATATTGGTAACAACATTATTTTCTATATAACAATTTTCAATTTCTAAGATAACATCTACTAATGAGAAGTAGCTTTGGTATTGTATTTTTCCAATAGTCTACACATGATACTGAATGTTCTTCTGGAGGTTTCATGCAACTTTTGTTACATGTACTATATATAATAGTTTCATATATATTATATGTATAACAAGTTCAATGATTAACACTTCATGTTGGTAGGTTGATTCAAGTGAGACTAACCCAAATAAGATACTAGAACAAGATCATGTAAATCATCGTTCGATGTGACTTATGGCTGAACAGACTGGATGTTCAAAAATTGTACTTTTCTTATTCCTCGATGTGATAAATTGTTAGGCATATGATTTAATCATTAATTAACATGATTTGGGGATTTTGGATAGTGGCATGTTTGTAGGTAAAATGAAATGGATTGATTGCCTCTACTGTTTGTTTTGGTGAGAAGTTAGTACAATTTCTTGGGAGTCTCTATTTCTTTTTTCTTACATGATTTTCCAATAAGGTGATGTATGTGATTGATACAAATTAATTATAATTTTGAATTACATAATTATTAAGATTGGTTGGATTTTGATTTTACAATATTTTAGACAATATATCAAATCAATTTTTTTGGTTGAATTTGATTTTGACACACACCATCTCATTTAATATTGTCCATATATGTGCCTAAATTTAGTTGATCTGTACCATAAGACATTATGTCCAATCAAAGCTTATGAATTTCCATAGATTAGTTGATCTCTAGCATAGGACATTAGGTCCAATCAAGTCTTATGAATTTGTAAAGATGGTAGTGATATAATATAGGATAGGATTGTCAAAAAATCGGGTCAGTTCAGTTCCATGTAAAAAATTTCAACCCCGATTATTTGATTGTCAGATGCAGACCCAAATCTGTCAGTGATTTTTTTTTTCAAACCTCAACCCGCAACCGACCCGTATTGAGAAATCTAAATTGGAAACCAAAATCAGACCCAGATTTGAAGATAATTTCTTAGAAAAATCATTCCTATGGTCGAATTATTCATGCTACTACAAATTATTTTATATATGATTCTAATTTAACACATAAATCACTTCAAAATATGAGGCAAAATATCTATGGGTAGTGGTTAACTGCAATATTCTAGTCCCTATTTGGTTCGAGATCAAGATTACGAAGTCCAGACCGGGATAGTCGATAGAACTGTATTAGTTTATCTGGACTCATTCCTATTTTTGTTTGGAAACTCAATCTCATTGCAAACACTCATTAAACTGGATTGGCCTCGTAACTTGTATTTTTCAATCTGGCATATAAAACCAAATAACACAAAAGACAGAGCTAAATCCGGACTGAGATATCGAAATCATGCTGATAGCAGGACTGACTTGATCTGGATTAGAGACTTACGAAATTCAAAACGGGCATGTCAGTCCAATATTTGTCAAACAAAGCAATCATGGATCGTGACTGGGTTAGTCTAGATTAGCGCCTATGTGCCACAGAAAGATAGCACCCAGTCCGAATTGAATCTCTAACCAAACAACCCCCTAGTTGCACGACCAAACTCAAATATGCCTGGACTATGCTATTGAATAAAGATACATATTCTCATGGTGTGAGGACGAAATACTAATGAGAAAAATAGAAAAAAAAATTGTGAAATGATGGTTCAACATCATTAAAGTTCTATATGTTGTCTTGTCCCAGCCCACTGTAGCATTTTTGTTCAGGATTCTACAGTAGTTCCCTTGAGGCTATTGAGTGGATCTTGCATAGATGCTTTACGGCTGAGAAAATGACACGAGGAGCAATGGATTTGGGTTTGGCGGAGACTTTTTGGTTGTAGTTGCCGGTTCGCCGACTCTTCGGCTTACGGTTCGCTAAACTCTTTACCATATTGCCTGGCGTTTCTTTTACATACGTGACAGATTTGTAGTGGTTGGAACAGGAAGCGCCACACATTCCTCTAGCAGGGAAATTGTGAGTTAAGAGGCGATGGCCGTTCTGCTGCCACACCTCCTCTACAACCCAATATAATTGACCATCGTGTCCCCAACGGCCAACATACAAGGCATTTGTCTTTCTTGACTCGCACTGCAAGAAATTTGAGCATCCCAGCGTGTCGGAGATAAGTGCACGGCAGATTATAGTACCGACTTTCAGACGCGCGTGATGTTGTTGAATAAGCAAATGTTCAACGGGTTTGGATTTTTCTACCAGAAAACTTGGACGCCGCATCTTCTCTGGCAGGGGAAACTGTGAGGAACCTGCCATAACCAATCCGCCGCCAAACCTTATAGAAAACAATATGAATAATTCTACGTGAACAAGAAATGGGACAAAAAATTGAGGCTCTTTTTGTCCCCAAAACTTGTTTCTTGTGTTTTGTTGTTATGCATATTTATGGACAAAAAAAAGTCATATTTATGGTCACATTTTATGTTTATGTAGGAAACCGATGATGAGGTTCATTGGTCCACCATGTGGTCCATGCTGCCAGTTACCCCAGTCCGCCGTGCTCCTTCAGGCCCACGCCTGGACGGCCGCCGTATGCAAGCTGTTGCCCCGCCCCGACTTCATTTGATATGAACTCTTACCACCGATCATGGACTGATAGGCCATCGCCTCTCACAACCACTCCCTCTCTAAGAAGGCACAAGATCTAGTAGTCACCGGATAGTTCCGTTTTCAAGCTACCAGTAGCTCTGTGGAATGTAGAAATTCCTATTAATATTCTCCCCTACCCTCTTGTCTATTCCTAAAGCCTCGCTAGGTTGCTGTTCTTGGGTCTAGATCTGTTGCTTGCTCCAGCTATGGAAGCCGCCCGCATGGCGCATTGCAGTGCCTAGCTGTAAGCAATCCCGTAGTTTTTTTCATTGTTTTTCTCGGTAGGGAAGAGAGAAACTAAGGCGGCTGGTGTCGCGGCCCTCTTACTTATCAGAACTCTAACTACAAGCACTATCGGTCTCCTAGCCAAACCACCTCGGCCATCCACCTAGCCTATATCGCCTACACGGCGAGCAAGTAATGCAAGAGGAGGCGCGAAGAGATGCACAACTAGAATAAAAAGCTCTTCTTTGACAAAAAAATTGGAAGTTCTGGGTTTTACCTCGAGAGGATACACTCCAATATGTGCGGAGCCTGAGGTGCCGAAGGCCGCCGACGCCTCCCGCCGCACCCAACAACACCAGCAATTGAGGAAGAAGCTGCGCTTTACCTAATGTGTATGACACCCACTCAGCTTATCGTCCAGACTTGGCTTCGTGGTGCCTTAACAAGTTAGTACTCGCGTCTGGATGGTCTCTGTTAGCTTATTTTTTTCCAACTGTCTTTACAATTTGATTATGTACATCACCAAGAAGCAAAGTCGCCGACGACAAGAGGGGCAAGTTGTACATGCTGCTTCCGCTGCCTTATACAACTCAGTGTTTCATGGGAAAACGGGACTATGATCGACGCGCTTGTCACAAAGTCGTAGGAAACCTCCTGTGAGTGGTGGTACGTGGAACATTGACTTAAGCCGTTGAATTTTCAAACAGATAACATGAAGTTGTTAAAATACTCACACCCCAAAAGATGGTACTATATACGCAACAAATCACAACAAAATACTCAATTGAAAGTAGAACACCGATATACAAATCTCACGGTCTCACCCTATAATCGATACCGACAACTCGGATAAAATAATCGATGCTGCCGAAATCCCCACCCTATCATCTATGCCGACAACTCGGATAAAATATTCGACGCTGCCGAAATCCGGCATTCATATCCAGTGCACCGGAGGAGGCAATAGCTCTACTGAGCACATATTATCTCACAAGCCCAGCCTCACACTCTACCAGGCTAGACTAGTGAGCACATTGCCCCACAAGCTAAGCCTACACTTGTTAACATTTTTTCTACGTATAATCGAAAGCCGACACGCATGCCCACTCGGATGTGTGGAAGTGGGCAGTTTCCATCATTTCTTATAGCATATCCCTTTATCTGTGATAAATTTTATTTAGCAATTATTCATGCAAAAAAATAAATAGGAGAAGTGTAAAAAGGAGAAAAAAGAGAGGAAAATATTAAAAATAGATGGTATAGAAAATAGAGAAAGAAGAAGGAAGTAAATAGAGACTAGGCAAATAGAAAAAGAGAAGAGAAAATGTCGAAAATAGGAGGGAAGTAAAAAAATAGGAGAAAAGTAGACAATGGAGAAGGAATAAGTAAAAAAACAAGAGAGAAGTATATAAAAAAGGAGTGAAAAATTGTATTGCTCATAACTTTTTATCCTTAATATTTTTTTGTAGAAAGCATTAGATTCTATATAAAAATACTTTCCAACAAAATTAATGTTGACATATTGTAGAGAAAGAATAATAATAGAGGCATATACTTGTCTCCTCTCTTGTAGTATATGAATATTCTTAGTACGACACGCATGTTTACTTCTCTATTCTCTCTTTTCAATTTTCCTAATACTTTATTAAAAAAACATTTGTGGGTGGTGACCCTAGAGTCATAGGTTTTTCCTCTGGCGATTCTCGGTTTCTCTCGGGGCGGCGGCGGCCGCGGGAGAGGTTTGCATGGTGGTCGGGGTCACACCCACCTCAACAGGCCGCCAGAATCCTCTACTTCTTCCAGCGATGGTGCTACTCCTGCTCAGGTCTCAGCAATGGCTGCTGATGTCCCTCATGTTGACCAAGACTCTCCAATGGACAGCGACATGGGAGTCGTGAAAGATGCCGCTCCGAATGAAACGAAGAAGTCATACGCTAAAACAGTTAGCGGAAAATAGGTGTGCAGCCTGACCTTCCTAAATCCGATATCGCCAGACACGCTGAAGGATGTTGATGTTAGTGTTGATCTTAGTGGGGTGTTGTCGGCGTTCTCTGTAACTATGGATGCTATGAAGCCCCTACTCGAACCATGGAGGTTCGCGGTAGTCATCAAGGTGCTGGGAATTAATGTGGGCTTCATAGTGTTGGTCAATAAAATCTACTCCATCTGGTCTACAACGGATGAATTTCGGGTCATAGATCTCGAGCAAGGCTACTACATTGTCCAATTCTCCTGTGAAGCGGATTACATCACAGCCATGACCGGAGGGCCCTGGACAATTTTTGGTAGCAATTTATCTGTGCAATCGTGGTTGCCTACCTTTAGACCCTCCGATCCAATACCCAAGAAACTAGTAGTTTGGGCACGGATTCCAAACCTCCTTGTGTTCTTATTTCAAAATCAACTCCTTATAAGCATAGGGAATACCATTGGCAAGACTATCAAAATTGATGCACATACATCGCAAGGACACAACGGAAATTTGCCAGGATGGCAGTCTAAGTGGACACAACAAAACCCCTCCTTCCTGTAATCTTCATTAATGGGGAACATTTTAGGCTTGAGTATAGAAATCTTCCTGTCATATGAATGAAGTGTGGCAGGTTAGGACATGCTGATTCAGAGTGTAAGCATGACGTCAACCCTAACACTGAGCTACCATCCACATCCTCTCTGATCCCCATCCCGGGAATCTCCTACTCCATGGCTATCCACGCCAAGCGTCTGGAGCCACGCAAAATACCTACTAAGAAATCATCTACTAAACAAGCATCTACTATTTCACAACAGAAGAAAACATAGGAGGAACCCATCGTTCTGTCTGACAACGACGACACAGTGGATGAGGATGGTTTCACTAAGGTTATCAGCAAGAAAAATAAAAAGAAGGCCAACCGCCAATCTAATCACCATACCACGAATACCACTTCTACAAAGGAACCATCTCATGTAGATAAATCCAATGGAGTAGTGGATACTGCCGTTACCCTCACGGGGGATGAGGTTAGCAAGGGAAGACCAGTTACTAACCCAGGCGATGTGCATCAGTTCCAAGATCACGGTTCCTCGGTTCGTTTCCCCCACCGATAACCGTTCGTCAAACCAGGGCGTGAAGGAGGGAGTGGGTATGTGATGCTAAGGAATAGGAAAATTGTTTATCAGGTTGTGCTTAGTCCTAACAGGGTAAGCAAAAAAGGGAAGATGGACTACTTGGTTACGAAAGACCCACCGGAAGAGCCTACCCAACCCAGCGCCAATTGGAGCCTCAATCTTGAAGAAAATCAGCATGTTGCGACAGTAGCCGATCAAATGATCCAAGACACAAGTGAGCAGCCTGAGGGTCTGCTTGCTACAATCTAATCTTTACCCTCTTCTTTCCCAATGCCGTTTCTTGATGAAGATTGGTTGTTGGAATATCCAAGGTGCCTGTCAAGACCAGAAAATTGCCTTCTCAAAGAATTAAAGCGTTCTCACCGTCTCCAAATTCTTGCCATTGTGGAACCTAGATGCAGTGGTCCTACTACTGTGGGTATCATCTGTAAACTTGGTTTTTATTCTTCACATAGAGTAGAAGCAATAGGGTTTTCAGGTGGCATTTGGCTACTTTGGGAAAACCACTTCTGTGATATAGATATACTTCTTAATCATCGTCAATTCCTTCATTGTTGCGTCAACAAGAAATGGCATTTAACGGTGTTCTATGGAAGCCCCAACCCAACAACTCAGAAACTACTTTGGCAGTGCCTGGAAGACATCTCTAAGTCCATTAGTGGAGCATGGGCGGTTATAGGTGATTTCAACACCATTCTTGACATCAGTGAGAAGAAGGGTGGCAAATCGAAACGTCTGTCTCGAAAAATGAGATCAATGAATGCGGAAGCGATTAACTAGCAGCAGAATTATTAAAAATCACAAAAAATTTAAAACTTTTTGGAAAGAGATCTTTTAGTAATAAAACTCTTCTATAAGGAAACTAGATAAATTGTTTACAACATGATTTGTCTTTACATCTCTGTAAAATCACATCTCGAGTGATCACATACATCAATTACCTTGTTATCTATACAAGGCAAGATACAAAAATCTCGAGGCATTAAGCCAAAAACCTTAGGTCTACTGACTCTAGGACCTGAGAGTACAGAGACGACACATAGGACATACTATCTACAAGACTTTACAGACAATATCTCCACCTGAGAATCACTATTGTCCCTGATGTTGCTGCTGCTGCTGTTATTTCTCACCCTCAGATGGGTTCCTTCATCTTCGGCATCTACCTAAAAAGTCGAATCCCACGGGGGTGAGACAATTGAATAATTGTCCCAGCGAGAGTTATAACTCTCCGCCAGAAGCTTTGTTATTGCAATAAAGAAATAACAATAAGCAATAAAACTTTAAACGTTCAACAATAGGTTTAACATTATATAACTAAGTAAAGCAACATTCTCTTTAAGCAATCATTTCAATTATAAATAATTGAATATCAAGGCATATCTCAATAAAGAACATGAAGAAACATGTATACTAGTTATTTAACCAGAACATTATAAACAATGTATTATCAATCATTGTTTCTCGTAGTTCAACCTAAGAAGTTATGCTACACAGCTGATTATGTTTTTCAAACATTATTATACCCCTAGGAGATGAGGTATACCGCTCATACTCCAACTGACCATTATGAAATTGTAATCGGTACCATACATAGGTCATCATAAGAGCTGGATTCCTATGACCTCATCTTCCTCAGTCAGTATGAGGATCAACATGCAGGACATCTCGTGTCTCTGCTACAATAGCTTTCCAGGGTATTCTGGCAACTTCGCTATTAGAGTCACAGTGGCATTCTGTACTCTCTTCGCCATCGAGGTATTTCTTGTTTATCTCACACCGATGCAGCATTAACAACATCATCGGGAGATTAGTAATACATCATCCCGGCATAATCATATAATGAAGTATTGATGGATTAAAGATACATCTTACATCAAACCCTACATTAGGACGTAAGGATATTCACGTCCATAACCCCAACATACTCAAAAGTATGCTCTCCAGGAGTTCCCTTAGGAAAACATGTTTCACCATCATTAAAGTACTGACAATGATAGATCTATGGTCAGGGCTCTACATGATATACTTGATTAGTTAAGTACGTTATAACATTCTTTTAGCATCAGGAATATTTTCAAACATAAACCATTAAAATAACTTCTATAAAGAAGAATACTAAATGTATCAAGTTCATTTCTCATCCAGTTATCATTGGGATGTCAATCCCTAACCATCTCATCATATGATTCAGGAACATGGGTGTTCAAACCCTTTGATCATCATAAGTCATTTAACAACATGACCTTGATTGTAACAACACAAATGGCCTTCATGGCTCATACAGCCTATCCATCTCAAAAGTCACCTTTTTAATAGGCAACATAATATATCATTATTCATAAGACTTATAACATGCCTTCAATGAATATGACATCATAACCCTTACCAGGTTATGATCATTTCTTTATAATAACCTGCATGGTTAATACAATTGACAATATACATATTGTATCTATATCAACACAGTACAAGTTCTTTTCAAATTAATCATAGAACACCAAGACCGTGCTACCTTGCACGGTCGTGCTATTGATAAATTACCACGACCGTGTTACATCACCACGGTTGGTTTCTAGGGTTCGGGTTTATTCAATTCAATTAGGGTTATTAAACTCCTTTACCTTATAAAGGCATAATGATTCCTCATCTCATAATTCATTCATAGGGTTTCATGCTTAAAAGCATAACCCAGAATTAGGGTTTACTATTCATCTCATCACATCACCCTAGATTAGGGTTTACTATTCACATTACATGATATTACCCTAGAATTAGAGTTTACTATTCATATTTCAGTGAATTGTGGTCATACTATCTTCATGTATGAAGATTACTTCCATTAATTCCCTCAATTAAGTTAAGATTCATTAATCACCATAATTAGGGTTTCCATGATCTCACCTTAAAGGATCATACCCTAATTATGTGCATTCGTACATGTTGGAAGTATATTACTTGATTCACATTCATATTAGGAGTCTTCTCTCTCCTCTTTATTATTAGATGATGTTTACATCACTCTTGATTAGGTTAAGTCAATTCAACCTTGATAACATATGTTATGTCATCACCATTATGTTCATTAGGGTTTGCTTGATCAAGGGGTATTAGTCTCACTATCCCATTAAGGGTACTTTAGTAATCTTCATCATTGACCATAACATGTATTAGTCCACTAATTACTTAACCCCTTAATGACTTTAGGTATCTTTAGAGTTTAGGTTAATCAAGTACTAAACCATCTTAACCACTAAGGCATCAAACGTTCTTGACTTTAATAGACCCCAAACGGTTTTGCACTTTCAACCTCCAAACGGTTTTGAAACCGCATGGAGTTGTTGACCGTTTGGTCCGTTTGATTTTCAAGACCGCATGGAAAAGTACACCATCAAGACCATTTGCCCTAGGTGAGGTGAATACTGTTTGGTCTCGTTGATCGGTTGGCCAACTTTGACTTTGAAACCGCATGGGCAAATTGATCTTGAAACCGCATGGCCACCAAACATTTTGGGATCGTTTGGTCCCAAACGGTCTTGAGACCATTAGGCCCCAAATGGTCTTGAGACCGTTTGGACTCAAACGGTCTTGAGACCAGTTGGTCCAAACACCCTCAATACCGCTTGGACCAAAAAGTGTGTCAATTCTTCGAATTGAGTTAGGGTTTTCAATGTTAAACCCCTCAAACGTTCAAGCCATGGTTAGCCACTTATCAATTGAGTCAATTAGGTTAACCCTGTACTGATTTGACACTCAATTGATCACCAATTAGGGTTGGGATCAATTGGATTAGGGTTTGGAATCGATCAACCTTCAACATATATCAACATGAGTCTAGTTGATGTTGAGTCCATAGAACCCTCAATCAATTGGGTCATGACCTGACCCTAAACGGTCTTGGGATCATTTGGACATCCTCCAAATGGTCTTGAGACCATTTTCCCATTATATTATCAAAAACTATGTCATTCACTTAAGGGTTGAACCATAATTTAGGTCACCAAAATCAACACTTAGTTATTCAATAACTTATTATGATTGGACCTTCAATTGGTCAACCCCACTCAACCCTAGACCTCAAAACGGTCTTGGGTGATCACCAAACGGTCTTGAGACTGTTTGGGTGATCCCCAAATGGTTTTCAAACCGTTTGGGCCACTCAACCCAAACTTCAACATGATTGCATCATTGAAATCGGCAATAAACCCGATTAGGGTTTAGGTGAGTAAAGTGTCTTCAATTGGTGATTTACTTGGAATTAGATGATGATTCTTGGTGGGTGATTAGTCCATAATATGTACAGAAGATCTCCAAATGGTCAACGCTTGGTAAACTCATCCAAACGTTCTTGTGAAACCGTTTGCCCCTAAAATGGTTTTGAAACCGTTTGCTTCCAAACTGTTTTGCAAACCGTTTGGGTAAAAGGTGGAGGACCGTTTGTTAAAGTAAGATCAGGATGAACTTTGGAAATAACACCACCTTGTTCTAGCTCAAGAACATGGACTGTTCTTCACGGTTTTGGTAGCAAGAACACATAGAAGCGTCTAAGAAAAGGGGAACAAGCAACATTTTCATAGGAAGAAGATGCATAAACAAAACTTTAAGGTTTAGAGTTATAAAACCCACCTTAGGATCAGTTCTAGAGCTCCAAGATTCGTAGATTTAATGATGGCTTGAGCTCTACAGGTCATCCAAGGTCCGTTTCCCCAAGATTTGGATGGAGAAGATGGCTAGAAAGAAGAGTTATGTAAGAAAGACTACTAAACCAACCTTGTAGCAAGATTTCCTCCATGATTTCGACCTAGATGGCAATCAACACTTACCCAATTCAGTTTGGCCATTCTCTTCTGCTCCTGAGCTCCTTCTTAGTCAGCCAAAGCAAAGAGATAAGAAGAGGAATGAAGGGAAACGATCCCTTGCTTGTAAAAGAGATGTGCTTATATATTTTGGGTATATTTTCAAGACAAGGGAGATTATTTCCTTATTTCTCAAATAGGTCCTTCTCCCCTCCTTAGCCACGTCTCTCCCTTCTTTACTTAAGCAAAAATCCTCCTTTATCCAAGGTTTATAGGAAAAGAAGCCAAACTCCTTACTAAGTTGTATACCTAAAAGGGTCACATTACTTAAAACTTGGTTATTTAATCATAAAGGTTATCTTTCTTATTTGATCATTCAAATAAGGCGCCCTCCTCATCATCTTTACTCTACTTGATGCCAAGAGTCATGAAAGATACTCTAGAGGGTATATTTTTCATGTTGCACCCTATGTTTTGGGTAAATTGCACTTTACACCAAAACTGGGTTTTAAAGCACAAGGATTGCTCTACAAGCTATATCTTGGTGCCCTAGCTTGGAGAATCCATATTACTATATCATATTCATTCTTATGATGTCTCAACACCAGAGGAACATCTAAACATGTGCAATTTGCAAGTTAAACCCTCTAATTGGGTAATTTGCACATAAGTCCATTTTATCAAAACAATATTACAACATTGTTCAAAAAGGACAGAAATTAAAATATATGTCCCTCAGAAACTTTTAATTATATATCAACAGATAACCACAGGAATCTAATTACATAATTAAGCAGAACACCTAGGGTTAGTTCATAACCCAGGACAGGGATGTTACAAATTATCCACCCCTTACAAGGATTTCGTCCCCGAAATCAACAAAACATATTAAGAGAAAAGAGCAGGGTATTTCCTTCTCATCTCTTCCTCTAGTTCCCATGTGGCTTTTTCAACACCACGGTGATTCCAGAGAACTTTCACAAGACTTATGTCTTTCTTTTTCAACTTTTTAATTCTTTTATCAAGGATTGACATTGGTCCTTCCTCATAAGATATATCATCATTCAATTCTACTTCCATAGGTTGCAGAACTGATTCAGTATCAGGGTGACATTTCCTCATCATAGAAATGTGAAACACAGGGTGTAATCTCTGTAACTCTAGAGGTAACTCTAGTTTATAGGCTACCCTTCCAATCCGTTCAATGATTGGATAAGGCCCCATAAACCTAGGAGCTAACTTCCCTTTCCTTCCAAATCTCAGGACTCCCTTCCAAGGCGAGACCTTGAGATATACTCTATCTCCAACCTGGAATTCTAAGGGTCTACGACGTTTATCAGCATATGATTTTTGCCTATCTTGTGCAGTCTTTATCTGTTGTTGTATTACTTTAATCTTTTCTGTGGTCTGTTGCACAAGATCAGGACCTAAAAGTTGATATTCACCAGTTTCATACCAACATAGGGGTGATCTACAACGTCTACCATATGAAGCCTCATAAGGTGCCATGTTAATGCTATGTTGATAGCTATTCTTGTAGGCAAACTCTATCAAGCTTAGGTGCATATCCCAACTCTCTGTAAACTGAAGAACACACGCTCTAAGAAAGTCTTCCAAGGTCTGTATAGTTCTTTCTGACTGTCCATCAGTCTGGGGATGAAAGGTTGTACTAAACCTTAACTGTGTGCCTAAAGCTTTATGAAGTCACTCCCAAAAATGACTCGTAAACTAGGGACCTCTATCAGAAATAATGGTGACTGGAACTCCATGCAGTCACACTATCTCTTCAACATACAACTGTGCTAGCCTCTCAGCAGAATAGGTTGTTTTGACAGGAAAGAAATGCGTTGTTTTTGTCAACCTATCAACTATTACCCAAATGGAATCATGCCCTTTGCTTGTCCTAGGTAGGCCAACAACAAAGTCCATGGTCACATGATCCCACTTCCACTGTGGTATGGGTAAAGGTTGAATTGTTCCTGCAGGCTTCTGGTGTTCAGCTTTAACTTGCTGACACACATGACACCTCATAACAAACTCAGCAACATCCTTCTTCATTCCAGGCCACCAATACATATATTTCAAGTTTCGATACATCTTGGTGCTTCCTGGATGCATAGCACATATCAAAGAATGAGCTTCTTCCAGGACTAACTTTCTCAAGTTATGCACATCCGACACTATCATCCTCCCATGATAACAGGCTACCTGGTCATCTGAGTCATGGAAACCATCTCGTTTCTCATTACCATACTCCGATCTAATCTGTTGGACTACATCATCAACTTCCTGTGCCTCCTTGATCTGCTCTCTCAAAGTAGGTTTTATATGCATCTCAGCTAACAACCTGGCTAACAATGATACTTTCAACTGTACATTGTCTTGTCTTAAGGAGATAAGCATATATCTCCTAGAGCATACTAAAGAATTCAGTTGTGCTCTATCTAAGGCTGGTGTTTCTGATTTCCTACTCAAAGCATTGTCAACCACATTAGCTTTCCCTGGATGGTAATCAATTGTACAGTCGTAGTCCTTGATTAACTCCATCCAACGATGTTGCCTCATGTTAAGCTTGTGCTGAGAGAAGATATACTTAAGGTTCTTGTGATCAGTGAAAATCTGGAATGCTTCTCCGTAAAGATAGTGTCTCCAGATCTTCAAGGCATGAACCACAACAACTAGCTCCAAATCGTGTGTCGGATAATTCTCCTCGTGTTTCTTAAGCTATCAGGAAGCAAAAGAAATCACTTGTTTATCCTGCATCAACACACATCCAAGTCCATTCTTGGAAGCATCATAGAAAACTATATATCCTTTTCCTTGTTCAGGTAACACAAGCACAGGTGGACTTGTTAACCTCTCCTTCAACAGCTAAAAAGATTGCTGACACTTATCATTCCAAACAAAAGGAACATCCTTCCTGGTCAACTTAGTCAAGGGTAAGGCTGTGGAACTGAAGTTCTTAATGAACCTTCGGTAATAGCCAGCCAACCCTAAAAACGACAGATCTCCGTCGGTTTCTTCGGCTGTTCCCATTGTAGAACAGATTCTACCTTTTTAGGGTCAACACGAATACCTGAAGTAGATATCATGTGTCCAAGGAAAGATACTTCCGATAACTAGAACTCACATTTGCTAAACTTAGCATATAGCTTGTGTTCTCTTAGCAAAGTTAGAGCCTGACAAAGATGTTGTTCATGTTGCTGAGCATCTCTACTATAGATCAAAATGTCATCTATAAAGACAACAACACGCTAATCAAGGAAAGGTGGGAAGATTCTATTCATGAGTTGCATAAACATAGTTGGTGCATTTTTAGTCCAAACGACATAACTGTGAACTCATAGTGACCATACCTTATCCTAAAGGCAGACTTTGGTATGTCACTATCCTTAATACTGAGTTGATGATATCCTGATCTTAAGTCTATCTTAGAGAAGACAGTTGCACCACACAACTGGTCGAAAAGATCATCAATCCTCGGCAGAGGATACTTGTTCTTTATTGTTACTTTATATAACTGTCTGTAATCAATGCACAACCGCATTGATCCATCTTTGTTCTTAACAAGAGGACCAGAGCACCCCAGGGTGAAGTACTCAGTCGGATGAAACCCTTCTCAAACAACTCTTTTAGTTGTTTCTTGAGTTCTTCCATATCAGCAGGCGGCATCCTATACGGTGTTTGTGCTATGGGTTGTGTATCTGGGACTAAATTGATCTCAAAATCAATTTCTCGAGGTGGTGGTACACCTGGAAGTTCTTCAGGAAATACATCTTCAAATTCCCTGACTACAGGAACTTCGGCAGGGTTAGGACTCCCCATGGTAGTATCTACCACATGGGCCAAGAATGCGTAACATCCTTGCCTCATCAACTTCTCAGCAACCATAGCCGACACAAGACAGGTGGGTAGAATCTCTCTCTCCTTGAAAGATCCATGTGTCACTATCATCAGCAAACACAACTTGGTTGGATTCACAATCCAAGACAACCTTATACCTTTCTAAGGTATCCATCCCAAGGATTATATCAAATCATTGCATCTCAAGTGGTATAAGATCCACTTGAATGTGATGCTCAGAAAAGAAAAGGATGCAGGGAAAGCATACCTCCTGCAACACAGCAGACCCCCTCAACTGAGTTTCTAGCAACAAACTATCTACTCTATGACTGACGGTCATATTGCAGTTACGAATCACCCTTCGAGTGATAAAGGAGTGTGTAGCACCTGGATCAATCAAAACAGATACGATGTAGGATGTAGACATATCAGAATATAAAAATTCCATCTGACCTGTCACAACCCAAGGGTTGATCACTACATCAGGTGGATTCATTGCATAAAATCTTGCCGTCGCATGTGGTTGATTCGGTGCTCATTGACTAGGTGCTGATGATCCAGCTTGGGATGCTGTCCACATCCTCTAGCTCCTCCTGGAAACTGTCTCCTTTGGGATCCTTGCTGACTTTGCCTTTGAGGTTGAGTTACACTCACTTCTCTGGCTCTGCAATCTTTCATTAGATGTCCCATCTTTCCACATATGTAACAGCTTCAATTCAGTTGTTGTGGTCTGGGTGGTCCTGTAACCGACATAGATGATGAACTGCGACCTCCTTCTAGTGGTAGGCTTCATCCTCTACCCCTATTCGACGTCCACTGCGTCTGGGTACTGGGTCTAGGTGGTGGTGTAGGCGCCGAAAATCTAGGTTTCTTGAAATCTCTAGATGAAGATCCTTGGAACTGAGGATACATCCTCTTGTTCTAGGTCTGTCTCTTCTCTTCTACAGACCTCTCTATCCTTCTGATATACTCTATGAAGGTAGCGAACCTTTCTCTATTCTCTAGGGCAGACACGGGAGTAGTCAACTCAGCATTCAACCCTTTCTCGAAACGCCTAATCCTATCTTCATATGTAGAAGCCATGTGCGGACAGAACCACAACAACTCCATGAACTTAACCTCGTACTCGCTAATGTTCATTGGACCTTGCCTTAACCTCTCAAACTGAGATATTTTCTCATCCAACAACGTCTTAGGGACATATCTATTGATAAATTCCCATCGAAAGACTTCCCATGAAATCTCTACACCAGGCCTCTTATGTTCTTCCATGGTCCACCAATGACCAACACTCCCCTTGAGAAGATACACAGCATGCTTAACCTTCTCAGCTTCTGGGATGTTTAGGATTCTAAAGGCCTTCTCTAGTTCGGTTAACCATAAGTCGGCATCTGCTGGGTCAGCTGTTCCAGCATACTCTGTGGCTCCAACTCGGCGAAGTCGTTCAAACGTCTTACTGATTCCTTGTCCTTCAGGATGGGTAGGTGTCGTAGGTGCAGGCATAGGCATCCTATTAGTTATATGTGTCATGGTAGTCATAAACTTCCCAAACATGGTCTGGACGGCTGGGTTCCCCATGTCGGTTGGATTGAACTGGGGTGGTTCAGGCATAGGTTGTTCTATCCCTAGGTTCCTTGCACCTTCTCTGGGTGCAGCAACACTACTCTCTACAACATACTCCTCGTGTGGTCCAGACATCCTTAGTCTTATCTTCTTCTCCTGAGGAGCAGAAGACACTATCAGATATATTGGAAGGCACTAGAAAAGACTCGACATCCTAAGTCCTATGTCTCAGTAGACTCAGCGAACCTAGAGCTCTGATTCCACTAAATGAAACGTCTATCTCAGAAAATGAGATCAACGAATGTAGAAGTGATTAACTAGCAGCGGAATTATTAAAAATCACTAAAAATTTAAAACTTTTTGGAAAGAGATCTTTTAGTAATAAAACTCTTCTATAAGAAAACAAGATAAATTGTTTACAACATGATTTGTCATTACATCTCTGTAAAATCACATCTCGAGTGATCACATACATCAATTACCCTATTATCTGTATAAGGCAAGATACAAAAATCTCGAGGCATTAAGCCAAAAACCTCAAATCTACTGACTCCTAGGACCTGAGAGTACAGAGACGACACATAGGACATACTATCTACAAGACTTGACAGATAGTATCTCCACCTGAGAATCACTGCTGTCCCTAATGTTGCTGCTGCTGCTGTTGTTGCTCACCCTCAGATGGGTTCCTTCGTCCTCGGTGTCTACCTAAAAAGTCGAATCCCACGGGGGGTGATACAATTGAATAATTGTCCCAGTGAGAGTTATAACTCTCCGCCAGAAGCTTTGTTATTGCAATAAAGAAATAACAATAAGCAATAAAACTTTAAACGTTCAACAGCAGGTTTAACATTATATAACTAAGTAAAGCAACATTCTCTTTAAGAAATCATTTCAATTATAAATAATTGAATATCAAGGCATATCTCAATAAAGAACATGAAGAAACATGTATACTAGTTATTCAACAAGACCATTATAAATAATGTATTATCAATCATTGTTTCTCGTAGTTCAACCTAAGCAGTTATGCTACACGACTGATTATGTTTTTCAAACATTATTATGCCCCGAGGAGATGAGGTATATCGCTCATACTCCAACCGACCATTATGAAATCGCAATCGGTACCATACATAGGTCATCAGAAGAGCCAGATTCCTATGACTTCATCTTCCTCAGTCAGTGTGAGGATCAACATGCAGGACATCTCGTGTCTCTGCTACAATAGCTTTCTAGGGTATTCTGGCAACTTCGCTATTAGAGTCACAGTGGCATTCTGTACTCTCTTCGCCATCGAGGGATTTCTTGTTTATCTCACACCGATGCGACATTAACAATATCATCGGGAGATTAGTAATACATCATCCCAGCATAATCATATAATGAAGGATTGATGGATTAAAGATACATCTTACATCAAACCCTACATTAGGACGTAAGGATATTCACGTCCATAACCCCAACATACTCAAAAGTATGCTCTCCAGGAGTTCCCTTAGGAAAACCTGTTTCACCATCATTAAACTACTGACAATGATGGATCTATGGTCAGGGATCTACATGATATCATTATACTTGATTAGTTAAGTACATTATATCATTCTTTTTGCATCATGCATATTTTCAAACATAAACCATTAAAACAACTGCTATAAAGAAGAATACTAAATGTATCAAGTTCATTTCTCATCCAGTTATCATTGGGATGTCAATCCCTTACCATCTCATCATATGATTCAGGAACATGGGTGTTCAAACCCTTTGATCATCATAAGTCATTTAATAGCATGACCTTGATTGTAACAACACAGATGGCCTTCATGGCTCATACGGCCTATCCATCTCAAAAGTCACCTTTTTATAGTCAACATAATATATAATTATTCATAAGACTTATAACATGCCTTCAATGAATATGACATCATAACCCTTACCTGGTTATGATCATTTCTTTATAATAACCTGCATGGTTAATACAATTGATAATATACACATTGTATCTATATCAGCACAGTACAAGTTCTTTTCAAATTAATCATAGAACACCACGGCCATGCTACCTTGCACGATCGTGCTATTGATAAACTACCACGACCATGTTACATCACCAAGGTTGATTTCTAGGGTTAGGGTTTATTCAATTCAATTAGGGTTATTAAACTCCTTTACCTTATAAAGGCATAATGATTCCTCATCTCATAATTCATTCATAGGGTTTCATGCTTAAAAGCATAACCCAGAATTAGGGTTTACTATTCATCTCATCACATCACCCTAGATTAGGGTTTACTATTGACATTACATGATATTACCCTAGAATTAGAGTTTACTATTCATATTTCAGTGAATTGAGGTCATACTATCTTCATGTATGAAGATTAGTTCCATTAATGCCCTCAATTAAGTTAAGATTCATTAATTACCATCATTAGGGTTTCCATGATCTCACCTTAAAGGATCATACCCTAATTATGTGCATTCATACATGTTGGAAGTATATTACTTGATTCACATTCATATTAGGAGTGTTCTCTCTCCTCTTTATTATTAGATGATGTTTACATCACTCTTGATTAGGTTAAGTCAATTCAACCTTGATAACATAAGTTATGTCATCACCATTATGGTCATTAGGGTTTGCTTGATCAAGGGGTATTAGTCACACTATCCCATTAAGGGTACTTTAGTAATCTTCATCATTGACCATAACATGTATTAGTCCACTAATTACTTAACCCCTTTATGACTTTAGGTATCTTTAGAGTTTAGGTTAATCAAGTACTAAACCATCTTAACCACTAAGGAATCAAACATTCTTGACTTTAATAGACCCCAAATGGTTTTGCACTTTCAACCTCCAAAGGGTTTTGAAACTACATGGAGTTGTTGACCGTTTGGTCCCTTTGACTTTCAAGACTGCATGGAAAAGTACACCATCAAGATCGTTTGCCCTAGGTGAGGTGAAGACCGTTTGGTCTCGTTGACCGTTGTCCAACTTTGACTTTGAAACCGCATGGGAAAATTGATCTTGAAACTGCATGGCCACCAAACGTTTTGGGATCGTTTGGTCCCAAACAGTCTTGAGACCATTTGGCCCCAAAAGGTCTTGAGACCGTTTGGTCCAAACACCCTCAAAACCGCATGGACCAAAAAGTGTGTCAATTCTTCCAATTGAGTTAGGGTTTTCAATGTTGAACCCCTCAAACGTTCAAGCCATGGTTAGACACTTATCAATTGAGTCAATTAGGTTAACCCTTTACTGCTTTGACACTCAATTGACCCTCAATTGATCACCAATTAGGGTTGGGATCAATTGGATTAGGGTTTGGAATCAATCAACCCTCAACATATATCAACATGAGTCTAATTGATGTTGAGTCCATTGAACCCTCAATCAATTGGGTCATGACCTGACCCCAAAAGGTCTTCGGATCATTTGGAAATCCTCCAAACGGTCTTGAGACTGTTTTCCCATTATATTATCAAAAACTAAGTCATTCACTTAAGGGTTGAACCCTAATTTATGTCACCAAAATCAGCACTTAGTTATTCAACAACTTATTATGATTGGACCTTCAATTGGTCAACCCCACTCAACCCTAGACCTCCAAATGGTCTTGGGTGATCACCAAAAGGTCTTGAGACCGTTTGGGTGATCCCCAAATGGTTTTGAAACCGTTTGGGCCACTCAACCCAAACTTCAACATGATTGCATCATTGAAATCAGCAATAAACCTTATTATGGTTTAGGTGAGTGAAGTGTCTTCAATTGGTGATTTACTTGGAATTAGATGATGATTCTTGGTGGGTGATTATTCCATAATATGTACAGAAGATCTCCAAATGGTCAACACTTGGTCAACTCATCCAAATGGTCTTGTACCGGTTGTTCCCAAATGTTCTTTTGAAACCGTTTGCCCCTCAAACGATTTTGAAACTGTTTGCTTCCAAACTATTTTGCAAACCATTTGGGCAAAAGGTGGAGGACCATTTGTTAAAGTAAGATCAGGATGAACTTTGGAAATAACGCCACCTTCTTCTAGCTCAAGAACATGGACTGTTCTTCATGATTTTGGTAGCAAGAACACATAGAAGCGTCTAAGAAAAGGGGAACAAGCAACATTTTCATAGGAAGAAGATGCATAAACAAAACTTTAAGGTTTAGAGTTATAAAACCCGCCTTAGGATCAGTTCTAGAGATCCAAGATTCGTAGCTTCAATGGTGGCTTGAGCTCCACAGGTCATCCAAGGTCCGTTTCCCCAAGATTTGGATGGAGAAGATGGCTAGAAAGAAGAGTTATGTAAGAAAGACTACTAAACCAACCTTGTAGCAAGATTTCCTCCATGATTTCGAGCTAGATGGCAATCAACAGTTACCCAATTCAGTTTGGCCGTTCTCCTATGCTCCTGATCTCCTTCTTAGTCAGCCAAAGCAAAGAGATAAGAAGAGGAATGAAGGGAAACGATCCCTTGCTTGTAAAAGAGATGTGCTTATATATTTTGGGTATATTTTCAAGACAAGGGAGATTATTTCCTTATTTCTCAAATAGGTCCTTCTCCCCTCCTTAGCCACGTCTCTCCCTTCTTTACATAAGCCAAACTCCTCCTTTATCCAAGGTTTAGAGGAAACGAAGCCAAACTCCTTACTAAGTTGCATACATAAAAGGGTCATATTACTTAAAACTTCGTTATTTAATCATAAAGGTTATCTTTCTTATTTGATCATTCAAATAAGGCGCCATCCTCATCATCTTTACTCTAATTGATGCCAAGAGTCATGAAAGATACTCTAGAGGGTATATTTTTCATGTTGCACCCTATGTTTTGGGTAAATTGCATTTTACACCAAAACTGGGGTTTAAAGCACAAGGATTGCTCTACAAGCTATATCTTGGTGCCCCAGCTTGGAGAATCCATATTACTACATCATATTCATTCTTATGATGTCTCAACACCAGAGGAACATCTAAACATGTGCAATTTGCAAGTTAACCCCTCTAATTGGGTAATTTGCACATAAGTCCATTTTATCAAAACAATATTACATCATTGTTCAAAAAGGACATAAATGAAAATATATGTCCCTCAGAAACTTTTAATTATATATCAAAAGATAGCCATAGTCATCTATTTACATAATTAAGCAGAACACCTAGGGTTAGTTCATAACCCAGGTCAGGGATGTTACACAAATCCTTTGATCGCCATTCGTGTGCATGTTTTAATGAGGTCTTGCTGAATGCTGACCTCAATGATACTAAAACCCAGGGGCCTTTCTTCACTTTCCAAAGAGGCTTGCTTTATGAGAAACTTGATCGGATCCTAGTCAATACTTGCTGGTTGCACTTGTTTACCACTTCTACCATCACAGTTCTTCCTCGTCTCTACTCAGACCACAATCCTCTTCTTGTTTCCATGGAGCAAAGCCAATCAGTTCATAAAGTCACTTTTAGAACGCGCGTAAGATGGAATCTATGTCCGGAGTTTCGCTCATCCCTTCTCCCTAAGTGGGACAAAAATGCACCTTTCCCTATTGCGTCCATCCGTTTCTAGATTGCAGTTGTGAAATGGGAAGGTGTGTGCTCGGCACATCAAAGGAAGGAGAAAAACTCTCTCCTCGCACGTATGGAATGACTTCATGTATCTTCTCAATCCTCTCCTTCTATTGCCACTAATGCTCTAGTCATTGAACTTTAGGAAAAATACAACCGTTTACTTGCAAGTGAAGAAGCTGACTGGCAGCAGCGTGCTCATATTGATTGTCCGCATTTTGGTGATGGCAATACTAAATTCTTTCAATCCTATGTCAAAGCACACATCCATCATAACAAAGTCACCCGCCTTCTCAACTGTTCTGGTGCCTGGGTTGATACAACTACTGGTTTGGAAGCTCTTGTGCACACTTACTTTCTCAATTTAATGATGAAGGTGTCAGATTCTGATCCTGTGGATGTATCCAGCTATCCTGGAAGCTTCCAACCTCTACCACCCTCATCTCTTCTCTCTTTGGGTGTGCCTCCTTCTACATTGGAAATCACATACATCTTATTCAAAATGTCCCCTTCTAAGGCACCTGGTCCAGACAATATATATAATGTCTTTCTTCAGGCTAACTGGCATCATGTTGGTTCCTCAGTTGTCAGTACTGTCACTGATGTGTTCCATTCTGGTATGGTTGACAGATCCATTGCAAATTCCCATATGGTTCTCATTCCAAAAACTAAAGCCCCTACTACATGTAGTGACCTCCAGCCAATTTCACTGAACAATGGGTGTTTCAAATTAATATCTAAAATCCCAGTTGAGTGCATAAAACCATTTTTGAATACATGGATCTCACCAAACCAGTCCAGTTTCATACCGGGTAGAAGAATTAGCGACAACATACTCCTTGTCCAAGAAGTCATGCACTCCATGCGCACTTCTAGAACCAAGAAATCATGGATGTGTATTAAACTAGATTTGTCAAAAGCCTTTGATAGAATGAACTGGTCCTTCATCAAGGATACTCTGGAAAGAACTGGCATACCTACCGTTCTTGTTAGCTTAATTATGCAGATCATTACCTCTGGTTCTACGTCCATCTTATGTGAAGGAAAACCACCTGAGCCTTTCAAAGCCACCTAAGGAGTGAGACAAGGTGACCCTATCAGCCCTTATGTCTTTGTGTTATGTATGGAATGTCTCTCACAGGCCATTCTTGAATCTGTTAAGCAAGGCGCATGGAAACTGATTGTTCTATCTAAGAGAGGCACCCCCTATCCCATGTGTGTTTTGCAGATGATATACTATTATTTTTTGAAGCTTCTGTCTCACAAGAAAATAACATAGAAGCAGTTCTTCATGCCTTCTCCAAAGTTTCGGGCCAAGCAATATCACAAGAAAAGTCTATGTGCTACTTCTCCAAGAATGTTACACGAACTGTAAAACATGTTGTTAGTATTGCACTCGGCTTCCCTTGGACCAACAAATTAGGGAGATATTTGGGCGTTCCTATTTTACACCACCAAGTTAAAAAAGACACACATGGTCATCTGTCAACATTGATAAAAGACAGGTTAAATGGATGGTCCATGTGCTATCTCTCCTTAGCTGGCCATATAACACTGGATAAGAGTACCCTACAGGCTCTTCCTACTTACACCAAGCAAACTATGCAACTCTCTCCTACACTTTGCAATGATATCAACAAGCATGTCCGAAATTTTATCTGGTCTGGTACTGGGAGCCATTGAATGTCCTTAGTGGCTTGGAGGAACGTTACCACCTCCAAGGATCTGGGAGGTCTTGGTATTAAAGATGCTAGAGATCAAAATACCGCACTCATGATGAAGAATTTATGGACGTTTCTGTGTGAACCGAATAAGCTATGGGTATGTGTCATGAAGGAGAAATACTTCAATAATGATAGAATGATAAAAAAACCTTGTTCTTCAGTATGGAGTTTTATTAAAAAGCATCTAATATCGGTCACAAATCTTTGTACTAAAAATATTAATAATGGTGAAGGAACCAATGGTTGGACTGATCACTGGATCCCCAACCAACCCGCCATTGATGAGTTTGATGGGTTCCAAATCCCGACCCAACTAGAAACGCTCTCCACGGCCACTATGACTATTGAACCTGGTATGTGGGATTGGAGTTTTATACATGCTTTTATACCTGACAAATTTCGGTGCTCTATAAATTCTATCCCACCCCCTATGCCTGACTGTGGTGAGGATAGTTGGGCGTGGCCCTTTGAAATCAATGACTGCATGAGTAGCCGTTCAGCTTATAGATGGATTCATTCCTCTAAAGAAGTTCACTCCTCTGGACAGTGGAAATATATATGGAACTCTTAACTCCCTGAATGTGTTCGAGTCTTCCTCTGGATCTTACAACACAAAGCTCTTCTTACAAATGCTAAAAAAGAAAGACGACACATGCAAGTGGCATTACATGTCAAGTCTGTAACAATGCTCATGATACCCTTCTCCATGCCCTGTGTGATTGTGATGTCAGTCGGGCCATATGGTTGGCGGCTACTGGAGTTCGTGATCACTTTTCTTGGAGTGAAGTAGATTGGATTGAGTATTGGACCCGTCCAAACACCTCTTCTACTTGCCATACTCTTGGTGCCATCACATGTTGGCACATATGGAACACAAGAAACAAACTCTTGCATGAACAAACCAAGACACCTACTTTGGTCTATGTTCATTTATCAAAGAACGGGTTAGGTCTATTATGCAGCTTGCAAACAAACCTTCGGCCTCCAACAATAAAGCCCAAGCTTTCACTGCTCCAACCCTATCTACCCATGTTCTCTTTGTGGATGCTTCTTATCATCCACAAACGTCTTGCTCTGGACTAGGGATTCTTGCCAACTCAGCTAATGGCTACAAGTTCCTATTCTATGGAAGCCATGCCATCTCGACATGTCTGCCCTGGAAGTGGAACTGCAATCTATCCTTAAAGCTATGGACACTGCTCATTCTCAAGACTGGTCACATTTCACAATCGTGACAGATTCCAAACAAGCATGTTCCATCCTTAACACAACGATTCCACTTGGAAATCAGTTCAAATCCTACCATCATAAGTTCATTTCCTTTCAAGGAGTTGGGCGCACTGTTGCTCTTCAATATCTCCCTAGAAATCTAAACATCCTGGCTGATTCTATGGCCGAGCATGTGGCCCGTTCTAAACTATGTTTTGATTCCTTCACCCAACCGCATTGGTTACCTTGTAATGTTCCAGAATTATTATCCTTGATTTGGCCTAGTCTAGAGCACATGATGAATAATATATAAGCTCTAGGATGTTCTAAAAAAACATTTGTGGAGTACAAAAAAGAGGATGGAAGAATGAGAAAGGAGAGGAGAGAAATATAGAAAGAGAGAGGAAAGAAGTAGATGTTAGTACTAAATTAAAACACACTTGTATAATATGAAAAAGGATGAAAGTATAATAAAATGAAGAGAGAAGTAGAAAAGAGAGCAAAGAGGAGTAAACATTAGTAATGTACTAAAAATATTTGTATAGTATTTAAAAAGAGGAGAGAAGTATAGAAATAGGATAGAAAAGAATTAGAAAAGAAAGAAGGGAAGTAAGAATTAGTACAATACTAAAAACATTCACACAATATGAAAAAAGATGAGGGGAGTATAGAAAAAAGAGGAGAGAATGTATAAAGAGACAAGAAATAAGTAAATATTAGTAGTAATCTAAAAATATTTGTACATATTCATATATTATGAGGAAGAGAGAAATGTGTGCCTTATATTATTTTTTCACCCAAAATATGCCAAAGTTAGTCTTGTCAGAAAGTATTATTTTATATGGAAATATAATGATTTTATCTAAAAAAATATTAAAGTTTGAAAGTTATGAGAAAAACAATTTTCTCCGTCTTCATATTTTAGGATTACATTTCTCACTCCTAGAAGATATGTTGGAGTTAATGGGAGGGATTCCTCCACTTTTTCTACAACAATGATACTTCCCTATTTGTCTGCTCTCTTTTCTCTATTCTAACTATCCCCATTAATATAGCCAAAAGTAGGTTGTTTTGTACTTTCAAAACTATCCATGATGACAGGGTGGGAGATTAGGGTGAGGACTGGTGTGTGTAGCCTAACTCAACATTTTTCCATGTGTCCCGTGTGCTCATCCACAAGACCAATATACATCATTCAGCATGACATATCTTCTCCCATTAGCATGTTACATGATTTTGTATAAGATTTGATCTAAGTACTTAGCGAGAAGGAGGAAAAATATTCTACCATCACTTGCTTCTTGGAACTAGGGAAATTCATCCTGGGTCAAGGCAACTTCGATTGCACAACTAGTTGGAGAATTCCTATAAGGGTTCACATCAAGCAAGATGAGCCAAAGATACATATGAAGTTGGAGATGAACTAAGCCTATGAGAATGTGTCTTAGGAAGGACTTAACTTTTGCAAAGCTTTAGGTTCAGATATGATGGATCAAAGAATGTGCGGAATCATCATCATTTTTAGTGTTGGTTAATAGCTTTCATTGAGTCACTTCAGGAGCAGTCAAGGATTGAACCAAGGTTATTTGATGTCCCAACTCCTCTTCACTCTCATAATGGAGTATGTCATTCTCATGATTGTAGAAATGGAAAGGAGTTGTCTAATCAATCGTCCGGGTCATGGGAATTCTAAACCTCTACCATATGATGTTTGCAAACAATGTGGTGTCATTTCTTAGTGGCTCTATAAGCTGCTTAGGAGAGGTCAATGGTACTTTTGGATGATTTTGGATGTTGGTAGGTCCTCCTCTCATAGGCTACCAAGATTTTCAAGGATATTTTCTACCAAGTAGTAGCCATTCACATTCTACTTTTCCTTGTACATGTCTGGGCATGACACTGACTACGGGAAAAGTTCTTGCGTGAATCTATGGCACATGTTAAGACTGGCTTCAGAAAATGATTAATCAATGTCGGAAAACAAAATTTCCTTTGTTGGTCGACAAGTTTTGGTATGCACCAACATTTTGGTCTACTTTACTTTTAGGTCATGCAAGGGTTCATACCTCCTTGTGTCTTGGATCGATTGCAACATTAGGTGTGCAAATTCCTAGGGGAGGGCTCGACCCATGCAATGTCTTAGGAAAGGATGGATTATCCTTTTCATGAAAGCAACCTCAACATCAATAATATTAAGGATATTGCTCGATGGGTAATAGTATAAAGAATTAAAAAATTAAACACTAATCTAGAGTCAATTTGGAGTAAAAGGATGAAAAGATTCCACGATGACACATTTATCGACTACATGAGTCACATACTGGGATTCTCTTCACTACTACAGAAATGCCTTTTAGCGTCGGTTGTTTAACCCCCTTTGGCGTCGGTTTCCGAGCGATGCCTATGTGGGCGCCGCTAAAGGTCGAACACTTCGGCGTCGGTTTTTTAACCGATGCCTATTTAACGTACAGGTGTCGGTTGTTTATAGAAAACCGACGCCAAAAGGGTTCACACCACAGAAAATGGCGTCATCTAGGACACATTCTGCGTCAGTTATCTACTAAAAGACTGACACCTATAATACATATAGCGTCGGTGTTTAATTGGTAACCGATGCAGAAAGTGTCCTAGATGACGTCGTTTTCTGTGGCACGACACATTTGGCATCGGTGATCAACTAAACAACCGACGCTATATGTATTATAGGTGTCGGTTGTACACTAACAGGCGACACCATTTCTAGTACGGCCGTGGCCACATTAGGCGTCAGTTTTGTTCAAAAACCCGACGCTGTAGGTCTTTGCTGATGGTTTTCTATAAATAACCGACGCCCATATCTATTTTTTTTTCATATCAGTTTGCAGGCCTGCTGTGGCTGGTCAGCAGGATGAGAACCTACAGTTCAGTTTTCTGAACTGCAGGTTTACAACATCCATTGATATCAGCCTACAAACAGGCCACAAACCTAGAAAATTAACAAAATAATTTTCACACAAGTAGATACATTCAGACATCAATTCAATTCTCACATTCACACATATAGAAACATTCAAATACATGTATTAACATTCATAAATATTCATTTACAAAATATCATTCAAGATCGCTATCAGCATCCCAATTATATCTTACAATCGCCACTGCTTGTATGGCTTTTGCCCATTCTTGTCTTACTTCATTTAATGCTTCCATCGTATATGGATCATGCACATTTTTTAAGCGTTTACCTATAGTGTGGTCGGTTTTAAACACCTGCAAAGAGAATGATGTATATATATAAGTAATAATATACAAATAAGATTGATATATTTCATACTAACTAATGAGACTATATATAATACCTCATGTATGGTATTAATATCCAATGCGGCATGTCGGATAATCATCTGCATAAATCGCATCACATAGTATGCCCATGCCCAGCCGTTGTCTTGTGTAGCGCACTATAAATTGAAACATACAAAATAATACAACTAAGCACAATTCACATCAATAATATATACATTGGAGTCGGGAACTTACTTGTACGTTCTGCCAATTTATTGGCTGGTTCTTTTTCCTTGGGACCGTTCCTCCAGCCTTTTTGAATGCATCTAAACCCCTACATGTTAATATAACACAGTAAATTGCATAAGTAAATAGTAATGTAATAACAAATGTTAATAGATACAAAAATGAAATATTTCTCACCAGAATAATGGCATTCTCATTACGTGTCCAATTTTAGTGTTTAATGTACTTCCCGCGGGATCTAGATAATAAACAGTGAACGTCCCGGGGACAATAATTAGTAACTCCCAATGTCTACCGCTAGAGGTAAAAAGTTAACAATTAATAACTCAAAATGCACAATAAAAATGGAATTTTCTTAAGTCCAAATTATAAATAAAGTAAACTTACTTGACATTGAATGGAGCTATTATTATCGTCTTCTTTTGCTGACCAAAAATTGTAAAAGCATCTATACAGTATTGTTGAACACTATCAGGGTCTTTAGCTACAATACTAATCAATGATGGAATAAAAAATCCCACATGATCAAATGCAAATTGTTTGCATTGATCTTCGACTAAGTAGCTGCAAAACATGTATTACATATGCATTAATATATAAGAAACCAGATCACCGGATCTTACACAAGGTATATGGATGTATAAATAAGATCTCACCTTATCCATGTCTCTATCATTGATGTATTCAGCCAAGCATACATAAACAACTCAATAATATCTTGTATAAATAAAGAGCTATCGTATGATTGACCTGCATAATCTGCATCTAAAGAAACAATTATAGGGAAATGTATATTATGTGCCCATAGCCAACATGCCATTCCCCTACAAGCAGGACCTAACGGGTATGTTAGGTCAGTTGGAACCCAACTTGGTAATGCGGGAAGTGGAGGTGGAGGCCTAGGTGCTCATGGTGTCTTCTTTTTAACATGTATATATAATTTCAGATCAGTTGACCTCATATATACACATTAAAAATCTAAAGTAATGTAAATTTATCTTACAATTTCAGTAGTGTAGACGACATCTGCTTTGGGCCACAATATCACCCCGCCTTCTGCCTCACCAAGTGTATCAATATCTGGGTGGGCATATGGCAATGCAGCTTCCCTCCAATCGGGTAATACACATATCGGGCCCACACGAACGTAGCCATGCGGCATTGGAGTCCCATGAAACGTTGCCCCAGGAAGGGACTGGTAAGCCTGCGCCTCTGCAACAACATAGTCTGGCATTCTTAAGCGGCATGGCTTCAATGCCTACAAATTTATGTAAAGAATGTTATACATATATACATATCATCTTGAAAAGACTAGCTACAATGTCATAAACAATACTTACAGCAGACGTGTTAGGCGATGGGTCTCCAGGATTACTCGTAGTCTGTGCATCAGGAAAGAGTGGGTCACCATAGGCTGATTGGAAGCCTGAGATGCCTGCAACCGCAACAATTCTTCCTTGACCTTCTCAGCAACTACATCGTTGACCTTCTTAGCAACTATATCCTCGACACTCTTATTCTCCTATACATGGATAAAAGAAACATTAGCTTCTTATTATTGAATTTTCTTTTGCAGTAACATTCTAAAAAAAGTATAGGTTACCTCTTCTTGAGAAAGTCCCGCTCTGGGTTTGCGCTGGGATGGCCCAAAGAATGCTTTGATGCCAACACCAGCGCCGACACCTCTAACACGTCCAGGATGCTCTGGGTTACCCAGAGCAACTGTCAATTCATCCCTTGTGCCCTGAGGGATGAACGTGCCTTGTTTCCTCTGCTCGTGGAGCTCCCGCTAATCAACATAAACAGAAATTGGTAAGTTAACACCACAAATAATCAATATTCAAACGATTTCTCTAAGAGTTGTATTTTACCATTTTTGCAGCCGCCTCAGCAGTTACAGGCTTCTTTATTTCACCCTTCTTGTTTTGCCTGCCAGCTATCCAAATATCATGGTGAGGCATGGGTGTGGCAGACTCCTGAGTAGGAGCAGACTCCTGAGTAGCAACAGACTACTGAGTAGCCGCAGACTCCGCCTGTAGTCTTTGGCGAACGCTTGCATAGCCTTTTGGACCCATAGTGTGGTCATGCACATTCAGTGCACGCCTTGCTTTTTGTGCGTCACTGAGGGCCTAGTTAGTATGCACATTAATGATTTGGTTAGTAGCACTAAATGTTAATCTTGAATAGGTGAATACAATGTATATTAATTAAATTGGGAGTGACGCCTAATACCTTGAATTCTTCAAATTTTCTTGAAGTAACAAAATTGTCCCAATCTTCTTTGTCCAAGAAGTTCCATTGTTCAAGGGCTGACTTCTTCTTCTTATCACCCTCTTTTATGTATTCTCTGTTCAGATTTGTCCTATAATTCCTAAGCATCTTTCCAGCGCGTTGCATCACACTTTTACGATGCAACTTCTCATCCAATGCAAATAGATTCTGTAAAATAGAAATGTTATTAACTAGTATCCAAAATAGAATTGCAAATAATAGAATTTGTAATCTACAAGATAGAATTGCAAATAATAATAACTCACGCATAAATCCTTCCATATCAAGTCTTTTTTCCCCTGAGGAACTTTATGCCAATTATCATACTTAACACCACAATGGCTCCGAGTGGTACACCCAAGATAGTTTACAAAATTATTGCGGTTCACTCCAAGTGCATTTCCTCCATTATCAAACTCCACAACCAATTTGGATCCACTGCCACTTAGCGCTATTAACTTCTTCAACAGAGTGATGCCCCTTTTCTTGTTAAGTGTTTGGTGCTGCCCATCAAGTTGCTCCAGTGCTTCAGTGGGTACATGTGCATCATCAACCTAAAATTTTACAAATATAAACACACTGAATTAGCCCAACATAGAAATATAGGATATATGACATAACTAGAAGATAATGAATTTTATAGAAATACAGGATATGTTTTTAGAACTTACATTGGTATCCTCGCCATGCTCGTCATGGACAGCATGCTCATCATGGACTTCATGCTCATCATGGACATCATGCTCATCATGGTCAGCCATATGAAAATGTCATTAAAAAGGAAAACATTTAGCATTTGTATTAACTAGAAAAAGGCAAACATTTAGCATTTGTATTAACTAGAAAAAGGCAAACATTTAGCATTTGTATTAACTAGAAAAGGCAAACATTTAGCATTTGTATTAACTAGAAAAAGGCAAACATTTAGCATTTGTATAAACATACATGTCTCTAAAATTGTGATCTTTTATCAATTAACAATCCTTCATTGTGATCTCCGCGCACATATAAGTCATCATTAGCTTCAATATTTTGTGGAGTTGGCAACCCAACTGAGAATGGACTGGAGTCATCATACTTATCATAGTACTCTTCTTCATCTATAGGATCTTCAATGCACTGTCTTTTACCATGAAGAACAATCGACCATTTATCATTTGCAGGATCATCGATATAGAATATTTGTTTCGCCTGTGATGCCAATATGAATGGTTCACCCTTCTCGCCAATCTTTTCAAAGTTCACCAAAGTGAAACCCAATTCATCCACTATAACTCCTTTGGTGTTATCAACCCAATTACATTTAAAGAGCGGAATTTTGAAATCTATGTAGTCAAACTCCCAAATGTCTTCAATGACACCGTAATATGACATTTTAGCTTCACCTGGACTCTTATCCTTTGCACTTGCAAAGTACATAGTCGACGCTTGAAGAGTGACCCCACTATTTTGGACGACACTCTTATCATCTTGGCACTTTGTGTAATATGTGAATCCATTAATGTCAAACCCTTCATAAGACATAACATTCGGTTTTGGTTTAAAGGCAAGGCATTTGATAGTTTCTGTAATATCATTTGGTGTTTGAGATAGTTGATGTAAGACTTTATCTTCAAACCACTTAGAAAAAGTCTTATTATGCTCTCTAGCAAGCCACATTGAACTTGCTCGAGGATGTTGTCTCTTTATAAAAGTCTTAGATTCCTATCTTCTTCACCAAATTTGGGGTACAATAGATCAATCTTCTTCCACTGTGGGGAATCAGACGCATGTCATAGGATCCCATCATTATTTTTCTTAACATCTGCATACCACCTCAAATTCTTTGCATCTTTCGGATTTGCAAACAAGCGTTGAAACCATGATATTATAGGTAGATACCACAACACCTTGGCAGGAGAACCAGTTTTGGACTCCCCCGAAGTCGTCAATTTATACCGTGACGCACCACATTTTGGACAATCTTTCAAATCTACATAGTCCTTTTGAAATAATACACAATCATTCGGGCATGCGTGTATCTTCTTGGCCTCCATTCCCATTGGGCACAACATTTTCTTACCTAGTATGTTGAGATTGGCAGCTCGTTTCCTTCAGGAAGCATTTCTTTCAACAAAGTCAACAATGAAGTGAAGCTTTTGTCGCTCCATCTATTGTTAGCTTTCAACTTATACAATCTCAACACAGTGCTAAGCTTCGTAAACATAGCACAACTTGTGTATAACGATATCTCAGCATCATGCACAATGTTTCTAAAGATAGGAGGTGGATCGGTGTGCTCTACCCTACAACTATCCAGCATCACATCAACGATGTCTGCTGGAACTGGTTCGTTCACATTTACGTCATTGGAGGCAATTTCTTCTTCCACCCAAGCACTGCTATCGACATCTACTGGTTTCGATTTTGAAATCTCTCCATGCCAGTGCCATTCTGTATAGCCTTGTACCATCCCGTTGCACATGACATGACTTTTGATTTCATCACCAGTGTTGACTTTCAAGTTGTTACCGCAATGCCTAAATGGACAGTAGAACCTATCTGTAGGTTTTTTCCTATGTTCCTCGGAAAATCTAATAAACTGATCAAGACCAGATATAAACTCTAGGGTGCAACGATTACGAATGGACATCCATGATCTATCCATTCTATGATCAAATAGAAAACAAGTATATATTAGGAAACAAGTATATATTAGGAAAAGATTAGGGTATACACTTACATCCTAAGTGTATAATGTGATGTCATTCTTATATATAATAAATGTGTACCACATATCCCATCCTTGAACACCTAATCTCACTAGTAAGTGTATAATGTGTATTGGGTTTTCAAGAAAATTTCGACAGTATTTCCCCGCTGTTCTCTAAGTACATATGTACTTAGAGAACAAACGGGGAAATGCTACCGAAATTTTCTCGAAAACCCAATACACATTATACACTTACATCCTAAGTGAGATTAGATGTTCAAGAACAGTCCCAAACTGGGGACTATCCAAGATTTACTCCTAATGAGTCAATCTTGGACGGGTTTCTAGGCCAACAAACACATTTGATGTCATTCTTATATATAATAAATGTGTACCACCTATCCCATCCTTGAACACCTAATCTCACTAGTAAGTGTATAATGCGTATTCGGTTTTCGAGAAAATTTCGGCAGCATTTCCCCATTGTTCTCTAAGTACATATGTACTTAGAGAACAATGGGGAAATGCTGCCGAAATTTTCGCAAAAACCCAATACACATTATACACTTACATCCTAAGTGAGATTAGGTGTTCAAGAACAGTCCCAAACCGGGGACTATCCAAGATTTACTCCTAATGAGTAAATCTTGGACGGGTTTCTAGGCCAACAAACACATTTGATGTCATTCTTATATATAATAAATGTGTACCACCTATCCCATCCTTGAACACCTAATCTCACTAGTAAGTGTATAATGTGTATTGGGGTTTCAAGAAAATTTCAGCAGCATTTCCCCGTTGTTCTCTAAGTACATATGTACTTAGAGAACAAACGGGGAAATGCTGCTGAAATTTTCTCGAAAACCCAATACACATTATACACTTACATCCTAAGTGAGATTAGGTGTTCAAGAACAGTCCCAAACCGGGGACTATCCAAGATTTACTCCTAATGAGTAAATCTTGGACGGGTTTCTAGGCCAAAAAACACAATAATAGATATCTACAATGAAGCCGGACTCCATACAAACAATATATAATTTAGTGATTGTTCATTCTAATTTATACCAATGTACAAGTAATATAAAGAACAATGATTGTTCACTTTCTAGGATCATACAAACAGTATAATAATCACTAGGATCATACAAGTAGCAATGTTGATTAAGTCTATGTGATTAAAGATCAAGGAGTGTAATAAAATAGGATTTACCTCTGTTTGGGCGAGACGGAGGGTAGGCGAGTAGGCAGGAAAGCAGGCAGGTGAGCAGGCGACAGTCAGGGAGACGGCGGGCAGCAACAGATGATCAATTAATTCCTAAAACAATACATAAATAAATACAAATTAGTACATAAATAAACACAAATAAGTAAATAACTTAATTTAAAAAAAAAATACACAGCAGCATTGTGCCTTGGCGTAGCCCAAGCATCGCCCAGGCATCCTAGCCTAACTAGGCTGGGCGCCTGGGCAAACCCTAGGTGAACGCCTGGCCGCCTAGGTGCCTGGGTGCCGCCTGGGTAGGTCGGCAGGTACCTGCTTGAGAACAAGGCTGGAGGCAAGGAAGAAGACGGCGACGTAGGGCAGGCGCGGCAAGCTCCAGGAAGAAGACAGCGGCGGCGGCCGGTGCCAAGGAAGAAGACAACCGGCGGCGGTGCCTAGGCAGGGGGGAAGCGGCGGCGGCGCAAGGAGCAGGGAGGAAGGAGCGGGCGGCGGCGGTGACGCAGAGCAGCAACACGGATCGTCGGCGGCGAGCGAGAAGCAGCAAGCGGCAATTTTGGGAGAGCGGCGACGAGCTAGCGCACAGAATCGATGAAACATGAAGAAAGGGGGAAGAGTTGGGTGATTGGGCCTCTATTAAGTTGGGTAACGACGTCGGTTATATAAGATAACTGATGCCTATTATCTTCAGCGTCGGTTGATAGTAAAAAACCGACCCCAAATTAGTTGGCGGGAACTATTATCAGCGTCGGTTATCCAAGGATAACCGACACCTAAAGTGGAACTTTTCACACAAAATTTCATTTTAAATAGGCGTCGGTGAATAGTTAAAAACTGACGTTGTATGTGGCCCAAATTTTTTTCGCTCGAAAATTGGATTTTGCGGGCGCTTTTAGGCGTCGGTTGGTAATAGTAAGCCAATGCTGAATACAAAGCGGTACCCGTGTCTGGCTGTTCTTCAAATATATACGTCGGTTTGCCTAAATAACCGGCGCCTGATATTATAGGCGTCGGTTTTCCTTAATAACCGACGCCCAGAAAAGTGAAACTGAACGCTATTTCTGTAGTAGTGCTTGTACGTGGAAGGGCATGGGACGGAATGTACCAAATCCATGTGTGACACCCTTTTCCACACAAAGAAAGATTATTGAAAACTTAAACCATGATCAACCATTAACATCGAATTACCAAAAATCACAGAAAACTAAAACCTATTTTACAATGGCACCATGAGCTGAGATTTATCACATATAAGTCAACACTTGCATCTCATAATATATATTCAGAGTGCTACATCATTGAATTTAAAAAATATTCTACACGGCTGTTTATGCATTTATTATTCCCTATGAATTTGAGTCATACCACTCAAATCCAACTAACCACTACTAAGTCTAAACTAGTGCCATACAAGGTCTATGGAAGAGATGAAATCCACAAAACAAACCTCGTGGTCAATACACGATTACACAACAAAGACATACTAGTCAACTACAACCAGATACATTTGGTCAAGCTATAAAAATCCTAGCCCGCCTTGGTACATGTCACAGTGCTAGTAAAATTGAGTTACAACCTGTAGTCGCACTCCCGCCAGGGTATGGCCCACAACCAATCCTGTGAAACCTCATAAACAACAAGTCACTGAGCTATGACCTGTAGCCATACTCCTTCCAGGGTATGGCCCGTAACCAATCCTATGAATTAAGGATAAAAGGAGATACCTCAACTTGAACCCCGCATATTCATCAATATGCACTCAGAGTTTCCAACAGGAATTGCTCGTTTCGCAATCCAGCTGATACTATCAAAGAAGATGGATCTATGGCACAAATCAACTAAATGATTAGATTCCACCTGATTAATTAGACCAATTAAAGTGTCTTTTAGCATCAATCAAGTTATAACATACAATCCATATACAAATTATTCAAAAGAAAGGGTATAGTATCACAACAGAGATATAATCAATTAAACTATAACTTGATCCCATCATCTCATAGCACTGTGCCACTGCCCCTCACAAGTCAATCATAATCAGCACAATATCATGGGATGTCAATCCCTCAATTACAAACTTGAGGTTATCACATCAACTAGTCACTAATCCTATAACAGGTCATAAGACCCATCACATCACACTTGTGATTCATTGTTATCTCATCATACATCATTGGGCATATAAGTATTAATTATACCAATCTTCACTTGTGTCACATCACATTTACATACCATAGCCATCACTAGCTATTACTTTCATCTCTGTGGCAAAGCTAATATTACATAAATAGAGAGAGAATATGTTTTAACACATTAAACACCTTTAGATAAAGTAAGCAATGCATCATAAGTTCCCTAATTTAGGATTAGACTTCATGCTTAATCCACATAAAGTTCTCAAGCATCATTCTATCTCAAATATCTGATTTTCACTATCTCCCATAAGTTGGAGTGTATGAGGTTAAGAATTTAGACAATATAACCAAGTACACACATTTACATATTTATACTTTTCATGTTCCCTTTTCAAAGATTATAGCCAATGCTTGATATTATTTAACCATCATCATAGTATTCACTAGTTATAACACCCACTTAACCCACAAGGTTAAAGTCATTTAATTTAAGAAAGAGAGTACAATTTCATGGTTTCTATTCATATACATTCAATAATATGACTTGCCCTTAGAATATGGGTCAGTTCTCTCACATATAGCCGATTAGGGTTTTACCTCATGGTTACATCACCCACCCTAATTACACAAATTCCCACTTTCTTGAAACTGATTAAGGTTTGAACAAAATTAGTTAGATATGAATAGATCATCATGTCATCAATGCTAGGTATCACCATTTCATAAATGTATATGTCTATTATCTCATTAAGTTATGTTTGTGTTACAACAATGTATTATGTAAACATGTTAACTATGCACCAACATAATGTTTCATCAATATGTGACCCATATGTTATTACCCTTCACAAGTTATCAACCACATTATCATAATAATGAATATCAAACCTTAGATTACATAACTAGAGGGTTTTACTTCAAATTATACACAAGGCACATATTAGATCATCAAACTTGTTCATATGATTTATGCACAAAAGCTAACACCCCTTGATTCCAACAAGGCTCATGAGCAGTATTATGTACTCACATAGTTGTCTCATTAACCTCTCTCACAAGTTATGATCACATCGAAAGGAATATAGAAGACACTTGTCATGTATTACAATCTTTCAGTAAGGTGAGCACATAAGTCTTATCATCTTATGATTAGGATTATCATATGGTTACTTCACCACTAAACCCTACTTCTATAACCTTCCACCTTATTGAAGAGCTTTAGAGCTTAAGCATCATAATTTAAGATTGACCATTCATAGTCATGACATATTAGATAGATCATCCCACTATGTATTGACTATACACAAGAGTATAGGTGTAACACCCTTCATTACACATGTATCAACTAATAAATTACATGACATCTCGATCTATCCCCTAACCCTAGATGTCAGTTTCACCTTCAACTTAAGATATCGGTTCCAAACTCATCATGTGATATCAGTTTCACCCCCTTTTCAAGATGTCATGTTGGCATTAGCATAGGATGTCAATTTATCATCAACCCTAGGAGTCGGTTTCATCCCTTCCAATGTGTATTAGCTTGACATCTTAATTGCATCACGATTTTAACACCCATTAGGTATATCTAATTGCATCATCAAGATGTGTCTCGGTTTGTAACATCTTGGGTCAGCCTTGGATATAAGGGTTTCATCACCTACAAGTGAGATCTCATTTTCATCTTCTCCATGGGTGTCGGTTTAACCTTACTTGAAAGTGTGTCAGCTTCTCACTCAATAAGGTGGATTTTGGCTCAACTTTATAAGGTCATGTCACCTTCTCAGTCAAGGTGTGCTAGGTTGACATAGTATTGAGTTTCAACCTATCATTCTCATGAAATGTCGACCACTCCCAAACAAAGAATGAGGGTTAACCTCCCCTAAGTATATTGGGCCAAGTTCTATCCTAGTGTGTCGGTTTGGCATAGCTAGTGTGGCATCCAACTTATAAAAACATGATTTACATAAGAGGATGCGATTGTTTGCAGCGGAATTACTGAAAATCACTAAAAAATAAATTTTTTTACAAAGAGATCCATACATCGGAAAACTCATTCAAAAAGAACTAAGGTAATTCAATTACATTCTGGTTCACAAGTACATCTCTTGTACCATTCCTTCTCGAGGTTACAAGCATCAACTGTCCTGTTAAAACTATATACAGGCAGTATAAGAACATTGAGACATCAAGCCAAAATCTCAGATCGTTTCATGAAACAAACTATTGACTCCAAGGACCTGAGAGTACAAAGACGACACATAGAACTCTATCTACACATATACAAGACTTGACAGCCAATGCCTCCACCTGAGAAAATCACTGTTGTTCTCTACTGTTGATGTTGTTGCTGCTCTTCCCCTACTCTAGGGTTTTTGCTCCCTCGTCCTCGTCCACCTAAAATGTTGGATCCCACGGGGGTGAGACAATTGTAAATTGCCCCAGCGAGAGATATAACTCTCCGCCAAAACATTATTATTGTAGTTTAATTGAATAAAATTGTGCAGAGGAATTATGTATTCAACAACAGATAGATTAATGTCTAAATACATTAGAGCAGTATTCTTATTCAAAGCATTTCAGCTATAACTTGATGAAACAACATATCATTTATCCAATAAGGATTTGAAGAACAAACATAACCTTTATTCATCTAGAACATGCTAAACAAGGTAACATCAGTCAATGATTCTCGTATTTCAACCTTAAACAAATACGCTACACGGCTGATTACGTTTTACAAACATTCTGAATTAATGCCCTGAAGAGATGAAGTATATGATTCATACTCTAACCGACCACGATTACGTAAAGCATCGGTACCACACAAGGTCAATGGAAAATCTAGACTCCAAGACCTCATCCTTCTCAGTTAGTACGAGATTATCTGGTAGAGACATCACGTGTCAAACTGCAAAATAGCTTGTCAGGTATAATGGCATCTTCGCTATAGAGTTATAGCCCGCAACATATACTCTCTTCAGGGTTATGGCTCATAGCCAATGCCTGGTATCATATCATGGAGTCATGGCCCGTAGCCATACTCTTATTGGGGTATAGTCTGAAACCAATCCCATACATAGGAGATAGCCTGCAGCCATTCCTATGGGGCATAAGGATATAATTGCCCAATTACACCCACATATTAAAAAATATGCACGTCGAGTTAAACTCATTTCACCATTCAGCAAATTTTGATGCTGATGGATCCATGGTCAGGGAAACTACATTATATGATATCACTTGATTAATTAAGTGTATTATCATATTCTTTTAGCATCAATCATGTTTTCAAACAACAATTATTATAATAGATGTTGTAAAAAGAGTGTAATACTTTCATCAGGTTATGCTCAACTTTAAGAACATATTGGGATCTCAGTCCCTCATCTCATCAGGAGCATTCTCAATCTTTCACAAACTTATTACCATGATTATAGAAAATGGGTATTCCAACCCTCAGTTCAACATAGAACAATTTTTACCACTTATTAGTTAACTAATACATTCAGGTCATCTGACCAAGGTAAACATGATACTTGTATAATTAGTATCTCACATGGCTCTTGAGGCCCATAAAGAAATAAATGAAATATCATAGCTCATACCTGACTATGCTTATTATTTCATGAAACCAGCATGGTTAGTACACATAATAGCAATGATATAATTTAGCACCATGCAATACAAGGGTAGCATCACTATTCCCTTATTAGGGTTAGGATCTCCAAAATTCATCTCAATTAGGATTCCTCCTCAATTAGGGTTTACTATTCATCCCAATTAGGGTTTACTATTCATCCCAATTAGGGTTTACATTCAATTACGCATAATTAGAGTTAGGGTTTATTATTAAAATACCCTGAATTAGGGTTTCTCATAACATTACCCTTAATTAGAATCACATCATCCCCTTAGATTAGGGTTTCACTTAGAATTGCCCTAAATTAGGGTTTGGGTTCATCAATCACCTCAATTATGGTTTTATGATCTCTTTATCATGGATCATACCCTAATTAGGTATCCCATTCATATTGAATGTGTTAGGGCTTAATTACTACATGATCACTATTCATGTATGTAATTCTCATCTTATCCTCTCTAGGACATTTATTACTCCGATCTTGATCAGATTGAATCAATCATGTATTCAAGTTCATACATATAGGGTTAGCATTGTATATTGAGTCATTGTTTCCATAAGTACCAAAGGTTAACCCCTTTAAATATTATTACTCATTAAGCACCTTAGGAATACAACCATTGTACATATGTTTGATAATTATCATCATCAATCAAGAAATTAGTTGATTTATCTTCACCTTAAATCTCCAATTGACTTAGGGTATATTGAACTCCAATCGATTTTTGACCTCTGAAATCTTTAATCGGTTTGACACCTTGAACCATCAAACGGTTTTGAAACCATTTGATTCCAAACGGTTTCAAGACCATTTCGACTCAAACGGTCTCAAGACAGTTTGGTCCAAATCATCTTGAAAACTAAAAGGATTAGTTAGGGTTCTCTTCAATCAAATTGATTCAGGGTTTCAACATTGAACTATCCATCAATTTAATCATTCAATTATAACCATTAGTTATTTATTCATTCATGAACCATTCATCCTTCAATTGATTTGAATCTTCAACCCTCCAAATAGTTTGAAACCATTTGGGCACTTAGCCCTTAAAATCGTTTGGGAAATTATACTTGAAATCGAATGGACCTATCCACTTTTGAAATTGATCGATTGACTCAACTTAGAAACTGATTGGTCCTCCAAACGGTTTGAGACCATTTGATGCCAAACGGTTTCAAGACCGTTTGGACTCAAACGGTCTCAAGACCATTTGGTCCAAATGTCCTTGAAATCGAATGGACCAATTAGGTTCTCAATCAACCAATTGATTAGGGTTTTGATACTTCAACACCATTAGATTAGGGTTTTCAATTGATGATTCAATTATATTTGAAACCAACGAGATCAAACCAATGGAAATCATTGGATCAATCATTCCAATTACGCCAGCTTGTACCTCCAAAGGTCAACTATGATCAACCACTTCAAATGGTTTGAAACTGTTTGGTTTCAAATAGTTTGATGAAACTGTTTGACCAATTCAATTGAGACTGATTGTTCCCAATTTTTGAAACTGTTTGCCTAGGATAGTATTTTAGGTGTGCTTGGGATGACATCATCATCTTCAAGCTAAAAACCCACGAAACTTGCTGTGATTTCCATGGTGATTTCATCAATCAACCAAATTAAAATTTTGTAAATAAAAAGAAATCAACAATTGATAAAGATATGAAATCAGTAACAATGTTCAAGGTTTAAGTTATATAACCCTCCTTTAGAGTGTAAGCCAAGCTTCAAGCTTCACGTTCCTAATGGTGGTTGAAGCTTTCTCACTCCACAAGGTTTGTTCCTCAAGATTTTGAGTGAAAAGGATTGGCTAGAATTGAAGATGGATTGAAGAAAAGAAGAAATCAATCATTGATTTGTGATTTTCACCATGAATTTGAGGTTGAAGATGATCAAGGAGCTTACCTACAGGTTGGAGTTCGTTACCTTGCTGATCCTAAGTTTCCTTGTGCTCGTCCAAAGCAAGGAAGAAAGAAAATCTGAAAAAGAGTCTTTGGTTGAATGGGAAATGAAGTGTTTATAAAGGAATTTCAAGGAGAGAGAAAGTTGAAAAGAAATTCTTCAACTCTCCAAAAAGTTCCACATACTCTCCTCTCTCCCTTGTATACGAAGGCACCTCCCTTTGCCTTAAATTCCTCTTCATTATCCTTGAATTAAATGAAATGCAAATTAAGCACCTTAACCCTTAAAATATTAATATCCCATATTTAGTGTATATTACTTTTTAGTTAACTAATGTGAGTGGGCTCTCCACTCATTTGAGATATTTCCGTGCCATTGAAAGGCACAAGGACGTTCACACTTATGCAAATTCAACCATTTCGTTTTTGGTTGAAGGTACTTCAATTATTATATTTATTTTTGCATTAAATTGAATTAGGATTACAATTATGCTTAAATCTTGATTATTTTAATATCAATATTCTCTCTCCTTCAAAGTGATACAAATGAGATTCCCCTCTCATTTTATTTGCTCTACATGATGCCAAGAAACATTAGGGACTCTCTTGAAGTGGTAATTTTCATATTGAACCCTGGGTTTTGGATAATTGCACATTACACCAAAACTAGGTTTTAATGCATAAACATTGCTCAATCAGCTCTTTCTTGGTACTCAGGCTTGTAAAATCAATACCACTGCATCATACTCATTCTCATGATGCTTCAACACATAAGGAACATTTTATCATGTAACATTTGCAAGTTAACCCCTCAACTTGGGTAATTTGCACTTTAGTCCCAAAATAATAAAATATTGTTTCAACATTATTCAAAAAGGACTAAAATGAAATATAAGTTCCTATTGAGCCTTAATTACTTTTCAAAAGATATGAGAAAGCATATAATCAACCTCATTAAGCAAAACATCTAGGGTTAACACATAACCCAAGTCAGGGATGTTACAAATTATCCACCCCTAACAAGGATTTCGTCCCTGAAATCATCAATGAAAACATTAAGAGAAAAGAGAAGGGTACTTCCTCCTCATCTCTTCCTCTAGTTCCCACATAGCTTCTTCAATGCCACGATGATGCCAGAGAGCTTTTATAAGACATATGCCTTTCTTTTTCAGCTTTTTGATTCTTCTATCAAGGATCATCACATGTCCTTCAACATATGATATATCTGTTGGGTTTTAGAGGAGGCAGAGAAGCAGCGGAAACAAAAAATATTTCTCCCCAAAACCCAGAACAAAAGGAATCGTGTCAACGTCTATACAATAGGAAAGATGATTTGCGATGCATACCTTGTCCCGAGGCTTGCTCGGCGATAGTACCTCGCGCTTTGTGCGGTCTTCACCTCCAGTCTTGGACGGTGTCTGTGCAGCTCCTGGTCACCCCGGGACTGAAGACTCCTGGTCTGACCGGGACTGTCGGGATTGATAGTTGTCCTACGAGCAGCAGAGGTCTCCCGCCTCTACAGTCATCCAGAAGGACTGCCTGGAACTCCGATCTCCTTGTCCCACAAGGAATCAGAAGGAGTCGCACCCTCTTGTCGGCGTACTAGTCACCAACACACTCTCCTGCCACCAGTCACTTCCTACAGTTGTCTTTCCCTTGTTGTGCCTCCCTTATCGGGTAGCACTTGCTCGGGCTCTCTCGGTTACCAAAACCAGAGAGAACAACAACTTTGCAGAGCAATTGGTTTGCACTGAGTTGTACTTTGAGTAGCCCCCAATACCCCTATATATATAGGCGGGTCATGGGACAGGGTTCTCTATCCTGGGCAATGCGGGACTAAAACAGGAGTAGAAGGGTTCGAGATTTTCCACAAAAAAAAACAACCAACTCGCAACCTGAATTGATCGTTTCACAACTGAAACGGTCGGTTGGGGATCTGAGCCGGTCAGTTGACACCTCAACCGATCGGTTGGGACCCATGAACCGGTTGGTTCACAACTGAACCGGTCGGTTCGTGGTCCTGATCAGTTCCCGATTGACTTTCCTTCTTTTGTTTCTAATTTGTATCGAATACCAATCCTTGTTCCAATCAAACTGGGCAAGTGAAACGAAAGGAAAATTCTCACCAATCTTACTTTCCCAACTTGCCCGGTTGCAACAGTTGAACCGATCGTTTCAACACTTGAAGCAATCATTCACCCTGTCCATGAGTCGATCGACTCACCACCTGAGCTGATCAGTTCACCAAGCTGAGCCGATCGGTTCATCACATGAGTCGATCGGTTGGGAGTACAAATTGTGCAAGAATGTCAATTGCGGTTTCAATCAATCTGATACTCTAATCAATCAGTCCAACACCTTGAACACTATGATATTGACCTATCGATTAATTGAGTGTTTAATTGAACTACTAAACTCATTTAGTAATCAATCTAAACATTGTTTGTGGACAAACTCCTATTCTAGGTTAAATCCTATGTGTGTGACCCTGTAGGTCCATTTCACGTTGGCAGTGAAAGTCCATAACATTTATGACTTCACAAGCAAAGAGTGGTGCCTAGTCACACATCAGTGCTACCCAAGTGAAATAAAAAGTTGGAGAACAACTTTCAATCCTACAATCCATGAATGGTGTTACAGTGAATGTATAATTCCTTTGTCACTGATATCCAGAATGAACTCGAGGCATGGAACAGTCATCCTGTCAACATTCATTCATTTCCTTGATCTCAGAGCAGATTGGGTGAGATGTGTGTGACATCAATATCACATATTGATTCACACGTGCATGCCTTTCTCAATCCTACTCATCAAGTGGCAAAGGATATCAAACTCCCTCAGGAGGGACAAATCCCATATCTATCACTCACCCCTCAAAAGCCCCATGTGTCAAAGCCACCCAATCATCACCTTTATAACAACACATGTTTCAGGACTGCGTTTGATTATGTCAAAGTGTACCCAACGACATGTGTTGAGTGTAGTGATTTTAGTTCAAAGAATCACACTCACCACCATCACTGTGAGAGCTGACTGTGACTACCAAGTCATGGTTCCATGTGTCACTCTCACGGTGGGTCTGTCCGGTACCTTGTTCTCTAACAAGTACCTATGTGCTTGGTTTGATATCACTATATCATGACTAATGAGATTCTGTCATCAACCAACACACAATCTAGTCTTCAGTGTTATTGATGTCTATGGTTATTTCCACAATAACAACCGACTAGGGACAAAACAAGAATGTATACTCTTAACATGCGTATGATCTCATCGTTTAGGTCCTGAACCTAAAAGCATACGTCATTGAGTAAAACCATTCTTTAGACATCTATCATGTTACACCATCATCTCAGAAACAGTTTAAACATATAGATCGGAAATTGCCTTTATTATTATTATTCAAATCATTTACAAAGTATCCCATTACAATCATCATATGACTTGCTCTATGGGCATACATACCAACAATATCATCATTTAGTTCTACCTCCACTGGTTGCAGAACTAACTCTGTGTCAGGATGACAGTTTCTCAACATGGAGATATGGAACACTGGATGCAACTTATGTAGCTCAGGTGGTAACTCCAGCTTATAGGCTAACTTTCCAATCCGTTCAATGATTGGATAAGGCCCCATAAATCTAGCAGCTAACTTTCCTTTCTTTCCAAATCTAAGAACACCCTTCTAAGGTGAGGCTTGAGATATACTCTGTCTCCAACTTGGAATTCTAAAGGTCTTCGCCGTCTGTCTGCATAGACTTCTATCTATCCTATGCAGTCTTTAACTATTGTTGTAATACTTTAATCTTCTCAGTTGTCAGCTGCACTAACTCAGGATCCAAAAGTTGATATTCCCCTATTTCATACCAACATAACAGAGATCTACAACGTCTACCATATAATGCTTCATATGGTGCCATGTCAATACTGTGTTGATAGCTATTATTATAAGAAAATTCTATCAAGCTCAGATGTAGATCCCAACTTCCTACAAATTGAAGGACACATGCCCTAAGCAAGTCCTCCAAGGTTTGTATGGTCCTTTCAGACTGTCCAACTGTCTGTGGATGAAAAGTTGTACTAAACCTTAACTGCGTACCCTAAGATTTATGGACTCGCTCCCAAAAACGACTCGTGAACTGGGGACCTCTATTAGAAATAATAGAAACTGGAACCCCATGAAACCACACTATTTCATCTACATATAACTGTGCAAGCTTCTCAGTAGAATAGGTTGTTTTGACATGAAGAAAATGTGTTGTCTTATTCAACCTATCAACTATCACCCAAATGGAATCATGAACTTTGGTGGTTCTAGGCAAACTAACCACAAAGTCCATGGTCACATGATCCCATTTCCACTGCGGTATAGGCAAATGTTGCATTGTTCCTACGGGCTTTTGATGTTCAACTTTAACTTGCTGACACACCGGACACCGCATAACGAACTCAGCTACATCCTTCTTCAGACCTGGCCACCAATACATATCCTTCAAGTTATGATACATTTTGGTGCTCCCTAGATGCATTGCATACATCAAAGAATGAGCTTCCTCCAAGACTAACTTTCTCAAGTAATTGGCATCAGGTACCACCATCCTACCATGGTAACAGACTACCTGATCCTCTGACTCATGAAAGCCATCCCATTTCTCACTACCATACTCTGACCTAATCTGCTGAACTACAACATCACCTTGTTGTGCTTCTTTAATCTGCTGTCTCAGAGTAGGTTTTATGTGCATCTCAGCTAATAGTCTGGCTAACAATGATACCTTAAGCTGCACATTGTTTTGCCTCAAGGAGATAAGCATATCTCTCTTAGAGCACACTAAGGAGTTCAATTGTTCTTTATCTAAGGCTAGTGATGATGATTTTCTACTCAGTGCATCAGCTACTACATTATCCTTCCCTAGATGATAATCAATTATACAATCGTAGTCCTTGATTAACTCCATCCAGCGACGTTGTCTCACATTCAACTCATGTTGAGAGAAGATATATTTTAAATTCTTGTGGTCTGTGAAAATCTGGAATGTCTCTCCATAGAGATAATGCCTCCAGATCTTCAATGCATGGACCACAACAACTAGTTCTAGATCATGTATCCAATAATTCTCGTCGTGTTTCTTAAGCTGTCGAGAGGCAAAACAAATCACATGATTATCCTGCATCAACACACATCCTAGTCCATTCTTAGATGCATCACAGAAAACTATGTAACCCTTCCCTTGTTCAGGTAACACCAGCACAGGTGCACTTGTTAACCTTTCTTTCAACAACTGGAAAGGATATTGACATTTGTCATTCCAGACAAAAGGAACCTCCTTTCTGGTCAACTTGGTTAGGGGTAATGCTATAGAACTGAAGTTCTTAATGAACTTCCTGTAATAGCCTGCCAGTCCTAGGAAACTGCATATTTCCATCAGTGTCTTTGGTTGTTCCCATTGCAGGACATATTCTACCTTCTTAAGATCAACATGGATACCTGAGGAAGATATTACGTGTCCTACAAAAGAAACTTTTGGTAGCAAGAACTCACATTTGCTATACTTAGCATACAACTTATGCTCTCTTAGCAAAGTTAAATCCTGACGGAGGTGCTGCTCATGCTGTTGAGCATCTCTACTGTATATCAAAATGTCATCTATGAAGACCACTATGAATTGGTCAAGAAAAGGCCAGAAGATTCTATTCATGAGTTCCATGAATGCAGCTGGTGCATTAGTTAGTCCAAACGACATAACTATGAACTCATAGTGACCATACCTTGTCCTAAAGGCAGACTTAGGTATGTCACTCTCCTTAATATGCAACTAATGGTATCCTGACCTCAGATCTATCTTACAGAAGATAGTTGCACCATGCAACTGATCAAATAGGTCATCCATCCTCGGAGAGGATACTTGTTCTTTATAGTTACTTTATTCAACTGCCTGTAGTCAATGCATAACTACATCGACCCATCCTTCTTTTTAACAAAGAGAACCAAAGCACCCCATAGTGAAATACTCGGTCGGATAAAACCTTTCTCAAGAAACTCCTGCAGTTGTTTCTTGAGCTCTACCATCTCAGCACATGCCATTTAATACGGTGCTTGTGCTATTGGTTGCGTGCCTGGGATTAGATTAATCTCAAAATCAATCTCTCTAGGTGGAGGAACACTTGGAAGTTCCTCAGGAAACACATCCTCAAACTCCCTGACTATCAGAACTTCAGATGGATTAGGTCTCTCCATTGTGGTACCCACCACATGTGCCAAGAATACAAAGCATCCTTGTCTCATCAGCTTCTCAGCTACCATAGTTGATACAAGACAGGTTGGAAGAATCTTTCTGTCTCCCTAAAAGATCCATGTGTCACCACCATCAGTGAACACAACCTTCTTGGAATCACAATCCAAGACAACCTTATACTTTTCTAGGGTGTCCATCCTGAAAATTATATCAAAACCATGCATCTCAAGTGGTATAAGATCCACTTGAATGCGATGTTTAGAAAAGGAAAGAGTGCAGGGAGAACACACCTCCCACAACAATGCAGATCCCAACAAAGGAGTTTCTAGCAACAAACTCTCTGTCCTCTGACTAACTATCATATTGCAGTCAACAATAACTTCTCTAGTGATAAAGGAATGTGTAGCACCCGGATCAATCAAAACAGATATGAAGCAGGATGAAGACATATCAGAATAAAATAGTTCCATCTGACCTATCACAACCCGCGGGTTAACTACTGCTTTGGGCTGATTCATAGCATAGAATCTAACTGTTGGTTGTTGTTGACCCTGTGCTCGACTGTTATATGTCGATGAACCAACCTGTGATGCTTGACCACACCCTCGAGCGCCACTAGAAAACTTCTTCCTTTGAGATATTTGTTGACTCTACTTCTGACATTGAGTCATCATATTATTCCCGACTGGACAATCTCTTACCAGATGTCCCATTTGTCCACCCCGGTGATAGTTCCTGGTCTCAAGATAAAGTTTATGAGGTCCAGTCACCGATGTTGATGCTGTGTTGGGGGCTCTGTTTTGAGGAAAACTATGGCCCCAACCCCTACTTGACGTCCATTGCGTCTGGGTATTAAACCTCTGTGGTGCTGCCGGTGTAGAAAACCTTGGATTTTTAAATCCCTCAGACCTTTGCCCTTGAAATGGAGTATACATCTTCTTACTACTGGTCTGTCTCTTCTCGATCACGGACCTTTCTATCCTTCTCACAGACTCCATAAAAGTAACAAACCTCTCCATGTTCTCCAATGTAGACATAGGAGTGGTCAATTCAGCGTTCAATCCCTTCTCAAAACGTTGAATTCTCTCTTCATCCGTAGATGCATGTGCAGACAAAACCGCAAAAGCTCCATGAACATAGCCTCATATTTGCTAATGTTCATCTGTCCTTGCCTGATCTTCTCAAATTGAGAGATCTTATCAATTAAGTATGTCTTAGGGAAGTATCTGATGACAAATTCCCATCGGAATCCTTCGCATCCAATCTCTACACCTGGCCTCTTGCCTTCTTCTTTAGTCCACCAATGGCCAACACTCCCTTTTAACAGGTATACTACATGCCTAACCTTCTCTACTTCAGGAATATTGAGGATTCTGAAGGCCTTCTCTAGTTCTTTCAGCCACAAATTGACATCTGCTGGATCAGCTATACCAGCATACTCCATGGCTCCAACCCAGAGAAGCCTCTCAAAAGTCTTACCATCTCCATGTCTCTCCTCAGGAACTGGTTCTCTTAGTGCAAATGGTGGCATCCTATCTGCCATGTGCATCATAGTCGCCATAAACTGCCCAAACAGAGAATGGAAAGCTGGATTCTCTATCATGGCAGGGTCATACTGAGGTTGTTCAGGTAATGGCTCCTCCCTAGTTTGGTCCCTTGCACCTCTTCCTGGTGCAGCAACACTGCTTTTAGCAGCGTGTTCCTCATGTGATCCAGACATCTCCAAGTTCTTCTTCTCCTATATGAGCAGAAGATACTATCAGATAAATTGGAAGACACTAGAACAGACTCAACAACCTTAGTCCTATGTCTCTATAGACTCAGCGAACCTAGAGCTCTGATACCACTAATTTGTGGCATCCAACTTATAAAAACATGATTTACTTAAGTGGAAGTGATCATTTGCATCAGAATTATTGAAAATCACTAAAAATTAAAACTTTTTACAAAGATATCCATACATTGGAAAACTCTTTCAAAAAGAACCAAGGTAATTCAATTACATTCTGGTTTACAAGTACATCTCTTGTACCATTCCTTCTCGAGGTTACAAGCATCAAATGCCCTGTTAAAATGATATACAAGCAGTATAAGAAAATTGAGGCATCAAGCCAAAATCTCAGATCATTTCATTAAACAAACTACTGACTCCAAGGACCTAAGTGTACAGAGACAACACATAGAACTCTATCTACACATATACAAGATTTGACAGCCAGTGTCTCCACTCGAGAAAATCACTGTTGTTCTCTAATGTTGATGTTGTTGCTGCTCTTCCCCTGCTCTAGGGTTTCTACTCCCTCGTCTGCGTCCACCTAAAAAGTTGGATCCCACGGGGGTGAGGCAATTGTAAATTGCCCCAGTGAGAGATATAACTCTCCACCAAAACATTATTATTGCAGTTTAATTGAATAAAACTATGCAGAGGAATTATATATTCAACAACAGATAGAATAATTTCTAAATAGATTAGAGTAGTATTCTTATTCAAAGCATTTCAACTATAACTTGATAAAACAACATATCATTTATCCAATAAGGATTTGAAGAACAAACATAACCTTTATTCATCTAGAACATGCTAAGCAAGGTAACATCAGTCAATGATTCTCATATTTCAACCTTAAACAAATACGCTACACGGCTGGTTACGTTTTAAAAACATTCTGAATTAATGCCCTGAGAGATGAAGTATACCATTCATACTCTAACCAACCACGATTACGTAAAACATCGGTACCACACAAGGTCAATGGAAGAGCCAGACTCCAAGACCTCATCCTTCTTGGTCAGTACAAAATTATCTGCCAGAGGCATCACGTGTCAAACTACAAAATAGATTGCCAAGTATAATGGCATCTTTGCTATCGAGTTATAGTCTGCAAAGTATACTCTCTGCAGGGTTATGGCCCGTAGCCAATGCCTGGAATCATATCATGGTGTCATGGACCATAGCCATACTCTTATTGGGGTATGGTCTGAAACCAATCCCATACATAGGAGATAGCCCGCAGCCATTCCTATGGGGCATCAGGATATAATTGCCCAATTACCCCCACATATTCAAAAATATGAACACCGAGTTAAACTCATTTCACCATTCAGAAAATTCTGATGTTGATGGATCTGTGGTCAGGGCAACTACATTATATGATATCACTTGATTAATTAAGTGCATTATCATATTCATTTAGCATCAATCATGTTTTCAAACAAAAATTATTATAATAGATGCTGTAAAAAGAGTGTAATACTTTCATCAGGTTCTGTTCAACTTTAAGAACATATTGGGATCTCAGTCCCTCATCTCATCAGGAGCATTCTCAATCTTTCACAAACTAATTACCATGATTATAGAAAATGGGTATTCCAACCCTTAGTTCAACATAGAACAGTTGTTACCACTTATCAGGTAACTAATACATTCAGGTCATCTCACCAGGGTAAACATGATACTTGTATAATAAGTATCTCACATGGCTCTTGAGGCCCATAAAGCAATAAATGAAATATCATAGCTCATACCTGACTATGCTTATTATTTCATGAAACCAGCATGGTTAGTACACATAATAGCAATGATATAATTCAGCACCATGCAATACAAGGGTAGCATCACTATTCCCTTATTAGGGTTAGGATCTCCAAAATTCATCTCAATTAGAATTCCTCCTCAATTAGGGTTTACTATTCATCCCAATTAGGGTTTACATTCAATTACCCATAATTAGGGTTAGGGTTAATTATTAAAATACCCTGAATTAGGGTTTCTCATAACATTACCCTTAATTAGAATCACATCATCCCCCTAGATTAGGATTTCACTTAGAATTTTCCTAAATTAGGGTTTGGGTTCATCAATCACCTCAATTAGGGTTTTGTGATCTCTTTATCATGGATCATACCCTAATTAGGTATCCCATTCATATTGAATGTGTTAGGGATTAATTACAACATGATCACTATTCATATAGGTAATTCTCTCTCTTATCCTCTCTAGGACATTTATTACTCCAATCTTGATCAGATTGAATCAATCATGTATTCAAGTTCATACATATAGGGTTAGCATTGTATATTGAGTCATTGTTTCCATAAGTACCAAAGGTTAACCCCTTTAAATATTCTTAGTCATTAAGCACCTTAGGAATACAACCATTGTACATATGTTTGATAATTATCATCAGCAATCAAGAAATTAATTGATTTATCTTCACCTTAAATCTCCAACCGATTTAGGGTATATTGAACTCCAATCGATATTTGACCTTTGAAATCTTCAATCGGTTTGACCCCTTGAACCATGAAACGGTTTTGAAACCGTTTGATTCCAAATGGTTTCAAGACCATTTGGATTCAAACGGTCTCAAGACCGTTTGGTCCAAATCATCTTGAAAACCAACATGATTAGTTAGGGTTCTCTTCAATCAAATAAATTCAGGGTTTCAACATTGAACTATCCATCAATTTGATCATTCAATTGTAACCATTTGTTCTTTGTTCATTCATGAACCATTCATCCTTCAATTGATTTGACTCTTCAACCCTTGAAATGGTTTGAAACCGTTTGGGCACTTAGCCCTTAAAATAGTTTGGGCAATTATACTTGAAATCGAATGGACCTATCAACTTTTGAAATTGATTGATTGACTCAACTTAGAAACCGATTGGTCCTCCAAACAGTTTGAGACTGTTTGATGCCAAATGGTTTCCAGACCATTTGGACTCAACCCGGTCTCAAGACCATTTTTTCCAAATGTCCTTGAAACCGAATCGACCAATTAGGTTCTCAATCAACCAATTGATTAGGGTTTTGATACTTCAACATGATTAGATTAGGGTTTTCAATTGATGATTCAATTATATTTGAAACCAACAAGATCAAACCAAAGGAAACCATTGGATCGATCATTCCAATTATGTCATCTTGTACCTCCAAACAGCCAACTATGGTCAACCACTTCAAATGGTTTGAAAGTGTTTGGTTTCAAACGGTTTGATAAAACCGTTTGACCAATTCAATTGAAACCGATTGGTCCCAATTTTTGAAACCATTTGCCTAGGATATTATTTGAGGTGTGTTCATGGGATGACATCATCGTCTTCAAGCTACAAACCCACGAAACTTGTTGTGATTTCCATGGTGATTTCATCAATCAACCAAATTAAAATTTTGGAAATAAAAAGAAATCAACAATTGATAAAGATATGAAATTAGTAACAATGTTCAAGGTTTAAGTTATATAAACCACCTTCAGAGTGGAAGCCAAGCTTCAAGCTTCACGTTCCTAATGGTGGTTGAAGCTTTCTCACTCCACAAGGTTCGTTCCTCAAGCTTTTGAGTGAAAAGGATTGGCTAGAATTGAAGATGGATTGAAGAAAAGATGAAACCAAGCATTGATTTGTGATTTTCACCATGAATTTGAGGTTGAAGATGATCAAGGAGGTTACCTACAGGTTGTAGTTCGTTCCCCTGATTCTCCTAAGTTCCCTTGTGCTCGTCCAAAGCAAGGAAAAAAGAAAATCCAAAAAAGAGTCTTTGGTTGAATGGGAAATGAAGTGTTTATAAAGGAATTTCAAGGAGAGAGAAAGTTGAAAAGAAATTCTTCAACTCCCCATAAAGTGCCACATACTCACCTCTCTCCCTTTTATACGAAGTAACCTCCCTTTTCCTTATATTACTCTTCATTATCCTTGAATTAAAGGAAAAGCAAATTAAGCACCTTAACCCTTATAATATTTATATCCCATATTTAGTGGATATTACTTTTTAGTTAACTAATGTGAGTGGGATCTCCACTCACTTGAGATATTTTCTTACCTTTGAAAGTAACAAGGACGTTCACACTTATGAAAATTCAACCATTTCGTTTTTGGTTGAAGGTACTTCAATTATTATATTTATTTTTGCATTAAATTGAATTAGGGTTTCATTTATGCTTAAATCTTGATTATTTTAATATTAAGATTCCTTCTCCTTCAAAGTGATACAAATGAGACGCCCATGTCATTTTATTTGATCTACTTGATGCCAAGAAACATTAGGGACTCTCTTGAAGTGGTAATTTTCATATTGAACCCTGGGTTTTGGGTAAATTACACATTACACCAAAACTAGGTTTTAATGCACAAACATTGCTCAATCAGCTCTTTCTTGGTACTCAGGCTTGTAAATGCCATACCACTGCATCATACTTATTCTCATGATGTTCCAACACATAAGGAACATTTTATCATGTAACATTTGCAAGTTAACCCCGCAACTTGGGTAATTTGCACTTTAGTCCAAAATTAACAAAACATTTTTTCAACATTATTCAAAAAGGACTAAAATGAAATATAAGTTCCTCTTGAGCCTTAATTACTTTTCAAAAGATATGAGCAAGCACATAATCAACCTCATTAAGAAAAACATCTAGGGTTAACACATAACCCATGTCACGGATGTTACAATAGGCAATGTCAACTTGGTGCTGACTCATGATGTCAGGTTGGCACCCTCAAGCTATCTCGGTTTGACACTAATCTAAGGTGTCCTGTAGGTACAAGCAAAGCATATAGGTGTTAACACTTAAAAAGGATATCCATTCCATCTCTCCATGATATGTGAACTTAGCACTAATTTAGAATGTTGGGCTAACTCTCCATATGTGTGACGATTTGACACCACCTCACATATTAGTTTGGCACCAATTGCATCTCGGTTTAACCCCTCTAGAGCATGTTGGGTTTGAACTAGCTTGGAGTTTTGTCTAGATCAAAGTGTGTCAGTTTCAATTTTCTAAAGTAATGATGGATTAAACACTAAACATAGCATATCAGTTTGGCACCACAAGGCATGTCGACTACTCACAACCTAGTATGTGTGTTGACTTGTCATCTTCAACCTTAGGTTATTGGCCACTAGTTCAACTATTATCATGGAAAGAAAGTACAACATATGGATAGAAAACTAAACGAGGTTCCTTCATCAAACCGATTCTCAAGATCATCATTAATTACTACCATATATGAGGTAAATGATTTGGAGATGAGAATCAATATAAGCACATGAAAGTGTGAAAACAATAAAGAAGGATAAGAGTAATATAACCATCCTCAATAAGGTCTCCATCAAGGGTTCAAGATCCATGATCCAAGCTCTAAGTACACATTTCTCAAGTTGAAGATGATCCATCAAGAGTCCCAAACTCGACCTCAAGATTATCTCTATGAAAGAAGAAGATGCCAAGGTTATGATAGCTAAAGAAGGAAAGATGGAAAGAGAAAACCACGACCTAATCAACCTTCATTCAAGGTATGATCCATGGACGAGAGGGGAAGAAGAAGATGAAGAATAGAGATCAAAGAAATCATCACCAAGAAACATAACTCACCAAGATGGAAGTTAAACAAAGAATCACCATGAGCAAGGAACTCAACCTCCCAAGCTCCATGGGGGCTTCCTATAGCTCCTTAAGCTTCCAAGCTCATCCACCAAGAAGAGAAGAACATGTATGGATGAAAAAGGTTCACTTGTGTGAAGAGGGAGGGGGCTATATACTTAAGGGAAGAAAGAGAGATCAAAAGAGAGGTGTCATCACCTTAAGAGTCTAGGTGACACGTGTCCGCATGCAAAGGCCACATGCAACCACTTTAGCTTAACATGCAATATTATGGTGATATAATCTAGGTAGAGTATCGGCCTCTTGGAATCCTACTAAGGGAAACACTTCTCTAAACCGATATACTACACTACACCAAACTGATATACTACATTCCGTGGTCAAAACATTCATTGTTCATAGATCATTATTATTATGATGATGCCACTTCTTTCCCTAGATCCAAACTAGGTACCCACCTCTTTCTCTATATTTAGATGATGTCAAACAAGAGAAGGAACGCTCTAGATATTGTAAATTGCATGTTAACCCTTTACTTTGGGTAAATTGCAGTTTACGCCAATACTAGCACACGAAGCACAAGCATCATCCACACATGCTCAACTTGAAACATAATATCTCCACAAGGTTCTTCACAACATCATACTCTCTTTCATGATTATAAAACAATATGGTCATGTTCAACATGTGACATATTGCAAGATAACCCCTCAGCTTGGGTAACTTGCACTCTGGTCCAAAACAAGCAAACATTGCTCAAACATAATCCAAACAGAACCAAACTTGAAACATAAGTGTGTCACATGATAAAAAACACCTCAAAGTATTAGATTAAATTTATGAACAACTTAATTAGGAAAAAAATATGGTTAGTCCAAAAACCATGTTAGGGTCCTTAAAACGTGCATCTCTTTAACATTTCAACACAAGGAATGTACATACCTAAGGCAAAGGCAATCACCTCCCACTAGGTGAATTGATTTTTCATGTAGATGCATCATTTTTTGGACAATGACCATTTACAAATCCCAGCATTGAGCCATGTACACAACATGTAGGGTGGTGAAATGAGCACCAAACATTGACACCAGATGCAACCTTTGCCATATGGCAGATGAATTCTCTTTGCATTTGATATTTAGTTACACATATGATAGTAAGTTTGTGATACCCATCACTACACTACAAATAGTGAATTAGTAAGCACAATTGTGGCCACAACTCACAATTAAAGAGATTGCGTTCACCTGATTCTGACTACAACTTAAGCAATGACATACTTTATATGGTAAGTAAGGAATTCTAGGCGTCATGGAGGACATTCTGAGATGAAAGTAGATTTGGTGTTGGTGGATCACACGGTAGTATAATAAGTCATCTTTTCCAACTTTCAAAATTTATTTCCAAGTTCTATGCTTAGTGCTTAGGATGTAGACTACGTTTTAATTTTTCCATACCCCTGTGCAGGTTTATGGGCCTTGTTCTTTTACATTCTTATGTAGAATTCTGACTCCTACCTTGTGCAATCCATCAAACACACATCCTTAGTTTATGTGGGCTTAAAATATTGCAACCACCATGTTCGGGATAGTACTATAGGACATACTATTAGGATGTATGTTTGAACCCACTATGGTTTTAGGGCTCGATATGGGCTGTTTCATGAAGAAAATTATAATTTTGCATGTTATACCCCAAGGTCCGCCTAGAAAGATCCTTCATTGAATTACTAATCAAAATTAAATATTTAGTATAAGATACGCTGTAGCGTATCCCATCTAGAATATTACAAGCTTTTGATACATCACTTTTACATAAGCATTTCTGCTCCCTCATTGACCACTAAACTCAGAAGAAACTCCCCCACAAGTCAAGCACAGTGATTAATGCTTCATCCATCAAAATAAATAATAGGAGCCATGGAAGGATGATTTCTTGAAGAAAGACTAAAAAGGAAATTATTAAAGGTGTAACGCCCCAAGACTTTGAGGCCTCAGATAAAATGATCTTAAAAGGAATGATTGGACTTCCCATATCACCAAGGTGCACCTCCTTTTTAGGAATCCCATCACTAAGAACTCCATAGTTAAGCGTGCTTAGCTTGGAGTAGTACTAGGATGGGTGACTAGTCAGGAAGTTGATCCTGGCTAGCACGTGAGTGTGGACAAAGTGCCTTGTTAAGGCTAGTAGTGGTATTTGGAGCCAGTCATCATTCCTAAAACTCTATTAGAGCCTTGGGCAATGGGCCCGAGAGTTACAAATGGACATGTGGCATACCAGTGTTGAGCTGTGCGGTCCAGACATGTCGGAAAGGGTTGCCTATGGTTGATGTAGCCACCCTTGCATTGGTATTCTGTGATTGGGAGTTGGGTGTCCATGGGACATCATGGGTCTACACTAAAATGGGGAATGATTATGAGGCATTATAGTTGAGTCTTGACAAGAACGTCAAGAATCTAAGTGGGGGAGATTGTAATGTCTCAAGACTTTGAGGCCTCAGATAAGATGATCTTAAAAGGAATGATTGGACTACCCATATCACCAAGGTGCACCTCCTTTTTAGGAAGCCCATCACTAGAACTCCATAGTTAAGCATGTTTGGCTTGGATCAGTACTAGGAGGGGTGACAGTCGGAAAGTTGATCATGGATAGCGTGTGAGTGTAGACAAAGTGCCATGTTAATGCTAGTGGTGGTCTGTGGGGCCAGTCGTCATTCCTAAAACTCTACTAGAACCTTGGGTAGTGGGCTCAGGTGTTACATTGAGGCCTCAGATAAGATGATCTTAAAAGGAATGATTGGACTACCCATATCACCAAGGTGCACCTCCTTTTTCGGGAGCTCATGACTAAAGAACTCCATAGTTAAGCATGCTCAGCTTGGAGTAGTACTAGGATGGGTGACCAGTCGAGAAGTTGACCCCAACTTGTGTGTGAGCGAGGTACGCAGTTATGGCTAGTGGTGGTCTATGGGGCCAGTCGTCATTCCTGAAACACTACTAGAGCCTTGGGCAGTGGGCTCGGGTGTTACAAATGGTATCAGAGTCGAAACCCCTCCAATAGGTGGGTCCCACATGGACATGTGGCATGCTAGTCTTGAGTCGTATGGTCCAAGCATGTCGGAAAGGGTTGTCCATGGTTGATGTAGCCACACTGGTATTCTACAATCGAGAGTTGGGTGTCCATGGGCCATTATGGGTCTATGCTAAAATGATGAATGATTATAAGGCCTTATAGTTGAGCCTTTACAAGGACGTCAAGAGTCTAAGTGGGGGAGATTGTAATGTCTCAAGACTTTGAGGCCTCAGATAAGACGATCTTAAAAGGAATGATTGGACTACCCATATCACCAAGGTGCACCTCCTTTTCAGGAAACTCATCACTATGAACTTCATAGTTAAGCATGCTTGGCTTGGAATAGTTCTAAGATGGGTGACCAATCGGGAAGTTGATCTTGGATAGTGCATGAGTGTGGACAAAGCGCCATGTTAAGGCTAGTGGTGTCTGTGGGGCCAGTCATCATTCCTGAAACTCTACTAGAGCCTTGCAGTGGGCCCCAGTGTTACAAAATGTGTAAAGTCTAAATACATGGTGTAGTTAATTATTTGTGGGGGTAGTGTTTTCTGTGTCTTTTTTTGGACCTACAATATTTGAAGGGAGTTGTGATAAAATTTTAGTAACTTAACAAAACTATTAGTTGAGATATTGTCTAAATGTTGGTTATTGGCCAGAAAATTATGATTGAATGGCAGTCAGACACGTAAGAGAGTAATTATTTTCCAATCCATTTATTTTTGGAATATAAAAAAAATTGTTGGAAGCCCATTAATTGAAAAAAATAAATGGGAATCCTTTTCCAATTTCTCTAATTTGTTTTTCATTTTATTTATTTTGGTAGTAAGTGTTTATAAAATAATTTCCTTGGACTTAGATTGGTATGAAAAACAAACCTCTTCCACATTCATATGTTTTTTATCAATTCTAGGCCTACCATTAATATTATGGTATCTTATTACTAGACTTGTCAATATAACTCGCATTAGTGTTCTCTACATATACGATCATTTCACTAACTTATTTAATTGAGTCACCCCATTTGGGTTCATTTATAGTTTCACATGAAACAATGAGCTAATTGCATGTAGTAATAAATGATAGAATAATAGTTTATAATTGATTCCTAGAATATATCAGTTATATTAGTATTTATGTAGAATTATATTTTTTAGCAATAATAGGGAAGTGAGGACCACTATTTCTTCATAACATATTGGATACACATACTAAAGTGTGGGTTTCATCAAATGACAACCAATTAGTATAATTTTAACTTATTATTAAGATATACTAAAAATTTCAATATGACGGAAATTTAATATTTCAAAATAAACAAGAATGCAACATTTGATGGTACTCCATATATAATCATAAGTGACATACAAATTGTTGTTCAAGAATTTTTTTTCTAAAACAAAATGTAGGGGAATGTTACATCTAGTGCTCTGGTAGGCCAAAAAGTAAACAAAGTATATATTTGTGGAGTGCCTACTCTAGAAAACCAGAATCATCCTTAATTAGCATACTTAAACCCCATTTCTCTAAGTATATAATCTACTATTTGATCAATTATATAATTATCTATATCTAATGTTGTGAAACTTCTTGTGTAAGTTAAACTCCATCTACATACTCTTCTAATTGGTTAATGCTTCTCTTATCTTGCAATGGATTTGGATTGATTAATAAGCTTTCTTGATACTTTGGAAAAATAATCATCATAATATTAGATTTTTGTATATGTGTGCACATGAAAAATCATTGCCATGTAAAAAATAAGTTTTCAAAAATGCCTTCATCTCACCACTGAGTTCCTTACCAATTGTAATCCTAAGGAGTTTCAGGTTACTGTACACCTCAATAAGACCTAGATTCAGGTTTGTATATGCTTGCAATACTTCCTCGAGGACTTCCATGCTAAATGGAGAATATTATAATTTATTCTAGTTCCCCTAAAGACTCCTTCTAGGAGCGTTTCATGATCTCTCAAGATAACCCTATATGTGGCCTCTTGACTATGGAAGCACCATGTTCATACCATACTATTTAAATTAAGATAACATACTTTGGGTTTTCCATAAAATTTCTACACAAGAGTCTCTCTCAATGTTACATCTCCACAAAACCATTTAGCATATCAATGATGCTCTAACTGCTCTAGGTTACTTGACCTACTTAGTGATCATAGCATGGGTAGTTATTTTGAATATGTGTTTTGATGTATCCTAGATTTTATTCATGTCCATACTATTACCATAGCATATACTCTAAAATTTCTCAAATCAATTGACCAAAAGAAAATCAGGTTATGAGGCATCTTGCTATCCCAATCTAACTCTATGTGTATTCCCTACCATAACTCCCTCAAGTTTTTGTTTTAATTCTTCTAGTCACTAGAAAATTATGACATGCCAAGATTTTATTAAATTTGGCACATAGGTCCATGATTGTTTTTCCTCATGGAACATGTGATCCTTAGGTTTTTCACTATGGAATGTTTGCATCTTAATATTGTTTATCTTGTAGTATCTAACACTAAACTCTATAAATTGATTTACTTATGTGCTTCCATGAAAACTTAAATAACTCTATTTTTAAGGAACCATGTCAAATTCCTCTATACAGAAGACACCTTGTCAAACCACTTGATTATAGGGAAATATGGAGACAAAGATGAAAGTAGAAACAAAAATTTTCTTACATATTCCTCTTGACCAATGGATTGTGTCAATAACTATAGATTATGAAGGAAGGTTGCAAGGCATATGCCTAGTATTGGATTAATTCCAATGACTACCCTTGTGGAAGCATGCTTCTATCACAAGAAGAACCTAGACGATTGTCGGTGGTGGCCTCCTAGTGTAGCACCATAGATGGCAGTTGACGACATCATTTTAGCAGGTGACAATAGCTTCAATGACTTCACGTAATCTAGGAGGACCACTAGGAACTCTTGTCATTCTTTGGAATTGACCGGGAGGGTTGTCTCTTCGATGTCAACATGCTAAAGTTGGCTTCTCTCCCTTGCTATTTCTCCCTTTTACGGGTAAGACTTTTTCGAGCTTCATGTTCCCATGATGTGAGAGGACATCAATTGTCAGAACTTATTTCTATCTCTCCTAAAAGACTTGAATACCCCTCTCTTTATAAGAAGCAATTGTCCGGGTTTCCAGGTCAACTGGGAGTTGAAGAAATAGAATTTCATGAATTTTCAAGAAGCTTTGTACTGCATACTAGTTGGTTCACATGTGAAATGATCGATTCAATACAAGAACCAATCCATTCACATTATTCCCTATTCACAAATATATTGGTTTTAATGTGATGATTAATGCACAACATGATGTCAACATCAATCCTTGTTCCAATTGTGTTGATCATTGAACCAGGAAATTCACAATCTTAACTGGTTGATTCAGAATCTAAACTAATCGGTCCATATTTTGAACTGGTTGATTCATTTTTCAGTTCAACCAATTTTGAGTGAATCTTATTTAAATTGAATACCTAAACACTTTAGTAATCAAGTCAAACGTTACTTCCATATATTTTCAATGTGTGTGACCCTATTGACCCCAATTTAAGTTTCCAATGAATGTCCATAACTAATTTATAACATCACAAGAAATGAATGTTATCTATAAACACATCACTACTACCAAAGTATTTGGAAAGTTTGAGAACAACTTCAACATACACTTTGTGATTAGGTTACGTTGATTGTATAGTTCCTTTGTCTCTGATATCCAGATTGAACTCCAAGAATGGAAACATCATCCTCTCAACATTCAATCCATGCTCCTCAAAATTTTATGAGATGCATGTGAGCTCAAAAATCATATGCTAATTCACAGGAGTATGGCCATAATTTCTCAGTCTCACTTATCAAGTGTCTAGGATATCAACACCAGTAGGAGGGATAAATCCCATCTACATCACTCGTAGTTATTCCCCAAGTGTCAGAATGTATCTGAGCATCACCTTTTGTGGTAACCCTTATTCAAGATCACATTGGATGATGTCAAACTACATCAAATGACATGTGATGAGTGTAGTGGTCTCAGGTCTAAGAATCACAATTACCACCATCCCTGTGAGAATTGATTGACTACTATTCAATGGTTTCCATGTATCATTCTCAAGGTGGGTCTATATCATACACTGTTCTCTAACAAGCTCCTATGTGTTTGGTTTGATCTCACAAATTATGACTAATGAGATTCGTGTTGGTATGTATACCCATAGATCCAATAATATGATGATTGTGATGGCATGTTACATAAATGATTTGGTTAATTAATAATAAAGGCAAGCTTCCAATTCATTCCATTCTCACTCAGTTATGAGATAATGGGGAAATACCATGAATGTCTAAAGAATGACAATTACTCAATCACATATATCTTCAAGTACCTGACATGAACAATTAGATCATACAGATGTTAAGACATTTTTACTATGCCCCTGGAGTGATGTTGGTTGATGATATGCCCCTGGAAGATAGACATCGGTAACACTAAAAACTAGAGTGTGTGTCGGTTGATGATAGAATCTCATCAGTCATGATATAAGTGATATCAAACCAAGTACATAGATACATGTTGGAGAAAATTGTATCCGATTGAACCTCCTTAAAAATGACATGTCGAAATCATAATTGGTGGTCATAATCATCTCTCATAGTGAAGGTGGTGAATGCAGTTCTTAGACCTAAAGTCACTACACTCATCACATGTCGTTCGATTTGTATTGACATCAACCAACATCATCATGAATAAGGGTTGCCATAAAGGTGATGATCAAATGTGTTGTGACACATGGGGATAACTTTGAGTGATCATGTAGTTGGGATTTGCCCCTCCTATTGGAGTTTGACATCCAGGCTACTTGATAAGAGAGACTGACAAAGGCATGTGCATGCACATGTGAATCAATATATGATATTGAGGTAACATATATATCAGAAAGTCTTCTCTAGATCAACTAACATGTATTGAACATTGAGAGGATGACAATTCCATGCCTTGAGTTCATTTCATATATAAAATAAAAAAGGAATTATACAATCACTATAACACCTTACATGGATCATTGGTTAAAGTTGATCTCTACTTTCCCGATTATTTGGATAGAAATGATATGTGACCTGGCACCTCTATTTTCTTGTCATGTCCAAAATTAGTTATAGACATTAACTGCCAACATAAAATGGAACCTGTGGGGTCACACACATAATAATACGCCTAGAAGACAAGTTTAACCTTGAATGATAATTAAATTGATTTCTAAAGTGTTTAGGTATTAAATATAAATAACATTGGTTGAATATTGACTGACGGGACAATTGAATTGACTAGTTCAAGTGTCAAATCAATCATTTCAGGCCAATCGAACCAAGTTTGGTGTTATCAGACACTGAACTGACCAGTTCAGGAAGTGAATCAATCGACTCAGGTCTGTGAACTGACTGACTTAGGTTGTGAACCGAGTGATTGGTGGATCAATCCGATTAATTCAAAGATTTTTGTTGACGTCATGTTATGCATTAATTTGATGTTAATTTCCAATACAATTGCGATTGGGAAACATGATGAAATGACTACTTCACTTGGTGAACTGATCAGCTCACTTGGTGAACCGATCAGCTTACATGCCAACTGATCGATTCTCTTATGAATCGACCATTTTTCCAGTCACAGGTTGCAAAAATTTGTGAGATTCTGGTCCATTCCACTCTAACATAGACTAGGAACCCTGGCCCTCCTATATATAGAGGGGTATTGGAGGATTCCCAGACACAATAACTCAATTACCTCTGATAATTGTTGTCCTCTCTGGTTGTGATAACTAATAGACAACACGAGCAAGTCCTACCCAGTTAGGGAGGGATAGCAACGTAGAACAATTATGGGAGATCAAGTTGGTGACTTGTACACCAACAAGAGGGATGCCTCCTTCCTGTCTATTCTAGTAGAACAACAGGAGTTCTAGGAAGTTTGTGTGGACTTCCAAAGAGGCTATGGGTACATTGTATGCCTCTAGGAGAACCACATCAGTCTGTAGTCTATGGTGGAGACCAGGAGCTATTGCAGATGTCGTCCCAGTGCAACCAAGAGAGCTAGACTACTGCAATGAAAATTGGTCACTGGACTTTCTCAAGGACCAAGTATAAACTCGTTAAAGCATCCTTCCATTACATAGTTGTTGATGCAATCTTGCTATTTTGGGGAATATGAATAGAAAATTATTTATTTCTACTTCCTACTTTGTGCCCATATTTCCTTACAGTGGTATCAGAGCCATGTCAAGTTACTATATTTTAGGATAACCGATATGAACAATTTTTTATTTGCATTATTTATTTATTCTGTACTATGCAAATACTTAAACTTCTTACTCCGATCAAAGACCACATATAATCCCAAACTAATATATATATATATATATATATATATATATATATAGAGAGAGAGAGAGAGAGAGAGAGAGAGAGTCAGGCTAGAATACACTCGAGTGTACGGATCGCACGAATACACTCAAGTGTGTTTGCATATCAAGACTATTTTTTGTAAAATGTAAACCATTGATCTTCACCATCATACTATAACTAGGCTACATACAAATTTTGAGCCCATTTGGATGAGTGTAAGTCACCCATCCAAGGGCAACAAAATCGACGCGCGAAACTAATTTGAAATGCATAATTTTTGCAGTCTTCATAACATGAGCTATACATATCCAAATGTGCTCAAATTTTGCGTATGAGTTGTTCACGAGATGTTTAAGAAGATCAAAAGATTATATTTTCAAAAAAAATATTGCATCATGAAAAACTACTTGAGTGTATTCTGCTCCGAATACACTCGAGTGTATTCTAGCCTGACTCTATATATATATATATATATATATATATATATATATATATATATATATATATATGCAATTTACATGCATAATCCTAAAAGAGAGTTTCAATGGTGGATGTTTCTTTTGTACATGTTTTATCTCAGTTTGCATACCGAGCCTCTAACTTCTTCTTCTCAATGTAAAAGTATTATTGTTTCCTGCCTTTTCTCCCCTCGAATGTAACTTGAGGTTTCTCATTATCATGTAATAAGTTTAATAGAAATATGATAGTTTCTTTGACGATCAACATTATGTGAGTCGACTGTTTTATGTTACAGTCTGACTGACTGGAGGATCGAGGAGGGTAGGACACAGGGAGGAGTGAATCGACTGGCTGGTGGTTCCAACTGACTGTTTGGAGGTGTCTAGACATCATAGGGAAAAAAATCATATGACCGCTTCAGACAACCAACTAACCAAACAAAAGGCAAGTTGACTGGTTCTAGGGTTGAATCGATCACAACCCAAATTGGCAACCATAGATATATACCAACAACGGGTTCATGCATGTGAGGTAGACCTAGGTAGTAGTAATTCCTTGTGGCTCAAAGTATTTACAATAGTATGGCCATAACCACCACTAATGTTTTACATTGCATGTTTACGTTGTGGTCATATAGCATGTATATAATACATACTATATATATGTGGTTATTTGATAAAGTATATGTATTTATAAATACAAACTCCCTTAAATTAAATATTAAGTATTAGATGCATTCCATAAGAAATACACATGAAAAACTTGATCGACCAAGAATAGGTTACGCCCAAGCATGGTGCACCACACATCTCGTGGAAGTGTGATAGTAGATATGTAGGTTCTTCCCAAGAAGGGTGCATATCTATCATGTTGGCATATGGGTCAGGCTTCACTGTGTGTACTTAATGGGATTAAGTAGCAGAGGCATGCATATGACTATGATAAATATTTTCACATATCATCTATCTAAAAATTGCATACAATGCAATTGGAAAATGTTACCTACCTTAATAGTTGACTATGGATGCTGGCATTAGCCAAGTAATAGTTAAATTATTTTAGATCTTGGCTCACTAGAAGGTTGTATGATGCAATCTTCCAAATTGATATTTGAGGGCTGTCAATTTGATTAAAACATTGGGAGTGATAATTAATTAAGGACCTAATTGAATATATAAAATGTTACAAATCGAATCAAATCAAAAATGTGTTGTTGACAAAATTGTAAATTCTTTTGTAGAATCAAATGGCCTCACACAAAAACTCGTTGAGAAGGAAAAGCTAAATGAGAACAACTTCCACGATTGGTTCAGGATGATGATAATTGATCTCACATAGGAGTGCAAGCGCTATCTCCTAGAGACATCAGAGCCAGATGAACCTCCTCCCATTGTACCTAAGGCTAGAAAGAATGCTTATAAGAAGAATATTGAAGATGTTATTGATGTCAAGTGTCTAATGTTGTTCTCCATGAACTATGAGTTTCAAAGACAACATGAGAACATGGATGTTATTCAGATGGTCACACATATCAATAACATGTTCGAAGATCAGGAAAGACAAGGGAGACATGATGTCTTGAAGGCAATGTACAAATGTAACACGGTAGAAGGAGATCCAATAGGTCCTGATGAGATCAAGCTCATTGGGTATGTGGAAAACCTATCTAGATTGGGATTTCCCTTATGTCAAGAGTTACCCACTGATGTGATTTTTCAATCTCTTTAATAGTCATATAGTCAGTTTTCCATGAATTACAACATGAATGACTTTTACAAGCTATTGACAAAGTTACTAGGCATGTTGAGAACAATCAAGGCATAAATGAAGAAAGACAATCCCAAGTTTGTGATGATGATCAACAATACAAAGGGAAAGTCTAAAGGCAAAGGTAAAGCTAAGAAGAGTTCTAAAGATAGCCAGAAGCCCAAATATTCATATCTCAAGGAAAAAGGAGTAAAGAAGGGAGATAAATGTCACCACTGTCACCAAGATAAAAACTAGAAAAGCAATTTACCTCTTTTCCTAGAAAAACTAAAGAAAAAGAAGGAAGATGAAGAGGCCTCTACTTAAATTATAAACATTATATGATAAATTGGAATACTTCTTCATGTTGGTATTGATACCGGATGTAGATATGACATACATTGATGTGCAGGATCTGATGATAAGTAAACTCTTTATTAAAGGACAAGGGTGGACTATGATGAGAAAGAGTAGTTGCAACTTTAGTTTTGTGACAGAGTGAGTTTTTACATTTATTATTTAGTTCCTCTCCCTTATAATTTTAATTGTTCCATTTATGCCCTCAATCACCTCTCTCACTAATTTGAATAAATGGACCATTAATTTCACCTAAGACCATCAATGATGATATATATCAACTCAATAATATGAGTATTAAGACTTTTAGTAAATTGACCTAGTCAATAATCAAATTGGGACTCTAAATTTGCACCATAACTAAATCATAACATTATAAAACTATGCCTAAAATCTCATTTCAGTTGGAGCTACCAATCTAGAGTTATTTACTTTTGAAATTGTGTGTATTATATCACCTAATCTAGCCTAGGACTAAGGTTTATGTTTATTTTGATCATTTAATCTGTCACGCTGGCTTCTGGGTTACTTTGGACGCGGCCCATTCACTGGGATTTAATCTCAGCCACCCAATTTAGGTGCACGCTGATCAAGCCCAGATCCGAGGGAGGAGACTTTGTCTCCTACCTCCTGCAAAGGACGGGGAGGTAGCAGGAGAGGAGGCTCGGCCTACCTCGCCACCTCACCCCCAGTTTTGAATTTTGAACCCAACAAACTTCTTCTATACTCCGCGACGAACTCGTCAAGCCCCAGTTTGACACTCCCTCATACTCGGATCAAAGAGAACAGACCCCGACTCCCTCGCTGCTCTCACCGGTGGCGGCGCACGAATTAGGGGTTTACCCTATACCTCACCTCACGCCTATATAACGCTCCCACGAGCTCCGCCAACCCTCCTTTCATCATCCCCTACCTCTAATTCCAACAAAATACGCCCCTACCTCCCTCACCTCGAGCACCCCTGCTCACCTGCTCCCCGAACACCCTCTCACTCTGGTAGACTCCCCCATCAAATTAAGAGCGATCGCACTATCTCGGGACCCCGACGAGTCGAACGCCACCCTCAGTTGGAGCTGCGTAAGCGTAGAACGTCGGGTCGACGAGCCGCCGCAGCTGAGCTTCAAAGCTTCACCGCCGGCGAGCTTGGGACCGTCTCGGAGCCTCGGGAGGATTGCAACAACATCGACAGACCGCCGCGAAACTTCTGACTCCCTCGATCCAACCTGAGGGCAGGTAAATCTCCATTTCACTCATCGACCTGTTTTCAATCCCTTGCGATTAAAAAACGATACCCAGGCTACCATTTCCGATGAGCTCGACCTCCCTGCAATCGTCGTGAGCTCGCGAACTCAACCTGATGGACGACATAGCCCAACTCACTCCCTGGAACCACATCCCACCTTGGTCGATCTTCCCCATGTTGCCTCGCTGCAGCCATGGCGCGAGCAACAATCTAAGGGGTGACCTTCCCCTTCTACCCTTGCCCGGTTACGATGCATAGGTGACCCCCAGGGGGTACTTCTGACCTTTCACTGGTTGGCCCGACCATCTCAAGCGAGCTCTTGCTCGCGGGTCAGTGAGAGGGTCCGGTTGGTCGGATCCCTCGCATGATCCGCGAGCCAGAACTCAAAATCTTATTTTTATTTTTCTTTAATTCCTTTAAAATTCCCTGATTGGTCAGATCTTAAGAAAACTCTAGAAAATGGTAGGATTATCAGAAAATATCGAATAAGTACACCTTTTTCATCAAAAAAATCCAAGCTATCTAAATAAAATAGGATCATGACCTAGATCCGAACCCTTTTTGGAATATATGGCCAACCATCACTAATGACCTTTTTAAAACATTGTTTTGTGGAATAATGGTTATAAATGATTTTATTTCTGTCTTGGGAATATTTAAACCCTAATTATGATCTTGGTCATAATGTTACTCGAAATCCTACCTAAGGAAGACAGTTGATGCAATAATGGAGAAGAACCCTAATTTCTAGTTTTCTCACCTCATCATGATTATTATGTACAATTTATGGAAACCCTAATAACTGAAATGTCCTTTTATAACCTGGACGACTCTAATCTCAGACCCCAACTCGGAATCCTATGTATCCTAAGTGACCCATCTAAATGATCTAAACCCTAATTAGAAGCCCTAATGTGGAATAATGAGAATCCATAGTAACTTAGGGTTTTGTTTACATTTCAGGGTGATTTATTATCTTCTCCTAATTTAGAACTTGTGGAATCCAGATCTGAGAATTAAAGGTACGTGGATATAATTATATGACTAGTTTTGCTGGATGTTAAGTATATGTAATTGTTTGCATGAAATTGATATACATGGATGAATGTGGATATATGATTAATTGCTGGTTTACCGCCTTGAACATGAAAGAACATAATTGAATATAAGTGAAATGTAGTTACTAGTGGTGCTCATTAATCTCCCTATTAGAGAGGGAAAATATTAATGTTGACTAGCACCTCCCTAATGGTACAAGGTACGTAGGGAGATCCCTAATGGTACAAGGTACGCAGGGATAGGGCCCAATATTTATGTTTGTGCTAAGTCCACCATAGTAATGCATATTCATTCTAAATAAGGATAAAACTTGGGATTTCCTGATTTTCGACCTCTAAATAATGTTTTCATTCTTTTCTCAAATTTTGAGTATTTCATATACCAGCATAGTATAGCTTTAATTCCACGTACCAACTTTGTTGATGTTTTTGTTTCTCGGATTTTCTAGGTACAAGGAACAATTGATGATTAAAGTACAATGCATATTCAAAGTACCTGAAGGCACAAATAATAAGCGTGGAGGATTTAGTAGATAGACCGAGTCCTCTTATCTCTTTCTTGCTAGATAATTGGTTTATTTCTTTTCCTAGATTATGTTGAGGATGTTTGAGATCCAATGTAATAATCATAGACTTATTCTTCTTCTTTCTCCAGTATCAATATGTATGACTTTATTGAATGAAATGTTATGTGGCTATTTGCTATGATGTGAACTTGATCTTGGCTTATCTCTGTTTTTAGTTGGCTACCTTGATTTCTATTATTTTCCCTTTTGACATTTATAGATATGAGTGCACGCATATCTGTATATGTCACTAAGGAAAGTATGTAGAAATTGGGGTCGTCACAGTTGGTATCAGAGCCAATGTTCACACATCATAGTTACATGACTTTCATTCACCCTATTATGAGTCTAGGGTAGTCCTTGAGTTAGGGATGTGAAGGGTTGAGGTGTCTAGGATAGCATCTGCCATGGGTCTGACTAAAGTCTCCGAGCCACTTAGCTTGGCAATCACGAGGCTACCTTTATGGCAGTATAAGTCTACCTGGCCGATATCCTAAGTGTCCCCTATTCTTGGGCATACCTTAATTTAGGAATTTTCTCATCTATAGATTTTCCCTCTCACCTCTTCTATAGGAAAAAAAAATTCCTCCCTCTCATCTATGTTTTGAAATAAATTAAACTTTCCCTCTTACCTCTGTAATAAGGTTAGGAAGGAGTCTCCCCATTTAGAAAGTCCTAAGGATCGACTGATAAGGATTTTAGGATATCCTCCCTAAATCATAACATTCAGAATATTAATCATTAAACAATGAGAATAATGAAATATCATGTGAAAATAATAATAATTATGACAAGAATAATTGTTGAGGTAATAATCTAATATGTTCAAATTAATTTCAGGATGCCTCCTAAGACTCGCAGCTCAGGGGAATCATCCTCTAAGAAAAGAAAAGAACGTGAAACCTCTGAAGTACATGATCCCGATGCTGAGGCCAAGGAAAGGTGGGAGGAACAAAAGAAAATACTTTTAGATTTTATGGAGACCCTCGCCACCAAAGGAACCCCTGAACCTAGCTCATCTAGGAAGAAAGAAGTAACAGTGATAGACTTTATTAAACTAAACATTGATTCCTTTTGGGGAGAGGATCAGCCTGAGGTCATGGACAAGGATGAAGCCTGGATTCTATCCATAGAGAATGGTTTTCATACCCTAGAAGTACCCGATGAGAAGAAGGTTAAGTTCGCCACCCATATGCTTAAGGGAGGGGAAAAAATCTGGTGGGAGAACTATGGCAGGAATAGGGGTGAGGAAATAGACAACATGGAGTGGGAAGCCTTCAAAAACCTCTTCACAGATCGTTTTATGCCCATAGCTGAGAGGAAGAGGAAGGAGAAGATGTACATGGAGTTAAGGCAGGGTAGTCTTTTAGTAGCTGATTACACCCGGAAGTTTAGGCTTCTGGAACGTTATGCACCCATCAGGACTGAAGACCGTCTTACTGAACACTATGTTGACTGCCTTTCCGCCCACCTAAAAACCCTAGTCATAGCCTCTCGTCCCAGAAGCATAGATGAAGCCCTAGATATGGCCCTCAAGCAGGAGAGAGAGCAAGGCATGCAAAAACCTTCTAGCATGGGATACTTAGGGTTAACCACAACTGAAGAGGACAAGTCTAGAAAGTTCCATCTTGGCCATAACAATAAGGGATCAAGGAAACAGGGAGGTTCAGGAAAGGGAGGACAGAAAAGCTACCAGAACCAGCCGAGGACGAATCATCCCAAGTGCAAGACTTGTGGACGTTTCCATGGTGGAGTATGCCGCCACACCAAGCCAGTATGCTATAACTGCAAAAAAGAGGGTCATTTCGTCGCCAAGTGCCCCACTCCCTCCATCTTTGGCAATCCTACGGGTGGTGCTCCGCAACCTCAAGGACACCGCAATGGCAGAGTATTTGCAGTAAGTGCAGAAGAGGCCAAGGCATATCCAAATCAGCTCTGTGAAGGTAACCTAATATCTTTATAATTCAAGAACTTTCTCAAGCCTGCAACTATTCATAATTTGATTTCCTTATGTAGGCACTGTATTATTAAATGGTCATCCTGTTAAGGCATTATTTTACTAGGGATCTACAAACACTTTTATTTCTTGAACTCTGGCATCCATATTAAATCTTCACATACGGGATTTGGGATATGCTCTGGACGTGTCTACTCCGAGTGGCAAAATACTCACAACTTTACAGAAAACTAATGAACTTTCTCTTAAATATGAAAATCATGATATGCCCTTTGAATTCATTCTCTTAACTATGGAAGACTTTGATGTTATACTTGGTATGGACTTGCTTTATACATACCATGCTCACATTGATTGTAGACACAAGACGGTGGTCCTCTCTCAACCTCATTCTTATCCTGTGAAAATCCCTAGGGGAAGCGGATTCTGTAATAATATTATAATCTCCTCTCTTAAAGCTAAAAAGCTCATTTCTGAAGGATGTAAAGTCTTCCTCGCATTAGTCTCAGAGACCAGTCCTAGTAGCGGGTCTGTAGAAAGTCTGGAGGTGGTACGTGACTTCCCTGATGTTTTTCCGGAGGAGCTTCCTGGGCTGCCTCCCAATAGAGACATTGAGTTCTCCATAGATCTTCTTCCTGGAACCACCCCGATTTCTAGGGCACCGTATAGGATGGCTCCTGCTGAGCTGATGGAGTTGAAGAAACAGTTGCAAGAACTTCTCGACAAAGGTTTCATTCGTCCCAGTGTTTCCCCCTGGGGAGCTTCTGTTCTTTTTGTTAAAAAGAAATATGGTTCTATGCATATGTGTATTGACTACCGCATGTTGAACCAAGCCACTATTAAAAACAAATACCCTCTTCCTCGTATTGATGACCTGTTTGACCAGCTTCGTACTGCTAAAGTTTTCTCGAAGATTGATCTCCGTTCTGGCTACCATCAACTTAAAATCAAAGATTCTGATATTTCTAAAACTGCTTTTCGAACTCGTTATGGGCATTACGAATTTCTGGTGATGCCATTCGGGTTAACCAACGCACCAGGTGTATTTATGAATCTGATGAACAAAGTCTTCCAACCCTATCTTGATGAATTCGTGGTCGTCTTCATTGATGATATCTTGATCTATTATGATTCTATGGAAAAACACCGGGAACACTTGCGAGCAGTCCTTGACATTCTTCGAACCCAGAAGTTTTATGGCAAACTTTCAAAATGTGAGTTCTGGATTGATAAGGTTATGTTTCTTGGGCATGTCATTTCTGGAGGTAGTATATCGGTTGATCCCGCCAAAGTCTCTGCTGTACTTGATTGGCAACCTCCTCGTAATACTTCTAAAATTCGGAGTTTCTTGGGACTGGTCGGATATTATCGTCATTTTATTCCAAACTTCTCCAAAGTTGCACTTCCTCTCACCAAGCATACTCGGAAGGATGAGCACTTCATCTGGTCCGCCACTTGTGAGTCCAGTTTCCAGCAGTTAAAGCAGAAGTTGACGTCGGCTCCTGTTCTTGTTCTACCTTCTGGCAATGAAGGGTTTGTAATATTCATTGATGCTTCGAGGAATGGGTTAGGGTGTGTCCTGCAACATAATGGTAAAGTAGTGGCCTTCGCTTCTAGACAGCTAAAACCCAATGAACTTAATTATCCCACCCATGATTTGGAATTAGCTGCAATCATTCACGCCCTCAAGATCTGGAGGCACTACCTGTATGGGGCAACGTTTGACATCTTCACCGAGCACAAAAGCCTGAAGTACATCCTGACTCAGAAGGACTTGAATTTGCGTCAACGCCGATGGATCGAATACCTAAAGGACTACGATTTCACTATTGCCTACCATCCGGGTAAGGAAAATGTAGTCGCTGATGCCCTTAGTAGAAAAAGGGCAGTATGTGCATCTCTTTCTGTCCCCGAATGGAGGAACATGGAGGATCTAGTGGGCTGGAAGCCACAATTTCTGTCTGATCGTGTGCATGTTAATAACATTTCCATCATGTCCAACCTGCATTTCGAACTTCTTGAGGCACAAAAGGCTAGCCCCGATCTTGCAGAGCTCTCTTCTCTCATGTCAAAACTGCAAACACATCTGTCCGTGGGTCTTGATGGCGGTCTCCGTTACAAGAATCGTATATGGGTTCCTGAGCAGTCAACTGTAAAGACAACAATTCTAAATGAGGCACATGGGTCCAAGTACACAGTTCATCCAGGCACAACCAAGATGTACAAAGACCTACAACGTCATTTTTGGTGGAGGGGTATGAAGCACGATATTGCTGACTTCGTATCCAGGTGTCTGACATGTCAAAGGATTAAGGCCGAACACCAGAGACCAGGCGGTCTACTACAACCCCTTGAGATTCTAGAATGGAAATGGGAACACATCACCATGGATTTCGTATTGGGATTACCCAGGACCAGGAAGGGATATGACGCTGCATGGGTCATAGTGGATCGTCTTACCAAATCAGCTCATTTTCTTCCTGTGAAGACTACTGCAAGGGTTTCTGAGTTGGCGGACCTTTACATACGGAAGATAGTACGTCTACATGGAGTCGCAGCATCTATTGTCTCAGACAGGGACCCAAAGTTCACTTCAAAGCTGTGGAAGCAGGTTCACGAGGAATTGGACACCAAGTTGAACTTTAGTACAGCCTACCATCCGCAAACAGACGGGCAGTCAGAGCGTACAGTACAGATCCTAGAGGATCTTCTGCGAGCTTGTGTTCTCGATTGGGAAGGCTCATGGGACTATTACTTACCTTTAGCTGTGTTTGCCTATAATAATAGCTATCAGGCAAGCATTGGGATGCCTCCCTATGAAGCTCTATATGGTCGACCATGCAGATCACCTTTACACTGGGATGATGTCAGAGAGCGTACCCTGATGAAATCCGAGGAGATGCAGTTGTATTCTGATAAGGTTGCACTGATTAGGCAGAGAATGAAGCGGGCACAGGATAGACAGAAGTCTTATGCAGATGCTCACCGTCAAGAACGTCAGTTCAAGGAGGGTGACCATGTATTTCTGAAAATCCGACCTATTCGAGCTTTGGCCAAGAACAAAGGAAAGCTCAGTCCTCGTTATGTTGGACCCTTCGAGATTCTGGAAAGGGTTGGCGAATGTCCCTATCGTCTTGCTTTGCCACCTCAGTATAGTGTCATGCATAATGTGTTCCATGTATCTAATCTGAAGCCCTATGTCAAGGACCCCAGTCATATCTTGAATCATGAGCCTCTTGAATTGAAGGATGATCTGTCATATGCTGAGTCCCCCGATCAGAATTGTCGACTTCAAGTCAAAGGAGCTTCGCAGTAATCGTCATATTGAAATGGTGAAAGTTCTCTGGAGCCACCATGACGAAACGGATGCCACCTGGGAGCTGAAGACCGAGGTCAAGAAGAAGTATCCATATCTTTTTCAGGCTGCTTAAATTTTGGGGACAAAATTTTTAAAAAGGAGGGGAGAATGTGACAGAGTGAGTTTTTACATTTATTATTTAGTTCCTCTCCCTTATAATTTTAATTGTTCCATTTATGCCCTCAATCACCTCTCTCACTAATTTGAATAAATGGACCGTTAATTTCACCTAAGACCATCAATGATGATATATATCAAGTCAATAATATGAGTATTAAGACTTTTAGTAAATTGACCTAGTCAATAATCGAATTGGGACTCTAAATTTGCACCATAACTAAATCATAACATTATAAAACTATGCCTAAAATCTCATTTCAGTTGGAGCTACCAATCTAGAGTTATTTACTTTTGAAATTGTGAGTATTATATCACCTAATCTAGCCTAGGACTAAGGTTTACGTTTATTTTGATCATTTAATCTGTCACGCTGGCTTCTGGGTTACTTTGGACGCGGCCCATTCACTGGGATTTAATCTCAGCCACCCGATTTAGGTGCACGCTAATCAAGCCCTGATCCGAGGGAGGAGACTTTGTCTCCTACCTCCCGCAAAGGACGGGGAGGTAGCAGGAGAGGAGGCTCGGCCTACCTCGCCACCTCACCCCCGGTTTTGAATTTTGAACCCAACAAACTTCTTCTATACTCCGCGACGAACTCGTCAAGCCCCAGTTTGACCCTCCCTCATCCTCGGATCACAGAGAACAGACCCCGACTCCCTCGCTGCTCTCACCGGTGGCGGCGCACGAATTAGGGGTTTACCCTATACCTCACCTCACGCCTATATAACGCTCCCACGAGCTCCGCCAACCCTCCTTTCATCATCCCCTACCTCTAATTCCAACAAAATACGCCCCTACCTCCCTCACCTCGAGCACCCCTGCTCACCTGCTCCCCGAACACCCTCTCACTCTGGTAGACTCCCCCATCAAATTAATAGCGATCGCACTATCTCGGGACCCCGACGAGTCGAACGCCACCCTCAGTTGGAGCTGCGTAAGCGTAGAACGTCAGGTCGACGAGCCGCCGCAGCTGAGCTCCAAAGCTTCACCGCCGGCGAGCTTGGGACCATCTCGGAGCCTCGGGAGGATCGCAACAACATCAACAGAACACCGCGAAACTTCTGACTCCCTCGATCCAACCTGAGGGTAGGTAAATCTCCATTTCACTCATCGACCTGTTTTCAATTCCTTGCGATTAAAAAACGATACCAGGCTACCATTTCCGATGAGCTCGACCTCCCTGCAATCGTCGTGAGCTCGCGAACTCAACCTGATGGACGACGTAGCCCAACTCACTCCCTCGAACCACATCCCACCTTGGTCGATCTTCCCCCTGTTGCCTCGTTGCAGCCATGGCGCGAGCAACAATCTAAGGGGTGACCTTCCCCTTCTACCCTTGCCCGGTTACGATGCATAGGTGACCCCCAGGGGGTACTTCTGACCTTTCACTGGTTGGCCCGACCATCTCAAGCGAGCTCTTGCTCGTGGGTCAGTGAGAGGGTCCGGTTGGTCGGATCCCTCGCATGATCCGCGAGCCAGAACTCAAAATCTTTTTTTTATTTTTCTTTAATTCCTTTAAAATTCCCTGATTGGTCAGATCTTAAGAAAACTCTAGAAAATGGTAGGATTATCAGAAAATATCGAATAAGTACACCTTTTTCATCAGAAAAATCCAAGCTATCTAAATAAAATAGGATCATGACCTGGATCCGAACCATTTTTGGAATATATGGCCAACCATCACTAATGACCTTTTTAATACATTGTTTTGTGGAATAATGGTTATAAATGATTTTATTTCTATCTTGGGAATATTTAAACCCTAATTATGATCTTGGTCATAATGTTACTTGAAATCCTACCTAAGGAAGACAGTTGATGCAATAATGGAGAAGAACCCTAATTTCTAGTTTTCTCACCTCATCATGATTATTATGTACAATTTATGGAAACCCTAATAACTGAAATGTCCTTTTATAACCTGGACGACTCTAATCTCAGACCCCAACTCGGAATCCTATGTATCCTAAGTGACCCCTCTAAATGACCTAAACCCTAATTAGAAGCCCTAATGTGGAATAATGAGAATCCATAGTAATTTAGGGTTTTGTTTACATTTCAGGGTGATTTATTATCTTCTCCTAATTTAGGACTTGTGGAATCCAGATCTGAGAATTAAAGGTACGTGGATATAATTATATGACTAGTTTTGCTGTATGTTAAGTATATGTAATTGTTTGCATGAAATTGATATACATGGATGAATGTGGATATATGATTAATTGTTGGTTTACCGCCTTGAACATGAAAGAACATAATTGAATATAAGTGAAATGTAGTTACTAGTGGTGCTCATTAATCTCCCTATTAGAGAGGGAAAGTATTAATGTTGACTAGCACCTCCCTAATGGTACAAGGTACGCAGGGAGATCCCTAATGGTACAAGGTACGCAGGGATAGAGCCCAATATTTATGTTTGTGCTATGTCCACCATAGTAATGCATATTCATTCTAAATAAGGATAAAACTTGGGATTTCCTGATTCTCGACCTCTAAATAATGTTTTCATTCTTTTCTCAAATTTTGAGTATTTCATATACCAGCATAGTATAGCTTTAATTCCACGTACCAACTTTGTTGATGTTTTTGTTTCTCATATTTTCTAGGTACAAGGAACAATTGATGATTAAAGTACAATGCATATTCAAAGTACCTGAAGGCACAAATAATAAGCGTGGAGGATTTAGTAGATAGACTGAGTCCTCTTATCTCTTTCTTGCTAGATAATTGGTTTATTTCTTTTCCTAGATTATGTTGAGGATGTTTGAGATCCAATGTAATAATCATAGACTTATTCTTCTTCTTTCTCCAGTATCAATATGTATGACTTTATTGAATGAAATGTTATGTGGCTATTTGCTATGATGTGAACTTGATCTTGGCTTATCTCTGTTTTTAGTTGGCTACCTTGATTTCTATTATTTTCCCTTTTGACATTTATAGATATGAGTGCACGCATATTTGTATATGTCACTAAGGAAAGTATGTAGAAATTGGGGTCGTCACAAGTTTGCATCTAGAATTTGTCTTAGCCCGTTGATAATGTAATAGAGTTAGTTGAACTGCTATTTTATTATTCCAATAAATAGAACCATTTTACTTTATGCATCTTGTATAGACAAGGATGATTGTAAATAAAGAGTTGTTAATTCTTCTATTTCAAAGATGTGATCTTGAATGCTAATGCCCGAAATGTCTTATGGTCGTCATGTAAATGAATCAAAAAATGAATTCTCATAACATAAATACTAAAGGATTAGAATTGGTAACTCAAACAATCAATGATTAATAGCATTGTAATCTAGAGCACACATATGAAGAATGCATTTCTAGAATTCCTATTGATGTTTAACTAGACTCTTTTGATTATTGAATCAAAAAGAGACATGCAAGTATTATATTTGAGAAACATGACAAGAAACGTCTTTGTAGGTGTAGTGGGCTTATTCTATAAGGACATGTAAATAATGATGTACAAAGACCTCTGGAAAAAATGCTACAAGATAGTTGTTTGTACTTCATTATATTTACTAATAATAGGGTATTATGTACTTTGTAAAATATAAATCACTTGAAGTGTTCAAGGAGATTACATGTATGAAGTACACAACGTCCTTAAAGGTACTAGATACTTTGATATAATCAAAAGATAAAATACTTTGCAAGAATAGTTTGTGGACCTTCTGCAATGAATGTGATAGTGTATCACAATTAAGTCAGCCTGAACATGATGATTTATCAGAATGAATTAATCACATCATGATGAGTCCTGACATGATTATCATTTAAATCAGAATGAATTAATCACATCATGATGAGTCCTGACATGATTATCATTTAAATATAATCTTCTAAACTCCTTTTATGAATATGATTTACACTAAAATAATGTACCATCCAAAATCGTTTAAGGACATAATATGAGATATGATATCAGAATGTCCCGATATGTCTTAAAGATTGAAAAATATATCAAGAAAGTAGTTTCTTGGAAAACTTTTATCCACAAATCATGATTTGTTGAACACTACTTATTTTAAACAATAATAAAATGTTTGTTATTGGATGGTCGAATTACATTTGGAATCAGTGGGAGTAAAGTAGAACTTGAAAAGTTTGAATTCATCAAAGAAACCATTTAAACCATAGGAGCACAATGAGAACAAAGAGAGTCACAAGTGGTTGTGGAATCTCAAGATCTTTATGTAACACACAAAACTCATAGTTCTTGTAAAACATGTATGAGATTAATAGATTGTGAATCCTATCACTCAGATAAGTTGTGAGTAGGTCATAAGAAAATGTGCCAACATTGAACTAAGAACTATTGAGGGACCAGAGGTTGAGTACTGGCTTGAGGCCATTATATCCAGAATGGAATCCACCAAAACACCAATAAGGTATGACCTTTGTGGTACCACCTAGAAGGGTAAAACCCACAAGGTGTAGTTGGTTTTGCAAAAGGGAGACCAAATGGATGACATAAATGATAGATTGGTTGAAAGGTTTTTCAAACCAATTCAAAGGGATGAGCATGATGAAATAACTTTAATAAAATGTGCTTGTTATTGCAGCTTGTTGAGACTATGTGATTTGGCATATGAAGTTTAAAAGCACATTACTTAATAGGAAAAAATAAGGGGATGTGTATGTGACACAACCTGAAGATTTCAAAACTCTACTAACGTAAATAAAGTCTATATGATACAATGGTCAATCTAGAGATTGAAACAAGCATCTCCAACCTGGAATCTTTGATTTGACAAGATAGTCAAAGAGTTTGACTTGAATCAAGATAAAATATGAATTTTGTAATTACAAAAGATTTAGTGGGACCATATATGTAACATACTAAATCTCAGGGTCTTTCCTGCAATTTACCCACTTTTGAGCTTTTCTTTGCCTTCTATTCCATTTGGAACTTTTTCATAACTTTCCCTTCTTTTATAATCTTTTTGGACTCTTTGTGCAATTTGAGCACAATTCAAGGTTGAAATTCTATTTTTGCCTCCATTCATGTTTATAAAGGGGTATTTGCACAAATAACCCACTTAAGGTAATAATTAAGGGCTAATAATGCAAAATAAAGTTTTTTGAGTGATATAAGTAGATAATATTAATTTGGAACTTTTTGGATAAATATATTAGCAATAATGTGTATTTACGTTAATGTATGAGAACATTAACCTTAATTGTTTCTCTCTCCTCAAGATATGATTTTAATTCATGAAAATATGTTATTTAATTGAGAAATGATTATTGAAATCTTAATGTGCTTAATATCTCTAAATTTACTCACTTGTTTAATAGAAATAAGTATTTTCATATAACTCATTCATTTTAATATATTAATATACACTTTAATGAGAAATATATTTATTAAGGGCCATATTATGAGTAAAACGAGAATATAATTGCATAGGATTGTTCTAGACTTTAATATGAGCATGTGGTTAAAATTTGGTAATTTTTGGAGTTGGTTTGACCCCTCAAAATGATTTTAATACATTTTTAGTATAGTGTCAATTAAATTGGTGAATAATAACCCACCTTCATACCTCACTCTTAATATGGGATAATTAAAGTTGAAAATGCATGTAATAAGTGAGTGGAGGACTCTTGGACTCCAAATCTCGGATTTGGGAACCAAAGGTTGCTTATAAAAGCAATACATAATTATTTGCTTAAGCATTATATTAATATATGCTTTAATAATCAAAATAATTTTTTGGAGGCCAAAGGTTGGGTGAAACGAAAATCTAATTATATAGCATGAATCTAGACGTCATTAGCAACCTGGTGTTAAAATTTGAGGCCATTTGGAGTTTGTTTGACCTTCCAAATGCATTAAACAAGTTTTTAATAAAGTGTGATATAAAATCAATCAATACATCAATTATACACATCATTTAAGCCAAAGTTGGGCCTAAATGATTGTCATGCAAGCAAGGGCCATGCAGGTCTACTGTGGACACAGATCCAATGGCTATTGTTTACCCTGATCACAATCCAAGGGCCAAGAGTTTATCTTCCACCTCCGACAGTTACACGTAGAACTGGCCTAGACTTCTCCACTTCGATCTCCTCGGATACTTGATCGTTTTGCGAGATTTCTTCTCCGTTCGCTTCGTCTCCTCCTCCTGATTCATTTGAGCTATTACCCGTCCAGCGAGATGCGGCGTAGCCAAAATGCCAAGGGGCGCCGGCCAAGGCTTCTCACATCCACCTCCGTTTCGCATCCACGGACATCCCCACCTATAAGTATCCTCCTACACAGCTACGTCGGCTCCCTAGAAACTTTCCCAACCCATCAATTTGGTCTGAAGACGTGGATCTAGCCGATCGCGTGGAGCTCTAGCTGCTGACCATGCAGCACCTCTCCCCGGAGCTGGAGTGCTCGTGCGTCAAAATTTATTGGCTAGGTGAGTTCGTCTTTCGATTCTCTTCGTTTCAAGTACCTGCACGACGATTTTGGTCAAGAAAGGTGGAAATGCCCAAATGGGCAAGTTGCTCTCTCATGGCCATGGCTGGCTCGTGAGGAAAAAGAAGACACTCATGCTTTTTACGGTTTTACCCACGCGTGCCCCCTCCTTGCTGCTTTGACGCTAGGGGCATATCAGTCATCTGTTTCCCAATGGTATTTTGATTATTCTGATTGGTCATCTTGTTTAGTTCGTAGAAATCGCTCGGTTATCAGAAAAATACAAATAAATATTCGTTGGAAAGGATTTTTTTAGTAGAATCCTAATTTTCAATTTTTGTGTCCTGTTTTCCATCCCAACTCTGATAATTAATTCAAACTCTAATTTAAATGTATAAAGTGTTGTAAAATGATTATAATAGTGTTTTAACTCTGTTTTTGGTAAATAGATATGTTTTCTCGAGTAGAAAAATATTAGTAATCGTTTGGCCCTGTTTCCAGACCCAAAATCCAAAGTTTTAATCCATAGTTTATAAATATGGACATTTTACACTTAAAGTACCTTTAAGTAACCTAATACACGTGTAATATTTGAAACTAGGGAAATATGGAATTGGATACAATCAGACTGGTGAATGTGATGGTAATGAATGAAAACTAAGGTATGTGCACCCTATTTTGTATGTGGCTCCTATGTATGTGAATCATATTATATGAATCATATCAAAGATGAATGTGAATGTTTATTTTGCAAACTACCTATCCTTCAGTTGGGTCTTTTCCAACACCAAAATCATTATTGTGCTAGCCTTGTTATCCTTCTAATTGAATTTATTGGCTCTTTACTTATTTTATGCTTCTAATGCCATTGTGGCTCATTCATTTGAATTATGTGAATCTTGCTACTACATATGTTTCCTCGTTTACTTGGAAATGCTTAATCTTGCTATTGCCAATGTTGGCTCATCCTGTTGAAATACTTGGAATCATTATATAATGTTGTTGCTTTGTTGGCTCCTTTATTTCTTGGAGTTCTTGGATATTGTTGTTGTGTATGATGGCTATTTATTTATTTCTTGGGTGTTATTCCCAATGCTATGTTGTTATCTTGATATACTTTTCACTCTACTGGCAAGTGAATGTTTATGCATGATATAGTTATTGGCCAATTGACAATGTAGTGTGCATGAGTACAAACCACCCACAGGGCACTGGGGTTTTAGTCCCCCTGCCATTTTATATATTAGGCACTGGGGTTTTAGTCCCCCTGCCACTTTTTAGGCACTAGGGTTTTAGTCCCCCTGCCATTGGTGTGGTCCGGTAGGTGCCTCACCCTACATTGAGAGGATTTTGAGTCATAATTTATATTCATGCAAATGTGATTATTGTTGATATTTAAATGTGGCAGTTTTCTAAAATCTTATTTACTCAATTGCCTCACTCTCCTTGAAATTTCTTAGTGGAATCTTTTGTTATGAAATGCGTAACTTTATGATTGCCTTTATCCTATTATTAACACATACTTTTATCTTTCGCTTGCTGGATGACCCCAACCATCCAGGTTAGGATCAGAGTGTGCATGGAAGCTTGGTGAACCTAAGGCTAAGGATAGGACAAGAAGAAAAGGAATATATAGCTTGCATGATCATAATTTCTTTTATGTTATAAGTTGTTTTGTTTGGAGACAATGTTGTATTAGTCTAAGTCTTCCTCTACCTAGATCCTATGCTTGTATAAAGTTGTACTCCCATTTGGGAAATTTTTGTAATGTACTCTTTATATATTTTGAATAAAGTCAAGATTTAAATTTCCGCTGCTACACAATTGATGATTTTGGTTGCCATGGTTTTTAGTAGAGACTTGGTCTTTACAGCATGTTATCAGAGCATGAAGGTAGTCAGATTCTTGACTAATTCAAATTGTCTCCCTAGAGTATATAGTTTCCCTTTAGTTAGTTTTTCACCTTAGAGTTGACCTAGCATGAAATTTTGATTTAGGATCATAATAATTTCATAATTAAAAATAAAATTTGTCAACTTTTTGGTGAATTGTCTATTGAGAAGCTACTAGAGCAATAAGTTGATGTGATGGTGTCTAGAAAGGGTCAGAGCTTGGGGGCTGCCAATATTTTCCTCCGCCCCACTAGCTTGGTCACGAGGACTCCTGACCTCATATGACCTGGCCTGGCCTGATCTGATACAGACAGCTCGAAATAGTCTATCTTTGGGCATGTTGCCTAATTGTTGAATACCTTAGGAAAGCCATAAGTTATGATTTGATCTCTTTCACAAAAATCATCCTTAAATACCTTATACTCCTATGTTTAGGGTTTAGTGTACCCTAGGTTACATTCTAAAGCTTAGTTTGTAAATCCTTTTAGTGTTGAGTTTCATGTATCCTTCTACCCTAAGCTTAGTTTGACTTAGTTGACCCTTTTAAGGGATGGAGTGAAGGTAATGGTGTTAGTACCCTATTCGGTTTTAAAATTCTGATTTCGAGGACGAAATCCCTTTTTAGGGGGATGGAATCCCAATTAAAAGCAAAATCAAATACCTTTGGAGTTAGAAACCATATCTATGTGGACATATGTACCTAATAACTTATGTGAACAAGAATTTACCAAACACATTATACTTGTAATTCAACTTGTTTGTTTATACACACATGAATATGTAGTAAGTCATAGAGAGATAGTTCATATGTTTGAACCTTAATATAGGCTTGATGCGCATAATAATGAGTTACTCATTACAAATAGTGAATATACATAATGTTGGCTATGCCACCCTAATGGTAAAATATGTATGGATAATGCACCCTAAGTATGCTTTAACATGTAATTATCATGTTGAACTAAACCCTAATATGTAATCATATAGCCTTGACAACATATACATATAGATACCCTTAATGCCTTTCATGATACATTAGTGATATTAGGTGTCATCATCACATAATATACCTTAATGCATATAAATGGATTATAGTCACAAAGTTATCAATATACATATAAGGTATATCACCTTGTCCCCTAATGAGCACCACATCATAACTTGATATATGAATTAATTCATTAATATTGAATGAGTTACATCCTATTCACTAAAATGCATATAATGACTCAAATATGATAATGAATGATTGGATTCACATAAATATTCATAAAATGTCTTATGTGAAGTAAAATATGTATAATTTATAATATCTAGTGTAATGGATGAAAATGATTAATGATGTCATTAATATGAGTATGAAAGATGATATGGAAATGTGCAATATGAACATTATTTGGAATTATTATAGGCTTAATAACTTGTTGGATAATATTAACTTTTTTCTACAAAATAATTAGTGATAATTCTACATGATAGTTTTAAGAGAATAATGGAAAAGGAATTCATGTTATTAAGGTTTTTGACCTAATACATTAATTAATGTTGAAATGTATTAGTAAACCCTAATTGTGCTTAAAACCCTTGATGAGGGAAATACACATGATATAATATTGAGATGTAATTGTTTTGAATAAAATGTGGCACAAATGATAGTATAATAAATATGATACCTCTTCATGATGGAGATTATGCTAATAAGGCAAAAACATTAATTTGAGTTTGATAAAAGGCTATAGGTTTTGTGGAAACCTTAGTAACACCTGACTTATGTAGATTTTGTGTTGTACCCTAGATTAAGGGTTATAACCTAGTGTTTAAGGTTGGGAAGTTGTACACTCACCCTCTCTTTCCTCTTGTTGTGATTTCGGGGATGAAATCCTCTTTAAGGGGTGGTGTGCTATAACATACTAAATCTTAGGGTCTTTCCTATAATTTACCCACTTTTGAGCTTTTCTTTGCCTTCTATTCCATTTGGACCTTTTTCATAAATTTCCCTTCTTTTATAATCTTTTTGGACTCTTTGTGCAATTTGAGCACAATTCAAGGTTGAAATTCTATTTTTGCCTCCATTCATGTTTATAAAGGGGTATTTGCACAAATAACCCACTTAAGGTATTAGTTAAGGGCTAATAATGCAAAATAAAGTTTTATGAGTGATATAAGTAGATAATATTAATTTGGAGCTTTTTGGATAAATATATTAGCAATAATGTGTATTTAAGTTAATGTATGAGAACATTAACCTTAATTGTTTCTCTCTCCTCAAGATATGATTTTAATTCATGAAAATATGTTATTTAATTGAGAAATGATTATTGAAATCTTAATGTGCTTAATATCTCGAAATTTACTAACTTGTTTCATAGAAATAAGTCTTTTCATATAACTCATTCATTTTAATATATTAATATACACTTTAATGAGAAATATATTTATAATTGCATAAGATTGTTCTATACTTTAATATGAGCATGTGGTTAAAATTTGGTGATTTTTGGAGTTGGTTTGACCCCTCAAAATGATTTTAAGACACTTTTAATATAGTGTCAATTAAAATGGTGAATAATAACCCACCTTCATACCTCACTCTTAATATAGGATAATTAAAGTTGAAAATTCATGTAATAAGTGAGTGGAGGACTCTTGGACTCCAAATCTCGGATTTGGGAACCAAAGGTTTCTTATAAAAGCAATACATAATTATTTGCTTAAGCATTATATTAATATATGCTTTAATAATAAAAATAATTTTTGGAGGCCAAAGGTTGGGTGAAACGAAAATATAATTATATAGCATGAATCTAGATGTCATTAGAAACCTGGGGTTAAAATTTTAGGCCATTTGGAGTTTGTTTGACCTTCCAAATGCATTAAACAAATTTTTAATAAAGTGTGATATAAAATCAATCAATACATCAGTTTTACACATCATTTAACCCAAAGTTGGGCTTAAATGATTGTCACGCAAGCAAGGGCCACGCAGGTCTACTATGGACACAGATCCAACGGCTATTGTTTATCCCAATCACGATCCAAGGGCCAAGAGTTCATCTTCCACCTCCGACAGTTACACGCAGAACTGGCCTAGACTTCTCCACTTCTATCTCCTCGAATACTTGATCGTTTTGCGAGATTTCTTCTTCGTTTGCTTCGTCTCCTCCTCCCAGTTCATTTGAGCTATTACCCATCCAGCGAGGTGCGGCGTAGCCTAAATACCAAGGGGCGCCGGCCAAGGCTTCTCACCTCCACCTCCGTTTCGCATCCACGGACATCCCCACCTATAAGTATCCTCCTACACAGCTACGTCGGCTCCCTAGCAACTTTCCCAACCCATCAATTTGGTCCGAAGACGTGCATCTAGCCGACAGCGTGGAGCTCTAGCTGTTGACCTTGCGGCACCTCTCCCCGGAGTTGGAGATCTCATGCGTCGAAATTTATTGTCTAGGTGAGTTCGTCTTTCGATTCTCTTCGTTTCGAGTACCCGCACGACAATTTTGGTCAAGAAACATGGAAATGCCCAAATGGGCAAGTTGCTCTCTCACAGCCATGGCTGGCTCGTGAGGAAGAAGAAGACGCTCAGGCTTTTTACGGTTTTACCCATGCGCGCCCCCTCCTTGCTGCTTTGATGGTAGGGGCATATCGGTCATCTGTTTCCCAATGGTATTTTGATTATTTTGATTGGTCAATCTTGTTTAATTCGTAGATAATCGCTCGATTATCAAAAAATACAAATAAATATTCGTTGGAAAGATTTTTTCGAGTAGAATCCAAATTTCCAGTTTTTGAGTCCTGTTTTCCAACCCAACTTTGATAATTAATTCAAACTCTAATTTAAATGTATAAAGTGTTATAAAATGATTATAATAGTGTTTTAACTCTATTATTGGTAAATAAATACGTTTTCTCAAGTATAAAAATATTAGGAATCGTTTGGCCCTATTTCCAGACCCAAGATCCAAAGTTTTAATCCATGGTTTATAAATATGGACATTTTACACTTAAAGTACCTTCAAGTAACCTAATACATGTGTAATATTTGAAACTAGGGAAATATGGAATCGAATACAATCAGGCTGGTGAATGTGATGGTAATGAATGAAAACTAAGGTATGTGCACCCTATTTTGTATGTGGCTCCTATGTATGTGAATCATATTATATGAATCCTATCAAAGATGAATGCGAATGTTTATTATGCAAACTACCTATCCTTCAGTTGGGTCTTTTCCAACCCCACAATCATTATTGTGCTAGCCTTGTTATCCTTCTAATTGCATTTATTGACTCTTTACTTATTTTATGCTTCTAATGCCATTGTGGCTCATTCATTTGAATTATGTGAATCTTGCTACTACATATGTTGCCTCATTCACTTGGAAATGCTTAATCTTGCTATTGCCAATGTTGGCTCATCCTGTTGAAATACTTGGAAACATTGTATAATGTTGTTGCTTTGTTGGATCCTTTATTTCTTGGAGTTCTTGGATATTGTTGTTGCCTATGATGGCCTATTTATTTATTTCTTGGGTGTTATTCCCAATGCTATGTTGTTATCTTGATATACTTTTCACTCTACTGCCAAATGAATGTTTATGCATGATATAGTTATTGGCCAATTGACAATGTAGTGTACATGAGTACAAACCACCCACATGGCACTGGGGTTTTAGTCCCCCTTCCGGGCACTGGGGTTTTAGTCCCCCTGCCATTTTATATATTAGGCATTGGGGTTTTAGTCCCCCTGCCACTTTTTAGGCACTAGGGTTTTAGTCCCCCTGCCATTGGTGAGGTCCGGTAGGTGCCTCACCCTACATTGAGAGGATTTTGAGTCATAATTTATATTCATGCAAATGTGATAATTGTTGATATTTAAATGTGGCAGTTTTCTAAAATCTTATTTACTCAATTGCCTCACTCTCCTTGAAATTTCTTAGTGGAATCTTTTGTTATGAAATGCTTAACTTTATGATTGCCTTTATCCTATTATTAACACATACTTTTATCTTTCTCTTGCTGGATGACCCCAACCATACAGGTTAGGATCAGAGTGCGCATGGAAGCTTGGTGAACCTAAGGCTAAGGATAGGACAAGAAGAAAAGGAATATATAGCTTGCATGATCATAATTGCTTTTATGTTATAAGTTGTTTTGTTTGGAGACAATGTTGTATTAGTCTAAGTCTTCCTCTACCTAGATCCTATGCTTGTATAAAGTTGTACTCCCATTTGGGAAAATTTTTTAATGTACTCTTTATATATTTTGAATAAAGTCAAGATTTAAATTTCCGCTGCTACACAATTGATGATTTTGGTTGCATGGTTTTTAGTAGAGACTTGGTCTTTACAATATATATATAAACATTCCACATATTAATGAGGAATGACATTTGAATACTAAGTACTGATACCTGGCATGGGAATCACCTTCAACATAGAGGATTAGGTGAAACATCCTATGTGATAGGAATTAAGATCTACAGATATATTTTTGGTAAGTTTCTTAACCTTAATATGAACATATATATTGGCAAAATATTAAAAGGGTTCAACATGTATGATTTAGTAAGAGAGAATCTATGCATAAAGAAGGGATTAGTTTCTCTAGAATTCAATGTTCAGGTTCTTATGAAGAATGGAAGATATGCCATATAAATATACATTTGGATCTATCTTCAAAATAGCATACTCATCCCATCATCTTTTATGTATTGGACATGAAAAGAAGATATTAGTCAAAACCAATGAAGGACATTGGAATAGCATAGACAACATTCATTAGTACATGAGAAGCACTAAAGGATTTGTTGACAAAATATGGTAATAAGGAAGAGTTGGATTTAAAGGGTTACATCGATGCAAGCTTCCAAAATGACAGAAAATGATCACAATATAAATTTATGTGTTCAATCATAGAGAAGAGTTATTAGTTTGAAAGAGTTCCAAACTAACATACATTAATTTAAATTCTATAAATAGAAATTGAGTATCCCTGTATTGATAATACATGAATGGATACTATATGGATCTAAAAGTCCATATGGGTGAACTTATGAGATGTTCCAACCATTGATGACACAGTAGAAATACTATGCCAAACAATGGAGCTACTAGTTAGGCAAGGAATATTAGATAGCATATTATGACAATTCCATCTCATACGAGATGTCATACAACAAAGTGATGTGAAATATGCAATATACTGACTATAGAAAAATGTTTCTAACCCGCTAGATTAGCACTTGCACAACAAAACCATGATGGAGATTTTTTTATCACTAATATTAAATTCATGGGTGATTGTGTCTAAGTGCAAGTGGGAGTCTATTGGTATGTTTTCCCAGAGAGATAATCATATTATGATTGTGATGACATGTTACATAACTGATTTGGTTAAATAATAATAATGCAAGCTTCCAATTCATTATATTTCACTCTGTTATGAGATAATGAGGAAATACAACAAATGTCTAAAGAATGACAATTAGTCAATGACATACGTCTTCAAGTATGTGACTTGAATAATGAGATCATACATATGTTAAGAGTATGCACATTCTTACTATGTCCCTAGATGGATGTTACTATAGAAGGTAGATAGACAACAATAACACTATAGACTAGAGTGTGTGTTGGTTGATGACAAAATGTCATCAGTCATGATATATGTGATATCAAACCAAGCACATAAATACTTATTGGAGAACAATGTATATGAAAAAACCACCTTGAGAGTGACACACAAAAACCATAATTGGTGGTCATAATCATCTCTCATCGTGAATATGGTGATTGTGGTTCTTAGACCTAAAGTCACTACACTCATCACATGTGGTTGAGTATGTTTTGACATCATGTAACATGATACTAAATAAGGGTTGCAAGAAAGGTGATGATCAGATGTGCTATGACACATCAGGATGAATGTGAGTGATGTAGATGGGATTTTTCCTTCCTATTAGAGTTTTATATCCAAGCCACTTGATAATGGAGAGTGAGAAAAACATGCACATGCACATGTAAATCAATATATGATATTGAGGTCACATATATCTCAGACATTTTGCTTGGGATCAAGGATCATGTATTGAACATTGAGAGGATGACGATTCCATACCTCAAGTTGATTCTTGACATTAGAGACAAATGAATTCCACAATCACAACAACACTTGAAATATATATTAGGTTGAAGTTGTTCTCTAACTTTCTTGATTATTTGAGTAGAAATGATGTGTGACTAGGCACCACTCTTTGCTTCTAATGGCATATATTAGTTATGGACATTCACTGCCAACATAACATGGAACCAAGGGGGTCACCCACATAGGATACACTTAGAAGAGGAGTTTAATCATGAACAATAAGTAAATTGATTGCTAAAGTGTGTAGGTATTATTTAAACAACATTGGTTGAATATTAACTGACTGGACAATTGAACCGATCATTTCAAGTGAATAGAACCAAGTTTGGTGATTCTAGATAGTGAACTGATTTGTTCAGGAAGTGAACTGATCAGCTCAGGTCCATGAACCGACCGACTTAGGTTGTGAACCGAGCGCTTGGTGGATCAATTCAATTGATTGAAGGATTTGTGTTGACATCATGTTGCGCATGAAATTAGATTTTAATTGCCAATACGACTGGAATTGAGAAACATGATGAAACTACTAATTCACTAGGTGAATTGATTGGCTCACATGCCATATGATAGGTTCACTTGTGAACCAAACATTTCAATTGTCGTAGGTTGTGATAATTTGTTAGATTTCGATCCCTTCCACTCCCACATAGTGTGGGAACCCTGACCCTGACCCTCCTATAAATAGAAAGGAATAGAGTGCTTCCTAGACACAATAACTCAATTTCCTTTGACAATTATTGTTCTCTCTTCTTGTACTAACCAATAGAGAGACCAAGAAGTCCTACTCGATAAAGGGAGGGATAGAAAGGGAGAACAATTTTGGGAAAGCAAGTTGGTGACTAGTACAACAACATGAGGGACAACTCCTTCCTATTTGTTCTAGTAGAACAACAAAAGTTCTAGGAGGTCAATGTGGACTTCCATAGATGTGAGGAGGTTGTTTTCTACTACTAGGAGGACCACACCATCTTATAGTCCATGGGGGAGACCAGGAGCTACTGCAGACTTTATCCCAATGTAACCAGGAGAGATGCACTACTGCAATGAGGAATAGTCGCTAGACTTGCTCCAGGACTAGGTCTGAGCTTTTTAAATGATCCTTTATTACATAATTTTTGACAAAATCTTGGTGTTATGGGAATATGGATACATAATTTTTTACTTCTACTACCTACTATATGCCCATATTTTCCTACAATTCTATCATCGACCAACATACACTCTAGCCTTATGTGTTATTGTTGTCTATTAGCTTCCACAATAATATTCGACTAGGGACATAAAAAGAATGTATGTAATCTTATCATTTGTATGATCTCACTATTCAGGTCCTCAACCTGAATACATAGGTATATTGAGTAGCATCATTCTTTATACATCTATCATGTTATACCATTTTCATATAATTGAGTAAACATATAGACAAATATTTCCTTTATTATTAATCAAATGGTTTACTAGATATGACATTACAATCATTATATGATTGGCTCCTAGGCATACATACCAACAGACTCCCACATGAACTTAGAGCCAATCACCCATGAGTTTAATCCCAAGTGATCTAACATATCATTCATGCATCTTCTATGAAAGTTCTTTTGTCAAGGGGTCAACATCATTACTTTCAGTTGGTACTATACAAATCACCATGTCTACTCAATGTACAATCTCTTGTATGATATGTAATTGACATTGTATGTTCTTGGAACTATGATGTGATATGGATTCCTTAGGTTGTGAAATAGTCCATTGTTGTTACAATACAACTCTACGACATCACTGATGCTTCGAGCCACCCAAATTTCACTGATGAACTTCTTGATCCAAACACCTTCCTTTGCCATATTGGATGGAGCAACATACTCAACCTTTTTTGTAGAATCAACAACTATTTCTTTCTTGGAACTCTTCCAGCTTACAACTCCATTGTTGAGTCAAAACACAAATCTAGATTGCGATCTGAAGTCATCTTTGTCAGTTTGGAATCTTACATCAATATAATCCTTCACTACCTACTCTTCCTCACCATCATAGACTAGGAAATGATCCTTATATATTCTGAAGTACTTAAATATGTTCTTTACGACAGTCCAATGACTTTCACTAGGATATGATTGGTACCTACTAGTCATACTCAAGGCACACGAGACATCAAGACAAGTACATAACATTGCGTACATGATAGATCCAACTGTAGATGCATATGGAATCTTACTCATATGTTCCCATTCTTTACAAGAACTATGACATTGAGCTCTAGAGATACTACCACCATGGGACAAGGGTAATTTTCCTCTCTTCTAGTTATCCTTGCTAAAATTTTTCAGAACTTTTTCAATGTATGTGCTTTGTCTTAGGCCAAGAAGCCTTCTATATCTATCTCTATAGATCTTAATTCTTAAGATATAATATGATTCACCTAAGTCCTTGATGGAGAATATATTTTGTAGACATGGTTTTACCATTTATAAGGTAGGTACGCCATTCCTCATCAATAGTATGCCATCTACATACAATATGAGGAATACAATCATGCCCCCACTAACCTTCTTGTAAAGACATGGTTCATCTTCATTTTGACTAAAGCCAAACTATTTGATAGTTTCATCAAATTGAAGATTCTAGCTCCGAGATGCTTACTTCAATCCTAATATTGACCATTGTAGCTTATAGAATTTATTTGCATCCTTTGGGTGTATAAAACCCTCAGGTTGTGTGATGTAGACATCCTCAAGAAAATACTCATTGAGGAATTGAGTTTTAACATCCATATGCCAAATCTCATAGTCATAATAACCTAAAATAGAAAGTATGATCCTGATGGACTTAACCATGGTAACTAGAGAAAAGGTTTCATCATAGTCAATGCCTTGCATTTGTATGAATCCCTTTGTAATCAATCATTCTTTATAGGTTTGTACATTACATCCATGTCAGTCTTCTTTTTTAAGACCCACTTGCACCCTATGGGTTTTACCCCTTCACGTGGATCCATCATGGTCCATACCTTGTTGGTTTACATGGATTTCATTTCAGATCTCATGGACTCAAGTTACTTCTCAGACTCTGGTCCCTTAATAACTTCTAGGTAGGTTGTTGTCTCATCATCAATGACCAACTCATTGCATTCTTAAGTCATAAGATAGCGAAATCTTTCAGGTTCAAAGCATGTCCTACTAGATCTGTGAGATTCCTATGTTACATGAGGAATTTGAGATTCCACAATAGTTTGTGACTCTCTATGTTCCTCTTGTAACTCTATAGGTCTAATCTTTTCTTATTGGTGTTGAACCTATTTGAGTTCTAATTTTCTCCCACTGATTCCTTTGGAAATAAGTTTCTATTCTAGAAATGCAACATACCTCGCAACAAACACTTTGTTGTCATATCGAGTATAATAGTAGTATACTTTGGTTTCTTTAGGATATCTAGTAAAATAATATTTATCTGATTTGGGTCCAAGATTTTTGGGAAACTACTTTCTCACATAAACCTCACATCTCCAAATCTTCTTAAAATCCACATTGGGACAGTTCCCATACCATATCTCATATGGTGTATATTGAACTGATTTGTATGCACATGGTTTAGTGTAAAAGCTGTAGTTGCTAGAGCATATCCCCATTAGAAAGTCAAAAGTTTAGCAAACATCATTATTGAGTGCACCACTTCTAGTAATGTACGGTTCCTTCTTTCTTATACACCATTATGCTATAATGTTCTAGGTGAATTCCATTATGATACGATACCATAGTCTCACAGAAGGTCCTAAAAATCTTTGCTTAAGTACTCTCCACCTTGACTAGAATGAAGTGCTTTAATACTTTTACCAAGTTGGTTTTATACTTCATTCATGAAATCGTTAAACTTTTCAAGGGTTTCTGACTTATGAATCATCAAGGAAACATAGCCATACCTACTGAAGTCATTAGTAAAGGTAATGAAGTACTGGTAACCACCTCTGGCATTTGATTTACAAGGTACACCTACATTAGTATGTACGAGTCCCAATATATCACTAATTTTCTTACTGTTTCTAGTGAAAGGAGCCTTTGTCATCTTACCCAACAAATACGATTTGCATAATTGTATTGATTACAAATCAAAAGAGTCTAGATATTCATCTTCATAGAGTCTAGATATGCATTTCTCATTGATGTGTCCTATACAAAATGCCAAAGTTATGTTTTATTTGATTTATTGAATTTTAACTTTTTGATATTTATGTTATACACATTTGTCTCTATACCTAGTAAGTAAAGACCATAGGACATTGGGGCACCTCCATAAAATATCTCAACTTTGAATAGAATACTGACCATTCTTTATATGAAATTCATATCCATTCTTGTCCAGACGAAATATAGAAATAATGTTATTATTAATGGTAGGTACAAAATAGCAATTCTGAAACTCTGTTACAAGCTCTGTGGGCAGAGACAAATGATAGGTTCCAACTAAAGTGGCAAGAACTATTTCTAAATTGGCAACACATAGTTTGACCTTTCTCTTTCAGAAAGGCTTACTTCTTTTTAAATAATGCATATATGAGCATATGTGATATCCACATCCAGTATCTAGTACCCAAAATGAAGAAATAGACATATTTATCCCAACAGATAAAATATCCAAAGTTGAGATCTCTAAGCCATTCTTCTACTTCCTCATTTCCTCCAGGTAAAGAGGGACTCTCTTGGTCACCTCCCCCTTTTCTTTAAGTGCACAATACTTGATTTTCTAGCTTTATTTAGAACTCATCTTAACTTTGCCTTTGCCCTTGGACTTCCCATTTCCTTTGTTGATCATCACAATGGATAGGGGATTGTCCTTCTTCATTTTCTCTTCAACGATTCTCAACATGCCAAGTAATTTTTAAATGACTTGTCAAAAAATTTCATGTTTTAGTTCATGAAAAATTGGTTGTATGATTATGGTAGTATGTGCATAATCACATATGTGGCTAACTCTTATACCTAGGGAAATCTCATCTAGCAAGTTCTCCACATACCCAATCTGCTTGAGCACACGAGGACCCACTGATCTCCTTTTACCATATTGCACTTGAACAATGCCTTGGAGACATTATATCTCTCTTGTCTTTCCCAATCTTAGTACATGTTCTTATGATGTATCACCTTCTCAATAACATCCATCTTCTTAATATGTATTACCATCTCAATAACATGCATTTTCTTATGTTATCTCTATAAATCATATTGTGTTGGACATAGAATCAAGCACTTGACATCTATGACATCTTCATTGTGCTTCTTATAAGTCTCCAAGTTAGCCTTAGGTGCAATGGGAGCGGGTTCATTCAACTCTAGTGTCTCCAACACATAGAGCTTGCATTTTTGTGTGCGAACAATTCTCAACATCCTGAACTAGGCATGGAAATTATTCCTGTTCAATTTCTCCTTATCAAGGACCGACCATAAGGAAATCATGTTATTGGTTGCCATTTGTTTCTACAAAAAATCTGTAATTTTTAAAAAGCTTTTGATTTGATTTTTTTAATATTAGGGATATCAATTAGGTCTTTAACTAACTATAGCTCCCACTATTTGGTTGAAATTAATAGTCCTCACATATTAATTTAGAAGATTGCAGAGTACAACCTTCTAGTAAGCTGAAACCCAAAACAAATAATTTATTACCCTAACAATTCCAGCATCCATAACCAACTATTAAGGTAGGAAACATTTACCAAACACATCTCATGCAATTCTTGGATAGATGATATACACAAAACTTTGCCATAGTCATGTGTATGCTTCTAGGCACTTAATCTGATTAATCTCATCTAGTTAAGCCAGACCCAAAAGCCGAAACAATAGTAATATACCCTTTTTGGAAGGCCCACATAACTATCATCACACTTCCACAAGATATATGACGCACCACGCTGTGCGTGTCCACACTTAGTTGATAAAGCTTTTCATGTGTATATCTTATGGAAAGAATCTAAGACTAAATATCGGAAGAGGGATCTATATTTTTATAAATACATATACATATCCAATCACCATATACTAATAACATATGTATGTACATACTATATTCACAAACAAAACATGTAATTTAAAAATTCAAGTGATGGTTATGGCCACACTAATGTAATTTTGGAGCCACAAATAATTTCTATCACCTAATGTCCACATCATATGTATCAACATGTACTTGCATAAATCTATGGTGGAACCAGTTCAGTCAGTGGACTCAACCCTTGAGTCGATCGGTATGCCTCCTAGTTGGTCGATTAGTCTCTCAGATCGATTGAATAGCCTTCAATTCAAGAGGCTTCTGGACTACTTCACTCAATTGATTGGGACACCAATTGATCTATCAAATCCTCTTGTTGTTTGGCCTCCTTGGTTCTCCAATTGATCGATTCAATTTCTAAGTCAGTCGACTCGTCTGGGGTAGAGTGCCTTCCCTTTGCCAAAATAGAAAATGAAACTATCTTATACCTATTTGACTAATTACAATGTAAAAGTCAAAACTCAACTTACATTCCAGGGGAACATATGAATTAAAGCATTAACTTACATATGGAAAAAGAGAGACAAGCTCAATATGCAAACTGAATTAAAAAGGTAGGAATAAAACCATTAAACCAATCATGCATTCTAGGGGGTATTAGCCATAACAATGCTTACATCTACCATCAAAAAAATTTTACGACGACTATGTATAAATTGCATATATATATATATATATATATATAAGCAACATATGTGGTATTAATCATTTCAAATATTCACATCACATACGATAAACTAAATGATAAAATAAAAATATGATCATATTAATTATATCCCAAAACATAGTAAATTGAGGTTGCTCAGATACTAGTATAGGGGAAATATGACCACCTAGATGGAAGAAGAAACATAAATTTTCCTACCATATGTGGCTTTACTAGTAGATCGCATCAAGAACTATGGATTGAGAAGGGAGGTTGTAAGGCATATATTTTGTCCTAGAGCAAGTCCAACGACTACCCTTGTAGTGATGTGCTTCTTTTACAAGTAGCATCCACACAGTTGTCTGTAGCATCCTCTTGGTGTATCACCATGAACGACAGTTGATGATGTCCTCCTAGAGGTTGTCAACAACCTTCATGCCTCTAAGTAGTTCACACAGACCATCGTGAACTCCTTTCATTGTTTTAAAACTGACATGCATGATTTATCTCTTTGATATCAACATGCTAGCATTGATTGCTCTCCCTTGTTGTATCTCCCTTGCTATTTCTCCCTTTTACAGGTAAAACTTGCTAAGACTCTCAGGTTACCACAAAAATGAAAGGATAAGAATTGTCAAATCTTATTGTTGTCTCTCCTAAAACCTTTGACCACCCCTCTATTTATCAGAGGGCTAGGGTCAGGGTTTCCAAATCAAGTGGAAGTTGAAGAGACAAAATTTCAAGAATTTTTTGGAAGTTGTAGACCACAAATTAGTCTGTTCTCTATTGAATCAATCTGTTCAAATGTGAAATGGTCGATTTAACACTTGAATCAGTCAGTTCACATTATTTCCTATTTGCAAAGATAATGACTTTAATATGATGATTAATGTAAATATGATGTCAACATTAATCCTTGATCCAATCATATTGATCATTCAACTATGATTCACAATCTGAACTAGTCGGTTCATATTCTAAACTAGTCAATTCATTTTCCATTTTAGCCAATTTTCAACCAATCTTGTTTAAATTGAAAACTTAAGCACTTTAGAAATCAAGTTAAACCTTATTCATGACTAAACTCCAATTCCTGATGTATCCTATGTGTGTGACCCTTTAGGCCCCAACTAACATTGGTAGTGAATGTCCATAACTAATTTATGACATCAAAAGCAATATGTGGTATCTAGCAACACATCATTTCTATCCAAGTAATTGGAAAGTTGGGAAACAACTTCAAGCTACAATTTGTGATTAGTGTTATAATGATCATATAGTTCCTTTGTCTATGATATCTAGATTGAACTCAAAGAATGCAAAAATCATCCTCTCAACATTCACTTTGTGTTCCTTGAACTAGATTAGACTTTATGAGATTCATTTTAGCTCACATATAATATATTAATTCATATGAGCATGGCCATACATTTCTCAGACTTTCTTATCAAGTGGCCAGGATATCAACTCCAGTAGGAGGGACAAATCCCACCTACATCAATCACATTCATTCCCCATGTGTCAAACATATCACATGATCATCTTTATGGTAACCCTTATTCAAGGACACATTGGATGATTTTAAAGTGCATCGAACAACATGTGATGAGTTTAGTGATTTCAAGTCAAAGAACCACAATCACTTCCATGCATTACTATCAAGGTGGGTCTGTGAAACATTGTTCTCTAACAAGTACCCATTTATTTGGTTTGATATCACATAAAATGAATAATGAGATTTTGTCATTAACCAACACACACTCTAGTCTTATGTGTTATTGTTGTCTATTTGCTTCCAAAATAAACATCCGACTAGGGACATAAATAGAATGTATGTACTCTTGTGATTCATATCATTGCATTGTTCAGGTCCTCAAGCTGAAGACATACATCATCAAGTAACATCATTGTTTAGACATCTTTCATGTTATACCATTATGTCATAATTGAACAAACATATAGACAATGATTGCCATCATTATCAATCTAACCGTTTACTAGATATTTCATTACAATAATAATATGATTGGTTTTCTACACATACATACTAACATTGACTCCATAAGTTCATTTATAATATTCTCTTTCCATCTTCCAATTTTCTCTTTGTTTTTGTGATCCTTAAGTTTGGGTTCATCAATGTCCCTCTTATGGAAATTCAAATAGTTCCACTTCATTTTAACACTTTGTTAAGGCACAAAATAGGTTGGTTGCCTATGAATGTCTAGTCCCATCTCTTTTAATAACTCTTCTAACTTCTATTTCAATCAATTCATTTACAAGCTCCTCTTTCCATGTTCCATCTCTCTATAAAATCTTTGATCCTAAAATTTTGGTTGATCAATGTTCCCTTCTTATAATGAGTCAAATGTTTTCATTCCAAAAGGCAATCCAAAAGGGTGTTTTACCTCCCAAAACATTCCACCTAATGTTTCTCATGACTAAATGGAAACTCTGCACTACACTCTTGTAATACATTGTCACTCTACCAGTGCTATTAAGAAACAATGTATTTTCTATGGCAATGTCCCATTGTAATCTCCCATATTTCTCATGATATAAATGGTCAAATACGGAATCCCCTTGCAGAAGTCCCCATGTAACCTTAACAGGAAACCCCTTAAATATATATCTATGCACATGGACACCTGAACTTTAATCATTGAGGAGGATATGGGATGATCCCTACTAGCTAGTTATTCCTCCTACCTCCCACTCTAGATCCCATAAGAATTGGAGCATATTTAAATTACATGTTTTTAAAAATTTTCATGAGTATTACTCATTGTTTTATATTATATAGCAGGGGTCTATTATGACAAAAGAAATAAACATTGACCTACCTAAAAATGATAGAAATTTTTCCAGGCAAGATATTACCATCCTTGTGAAAAATTGTCATAATGGCAAACCAACATACTTCATGGGATGAGAGGTCATCCTGTTAAAAGTTCTCTTCATATCCAAGTTCACAACATCATGTTTATTATAAGACTCTCTATATATTTTTTATTTGGATTTCTATAATTAATTGTTAATCTTGTATAGTAACATCCTCAAAATTTTTAAATTTAGATCATATAAAATGATTCAAGATTAATATATTAAGATTCACTTTAAGATAGTCAGAGTAATATTATAATGATCAAATTAGTAGTATGACCTTCTTATAGTTGGAATGATGAAGTTAAGTTCATGACTTACTATAAGTATTTTGTTTAAGAATATAATGTAACATTGAGAAAATATGCTAATAGAGGTTCAATTGAGACAATGTGATGAGAAATGCCTTAATTTTGTAATCATAAATGTAATTATGCTTATGGACCCTTTGTAATACCAAGTAATAGGGCATGATTCTAATTCCAATTTAAGCCCAATTGGGCCAATCAAATTTTACATATAGATCCTTGGGATATGAAATTGGGAATATGGTATCTAGTAATAATAATAAATATCTAAGATATGTTTAATCAATAGATAAAAAATATATGAGATAATAGTAGAAATTCCTTAAGATCTTAATCTATATTATGACCTAAATAATTAAGTGAAGCATAATCTATTTAATGCCTGGACAAGTTTCAAATAATGAATAGATGGTGTAGCTAGTTATCTTATTTATAATGTGAGATAATAGTAATGGTTGGTTTATCCTAAAAAGTGGGATCGGAAGCAATGGTCACATGTCCTAGATAATTATTATCTGATCTTGGGATTTTATCTAAAAATGAAAGATTAAAAAATATAGGGACAAGGCCCCTAAAATCTAGATCTTAGATCTCAGGTATACAAGAACATGGAGGGTTACCTCCCCCTTCGGGGATTCTCCCCAAAAAATCTTGGAAGTCAGGTATGTTGGTATGTATGCCCATAGAGAAAGTAATATGATGATTGTAATGGGATACTTTCTAAAGGATTTGAATAATAATAATAAAGGCAATTTCCATCTATATGTTTTAAATATTTTTTGAGATAATAGTATTACATGATAGATGTCTAGAGAATGACAAAACTCAATGACGTATGCCTTCAAGTACGTGACTTAAACAATGAGATCGTACGGATGTTAAGGGTATATACATTCTCACTAATGTCCCTAGTCAGTTGTTATTGTGGAAATAACCATAGACATCAATAACACAAAATACTAGAGTGTGTGTTGGTTGATGACGAAATCTCATCAGTCATGATATATGGATATCAAACCAAGCACACAAATACATGTTAGAGAACAGTGTATCGTATAGACACACCATAAGAGTGATGCATGGAAACCACACTTAGTTAGTCAGGATCATCTCTTATAGTATTGGTGGTGACTGTGGTTCTTACACCTGAAATCACTGCACTCATCACATGTTGTTTGGTACTCTTTAAAATCATCAAACATAGTTCTGAAACATGGGTTGTTATAACGGTGATGATTGGGTGACTTTCACACATGGGGACTTGACTATGAGTGATAGATATGGAATTTTTCCCTCCTAAGGGAGTATGATATCCTGGCCACTTGATAAGTGAGACTGAGAAATACATGACCATGAACATGTGAGTGAATATATGATATTGAGCTTGTATTTATCTAAGACAGTCTGCTCTGAATAATGAAACATGGATCGAATGTTTGTAGAGGATGACAAGTCAATGCCTTGAGTTCAATTCGAATATCAATGACAAAGGAACTATACATTCAATGTAACACCAATAATAGATTGTAGGTTGAAAGTTGTTCTCCAACTTTCCTCTTCACTTGGGTGGCACTGATGTGCGACTAGGCACCACTCCTTGCTTGTGATGTCATAAGTTAGTTATGGACATTCATTGCCAACATGAAATAGAATCTATAGGGTCACACACATAGGATTAACCGGGAAGACGAGTTTATCCACGAATGATGTTTATATTGATTACTAAAGTATTTAGGTACTCAATTAAGCATTCAATCAATAGACTTGACTCAGAATCATCAAGTTCAAGTATTGAACCAACTGATTAGAGTGTCAAATTGATTGAGAACTACATTGACTGAGTTGTGCACAACATGGACCACCAACCAATCAGTTCAGTGGGTGAATGTGATGACCCCAATTTTACGATTATGATACCCAATATAGTATTTGAAGACCATGAGCATCATGTAGATGAGGATACCAAATTAAGGAATTGGTTACTCAATTATTGTATATTTCCACCCAAAAAGTGTAACTATATATGCAATTGACAGTTAGAACATTAATTGAGTTCAAGTATGATGAATAGGTTTGATTAATTGTTTGGGTACATATGAGTCCATGGGACCCGTTTAATAGTACCAATGGACTCAAGTGATATATTAGTGAACTTTGAGGTATTAGTATCATAACAAGTGTTCTGGACTTGTAGGATCAATAATTATGATGATTTGAATTGAATTCAAGGTTAATATGCATATTTATAAGGTTGTTGGAAGAATTTATTTGCACAAAAAAAAATAATGGACTTTGTGTCTAAAACATTGGTAGAAGATGTTGTACGATATTATGAAACTACTTTCATAATTTTAGGAGGTTTAGAGGTTGTTACAAAATGATATAGTCGATTGAAGTTGAGGAGAATAATGGTTTTAATGCTATTGAACTTTGGTAAAATGAACGAAAGGGTTACTAAGTAGAATAATATGGTTTAATCATGTAATCCGGCCTATAACATTGGTGTTACGCTGGTTTATCCATCTTCTACTTGGGCATGGTCAAAAGCCTGACAAGGTGGTATAATCCAAACCCTCCACCAGCGTGGATGGATGACCTTCATCTTCGACCTATGACTAAAATGGAGTTGATGCGTGTCCAAACCTTAATCCTCACCGACCTGAGAATGGGAGCACAGTGATCCTAAGATAAATCTCATGTTCTAGAAGAGATCCACGATACCCAGAACTACCCAACAACCCATCACAATAAGGCTGGTGTGGTGGGGTGCGAGAGACCTAGATTGTTTTGCAGAAGGGACAATGTTTTGAGGAGGGGTTGAAGATGAAGGAAATCAGTTTTAGGGGCATCATTTCCATCTACACATCCATCCGAAGTGAGAGGTAGGTCTTGATGCTGCCATGTCTGGGTTGTTGTCGGTTGTCAAACCTGCTTGCCAATAGGAAGACCTGGAGGTCGAGCTTCAACCCTTCACACCATGGAGGTGGAGGTGGAGACCTGGAGAATGAATGAAGCCTCGACGCTGGAAATCAATAGGGGTTTCGAGATGTTGGAGTCTAGTTGCTCATCCACGACACTTTATCTAATCATGAAAATGCAGAGGGCCTTATTTCCCTTCCTCCTACCTGCAGCAAAATTGCACGTCGGTAAGCTCGGCCTTGCCGAGATGCTGGTCACCAACCTAGCATTTCCGTAGTTGTGGGATATAGAGGGACGAAACGAGCTTCAAGCCTCTTCAGACCTCCAGGAGGATGGTCTCCTCATCATCGACGGTGCGCCAAGGTCAGATTTGTGGCCACTACTGCTCCCCTATTAGGCGGAAAGAACGAGACCGATCTGAGATGATGGTAGGAGCCACTCCTTGCTCACCAAAGATCCACTCTTATGGTGGAAAAACCTATGACCAGGCCAGCCATAACCCGAAATAGTTCAAAATATCCTGGTGTTGGAACCTTTGCCCTTATTCTACTTCTTTGTGGTCATGCGAAGGCCACCGATCGCAGCTGCTTGGAACCAGAGGAGACCTCGAGGGTAATCTGGAGTCCGAAGTGCCTCATGGATGATGGTCGAGGATAACTACAGATCTATGGTGACTAAAGGGGGGGTGAGGATGAAGCTTCAGAGCTCACACCCCAGGACCTTTCCTTGTGCCGAGCACCTATGCTAACATGAACAACAGAAGAGGAGAGGCTGAAGACGCGAGGCTAGGACTCGTGAGACGAAGGAGATGAGGTCGAGCGGGTTAGGTGGACTCCACCCTAATCGAATATCCAACAAGATCCATCCGACTTGGCCTGGAAAGGAATATCGTGGACGCATCTATGCCCTAGGATCTAGATCCAACAATCCATCTTTTTCACATCAAGGTAATTCATATTTATTTTCTATATAATGTACATATGTTAGAAATTTAATTAAAAATAGCTCCCTTGGCCAATAAATTCCCCAAAAATACTCCTAGATTTAGAAAAATGTCCTCTACATTAGTGGATCCTTAGATCAGAGCTTGGATGAACAAATACTGATGATATTTTAATTTAGATGAGAATATTTCATTTAGATGGTATAATTAGAAAATGGCTGAGATTAAATCTGAGAAAAATATTTTTGAACCCTGATATAATATAGAAACTAAATGTGGACTCCTATCTTGATATTATTGAGTAATTTAAGGCCTTTTCTCGTTATTACCTAATTACATGTTTAATCCTTATATTAATTCTAGAAAATAGGGAAAGTTTCAGAAAATTATGGAATTCATACCATACCTTACTTATGACATATAGATCAGTAGAAAAATTTCATAAACATATTTAAGATCAGATGGAACCTATGTTTTGGTTAAACCCTAAATTGGCCCTAAATACCATTAATAATGATGAACCTTGTATTAATGATGCTCAATTATATTTAATCAGGTCATGGACAAAGTTCTAGATGATCCAAGATGATTATAAATCTCTGAACTCAGGTACGTGGGCTTTATCCAAGTATATGACTAGTTTTCTTGTGTGCAATAGCTATGATGTATTGCTTGTCTTTATTTGAGAATATTGCTTGGATGAACTATGATTGTAGTATCTTCGCCATGTCAATAAGAACAACAAAGAGTATAGATGGTTTGTAGCTACTAAGTGGATATATGATTTCTCTCTCTCTCTCTCTCTCCCTCAATCCTCTCTCTCTTCCTCTAAATATAAGGTCAACACTCGGTCCTCATAGCCCAAGCGGTGGGGAAAAATGAAGTGTGACATCTCTCTCTCCCCTCTAAATATAAGGTTGGCACCTCGGTCCCCATAACCCAAGGGGTGGGGAAAAATGAAGTGTGACACCACTTAGTAGTGCAAACACATCAAAAGGCATCTAAAAATATGTGTTTACCTGATAATCTCTTTAAACAATGGTTTCTTTTACTATTTCTTTCTCATGATTATTTCAATTATGCAAGCATATTAGTATGTATCTTTCTACCCACGTGCACAACACCTTGTGTGTTGATTCATTGTTTCACGTATGTTTTAGGTTCTGAGATAGCGTAGGATAAAAGATGTGAAGTGAGCAATGTTTAGGTTGTACCTATTATGTAGATCCTGATTATCATACATGTTCATACACTTGTCAAATCATCTTTCAATATGTAATTGTAATTCATGTGGTAATAAGTCATTTTTTTGTAATACACATGTTGAATGTTGAGATTGTTTATGGTGTATGTCATGGTTGTATGTTCATGTATGCGCATATTGCTTCAGCAACGCACTATGATACAATTGCTTAACATTTTCGGATTTTGTCTTCTCATCTCCATGGAGTTTTGAGAAGGTGAAAATCTGGGTACGTTATAGTGAACCGATCGGCTCATGGTCAGTGAGATGACCAGTTCACACTGGTGAATTGATCGGTTCACTTGGATCAAAAGAGCAGTGTTTGATTTTCCCGATTTGTGAGAAATGTTTTCCCTTTAACTTGTTCAATTCAATTGGGACAAGCATTAATCTTTGCATTCATTAGAAACGAATAATGAAAGTCAATTAGAGGCATGTCTAGGAAGTGAAATGATTGGTGAATTGATTGGCTCACCTACCCAAACAACTAGTTTAATTGTGAACCGATCAGTTCACCTACCGTAGTATAATCAGTTCATGGAAAATCTATACCCTTCTACTCCCGCACAGACTAGGAACCCGATCCTGCCCTCTACTATAAATAGAGGGGTACAGTGGGCTTCTCAGAACAGACAACTCAGAACATCAATTGCTCTACAAAGTTGTTGTACTCTCTAGTTTTGGTAAGTGAGAGAGCCCAAGCAAGTTCTACCCATCCAGAGAGGAAGAGTGAGGGAAAGACAACTACAAAAAAGTGATTGGTGGTGGGAGAGTGTGTCAATGACTAGTAAGCTGACATAGGGGGTTGACTCCTTCTAGTCTATCCATCAGGATGACTAGAGTTCCTGGTGGCCCGTGTGGACTATCTATAGAGGCGGGAGATTTCTGCCACTCAGAAGGATGACCGTTGACCACAGTCTGGGTCTAAACAGGAGCTGCATAGACATCGTCAAAGACTAGGTGGTTGAAGACCACACTAGCTGTGAGGTATTGTCTCTGAGCAAGCCTTAGGACCAAGTATATCTTGCTAAATCATCTTTCGTATTGCATAGTTGTTGATGCGATCTGTTGGTTATGGGTTTGTGGTTAGATAATTTTTTTTGTTTCCACTATCTTTTCTATCCCATAAAACCCAATAGGGTAATATCTCACTCAATCCCATCTTTCCTCTCTTTACCATTCCTTCGACCAACAATCCTCATCAAAATCCTCTCAAACAGCTTCCCTTAGTCTGACAGACTCATGACCAGATAAAGGCATGACCTTGTCATGGATCCACTAGAGATAAATGGATTATCTTCTCAATGGTCTATAGGAAGTTAGCATGTTGCACCCCTACATGTAAGCCTATTAAGGTGGTAAATAATCTAAATTACAATGTGAGTTACTAACATATGGTTGTAGGATGACTAGGTGGAAAAAGAGGGTTTACATGTCATCCCTCATATCCTTGCAGTTGTAGTTTCACCAGTTGTAGCGTTGGGGTTTATGTGATGATAAATTTCTTGACGGAGGTTGGCATTTGACTAGGTGGTGATGTCGTTGTGGTCATGCTATCCTATGCTTGTGGGGGTTGGAAATGGTTGATAGTAGATTGGTGTGTAGATTCATCTTCTTCCAATGGAGATAGGGTTTCACGGATGTAGGTCATGATGCTGGAGGTTGGTGTAACGTCCCTGGATTTTCACCTTCTCAAAACCCGATGGAGATGAGAAGACAAAATCTGAACACATTAGGCAATTGTTTCAGAGAGCGATGCGGAACCATAATTTGCATACATGAAAATACAACCATAACATACTCAACATTCAACATGAATATTAATTATAACATGAACTATTACAGATTACATTTAAGAATTGAATAGAAAATTTTACACAAGTCTAAACATGTATACTAACTAGGATCTACACAATATGTACAACCTGGATAACTGCTCACTTCCCATCCTTTTATCCCATGCTATCTCTGAACCTAAAACATATGTGAAACAATGAATCAACATAAAGTTGGTACGTGGTTGAAAGATACTATACTATGCTGGCATATTTAAAATACTTGAAAAAGAAGAAAGAAAAATGAAAGAATTACTTAAGGCAGAAAAATCAGGTAAACCCAAGTTATTAACCATATTTCAATGGACATGTATTACTATGGTGGACATAGCACAAACATATATTATTGGGACCTATCCCCACATACCTTGTACCATTAGGGAGGTGCTAGTCAACATTAATACTTTCCCTCTCTAATAGGGAGATTAATGAACCATCAGTAACTACATTCCATTTTCTTTCTTTAGTGTTCTTATTGTTGAAGGCGGAAATGACAATACATATAGATGTACATCCAACAAGATATTCAAATACATGTAAGCAATTACTCATAATTATCATCCAGCAAAAACTAGTCCTATACTTATATCCACGTACCTGAGTTCAGAGATTTATACTTATATTCTGGATCATCAACATCTCTGGTCATCACTTGATTAATAACAAATATTCATCATTAATACAAGGTTCACCGTTATTAATGGTATTTTGGTCTAGTTTAGGATTTAGGTCAAATCTAGGTGTTACTGATCTAAAATGTGTCTCTGGTATTTTTATAGTTATCCAGATGTCATTCTAAGGGTCTGGTTCATATTTCATATTTTTTTTCTGATGATTTATCTATTTTCTAGAATTAGTATGAGGTTAAAAGCATCTAATTCCATTCTAATATCAAAAGACCTAGTATTTAGACATTTCATTAATATCAAAGGTTGTATTTAGTATCCAAATGATATTAGTGTTCAAGAGTAATATTTCCAGGTTTTATGGCCACTATATGCTAATTATACTATTCAAATAATCTTAAAAGAAGTATCATCTTGTGAATGAAAAATCAACCATAATACTGCTTCAAATGTCTGATTTAAGGGTTTCATCATAAATAGGGAATTTTTCTAAATCCAGGGGTATTTTTGGGGGATTTATAGGACACTGGATTTATTTTTAATGATATTTCCAAACTCTTATCTAATTTTGAGAAATTAAAAGGATTTTACCTTGAGGGGTCCCACAGCATGAGGTGTCAGCCTCTAGTTGGTCCACGTTGGCCAGCCACCTCCTCAAGTCATGCCCAATTCACCCCATTAGATAACCCAAGTGTGATCGGTCAAATAGCAGTGGAGCTGGCTCAACGGAAGTCCGGCCTCGCGAGTCTAACTCTGGTTCCCGTTCCTTCCCCTTCATCTTCTCTCGCATCATCGCCTCTGTGATTGACTCTGATGAGCACTGGAAGGCTCCATTTCCTCACGTAGTCTGGAATCGAGGAAGAGATCTTCTTCCATCCAATTTTCATCTTGCCTGGATAGGGAGTCAGTTCCATCATCGCCACCGCTCACTAAGGGGATTGTTGTGTCTGCTCTGATCTGGGCGAGAAGACGTCGCCTCCCTGAGCCTTCTCCCTGGTGAGCAATGAGTCAGGGTCATGGCCTCTTCCTCTCCTCTTTCTCCCTCTTCTCTTTCTCATTTTCTCCCCAAGACTTTTCTCGCAGCCTCCTCGACTAGATTGGCTTCCTACACGACGAACTGACGAGGACGGACCTCACATAGGGTATCCTCTCTATCTCTCAGCACTTGCAGAGGGATCACATGACTACCATAACTTAGAGGTAGTAGGGATTCCCGCTAATCTTTCCCTGGGGTTGGCAACTCTGGTCATTGATGGTGAGCTCTGCCGGTGGTGGCCTTCACAACCCGCACGCTGCAAAGGATGAAGGTGGAGTTGTCGGCTAGGCTGGCTGGTAGGGTAGGATTTTAAAACACATCAGTAAGGTATTTCTATCATGCTACTATATCAGAAACCTTCATCCACGTTTCTTCACTTCCTCCCTTATCTGTGCTATCATGGAGATGTGGAGACGAGGGGGTGAAGGTGTACTCCCTTATAAGAGAATTCCATGGACACTGTTAGTGGTCGGGAGGAAGACGATGGAGAAGGTGGGCATGAGGACTGTAGTCCATCGATGACCATAGGTATCTAACGTGAATTGAAAGTATTATCAGTTCAAACTATTTTGCATGTCATGGGTTTTCCAACAAATTCCTGTAGAATATTTCACCTTTATCAGATCGTTGCTACACCCCCAACAACCCTCTTATGCTCCTCAATTTTTGGAGGTTAAGAATGACCTGGTCCTGGATCAGTGGCTGGTGGCGGCCAAGGTGCCGCACAGCCAAGTGAGTAAAAGACTGCATGACATAAATTCTATACCTAAGTACTATATATTCAAAGGGCCAAAATCCGATCATATGACATCACTAATGTCCTCCAAATCAATTATTTCATAAGAGTACTATGGTCAATACAATTACCAAGCTATTCATCATAAACCTCAATGCTCATGAATTTATCACTAGAGTTTGTGGAGACTAATAAATTGGCCTTGGCCTCATAAGTGTTCAAATATCACTTACCTAACATTAATTTTCTTCATCTAACTTCCCTTGATTAAGCTTTTCATGTAAGAAAACCTCAAATAAGATCAAAGTACTCCTGTTAGGTCCAACATAACTAAATTCTTTAAGTATCCAAATTCCAGGTCATCACATTTACCCCACCTTATATGGAATTTCATCCTCGAAATTCAACTAGTTTCATAGTTTTATGTGATCTCAAGGAATTTCTAGATTCTCTAGGTTACCACTTTAAGGTTTCAAGGTTATCATAGTTATGCATACACCCTAAGTCGTCATCTTAAGATTTTAAGCATCTAGGGTGTACCCACCCTTATAATATAAAGATTTAAATATCACTTAGTGTCCTAGTCATAACATGACACTCTTATATTTTTAGGATTTACATCCCTCCTAGTACCTTAAGGATATGGGTTTGTTCATACTCATTAGAAGGAATTTTTCAAGATTTCATCTTTCACACTACTAAACCATTTGAGGTGATACAATATTTTCATGTCATAAATTACTTAAACCATTACTTATATGATCAATTTCATGTTAGGATTTCATCTCTTGGAAAGGGCTTACTCACATGTTGTTAACTTAGGGTTTCACCCTACAATGTGAGTTATCACTAGGAAGCATAGATCCAGAAGGATCGATATTAACCACTATATTTTGTGATCATTTACTTTATGATCTAAAGATATCTTTATTTGAAACTCATGATTTCATACTTATATGTTTCATGTATGATATAGAGTGAAAGTGAATATTCTAAGGCAAGATCATGATTCGAAACTTGTACATACCACGTATGTTGCAAAAGGGGAATAATATACTAGGTAAAGCTTATATGAGTGACTCTTCATGCATAATCATCAATATAGCTCAAGTGAGATTTCTAGCATCATATATCAAGAAAGAGGGAAGCAAGGAAAAACATTCATGAGTATCTTATGCCCAAGACATTTCATTCTCTGATGTAGAGTTCATGTATCACCTCACTTACAACTAATGATGAGCTTTACAACATAGGTCACTCAAGATAGAACCTAACTCAATCAAAGGATTGACTTTCTTATCATGAGTTTTCTACCCATGACTTTAGTTCTACCCAACCCTCACATATATGACTTAAATCAACAACATGAATTATGCATAAGCACTCAACTCATATTCTTAGGAGTAACCCAGCTTAGGGCACATCCTTTCACATATATCTCATATTTTTCACATATTGTAGGATATGTCCCATGACCCTCTCCCTGTGGGTCTCACTCTCTCTGGAGTTCACCACGTATCCTGTCCTAACACTGGAGGTCCTCCTTTGTAAAAGAGCTTGAGGCTCAGGAATATTCAAATTTGTCTTAATTTATCTCATCTTAAGTAAGAAAAGAGTATTTACTTTCATCACCTAGACTTGCCTTAGATTATCCAAAACTAGACTAAAAACTCATATACGACTTAGATCTTTAGATAGAACTTAGACCTCAGAGATCGAATTTATATCAGATCATCCGTGCTTACATCATATGTCATTCTATTGTCTATCTATCTATCACATATCCTTATAAGGTTCTAGACATCTAATCTAGATCTACTCTCTCTTCTAGACTGATGTCACTCCCTTTCACTTAGGTTGCATGAACACCTACTACTCTCCTGTGTGAGGGACACCTTTTTATATTTACATATATATAATAAAATATTATATAGTTTTACTCTGAGAAAGAAGATGTCAGGGAAAGCTGTCGAGGCTCGAGCCGATTGGAAAACAAAACCAAATCAGCAAAATCGAGTGCCCCACACACAGTAGATAGTCTAGTGCTATGTCACCTAGTGAAATGGTAAGAACGAGATGTAGACTAGTGTAGCTACCCAATACATATGAGCTCTATATGGAGAGGGTTTCACACACTTTCCTAAACCTAGTTCTTGAACATGTAGGTTCTAACCTAGAGGCTAAGTTAAACCTTATTCCTATAGAACAAATTACTAGGTTTCTAGGGTTTAAAGTGAAATGTGAGGATTTTGTTATCTATTTCATGGTGAGCAATTGTTAGGTGTAGCTATTGTTCATGCTCTTATACCAACTGTAACGTCCCCAGATTTTCACCTTCTCAAAACCCCATGGAGATGAAAAGACAAAATCCGAACACGTTAGGCAATTGTTTCAGAGAGCGATGCGGAAGCATAATTTGCATACATGAACATACAACCATAACATACTGAACATTCAACATGAATATTAATTATAACATGAACTATTACAGATTACATTTACACATTGAATAGAAAATTTTACACAAGTCTAAACATGTATGCTAACTAGGATCTACACAATAGGTACAACCTGGACAACTACTCACATCCCATCCTTTTATCCCATGTTATCTCTAAACCTAAAACATACGTGAAACAGTAAATCAACATAAAGTTGGTACATGGTTGAAATATACTATACTATGCTGGCATATTTAAAATACTTGAAAAAGAAGAAAGAAAAATGAAAGCATTATTTAAGGCAGAAAAATCAGGTAAACCCAAGTTATTTACCATATTTCAATGGACATGTATTACTATGGTGGACTTGGCACAAACATATATTATTGGGCCCTATCGCTGCGTACCTTATACCATTAGGGATCTACCCACGTACCTTGTACCATTAGGGAGGTGCTAGTCAACATTAATACTTTCCCTCTCTAATAGGGATATTAATGAACCACCAGTAACTACATTCCATTTTCATTCCTTAGTGTTCTTATTGTTCAAGACAGAAATGACAATACATATAGATGTACATCCAACAAGATATTCAAATACATGCAAGCAATTACTCATAATTATCATCCAGCAAAAACTAGTCTTATACTTATATCCACGTACCTGAGTTTAGAGATTCATACTTATATTCTGGATCATCTACTTCTCTGGTCATTACCTGATTAATAACAAATATTCATCATTAATACAAGGTTCACCGTTATGTATGGTATTTTGGTCCAGTTTAGGATTTAGGTCAAATCTACGTGTTACTGATAAAAAATGTGTCTCTGGTATTTTTATAGTGATCCAGATGTCATTCTAAGGGTCTGGTTCAGATTTCATTTTTTTAATGATGATTTATCTATTTTCTTGAATTAGTATGAGGTTAAAAGCATGTAATTCCATTCTAATATCAAAAGACCTAGTATTTGTACATTTCATTAATATCAAAGGTTGTATTTAGTATCCAAACGATATTAGTGTTCAAGAGTAATATTTCCAGGTTTTATGGCCACTATATGCTAATTATACTATTCAAATAATCTTAAAAGAAGTATCATATTGTAAATGGAAAATCAACCATAATACTTCTTCAAAGGGTCTGATTTAAGGGTTTCATCATAAATAGGGCATTTTTTTGAATCCAGTGATATTTTTGGGGGATTTATAGGACACTGGAGATATTTTTAATGATATTCCAAAATCTGGTCTAATTCTGAGAAATTAAAAGGATTTTACCTTGAGGGGTCCCACAACCTGAGGTGTCTGACTCTAGTTGGTGCACGTTGGCCGGCCACCTCCTCAAGTCATGCCCGGTTCAACCCATCAGATAACCCAAGTGTGACCAGTCTAATAGTAGTGGAGCCAGCTCAACGGAAGTCCGACCTCGCGAGTCTAACCCTGGTCCCCGTTCCTTATCCTTTCTCTTCTCTCGCATCGTCGCCTCTGTGATTGACTACGGTGAGCACTGGAAGACTCCATTTCCTCACGTAGTCCGGAATCAAGGAAGAGAACTTCTTCCATCTGATCATCATTTTGCCTGGACAGGGAGTCAGTTCCATCATCTCCGCCGCTCACCAAGGTGACTGCTGTGTCTGCTCTGATCTGGGCGAGAAGACGTCGCCGCCCTGAGCCTTCTCCCTGGTGATCAATGAGTCAGGGTCAGGGCCTCTCCCTCTCCTCTTTCTCCCTCTTCGCTTTATCATTTTCTCACCAAGACTCTGATCGCAGCCTCCTCTGCGAGATTGGCTTCCTACACGATGAACTGACGAGGACGAACCTCACACACGGTATCCTCTCTATCTCACAGCAGTTGTATAGGGATCACGTGACTGCCATGACTCGGAGGTAGTAGGGATTCCTGCTGATCTTTCCTTGGGGTTGGCAAGTCTGGTCGTTGATGGTGAGCTCTACCGGTGGTGGCCTTCACAACCCGCATGCTGCAAATGATGAAGGTGGAGTTGTCGGCTAGGCTGGCTGGTAGGGTAGGATTTTGAAACACATCAGTAAGGTATTTCTGTCCTTCTACTATCTCAGAAACCTTCATCCACGTTTCTTCACTTCCTCTCTTATCTGTGCTATCACGGAGATGTGGAGACGAGGGGGTGAAGGTGTGATCCCTTATAAGAGAATTACATGGACAATGTTAGTGGTCGGGAGGAAGATGATGGAGAAGGTGGGCATGAGGACTGCAGTCCATCGGTGACCATAGGTATCTAACGTCAATTAAAAGTATTATCGGTTCAAACTATTGTGTAGGTCATGGGTTTTTCAACAAATTCTCGTAGACGGTTTCACCTTTATCATATCGTTGCTACACCCCCAACAACTCTTTTATGCTCCTCAATTTTTGGAGGTTAAGAATGACCTGGTCCTGGATAGGTGGCTGGTGGCTTCCAAGGTGCCGCACATCCAAGTGAGTAAAAGATTGCATGACATAAAATCTATACCTAAGTACTATATATTCAAAGTGCCAAAGTCCGATCATATGACATCACTAATGTCCTCCAAATCAATTATTTCATAAGGGTACTATGGTCAATACAATTACCAAGCTATTCATCATAAACCTCAATGCTCATGAATTTATCACTAGAGTTTGTGGAGACTAATAAATTGGCCTTGGCCTCATAAGTGTTCAAATATCACTTACCTAATATTAATTTTCTTCGTCTAACTTCCCTTGATTAAGCTTATCATGTAAGAAAACCTCAAATAAGATCAAAGTACTCTTGTTAGGTCCAACATAACTAAATTCTTTAAGTATCCAAATTCCTGGTCATCACAGTTCGATTCTAACTTGTAGGAGAAAAAGACATGATGGGTTGAGAATTAGGGTGATAGTTTGTGTTTTATGGATGTACTCATAGAGGTTAATTGAATACAATTATATTTCACATGTCTGGTTGTAGGTTTAGACTTCATGAAACAAAGATTCCTAATCTTCAAAACACTTCTCATTGGCAGTTGCAAATCTTGAACCAACAAAGTCCTTATGAATCTCAAAAATTGGTGACACTAGGGACACCAACAATGGATGGGGAGACAAATGTGAACTTGAAATAATTCCACTAGGGTGTGTGGATGGTCGTAGGTTGACGATTTGTAGGTGGAAGAGGTCTTGAACCAACAACATCCTTATGAATTTCATAAATTGGTGACACTAGGGACACCAACGACAGACGGGGAGATAGATGTGAACTTGAGCTAAGTCCACTAGGGTGTGTGGATGGTTGTAGGCTAATGATTTGTAGGTGGAAGAGGTCAGACTTGTTGGTAGGGTGGAGATGAAGTTGGCCCCCGTCAAGATTGGTAGACCCTAGATAATAAAGGAAAGGAGAAGATAGTGTTGATATTGGTAAAAGCGACTGTAGCATCCCAAGACTTGAGGCCTCAGATAAGATGATTTTAAAAGGAATGATTGGACTACCCATATCACCATGGTGCAACTCCTTTTCAGGGAGCCCATCACTAACGAACTTTGTGGTTAATCATACTCAACCCAGAGTAGTACTAGGATGGGTGACCAATCGAGAATTTTATCCTAGTTTGCATGTAAGTATGGAAAAAACATGTAGTTAAGGCTAGTGGTGATCTGTGGGGACAATCCTTATTCGCAAAACTCTACTAAAACCTGGGGTAGTGGGCTTGAGAGTCACAAATGGTATCAGAGCCAATTCTCCGCCAGTAGGTGGGGCCCACATGGGCATGTGGCATGCCTATCTTAAGTCGTGCACTCCAGGCAAGTTGGAGAGGGCTATCTACTGAGATGAGATGGAGCTGCCCATGTACTGGTAGTCACGGATGGGAGATGGGTGTGCATGAGCCATTCTGAATCTATACCAAAATGGGGAAGAGATAACAAAGTTGTATAGTTTATCCTTAACAAGGACGCCAAGAGTCTAGGTAGGGTAGATTGTAACATCCTAGGACATGAGGCCTCAGATAAGATTATCTTAAAAGGAAAGATTGGAGTACCCATAGAACCAAGGTGCACCTCCTTTTTATGGATCCCATCAGTAAAGAACTTTGTGGTTAAGCGTGCTTAGCCCTATGTAGTACTAGGTTGGGTGACCAATCAGGAAGTTTATTATGGTTTTCCTGTGCATAAGGACAAACCACGTAGTTAAGGCTAGTGGTCTATGGGATTGGTTGTCATTCCTAAAACTCTACTAGAGCCTTGGGTAGTCAGCCAGGGTGTTATAAGGACACCATTGAGGAGCCAAAGTAATCTTGGTTATAGGGAATGATTCTATCATTTCTCTATGTGATGGGAGGAGGAGGTGGTCGGTGTTCCATGGTGCTTCCATTTTGTCACTGGTGAATTCATGGTAGTTGGAGTTCACAAAACGATGTCATTCTGTAGAGGGTCCATTAAGGATTTCAATGCAGTTGAAATCACTAAAACATTTGAGAAGGAAGGTGTTTTGGGCATCGTCATCCAAGAATTAGGGTAACAAGCCACATGCTGTGTGGAAAAATTGACCCACACGTGTTACTAGGCTTATTTTTTATATTTTTGTATTAGTATTGAATATCCTTTTATTTAAGCCCTTTATTTATTTTCTTCCTTATTTTTATAGAGTATTTATTAATACAATGTTTTTAAACATTGGTCTGATTTCCATAGAACAAACTTTATAAAATACTAGATTCATTATTTATGCATATTAATTATCTAACTTAGTCACCCTCATAAGTTATCTAAATAAAAATTTCTTGAATATGATTAATGTCTTCCATAGATTCCAAATTCAATAGTAGTCAAATTGAGCGTATAAGATGGGCTTGAAGTTTAATCAAGGTAGTTAGGCATGAACACATCAAATTAGATTGAATGATTTGAATTATAGAAAATGACACTTCTTAGAGGACCTATTTGTAAATATGATCTTTTTAAGACATAAGGAATTCAAAAAGGAGGCACATCAATATCCATGAAAATAGTAATGGATCAAGATAATCAAAAAATATTTTGATCGACTAACCAATTTTGCAAATGGAATCAAATTTTGAGAGAATCATGAAATATAGCTCAAAATTGAAGTAGTATGTACCAAAAATTTGGTGTGCTACAACAAGCCAACACTAAACATTATATTAGTTCTAGAGGTAGTAAGATGCAGAAAACTACCAAGCAAGCCTCTAATGAATTTCTTATATACCTATTCTCTTTCCTTATCCTATCAGGCTTGATGGTGATGGATTCCATTTGAAAGCACTTAATGAATTCCATTGTTTTATTGCTTTGTTTAATAAGTTACCATCATTTATTTACTTGATTTGAAATCCTAGGAAGAAAATGCTCGATTCAAATTGATTTTATACGAGATAAGTAAAATCGATACAAATATCTTGACCAATAGCCCCAAAGATTTGTCATCAACATAAATTGATTAACAAGAAAGTTATTAGATGTGTGTATTAAGAAGTGAGTAGAATAAAATTTTCCCCTGACAACCCTTAGTAAGAAAGAAGGTCCTCATACCAAGATCTAGGGGCTTCTTTGATGTCATAAAGAAACATATACATTAAAAAAACAAGGTCATGTTATTTTCATTTTCAATTATAAGATCTTGAGCCAAAAATTCTTCATCCTCTACCTGCCCATTTTGAAACACACTTTTACAATCCACTTTAAAAAGTGATAAATTATTATGGCTAACTAAGGAGGGTAACAATCTAATATATTCTAGTTTTTATGAAATTCAATACCTTCTTATTGATTGTACCCTTGTTCTAGTAGCCTTGCCTTGTTGCTTACCACCTTTCTTTGCATCAAGATTGTCCCTATATACCCATTTAATACAAATTTTCTTCCAGTCTTTTATCCTTGGTATAAGTGTTCACACTTTATCCTTCTCATAATTTCTCTAACTTTCATTCATGACTAGGATCCAATCGCCATCCCAAGAGATTCTTGATGATCTTTTGCTTTAAAAATGATATAAAGGAACTTTTTGCTAGATCAAGTTCATAAAGACAACATGAGAATTTATCAAACTGAAAAGCATAACTTGGAACTCATAATGCCCATAACATGTTCTGAACTATCTCTAAGATATGTACTCTTCATTAACCTTAAGTTGGCCATAATAGGAACGAAGGTCAAAAATTTGAGAAGATACAAAATAACTAAGGTGATCAAATAGATCATCAAGTCTAAGAATAGGATAGTTTTTCTTGATATTATGACTGATCATACAATAACCGATGCTCATATTAATGGATCCATATTTTTTTTTGAAAAAATGAACAGGTGGAACCCAAGGGGAATAATTAGAGAATATAAATCTTTGTTAAGAAATTCCTATAACTGTTTGATGAGGTCTGACAACGTTGTGGGTGTCTTCCAATATGTGGCTCGAGATGTGGGTACATTTTCTAGTGAGAAGTCAATTGAGAATTTCGCATCATGTGAGGAATCATTTGGAGCTCATCCAGAAAAACACTTGGGCATTCACCCACTACATCTATACTATATAGAGATGTCGTACAAGGATTCACCACCATAATAGTTTCAAGGTATTGTATGAACCCTTTGGCTAAACTAGATTAAGATTTTGTGAAATATATTAGAAGGTTTGTATTTGCTATCTTTTCCACCATATATAGTGATTGTGTGGTATCTAGTCTAGATATAATCATCTTCTTGGTACAAAAATTAGTGGAATCATGGTTCTTATACAACCAGTCCATCCTGAGGTTAAGTTCACACTGTTGGCTAAATGGACATCTATAAATCCCTTTGTTTTGATTATGACAAACATTTCATTCTTATTGATCTAACGAGCTACTTGAGTGTGCAGGATTAAGGTGGATGACAAAGCAACTAGGGAAATCCATATGCTTACATGTTTATATTTTCATGCAATGTAATTTCTTTGTAAAACTTGTACAAATATATAATGTACAAGTACTTAGATTGCATGTAAATCAAGCGTTAGATTCTCCCTAGCTAAACACCACATTTAGATAATTCATTCCCTTCAAATAGGATCACATTTGCACACTCATACATATAATTAGTGCCTAAATTGAAACATTCAAACATGATCAATCTCGGTCGACAAACTCCTCGACCGAGACACTCTCGGTCGACAATCTTCTCAATCGAGAAAGATCCAAAGTAGCCGTTAGACACAACTTACAAGGTAGTTGGCAGTTGGATATAAACGTTGCAAATCACTTGTTCCAGAGAGCCTGTCGGTCGACAAAAGTTCGACCGAGTAGGTGTCTCGGTCGACCATTCCTCGACCGAGATGGTCTCTGACAGCAACTGCAGAATTAATTAATTAGTCATTGTTAAAGCAACAATCTTGTATCTAATGGCTAGTTAAGCACTTAGAAACCCCTAGAAGTTGTTTAGAACGTCCTTAAGCATACTTAGGCCATTCCTATAAATAGGACAAGCCATAAGACACTAAAACACACTAACTACACTTGAGAAATCCTTGAGCATACTTTGAGCAATCTATTTTTGAGCAATTTGAGCTTTGTGACAATTGGCTACTTCCTTCCTTAGCTCATAATTCGTGTCCTATAGGCTAGTATCTCCTACCCACTGCAATCACAAGTCCATACACTTGGTTAGGAGATCTATACGCTTGATCTAGGCAAATCAAGCCTTGGGCTACAAAGGATAAGTTATAATTTCCTTTTTCCTTTCTTGTTCTCTATTACCGTTTGTACTCTCCTTGCTACTCCTAGGTTGGAGGTTGTTGATTGGAGAGGGTGGAGTTCTTCTTGGTGAAGAAGGTGACTTTGAGCTACTTCAGAAGGCTGGTGCAACGGGAGGTTACTTCTAGAGAGGAAGGCTACTTCAAGGGGGAGCTTGGAGTTACTTCAAGAAGGCTACCTCAAAGTTGGTGCACCTACTTCAAGTGAAGGTTGTTCAAAGGGTGTAAAGGAAAGTATTGTATTTTGTATAAATCCTTGAGAAGGTAATAAAATAAATACTTTCAAAATCCCGGTTGGGTAAGCAACCGGGTAGTGGACTGACAACTTTAGTATTTGCTAAAGTTGGAACCACTCTAAACACCTATCTCCTTCTTCCAATTTCAATTGTGGTTGTTTGAGTTCAATAAATTGTTAAAATTATTTAAAAACTCTATTTACCCCCCCCCCTCTAGTGTTTTTCAATTGGTATCAGAGCAGGCTTCAAGGAACCCTAACCAGGTCTTGAAGAATGGAGGGCAATGGTGATTACAATCACAACAAAAGGTGTTGCTTGGACAAAACTACAACATGTTGCAATTGGTGCTTAGGAACAAGCCACACAACAACTAGATGCCCATGGAGATCAAAGAAGGTAGATGAGAACAAAGATTGTCTCATTGCTACAACTAGCGAGGAAGAAGAAGAAGAGGTAAGTCTTTTTTATTTATCTAAAGAAGAACTAGTTGCTAGCCTTGAAGAAACACATATTAAATATGTTGAATGCAAGAAGAAACTAAAGAAATCTAATAAAGCAAATGATGAATTACATGCTAAACGTCTTGCTATTACATCTGAAAATGAAGATCTTAAAAAGATCATTGAAGATCATGATATTGAGATAAAATCTATAGAGGCAAATTGTAATCTACTTTCTTTAGAGAAGAATAATTTGCAAAGTCAAGTGAATGATCTTCAAAAACAACCCATCTTATGCAACCATCTAGATTATGATTCTATTGTCAAAGAAAGAAACTCATTGTCTTCTAATCTAGATCAAGCAAATCTAGATATCAAGAAGAGAATGGAAGAGATTGCCAAGTTACAACAAAAAGTTAGTAATTTGAATAGTAATGGCATTCTTGATAAAATCTTAGATAATCCCTATCATCAAATCGGGAGAAGAGGACTAGGTTACAAGCCTAAAGGGAAATCCTATCAACAACCTAGTTGGATAAAGTCACAAACACATCAATCTATATATGTACCTAAAGGAACATCATCACCCAAGAACAACACTGAACACAACCATAGAAAAAGATATGAGGTTGACTCGATATGCTGTCATTATTGTTTGTGTCTTGGTCATTATTCCTTTTCATGTCCTTACAAGAGAAAAGATGTCGAGTTAGTTTGGGTACCAAGACCTCCAAACTAAATAAACACAATTAAGTTGAGATATGACCAAGAACCTTAGTTGCATATTTCTACGTCTATCTCAACTCAACATAATGGGATAACAAATAAATTTAAGTATCTAAATATTTAACTTGCATAATTATGTTTTATTTGGAAGCAATTAACAGTTTCAGGAATATTGTCGGTCGAGAGACTGTCGACCGAGCATGTCACTGATTTCCAGTCTGTTGCAAAATTGTTGAATTCTTTGATAAAATTGCTATCTATTCACAATTAATGATTGGATATATATTTTGGAAATCATCCCTACAAATTTAAATTAATATTAGTTTATTCCAAAAATGATTTAAGTTTAAACTGAAATTATGCTTAGTTTAATGAAAAGAAAAATTTCTATCATTATTCACATGATTTCTTTATTTTCTGGTCTATCCATATAGAAATCATGTGATTAAAATCATGTGATTATTTATTGTTATTATTTTGTTATTACATCATGGATATGCTTTCACCATTTGGTACTATGATTAGCTTGATAAATAATCGTCTACATGGATCCATGATAGGCAAGCAAATGTTTTATTGGTAATATGTTATGCTTGCAAAGATAAAATCTCTCAATTAGTATCTTTAAAAGACTTGAGATATTTAGTGTGTCTTCAATAAAGAATCTTATGAGGATACTAAACGACGTGAAATTTGATATTCATTTTACTACAGCAAAATCTATATGTCAAGAAAAGGACAAATGTTTTTTCATATTAAGTATTATGCTTCAAATTGTTACTTAATCAAATTTTATGCATATATTATACTTGATATATTCAATTTGACAATCTGCAAATTTGCCTCTCGGTTAAAATGAAATTTGACCAAGGGGCGCTATGGTCGTAGTCAAATTCAACCTAAAATAAGTTTGACACAACAACTATTTGAATATCATCTTATTGTGATTAAAAGCAAAATTAATTTATGATCACAAAATTGTCCCAATATTGTCAAAAATAAAACAACAATATTACTCCCTTAGAAAATATATATATGCTCTACACATTCAGTCTATCATTTGTATTAAATCAGCTTAAAAATTTGTACCCAGTAAGTCTGTCGGTCGACGAATCTTCGACCGAACACCTCTCGGTCTGCCCACCTCTCTCGACCGACAGAATCTAGACAAACCTAACATCGGACACACTTCCGGTCGACAATTGTTCGACCGAGACATTGTCGGTCGACAATTGCTCGACCGAGAAAGAGCCGTTGGGATATGACCATTGCAATCCGACCGTTACCGTTAACGGCCAACCGTTGCAAGTTGACCGTTGGACGGTCGAGTGGCGCGTCTGGAATATGACCGTTGCGAATGCTCGGTCGAAAAATTTTCGACCGACCCGGTCACTGAATTTCTATAAAAGGGACCAAAAACGGGTCACTTCTTCACACTTTCATATTCTTGTTTCCATAGGCTCTCTCTAGTGAATTCTTGTGCAAATCTTTAGCATCATCATCCCCAAGACTTCCTTGCTTCTTCTCCACCTTCAAGCAACACAATGGCATCATCCTCTGCTCGTGGAAAGAAGAAGGTCGCCAGCAGGCAAGGAAGGGAAGCTACTCCACCATTGACGATCATCAACGACATTTCCTTCGTCGACGGAGATGCTGGTGATTGCTATCTACGGCTCTCCTCCAAAGCTCCTCTCCCATGACGACCAGTTGAAGTTATGGACTTCATCAACATCGTCGACTTGGAGGACCTTTTCGAAGTGCAAAAGTTGAAAGAATTCATCAACCCTTCTTTCCCTTCCTATTCCACCAAGGTAGTGAATGAATTCTATGCTAACCTCATCTCCCACTCTGAAAGAGACACAATCTTCTTCTATACTATGGTCAATGGGCATAGCTTTCGATTTACTGAAGGGGATATTCTTGACATGCTAAATATTGACATAGATGAATATCAAGACACCCTTGACCTTACCTCTGGAAACCCACTTAATCAATTTTCCCAAGATAACCATACCGTTAGTCTTAGTGACATCAAAAGAACCATTTTTCAATCCAATACAACCTGTCACGAAGATAGAGGCACATACTATGCTATCAATCTCAAACCAGCTGCTAGGATTGTAAACCTTATTGTTTCAACAAACATACATCCTAGAGCAAATAAGTCTGAAGTTCCTATTTTTCGTATGTGTCTAATATATGCCATTATCCAACGTATTCCCACAAATTTTATCTGTATCATTCTTAAAAATATGCTTGAGTTTTCTGGCAATCCTCCATATGCTGATCTTGTATGCCAAATTACTCAACATTATCTTAAGACCCAAATTGAGGATATGGGATATACATGGGAGCGTAGACCACAAAAAATAAGTATGAATACTGTAGAAAAAATGGGAATTGATTTCGGTCATAAGAGGGATAGGGTTGAAGGAGAGACATCTACCCAAGATATACCACATCCACCTCCTCCTACCAGCCTACCCTATGATCCCATCCAAAACACTCTAACCTATGTTGCTGGGTCACAATATCATCTTAGTAAACAACTAGATTATAACCATCATGCCATGACTTATCTAAACCAAAGAATGCAAACTCTTTCTCCAAACCAACCAGATGAATATCCTTACTCTTTAAATCCTGGCATGATCAATCCATATAATCCATCTTACAACTACTATCAACCTCCACCTCCACCATCTACAGATCTCACACATACTTAGTTTTCATCAATGCAACTACAAGATATTGCTGCTCATTTCCGATTTGATCGTGTTCCAACCTTCTTGGAGGCATATGCCTTAACCAAGACAGGTGCTCTGGAGTGGCAAACTTTGGTGCAGTACTATGGAGCTGAGCCTTTTCTTGGGAAAGACCCTGACGTTGATGTAATTCTTAAGTCTTTCCAGTGAGATTTGGAGTTTTATTAGTTGTAATGGAATCTTTGCAAAATTGTAATAAATGGGTTATCTTTACATGATTTGGCTATCTTTTCATGCTTGTAATGAAATTGGTTATTTTCATAATGGATATTTTTTGGCATCATTTGAATTTGGTTTATAAGACTATTGTAGAGCATACAAAATAAGGGGAGTAATAAATACAAATAAATCAAAAAGGATGAAAATCTTTGCAAATACCTAAAGGTTAAAGTTATGGCTAAAATTGACTTCTATTGCAAAGCACTTATACCTTGGGATATCTATCTAAAGGGGAGCATCGTATAAAATTAAGGGGGAGAAGTAATATCAAATATTCAACATGGATATCTTTTTGAAATGACAAAGGGGGAGAAAAGAATATCAAAATAAAATATAATAACTGAGTTTCATAATAAAAAGGCCAAGCACTTACTTGCAAAACAAGAAAGGCTACAAAAGGTAATCTTCAGGTATGAAACTCATATGGTTTATATTTCCTTTATTTATATTTTTGGAAATGTTTGTCATCTTCAAAAAGGGGGAGATTGTTGGATAAATGGACATCTATAAATCCCTTTGTTTTGATTATGACAAACATTTCATTCTTATTGATCTAACGAGCTACTTGAGTGTGCAGGATTAAGGTGGATGACAAAGCAACTAGGGAAATCCATATGCTTACATGTTTATATTTTCATGCAATGTAATCGCTTTGTAAAACTTGTACAAATATATAATGTACAAGTACTTAGATTGCATGTAAATCAAGCGTTAGATTCTCCCTAGCTAAACACCACATTTAGATAAGTCATTCCCTTCAAATAGGATCACATTTGCACAATCATACATATAATTAGTGCCTAAATTGAAACATTGAAACAGGATCAATCTCGGTCGACAAACTCCTCGACCGAGACACTCTCGGTCGACAATCTTCTCGACCGAGAAAGATCCAAAGTAGCCGTTAGACACAACTGACAAGGTAGTTGGCAGTTGGAGATAGACGTTGCAAATCACTTGTTCCAGAGAGCCTGTCGGTCGACAAAAGTTCGACCGAGTAGGTGTCTCGGTCGACCATTCCTCGACCGAGATGGTCTCTGACAGCAACTGCAGAATTAATTAATTAGTCATTGTTAAAGCAACAATCTTGTATCTAACGGCTAGTTAAGCACTTAGAAACCCCTAGAAGTTGTCTAGAACGTCCTTAAGAATACTTAGGCCATTCCTATAAATAGGACAAGCCATAGGACACTAAAACACACTAGCTACACTTGAGAAATCCTTGAGCATACTTTGAGCAATCTGTTTGTGAGCAATTTGAGCTTTGTGACAATTGGCTACTTCCTTCCTTAGCTCATAATTCGTGTCCTATAGGCTAGTATCTCCTACCCACTGCAATCACAAGTCCATACACTTGGTTAGGAGATCTATACGCTTGATCTAGGCAAATCAAGCCTTGGGCTACAAAGGATAAGTTGTAATTTCCTTTTTCCTTTCTTGTTCTCTATTACCGTTTGTACTCTCCTTGCTACTCCTAGGTTGGAGGCTACTGATTGGAGAGGGTGGAGTTCTTCTTGGTGAAGAAGGTGACTTTGAGCTACTTCAGAAGGCTGGTGCAACGGGAGGTTACTTCTAGAGAGGAAGGCTACTTCAAGGGGGAGCTTGGAGTTACTTCAAGAAGGCTACCTCAAAGTTGGTGCACCTACTTCAAGTGAAGGCTGTTCAAAGGGTGTAAAGGAAAGTATTGTATTTTGTATAAATCCTTGAGAAGGTAATAAAATAAATACTTTCAAAATCCTGGTTGGGTAAGCAACCGGGTAGTGGACTGACAACTTTAGTATTTGCTAAAGTTGGAACCACTCTAAACACCTGTCTCCTTCTTCCAATTTCAATTGTGGTTGTTTGAGTTCAATAAATTGTTAAAATTATTTAAAAACTCTATTCACCCCCCCTCTAGTGTTTTTCACACACTCCTTCATATCAAGCGGGATGAAGTCAGTTTCAAGTTCATGACATTTATGGTAGAGGGGGACCTTTTTAACAACATAATAAAATGTGCATATTTTCCCACTAGGTGTAGTTACATCAACAATGTACCCAATGATTCTGAATTGAATATTTATTTATAATATATATACTTCAGACTAGGAAAACATGAGTGGATCTAGGATTAAGTAGAACAATAGAAAAATGATCTTGAAGGTTTACAACACCTAGAACATATATACACAACAAGTGATACATTATACATTTTTCAATTATATTTGGTACATGGAAAGGAACCAAAATAAGACACCTCCAAGGAAGAAAGTCAAAGCACACTGATGATTAGGATGCTTTCCCTTTGTGACCCATTGTGGAGAAGGACATGGACTAGATCCTATGAAACGACCTTCTTCCTAGAAAAAGTGGCATCCATGATTTTGGAAATGACACTATCTAGGATGATAGGTGAACACTACTGCCTTGTTTTTTTCTATTGCCTTTGTTTTGCACTTGATTGTTGTGTTGGTTGGTTGTTCAGCTTTTCCTCTATTTTGGGCGTCATTTTACATGTGACATTGTTCTTTTTTCTGTTGTTATTGTCATTTCTCAAGGGTTTACTTCTTATTTTGGGATAGCAGTCATCACATCAGTAAAATCTAGGTAGACTTAGGTTTGAGTTGTGAGGATTCGTTACACTAAGAGAGATTACTCAAAACATGAAACACAATCAATATCTAATTAATCACATACCCAAAAATATGGGTAAATTAAAACCGATTTCAACATCAACACCCGCTCAAAAATATTTACATAAGAGCCCAACATCTTTATTGTATCCATACTATGCCAAGAATTTTTATACAAATTGGTCTATCATCTTAGCCAAAATATATATACACATGAGAACAATATTCATATATGTCACACAAACAAGCATTAACATGCTAATAAAATTCTGATTCGTTTGAAACATCATATACAAACTTTTCTTGCCCGAACCTGAGAGTACAGGGATGACTCTAGGACACACTAGACATCTAATCAATGTTCTCAAAGATTCATTACTATAGATCCTCTTTGCTGCCACATGTTTGTTTTTGTCACTTCTGATTACCTAAAAAAATGTGGCGAACCACAAGGGTGAGACCCATGTCCCAACAAGAGATATAACCTCCAACAATGTTTATTGATTACAACATTTTTAAGTAATTAAATAGTTAAGCAATTTAATCGAGTATAGAAAATAAGCTCAGCAATACTGATGATTAACAAAATACATAAAGGAGAAGATAATAACTATCGTCCTTAGCCAAACTATCATCCTTTATCTTGTTGACAATATAAGCAATTAAGTAGCATATGAATATCTAGCATCATGAGCAAGTCTAATAACATAACATAGCTAATAACATGAGCATGTCTATTAACATAACATAGCTAATAACATGAGCATGTCTAATTGGTTGAACATATTTGTGACATCCCTCTATCACACAGACAATGAAATGCCACACAAAAATGTGTAGAACTTCCATAAACCACATATTACGAAAAACACAGGTTAATTAAAACTGATTGCAAAAAGCAGATAATAACTATTGCATCAAGATCCTTATCCTGCAAAGAAACGTGTTATATAAACATACATGAAGCTTCATACGTGTCCACAACTTATAGGAACTAGTTGTTATCTAGGCACAAAGAGTTCACCACCTATTTATATACATAACATGCCATATCAGGCCAAAAGCATGATAAACAAAGCTACACCAACTATACATCGTGAAATGTCGTCGAAACACCTCCAAGGACCTGAGAGTATAGAGATGACTCTAGGAATCTACTGCAAAACAACGAAAACAACAACATACCCATCTCTTGCCTCCTATTGTTCTTCTTCTTGCTCAGCCGCAACCTCACGACCACCACCGCGTCTAGCACGATCACCTAAAAAGGTTGTAAACCAGCAGGGTGAGACACACAGTCCCAGCAAGAAACATAACTCCTCGTCGAACTATAAAACTTTAGATAAAGCAGATAAATATATTAAGAAGCATACTGAACAAAGCTTAACTTTATTAACAACTTACCAAGATATCTGGGAGGCATATAACCAGATATTTCTTTATGGAACATGATTGACAAGATAAACTTTATAAGAGCTTATCACAAGATATGAGGAATGTATAAATAACTGCAAGATATAACTAGGGAAACTATACAAGCAAGGCCTCAACCAATGTTTCATGTTTTGCCTTAAACAATACATACTATACGGCTGGATTATGATTTATTATGCCCTGAGGAAGTGAGTCGTCTCACTGAAATCCAACCTTTGGCTGCAAAGCCCGAAACCGGTGCCATACAAGGTCAATGGAAGATTCAGACTCCACGACCTCAACTCTTTGTGGTCAGTGTACGATAACCAAAGCAGGACTGTAGTCTCTTGCTAAGTGGCCTCAGCCACAGGGTCAGCTCCACAGGCTACCCTTTCCTCTAGCCCGTCTTGGTACAAGTCACGACACTAGTATATCATGAGCCACGGGCCTATTAACCGTGTTCCTGAGCCATGAACGCATTCATTCTCCATCACACTAAGCCATGGGCCTATTCACCATGCTCTTATACATATGTTGAGTCCACAATCTCAGTTGCACTCTAATCCTCCTATTTTCAGCTAGGAGATACCCCACATATTCAACAATATGCGCTCCAGGTAATCCCGCAGGATAAACCTATTTTACCATCACCCACTACTGGCGATGATGGATCTATGGCCAGGGCAAACTACACGAAAGGTTCCTCTGTGATTAATTAATACATTTTAAGTGGATTGCAAGATTTAGCCAAGTTATGTAACATGTAAACTAAAACACAAGTAAACAACATAGATTTGATTATTAGGTGTTACATTGTCACTCTTATTCTCAAAGACAACATTACATGTTACCACTTGACGTCGTACCAACCATCAAGATCCATCTCAAGGATCAACATCACTGGGACTCAATCCCATCATCAAGGCACACATTGCCATTCCACAGGTAACACCCATCATATATCAATAGGTTCATCATAACCCTTGATGTTTAACATCATATCACTATTATTCCATTACCGTGGCCTCATCGTACAACTGTCTCCTACATGGTTAGCGAAATCACAAAGGGGCAATGATACTTATACAAGGAACATTTACTGCTCTTTACTTGATTATGAGAATCAACCATGCAACATAGACGAGTGTATCAAAGCATAGCATTCTTATATCTATATATCAATGCATAACAATCTCATATATCAAAGCACCACAAACATTAGGGTTACCAACCGAATACAAGGAACAACCCTCACTATAGGTGTATCAGGTAAGGGACAACCCTCACCAAAAGCATCTCGGGTAAGGAATAACTTCACCAAAGGCACAACGTCTCTCACCAAATAGGGTGACGCCCAACACTATATCGATTAAGCATGCAACTCTTCACCGCCTACTGTGTCGGCCATCACCCATCTAGGGCTATGACCATATCGTCCAACCACTGCCACCTTGGTATCGGGTAGCACACAACCCGTGACGCCCAGGGCAGCAAACACTATCGTCCACTTTATATCTCCCTAGCCACTAAGACACTATGTCGGGCAGCACCACAAGCAAGCTGATAACGAGTAGCACTTCATCAAGTGCAACACCCAAGACATTATGTCCGGAAACAGCTAAGAACCAACATGTAATGCTCAAATGCACAACATCATATCGGGCAGAACCATAACGTGTAACATTGTATCGTGCTACCTATATAGAGCAACACCTCGAGATGGGTAACGTCTCACAACAACTCATCACAGCAAGCAACACCCATACTGCCCGACACAACAACACAACAACCACCTACTGTATCGCCCAAGGGATACAAGCCTTATGACGCCCAAACCTTATACTACTACTGATCATCAACCAACACCTTGGACATCACACCATAGGCATATCGCCCAAGGGTTCTAGGGTATCAGGCAGCACACAACCCATGACACCCAAGGTATTATCTTCCATATAACTAAACACTTTATCACTCAAACACATATCGTCCAACATCACATCTTGGGTAAGGACTCATATTGGTCAAAGAGGTCAACACCCATCTAACATATCGTCCAAGCTCAACCCTAGTAGAGGGATATCGGGTAGAACACATCAAAGGGGGGGGGTATCATGCAAGGGTTCCAAAACCATGACGGGTTAGTCATCTTCAACCTCAAGACAACCCCAAAACCCTAAAGATCAAGAGAGTTGGCTCACCTCTCAACAACTAAGAGAGAGGGGTTTTGCACAACTTCCATCACATATTGGGCAGCAAGGTGGGTCATCATCATAACGGCCATCCTTCCCACCTCAACTAGGTCAACACCAACCAAAGGCTCACCTCTCAAGTCCATGGTAAGAGAGGGGTGTTTTCCAAGAAACTAGAGTGTAGACTCACCTCAATAACTAAATGAGAGAGGGGTTTTGCCCACACAACTAAAGCTTGAGCTCACTTCTCAAGACCAAGGAAAGAAAGGGGTTTTGCCCCGAGAATACACAATACGCACCATGGAATTAGGAAACCCTAGGCTCACCTCTCAACAACCAAGAGAGAGGGGTTTTGCCCAAGGAACCCTAGTCCAATGGTTCAACCAACAAGATCCAAGAACACATCTACACAACATAACCATGACAACATATCCCACAACATCAAGGGTACATACTAGAGAAAAGATATTTCCAACAAGATAAACATGTCCGATTAATATAGCACATAAACAAGCAACATAAAGAGAAGATAATATAGCTAGGGTAGGAGTTATGTAACCCTCCTTAAGGACACTCCTCAAGATCCAAATATCTAAGCATCGAGCTTCAAGCTCCAAGGCACCACCTTCGACCAATGCTAGGAGAGAAGAGAACTCCATAACAACCATGGCCAAAAAGAAAGAGAGAAGAAGAAGAAGAAGGTCCCAAGGATAGGGGGATATACTCACCACAAGAGAACAACACACTCTCAAGTTTCAACCGCCAAGCTTTATGAATTGTATCAGCCACCAAGGCTCCACCAAGGGGAGGTATCGGCCACCAAGGAAGAAGGAAAGCAACTAAGGAGCTAAAGGGATTCCAAGCTAGCAAAGAAGGGGGTATATATGCAAGAGGGTTAAGTGGGTGTCCACTAGGGGCTAGCTCCACATGTGTCTGCCCAAACCACCACTTGTCCAAGCTTATGCCACATGCTAGCACCCCAAACCACTTGTCCACGACTTGCCACCCACTTAGAAAAGCAACAACCACTAGTCCAGATATGGTGACACATATGAGGCTAGGTCAAGTGGGATGTGTGTCGCCCATCATGGTAACTCGACACCCACCACCACCTTGGTCGAGGCATCCTTGGTCGATACCTCATAGCCGATACACTCATGGCTGATACACTCATGCTGGGTGCACTCTTGGCTGATACACCAACCAAGGAAGGGGTACAAAGCACAAACAAGGACCAAGAAGGCCCAACATCAAGCCTAAGCCTCAACAAGTTCAAACTAGGCCCAAAACAACTCGATCAAGGCGCCCAACTCATCCTCTCAACCCTAGAGGATACAAGGAGAGAGGAAGACACCTCTGAAGGTGACAAACTTTCACACCAACCGTAAAACTTGGGTTATTTGCAAGTTGCACCTCAACCTCTCAACAAAGCACAACAAACCCTAATCACAACTTCAGGTGATTAGCAAGCATCTCAACACAAGGTTTAGGAAAAGCAAATAGGGTAAGCCCAAAACAGAGGTCAGGGTCCTTACAATCCATAAACCCCTACAAAAGGATTTCACCCCCAAAATCTGAAGAGTAAAGTGAGGGATACTTCCTCCTCATCTCCTCCTCAAGCTCCCACGTGGCTTCCTCAATTCCACGATAATGCCAAAGAAGCTTGACAAGAACCATGTCCTTCCTCTTCAACTTATTCACTCTTCTATCAAGGATTAACACCGAACCTTCCTCATAGGTCACATCTTCATCAAGCTCAACCTCCACTGGATGTGTTACTGTATTTGTACCTTGATGACTTTTCTTAAGCATACTGACGTGGAACACCAGATGTAACCTGTACAACTCTGACGGTAATTCTAACTTGTAAGCTACCTTGCCAACACTTGATATTACCAAATATGGCCCCATATACCTGGGTGCCAACTTGCCTTTCCGGCCAAACCTCAACACACCTTTCCATGGTGAGACCTTGAGATACACCTTGTCTCCCACCTAGAACTCTAAAGGTTGTCAGAGATTATCTGCATACGACTTCTGTCTATCATGTGCCACTTTCAACTATTGTTGGATCACCTTGATCTTTTATATTGTTTGTTGCACTAACTCAGGACCCAAAAGTTGATACTCACCAAACTCATACCAACATAAGGGAGATATGCACTTCCTTCTATATAAAGCATCATAAGGTGCCATGTTGATACTCCGTTGGTAACTATTGGTGTAGGCCAACTCTATCAAACTAAGATGCACGTCCCAACTGCCTAGTAACTACAAAACACAAGCTCGAAGAAGGTCTTCCAGAGTCTGAATAGTCCTTTCAGATTGTCCAACTATTTGTGGGTGGAAAGTGGTACCGAACCTCAACTGCGTTCCCAATGCTTTATGCAACTTTTCCCAAAAATGACTCGTGAATTGGGGACCTATGTCAGAGACTATCGTTGTGGGCACACCATGCAAACACACTATCTCATCCACATACACCTGAGCAAGCTTTTCTGTTGTATATGTTGTCTCCACATGTATGAAATGAGAAGACTTCGTCAAGAAGTCCACTATCACCCAAATGGAATCATGATTCCTAGCTGTCCTTGGTAGAACAACTACGAAATCCATGGTTATATGATCCCATTTCCACTACGGTATCATCATGGGTTGCAACGTACCTATCGGTTTTTGATGCTCAACCTTACCCTACTGACATACCACACATCTAGCCACAAACTCGACTACGTCTCTCTTCAAACTAGGCCACCGATATAGGTCCTTCAGATTATGATACATCTTGGTGACCCCTGGATGCATAACATACATTGACGTGTGCACTTCCTCGAGCACTAACTTTCTCAAATCATCAACATTGGTAACTATCATCCTGTTAAGATAACAAACTAGTCCATCCTCGGACTCATGGAAGCCATCCCACTTCTTGCTACCGAACTCTGATCTGATCAATTGAACTGTAGCATCTTCCTATTACGCTTCATTGATCTGCTACCTCAATGTAGGTTTCACTTGAATCTGTGCCAACAGTCCTACCAACAAATATACTTCCAATTGTACATTCATCTGTCGCAAAAAGACAAACAAGTCATGCCTATGGCATATCAAAGAACTTATATGTGCCTTCTTCATAGGAAGAGAAGAAGACTTCCTACCATGTGCATCAGCTACTATGTTCGCCCTACCAGGATGATACTCGATGGTGTAATCATAATCACTGATTAGCTCCATCTAGCGACATTGTCGCATGTTCAGCTCACTCTGCGAGAAGATATACTTCAGGTTCTTATGATCCAGAAAGATCTGACACACCTCCCCATAAAGATAGTGTCTCCAAATATTTAACTCATGGACCACCACTTCTAGCTCCAAATCATGTGTCGAATAACTCTCCTCATGTTTCTTAAACTATCGCGAAGCAAAAGAAACCACATGATCTTCCTACATCAGCACACATCCTAAGCCTTTATTGGAAGCATCATAGAAAACAACATAGCCCTTCCCAGGCTCTAGCAACACCAACATTGGAGCACTAGTCAGCTTCTCCTTCAAGCTTTGAAAGGCTCATTGACATCGATCATCCCAAACAAAAGGTACATCCTTCATAGTCAACTTCGTCAATGGCAACACGATCACACTGAAGTCCATTATAAATCTTCGGTAGCATCCTGCTAAACCCAGAAAACTACAAACTTTAGTCGGCATTTTCCATTGCTCCCACTCTGTAACTAACTCCACCTTCTTGAGGTCCACTTTGACTCCTTCCACTGATATTACATGTCCCAAGAAAGTTACTTCCTTCAACTAGAACTCGCACTTACTGAACTTGGCATACAACTGATGTTGGTGAAGGAGAGTCAATGCTTGTTGAAGATGTTGTTCATGATGTTGACTATCTTGACTATAGATCAAGATGTCATCTATGAAGACCACAACAAACTGATCTAGGAATGGATGGAACACCCTATTCATTAGATCCATGAAAGAAGCAGGTGCATTGGTTAGCCCAAATGGCATAACCACAAACTCATAATGACCATACCTCATCCTAAAAGCTGACTTTGGTATGTCATCATCCCTAATCCTCAATAGATGGTATCTAGAACGTAGATCGATCTTCGAGAACACTATAGCACCACACAAATAATCAAACAGATCGTCTATCCTCGGCAAAGGATACTTGTTCTTGATCGTAACTTTGTTCAACTGCCGGTAATCTATGCACAGATACATCAATCCATCCTTCTTCTTTACGAATAGAATTGGAGCACCCCACAGTGATTTTCTCGGTCTAATAAAACCTTTATCCATCAACTCCTATAACTTTGTTTTCAGCTCTACCATCTCAGCTGGAGCCATCCTGTATGGTGTCTGAGTAATAGTTGTGTTCCTGATACTAGATTGATCTCAAAGTCAATCTCTCGAGGTGGGGGAACACCGAGAAACTCTTCGAGAAACACATCCATAAACTCTTGGACCACAGGAACTTCCTCAAGGTTAGGATCCTTCACTTTTGTATCCACAACATGATCTAAGAGAACCCTACATCCTTGCCGCAACAACTTCTCTACCACCATAGCTGACACCAAACATGTCAGAAGAATCTTCCTATCTCCTTGGAAGATCCATTTTTTACCATAATCAGCAGATACCTCTTGCTTGGGACCACCATCCAGCACAACCTTATACTTCTCTAAGGTATCCATCCCAAGGATCACATTGAATCCGTGCATATGAAGTGGTATAAGATCCACTTGTATGTTGTGTACCGAAAAGGATAGAACACAGGGTAGACACAATTCTCGAAGCATGGAGGAACCATCAAGAGGGGTTTCTAACAATAAGCTATCTTTCTTACAACTAATAGTTAAAAGACAACTATCAAGCATACTACGAGCAATAAAAGAGTGTGTAGCACCTGAGTCAACCAAAATAGATAAAAATAGACATGTCAAACTGGGTCCAAATTCGCGGGTGCCCATGGGTCGACCCGTTTAAGTTGGGTTTGGGTCGTAAAATTTGACACCTGCTGGAAAAAAACCCAAACCCGTACCCACCCATTTTATTAGCAGGTTTCATGGGCAATCCGCGGGCACCCGCGGGTGACTCGCATAATTATACTAATTTTATTATATGGTAGAATATTCAAAACACAGCTTATAAGTCAGGCTTCTCACTGGTGGAGAGTCCTAAAATGCTAACCTACCGAAGGCGGAGTGTCCTAAACCGCAGCATCCATGATTCGTGAATCAGTATCAAGCAAGGCGAGCCACGAGAGGGGTGTTTTGCGGGGCTGCATGCCCTAGCCCCTAACCTACCGAAGGCACCGCCGCATCGGACGCCTATTGAGGACAGATCGACGTGGCCTCCAAGCGGGGTGTTTTGCGGGGCTTCGTGCCCTAACCAGCTAACCTGCAGCATCGACGCAGTCCACGGATGACTTGCGACAGCAGAAAGAGCATCAGCCACAGCCAGTCCGCCGGCTTCTCTCCACCAGTCCGACTTGCAACGACGCCAGTCCGACTTGCAATGACGTGGAACTGTTCATGCCTTCACTCTGCCAGTCTGTCGGCGTAGCATCATCAGTGCCTCGGTCGTCAGTCATGATCAGTAGCTCCCTGTATGGCCTTCTTCTGCCTATTTCTCGGCGTAGCATCAGCAGCTCCCTGTCTCCCTATAGAAGAACTGTTGGCAAATCTCACAACTCACAGCCAGTCAGCCAGCCGCCAGCCGCCAGGTACATGGCAAGCTCAATCCTTTTCTAATTCTTTGCATGAAATCGAACCAAATGCCTTTTGTTTCTTTATTCTACCTAATCACCACCTCAATTGAGTGAACGTTGGAAACACTATTGTGCTTCTTGTTAGTATTATTCCACCCAATTCGTCTTCTTCCTAACACAACGACAGAGTGCTGTGTGGATGCCTGGATGGCAACACATTTTTTATTTGGGTACAACAGCTCATAAACTCTTTAAATTTGAATTGCCCATGCTAATGTGTACAATTTACTTATCAAATGGTTGCGTCCATGGTATTTTTTTCTTCAGAATTGCCAATATCATTTAGGCAAGTTGGCTTCTCTGTCCTGTTCTACCAATGTAGTTTTTACTCTAAAATAAAGTTGTTTTGCCTTCTTTTAGGTTATTGGTTAGATGGATTTTCCGCCTCTTATGTAAACAAACACTAGCAATACTTTTTTTTTAATTTTGTATGGGCACCCGCGGGAAACCCGCAACCCGCTGGGTCAGGTTTGGGTTTATCTTTGTTCCACCCATTTAGAACTCGATCTTTTTGAACCGCACCCACGAGACCCAAACCCGCAACGACCCAACCCATACCCAACCCACCCACCCGTTTGACAGGTCTGGATACAAAGTATGAAGAAGACAAATCAGAATGAAATAACTCCATCTGACCCGCCACCACTCGTGGGTTGACTATCGCCTCCGGCTGACTCATATCATAGGATTAATGCATTGCTTGTTGTCATCCACATCCTCTGCTTCCTTGAGAAGATGATCCTTCTTGCGATGCTCGACCGTGTCCTCTCCCTCTGGCACCACTAAACTATTGTCTATCTGACCCATGTTGATTCTACCTCGGCTGCTGTGTCACTTTGACATCTTTCCTTGGGAAATTCGACTTCAAATGCCCTATATGTCCATAAAGATAGCATGATGTGTCCTCTAACTGCGGCCTAGATGGCCCTGTCACTGCTACTTAAGCTGTGTTGTAAGCTCTAGATGGCAAATACCCATGCCCTCTTCCTTTACTTGGTGACCACTGTGATGGCACACTAGAACCTTGCCTCACCGAAGGTGCAGAAAACCTCAGCTTCTTGTGGCTGTGAAACCTTTGTTTCTAAAACTGAGCAGGCCTTTTCTAGGTCATAGTCTCTCTCTTCTCTCAGACTGACCGTTCAATCCTTCAGACAGACTCAACAAACGTGGCAAACCACACTCAGTTTTCCAAAGCAGCAATAGGTGTCGACAGCTCGATACTCAAACCTTTCTCAAACTGCCTGATTCTCTCATCATCAGTTGCCGCCATGTGACGACAAAACCTTAGTAGGTCCATAAACTTGACTTCATACTCAGTGATGCTCATCGATCCTTGGCACGGATGATCAAACTAGTTGATCTTATCATCCAGATACGTCTTCGGGAAGTATTGACTCACGAACTCCCACCGGAAGACATCCCAAGAGATCACCTATTCGGGTCACTTCTCCTCATCAATGGCCAACCAGTGGCCAACACTACCTTTCAAAAGATAGACGGCATGCTTGACTTTGTCTGCTTCGGGGATGTCAAAGATTCAGAAGGCCTTTTCAAGACCTGTCAGCCACAGATCTGCATCTGCTAGATCAGTCGTTCCAGCATAATCTGAAGCTATGACTCGGTGAAGCCGCTCAAAGGTTTTCCCAATACCTAAAGACTCACCATGGGGAGAATGTGCTCTTGGCAGAGGCACTGACAATCTATCCACCATGTGATTCATCATTGCCATTACATGTCCCATGAGGTGTCAGTAGACATGGTTCTCAAGAATGGTCGGGTCGATTTGGGGGACCTCAGGCACCCGATCTTCATGTTCCTGCACTCGTGCTCCATCAATATATGAAACATCACTTCTCTCGGAAGCATGTTCTTCATGATTTCCAAACATCTTTAAGCTTTATCTTCTAGTGGGGGTAGAAGGTTAATGCAAGAAAATCTGGAAAACTCACAAGAACAGACACAAGCCTAGTCCTAGATCCTTGTAGACTCACTGATCCTAAAGCTCTGATACCAAACTTATGGTGACATTCTGCTATCACACAGACAATGAAATGCCATGCGAAAATGTGCAGAACTTCCATAAACCACATATTACCAAAAACACAGGTTAATTAAAACCAATTGTGAAAAGTAGATAATAATGAAACTATTGTAGTCATATCCTTATCCTGCAAGGAAACATGTTATATAAACATATATGAAGCTTGATATGTGTCCACAACTTATAGGAACCAACTGTTACCTAAGCACAAAGAGTTCACCACCTATTTATATACAGAACAGGCCATATCAGGCCAAAAGCAGGATAAACAAAGCTACATCAGCTATACATCATGAAACATTGTCGAAACACCTCCAAGGACCTAAGAGTACAAGGATGACTCTATGACTCTACGGTAAAATGACCAACACAGTAGCATATCCATCTCTTGCCTCATACTGTTCTTCTTACTACTCGGCCACAACCTCACAACAACCACCGCATCTAGCACGATCACCTAAAAAGGTTATAAACCAATGGGGTGAGACACATAGTCTCAGTGAGAAACATAACACCCCGTCGAAATATAAAACTTCAGATAAAGCAGGTAACTGATATAAGCAGCATATTGAACAGAGCTTAACTTTATTAACAACTTACCAAGATATCTGGGAGGCATATAACCAAATATTTTTTATGGAACATGATTGACAAGATAAGCTTTATAAGAACTTATCACAAGATATGAGGAATGTACAAATAACTGCAAGATATAACTATGACAACTATACAAGCAAGGCCTCAACCAATGTTATGTGTTTTTCCTGAAGCAATATATACTATATGGCTGGATTATGATTTATTATGCCCTGAGGAAGTGAGTCATCCCGCTCAAATCCAACCTTCGACTGTGAAGCCCAAAACCGGTTCCATACAAGGTCAATGGAAGAGTCGGACTCCACGACCTCACCTCTTCATGGTCAGTGCATGGTAAATAAAGTAGGATTGTAGTCTCTTGCTTAAGTGGCCTCAGCCACAGGGTCAACTCCGCAGGCTACCCTTTCCTCTAGCCCGTCTTGGTATAGGTCACGACTCTAGTATATCATGAGCCACGGGCCTATTCACCATGCTCTTGAGCCATGAACACATTCATGCTCCATCACAATGAGCCATGGGCCTATTCACCATGCTCTTATACACATCTTGAGTCCACAACCACAGTTGCAGTCTAATCCTCCTATTTTCGGCAAGGGGAAACCTCACATATTCAACAATATGCGCTCCAGATAATCCCACAAGATAAACCAATTTCACCATCACCCGCTACTGACGATGACGGATCTATGGCCAGGGCAAACTGTATGACAAGTTCCTCTGTGATTAATTATTACATTTTAAGAAGATTGCAAGATTCAACCAAGTTATGTAACATGTAAACTAAAACACAAGTACAACATAGATCTCATTATTATGCTTTACATTGTCACTCTTATTCTCAAAGTCAACATTACATGTTACCACTTGGCCTCTTGCCAACCATCAAGATCCATATCAAGGATCAACATCACTAGGACTCAATCCCATCATCAAGACACACATTGCCATTTCATGGGTAACACCCATCATATATCAATAGGTTCATCATAACCCTTGATGTTTAACATCATATCACTATTATTCCATTATCATGGCCTCATCATACAATTATCTCCTGCATGGTTAGTGAAATCACAAAGGAGCAATGATACTTGTACAAGGAACATTTACATCTCTTTACTTGATTATGACACTCAACCATGCAACATAGACGAGTGTATCAAAGCATAGCATTCTTATATCTATATATCAAAGCATAACAGCCTCATATATCAAAGCACCATAAACATTAGGGTTACCAGTTGAACACAAGGTACAAACCTCACTATAGGTGTATCAGGTAAGGGACAACCCTCACCAAAAGCATCTCAGGTAAGGAATAACTTCACCAAAGGCACATCGTCTCTCACCAATGAGGGTGATGCCCAACACTATACTTGTTAAGCATGCTACTCTTCACCACCTTCTGTGTTGGCCAACACCCATCTAGGGCTACAACCATATCGTCCAACCACTGCCACCTTGGTATCGAGTAGCACACAACCCATGGCATCCAAGGCAGAAAACCCTATCGTCCACTTTGTATCGCCCAAGCCACTAAGGCACTATGTCAGACAGCACCACAAGCAAGTTGATAACGAGCATCACTTCCTCAAGTGCAACGCCCAAGACATTATGTCAGGCAACAACTAAGAACCAACATGTAATGCTCAAACGCACAACATAATATCGGGCAGAACCATAACGTGCAATGATGTGTCGTGCTACCTATATCGAGCAACACCCTGATACGGGCAACATTGTGACAGACAATGTCTCACATCAACGCGTCACAACAAGAAACACCCATACTTCCCGACACAACAACACAACAACCACCTACTACATCACCCAAGGGATACAAGCTTTATGACGCCCAAACCTCATACTACTGCTGATCATAAACCAACACCTTGGACATCACACCATAGGCATATTGCCCAAGGGTTCTGGGGTACCGGGCAGCACACAACTCATGACACCCAAGGTATTATCTTCCATATAGGTAAACACTTTATCTCTCAAACACATATCTTCCAGTATCACATCTTAGGTAAGGACTCATATCAGTCAAAGGGGTCAACACCTATCTAACATATCGTCCAAGCTCAACCCTAGGAGAGGGATATCAGGCAAAACACATCAAAGGAGGGGTATCATGCAAAGGTTCTAAAACCATGACAGGTTGGTCATATTCAACCTCAAGACAACCACCATACTCTAAAATATCAAGAGAGTTGGTTCAGCTCTCAACAACTAAGAGAGAGGGGTTTTGCACAACTTCCATCACATATCAGGCAGCAAGGTGGGTCATCATCATAATAGCCATCCTTCTCACCTCAACTAGGTCAACACCAACCAAAGGCTCACCTCTCAAGTCCATGGTAAGAGAGGGATGTAGCCCAAGAACCTAGAGTGTAGACTCACCTCTCAACAACTAAATGAGAGAGGGGTTTTGCCCACACAACTAAACCTTGAGCTCACTTCTTAAGACCAAGGAAAGAAAGGGGTTTTGCCCCAAGAACACACAACACGCAGCATGAAATTAGGAAACCCTAGGCTCACCTCTCAACAACCAAGAGAGAGGGGTTTTGCCCAAGGAACCCTAGTCCAATGGTTCGAACAACAAGATCCAAGAACACCTCTACACAACATAACCATGGCAACATATCCCAAAATGTCAAGGGTACATACTAGAGCAAAGATATTTCCAACAACATAAACATGGCCGATCAATATAGCACATAAACAAGCAACATAAATAGAAGGTAATATAGCTAGGGTAGGAGTTATGTAACCCTCCTTAAGCACACTCCTCAAGCTCTAAAGCTCCAAGCACCAAGCTTCAAGCTCTAACGCACCACCTTCAGCCAACACTAGGAGAGAAGAGAACTCCATAACGACCATGGCCGAAAAGAAAGAGAGAAGAAGAAGAAGGTGCCAAGGATAGGGGGAGATACTCACCACAAGAGAATAACACACTCTAGGGTTTCGGCCACCACTAGAGGAAGAAGAAGACTCAACCAAGGAGATCAGCCACGAAGCTTTACCAAGTGTATCGGCCACCAAGGCTCCACCATGGGGAGGTATCATCCACCAAGGAAGAAGGAAAACAACTAAGGAGCTAAAGGGATTCCAAGATAGCAAAGAAGGGGATATATATGCAATAGGGTTAAGTGGGTGTACACTAGGGGCTTGCTCCACATGTGTCTGCCCAAACCACCACTTGTCCAAGCTTATGCCACATGCTAGCACCCCAAACCACTTGTCCACGACTTGCCACCCACTTAGAAAAGCAACAACCACTAGTCCAGATATGGTGACACATATGAAGCTAGGTCAAGTGGGATGTGTGTCACCCATCATGGTAACCTGAAACAGCCACCACCATATAGACTGATACACCTCCTTGTCCCATACATCATGGCCAATACACTCATTGTAAAGAGGTGAGATCACCTCCTTATTAAAATATGGTAAACAAAAGACCATTAGAAAGCAGCATAATAAAACAATTAACTGACTATATTCAATTTAATAAAAGGTTTACAAAATACATCAAATTCTCCCATTAGGGTTTACATCAAGACACACAATTAGGATTTAGATAGAGGGAAGTCTAGACTACTACAATCTTGTCTCCAAGCAATCACCTCCATCAACTGAGTCCAAGGCAAAATCTAAGATCTTCTTTGTCTTATCCATCACATTGCTCAACATCTGGGTGGTTGGGAAGGCACCCAGCAAAAGGGAAAGGGAAGAAAAGTATGCGTCACAAAACTAGTCTAGGATATCAAGATAAGTAAATCAAATAAAAACAAGCTAGGGTTCATCATATGATGAAGATAACAAGAGTATGAGGCTATATACCAAAGAGGCTTGCCATTAACAAACATAATAAAAATATGTGCATGTAAGATAGTTATGTCTACCTAACTAAGTAGGGTTGAGGCACCTACCAGACCTCTAACCTTAGGTGAGGGGAGAATAAGACATTCCCAATCACCTATAATATTATGGGGAGAATAAGACATTCCCTAGGGCGATTATTTACATGTCCTCTATGGGTGGTTGTACATAAGTACCACTACTTTAAGTTAAATAGAACATAAATCCACATGCTAGAAAAAGTTGTCATGGCAAGAATAATCATATGAATCAATAAGCATGGTAGTGGAGTACCAAGACCTAAGAATAATGTTCCAAAATTGATTTATGAGGCAAGTATAGCAAAAAAATCAAGAGATTATGAAATATTGTTTAATAAAGCCTCATTATAGAAAAATAGGTTAAGGAACAATTATTCCCAACTTAAGGTGTAAATGTGCATGCATAAAGAGGGATTGCACATACATAGCACATACCTTTCATTATGATTCATATTACCCACTTTCATTACTTAATTGAGTCCATGATCAATTTTTCCTATTTTCAATTCGTATGAATGTATTAGAATGATATATATGCATTAAGGTAGAGAAAACCCATATTTTTACTTTTTTTAGAAAAACCTCAATTTATACTATGAAAACATCACCATATACTTAGTTAGGTTCTTCTGATTAAGAAAACATATAATTTTGCATATTTTGGAGTTACGATGATTAGAGTGTATTTTTGGTGATTTTTAAGTGATTAAATCATTTTCTAGAAAACCACCATAAAAATAACTCAAAACCAATACTTGGAAATATTATTATTGAAAATAAAATGTTTTTCTGAGTTCAGGATGTATTTTACTTTAGTTTTTGGACAAAAGAATCAAAAGTTATGAATTATTGAAATTCGGCCAATCAAAAGCCGACACATCATCAAACCAAACGAGATAAGAAAAGAGAGAGAGAGGGAGGTAAAACACCATTCGACCTAATATCATGGTTTTTAGATTAATAGTTATCCAAACTAGATCTTCTAGAGAAGGTAAACCGGTAAGAAACCAAAACCCTAGATGAACATGGTAAATAGAGATGGAAATCATCAATGTTAAACATAGATGCATGAATTTTAAGAATGTAGCAAGCAATATATGAGAATTGGGTTATGAAACTCACCTCTAGGGAAGATAAGAAGGTCCAAACAGAAAGGATCCGAGCTTAGAAGGTCTGGTTGTTGCAAGCCTAGCTCCTTTCTTGGACAAAGATCACCTTCTCAACTTAGAGGTGATAAACCCAAGCAAAAGAGCATAGAGATGAGGTGTTTTAGGGTTCTAGGTGGGGTTTCACCATGGAAGTCCATGGTTACGACCTGTAATAGGGTGTAAGGAAGACTAACAGTATGAAAATAGGGAAGGAAGGGAGGAAACTTACTAGTTTTGGTCGAAATTATTAAGGAGGAGCTTTAGAAACCCTAATAGAGCAATTTGGAAACCCTAGGAGCCTTCTTCACCAAGCTAGGCTCCCTCTATTACCTTGGGACAACAACTTTGTGGCCAAATACAAAAGGAAATATTCTCTAAGCTAGAGGAAAGAAAAGGAGAGCAAGATTTTTCGAGTTGTGAGTTGGGAAGGAGTATACATGGCTATATATAGAAAGAGGTGAAGCATGAGATGTCTTAAGGGGCTTTCCATGTGTCTTTAGCCTAGGGATTGATGGCCGTGCAAGAGGACAACTCATAGAGGCTTCGTGCATATCAAAAGTCGGTCCTAAGAGTGCATAGATCCTTCTAGGCCATCCCCACCGTTTTTCAAGAAAGAAATAACCTCATTGGTTGATAGCTTTTAAAGATAAGCATCTTTATAAAGAGGGTAATCCCTATAATGCCCTTGGAAAGAAATACCATCAAACTAAGGTGAAACTAGGTTCTTCAATGGTTTAAAATCTCTTTAATGGTAAGGGAATATCTAAGGATTAAAATCCAGGTGATAATTTACAAGAAAAACCTCTCAATTGGGTAAATTGCATAAAAGTCTAGAATGTACATATAATTGCATACCTTGCACAAACAACATCCAAATCGAACCAAATTTGAAACATAGGATCATTTTATGTTTTCAAATCATATCAAAAAGTTAAATTAAGGTTTAGAGCACTTAATAATGGTAATTAATCTTTCACTGAGGTATTTGTGCATATACCCTTATATTGGTACAATTAATGAATAAATGTTCACTAAATGACTATAAATTCCATTAATTAAATAGAAAGGCCAATAAGGAAAAAAATGAAAGGAAAAGATGGGAAAGAGCAACAAAAGACAAAATATCAAAATTTGGTATGTTACAACACTCCACCCCTTAAATATGATTTTGTCCCTGAAATCACAAGCAAGAAGGGAAGGGTGAGTGTGCAACATCTCATCACAAAACATCAAGTTATTTCTCCAACCTTAAATTCCACCAAAAAATTCATCAACATATACTCCACAAGCATTTCAACATAGGTTAGGTTCTCAAGGATCACCTAGGTTCCATTATTTAGATATTCTTTTTAGGAGGTTTAACATTGTTTACATTTTTGGCTCATTAAGATTATATTTATTATGATATCACATTATCATTTTTATTCTTTTAATTGTGTCATGTCATATTTACTTTACTTCCAAAAGAGTTATATTTCATTATTATGCTTGAAACCATATATATATTTCTTATTTACCTCATTATGAGTTTTAACGCAATTAGAGTTTACTCAATTATCAATATACTTGATTATTATCCTTAATAATTGGATTAAGTCTCTATTATCAACATATTGAATTATATCAAATTGTTTTGCATGAATTAAGACATTTTATGCAACTTTTTACAAGTAATCCAAATAATGTCACATTAATCACTTATATCTATATTTAACATTGTCACATTAACTTTATTATTCACATTAATGTCATCATTAATCATTTTTTTCATATTTATTCATTTCTTATGATTGATTATGCACTTTTATGTGAATCAATTACTACTTATCCATATTGAAGTCATTATATGTATTTTAGTGATCAAGGTGGGACATATTACAAATTGATTCACATTAAGTGACTAATCGTGTGTGTATTAGATAACAAGGTAACATACTATGCATTTCATATTGATGACTTGATTAATATGTGATTAGATGATTATATATATGACACCTAATTCATCAATGTATCATGAAAGGCATTAGTGATGTATATGTTAAGGTTAGATGATTACAACTTAGGGTTTAGGTTAACATGATCATTATTCTTCATCTATACATTCTTAGTATACATTAAATAGAAGATTAGGTTACAATTATCTTGCTCATCATTTCATTAGGGTTTATTGGTTTATGACATGGTCAACATCTTGCCTATCCATTATTAGTATTAAAATGTGAGTTACTCTAATTATGTGCATTAGATATTCATTATGGTTTAAAGATATGAACTATTCATTAGATGATCGTTATATGTTCTTTTGGATATAAAGAAACATGTGGTTTCAACTATAACTTGTTTGGTCAAAACTAAGGATTCAAGCATACTAACTTCTGAATTAGGGAGTTAGGGTTTCTAAAGTCAGAGTAGCCATATTTCAGTATGTTACATGACTCCATTCCCTTGGAAAGGATTTCATCGTCAAAATCAAACTACCCAAACATCACCAAACCAACTATTCTCCACCCCTTAAAAGGTTTGGCCTACTAAGCCAAACTAATATATAGTTAAATGGGTGATTCTAACTAGACCATATACAAGATACATCACACTTCACTACACACTATGATTGCTTACTAAACACCAAACTTCAAAGTTTAGGTTCTAGGGATAACTATCCAAACATGTGGTTATATGGGTCATAAGGGAACTATATTGGGTATCCATCCTCAAACAAGTCATCATACACCTAAAACTTAGGGTTCCCAAAGATATACAACATAGATGTCTAAGGTCTCTATTGCCTAAAAGCAAACTATTTCAGACAATCCATTTCAGCTTAGGCTAGGCCAATATCATATGGATCTGGGAGTCCTCATAAACCAAGCAAGTGGCATGGAGGAAAATATTTCCAGCCCCCAAAACTTGATCCTTTCTAGACACATTTGCTTCAACTTCATGCCCTAATAGTTGCCTAAAGGTAAATCTAAACAACATTAAGTTATGCATATTTTAGTTATGAGTATTTTAGAGTTTTATTCATCATGATACTAATGTGGAATTATAAGGTCCTAAATCAATATTTCATCATTTATAGATCAACTATAGGGCAACCATCTCACCTAAAGGAACTATGTAAGGTAGGGATTCTAATTAGGGAGACAAAACTGAAATAGTCAGATTCCGACTACCATGGGCTCTGATACCATGTTGTAAGGGAGTGAAATCACCCCTTTAATAAAAATTTGAAGAATTGACATCCATTCCAAACATTCTCAGAGGTATGATGGAATGGGCATAAATTTTTCCAAATTTATTAAACATTGATATACAAAAGACCATTAGAAAGCAGCGGAATAAAACAAGTAACTGACTATATTCAATTTCATAAAAGGTTTACAAAATACATCAAATTCTCCCATTAGGGTTTATATCAAGACACACAATCAGGATCTAGATAGAGGGAAGTCTAGACTACTACAATCTTGTCTCCAAGCAATATCTCCATCAACTAAGTCCAAGCCAAAAGCTAAGATCTTCCTTGTCTTATCCATCACCTTGATCAACACCTGGGTGGTTGGGAAGGCACCCAACAAAAGGGAAAGGGAAGAAAAGTATGTGTCACAAAACTAGTTTAGGATATCAAGATAAGTAAAGGAAATAAAAATAGGCTAGGGTTCATCATATGATGAAGATAACAAGAGTATGAGGCTATATACCAAAGAAGCTTGCCATTAACAAACATAATAAAAAGGATTTTCATGTAAGATAGTTATGTCTACCTAACTAAGTAGGGTTGAGGCACCTACCGGACCTCTAACCTTAGGTGAGGGGAGAATAAGACATTCCCAATCACCTATAATATTATGGGGAGAATAAGCCATTCCCTAGGGTGATTATTTACATGCCCTCTGTGGGTGGTTGTACATAAGTACCGCTACTTTAAGTTAAATAGAACATAAATCCACATGCTAGAAAAAGTTGTCATGGCAAGAATAATCATATGAATCAATAAGCATGCTAGTGGGGTACCAAGACCTAAGAATAATGTTCCAAAACTTATTTATGAGGCAAGTATAGTTAAAAATTCAAGAGTATATGAAATAGTGTTTAATAAAGCCTCATTATAGAAAAATAGGTTAAGGCACAATTATTCCCAACTTAAAGTATAAATGCACATGCATAAAGAGGGATTGCACATACATAGCACATACCTTTCATTATGATTCATATTACCCACTTTCATCACTTGATTGAGTCCATGATAAATTTTTCCTATTTTCAATTCGTATGCATGTATTAGAATGATATATATGCATTAAGGTAGAGAAAACCCATATTTTTACTTTTTTTCGAAAAACCTCAATTTATACTATGAAAACATCACCATATACTTAGTTAGGTTCTTCTGATTAAGAAAACATATAATTTTGCATATTTTGTAGTTACGATGATTAGAGTGTATTTTTGGTGATTTTTAAGTGATTAAATCATTTTCTAGAAAACCACTATTGACAAAACTCAAAACAAATACTTGGAAATATTATTATTGAAAATAAAATGTTTTTCTGAGTTCAGGACGTATTTTACTTTAGTTTTTGGACAAAGGAATCAAAAGTTATGAATCATTGAAATTCGGCCAGATCAGAAACTGACACATCATCAAACCAAACGAGATAAGAAAAGAGAGAGAGGGAGGGAGGGAGGGAGAACACCATTCGACCTAATATCATGGTTTTTAGATTAATAGTTATCCAAACTAGATCTTCTAGAGAAGGTAAACCGGTAAGAAACCAAAACCCTCGATGAACATGGTAAATAGAGATGGAAATCATCAATTTTAAACATAGATGCATGAATTTTAAGCATGTAGCAAGAAATATATGAGAATTGGGTTAGGAAACTCGCCTCTAGGGAAGATAAGAAGGTCCAAACAACAAGGATTTGAGCTTAGAATGTCTGGTTACTCCAAGCCTAGCTCCTTTCTTGGACAAATATCACCTTCTCAACTTTGAGGTGATAAACCCTAGCTAAAGAGCATAGAGATGAGGTGTTTGAGGGTTCTAGGTGGGGTTTCACCATGGAAGTCTATGGTTACGACCTATAATAGGGTGTAAGGAAGACTAACAGTATGAAAATAGGGAAGGAAGGGAGTGAACTTACTAGTTTTGGTCGAAATTACCAAGGAGGAGCTTTATAAACCCTAATAGAGCAATTTGGAAACCCTAGGAGCCTTCTTCACCAAGCTAGGCTCCCTCTATTACCTTGGGACAACAACTTTGTGGCCAAATACAAAAGGAAATATTCTATAAGCTAGAGGAAAGAAAAGGAGAGCAAGATTTTTTGAATTGTGAGTTGGGAAGGGCTATACATGGCTATATATAGAAAGAGGTGAAGTATGAGGTGTCTTAAGGGGCTTTCCATGTGTCCTTAGCCTAGGGATTGATGGCCGTGCAAGAGGACAGGTCATAGAGGCTTCATGCATATCAAACGTCGGTCCTAAGAGCTCATAGATCCTTCTCGGCCATCCCCACCATTTTTCAAGAACGAAATAACCTCATTGGTTGATAGCTTTTAAAGATAAGCATCTTTATAAAGAGGGTAATCCCTATAATGCCCTTGGAAAGAAATACCATCAAAACAAGGTGAAACTAGGTTCTTCAATGGTTTAAAATCTCGTTAATGGTAAGGTAATATCTAAGGATTAAAATCCAGGTGATAATTTACAAGAAAAACCTCTCAATTGGGTAAATTGCATAAAAGTCTAGAATGTACATATAATTGCATAACTTGCACAAATAACATCCAAATCGAACCAAATTTGAAACTTAGGATCCTTTTATGTTTTCAAATCATATCAAAAAAGTTATATTAAGTTTTAGAGCACTTAATAATGGTAATTAAGCTTTCACAGAGGTATTTGTGCATATACCCTTATATTGGTACAATTAGTGAATAAATGTTCACTAAACGACTATAAATTCCATTAATTAAATAGAAAGGCCAATAAGGATAGAAATGAAAGGAAAATATGGGAAAGAGAGACCAAAGAAAAAATTTCAAAATTCGGTATGTTACACTCATGGACGATACACTCATGCTCAGTGCACTCTTGGCCGATACACCAAGCAAGGAAGGGTTACAAAGCACAAACAAGGCCCAAGAAGGCCCAACAGCAAACCTAAGCCTCAACAAACTCAAACTATGCCCAAAACAACTCAAGCAAGGTGCCCAACTTATCCTCTCAACCCTAGAGGATACAAGGAGAGAGGAAGACACCTCACAAGGGGGAAAACTTGTACACCAACCCTATAACTTGGGTTATTTCAAAGTTGCACCTCAACCTCTCAACAAAGCACAACAAACCCTAATCACAACTTCAGGTGATTAGAAAGCATCTCAACACAAGGTTTAGGCAAAGCAAATAGGGTAAGCCCAAAATGGAGGTCAGGGTCCTTACAATATCAACATCATAAGAAGAGATAACAACATAAGCACAACTATCTGGATAAGCATGATTAGCAGTATATGCATCTCTAGTTACAAAGGCATGGATAGCATGCTAAACATAACAAACAATATGAGATAGCTAGCATCATGATTATAATCAATAGTAGAAGGATGTTTATCAACATAATCATGGCTACTGTATGTATGCATTTACAATCTTAAGCATATCCACAACATAAGTATATCTACTGTCTCTTAATTGCACTAAGAATCATCTTTATGTAAAGAGGACAAACAAGGGTTATCATCCAATGTGAAGCATTGTGTATAACCCTAAATAAATATGCTACATGACTGTATTACATCTTTTATTACGCACTAGGGAATTTGAATCATACCATTCAAAGTTCAACTAACCCCTACGAAGGGCTATTCGGTTTTCTACAAGATCTAGGAGTGTCGGTATCCTAAGATCTCTTCCCCTCAGTCAGTATGAGTAAAATGGCAATGACATATCAGTCAAAGCTGCCACCACATCGACATATAGTCAAGCTAAAAACCACTAGTCCAACCTTGGTATAGGTCAAGGCAATAGAAACCAGGGTATTAAAACCCAATCACTGAGGTACAACAACAGTTGTCCTGTAATCACATCATGTTATAATCACCGAGACACAACCACAACCATTCTCAATCACATTAGATGTATGAGGCATGACCATAGCCACCCTCCACAATATGCATTGTGGATGACAAGGATATATCCTCAACCTTCCATCCCCACATACTCAACAGTATGCGCTCTGATTTTCCCTTAGGAATACTCATTTCACCATCCAGCAAGTTCTGACACTGAAGATGGTTCTACGACAAAAGGCACTACATGATTAGAGTTGCAATTGATTAGTTATGCCAATTGGGTGAATTAAGGCTACATCAAACAAATGGACATACAAACTCTAATTCACTTCTAGCAAGCATATAAATATCACAATTTTGAGAAGATATAAAACATGTGAAACATAATTTCTCATATTATCATCACATGGTACTATTCACTTGCCATTCATGAGACAATACTAGTCATCATACTATCACAAGATATAAATCTTTTTCACAATATCATAGGGTATCAACCCTTATCAACATAAGAGGAGTACACCTCATCTAGGGATCAACCATGCCCAAACGTCATTAAGACCATCATACTATCACAGGACATAAAATCCTTTTCACAATATCATAGGGTATCAACCCTTATCAACATAAGAGGATTACACCTCATTCAGGGCTCAACCATGCCTAAAGGTCATTAAGACCATCATATTATTCTCTGTAAGATCATCATTATCTTTGCATGCCTTATAACAAGGCTCAACAACATCACTTGTGTATAATACACCAGATTAGCACAATATTTCATTAATTAGCTAGGTGATATTCATAAAAAATAATAGCAGGGTTATATTCACATTAAGAACATTGCTTTATTACATCAACATGCCAGGAATCTAGATATCATTAACACTCATCATATTCACAATGCACATGTTCAACATAAGAAAGTATCAACCATGTGGCTATGATAATCACCAATTAACACATTAAGGTTATGGTCATGTTAAGGAGGTTATTCCACCATCATTCCATCATATAAGAATGTTAAACATGAATACTTATCTTTATATAATTGCATTAGAGTTAGGTTCAACATGATAAATTATATCAAAGTTACTAATCATCACTTACACCCTAACCCTAACTCACAACATCCCCATTGGATCATGGATGCATAAGGTGAAGCAGCACCATAACATTCCATACTATTCTCAAGTATGAACCCACACATAAATCAGTGTAACCATCAAGTTATAGCATTCTAGGGTTTCAATAATAATAGAGTACTCCATGATTGTATTAGTCATTCAAGGACTATTAATACCCAATTACGATCATTTAGTTATATTAAATCTAGGTATAACAAGCTATACCTCATTAGGGTTACATATCAACACAATATGGTTATCATCCCTTCTATTCATATGAGTGAATAGGTAAGACTAACTTATTAAGGGTAACCCTCCATTTGTTCCATCATCATTCAACCCATATTTCCATACCACAATGTCACCCAGAACCATTGGATGTTTAAAAGGTAAGAAAATTGGTTGTTTACATAAGTAAACACCTTGGATAAACCAACTATGAAGTCCTTGATTTGTTCTCTAGAAAGATTCAGCATATAACCCTAGACATCCCTTCATAATCAACACAAAAAGTTCCATTGAGAGTAGGGTAAAACTCGCAATCGACTGTTCGGGTAAACAAGCCATCCATTGTCAACAAGTAAGCTCCTTAAGTTGATCATATAAAGGAAACTATCAAAATAACATTAGTAGGAATAACATATTACATTAGCCATCATTCCACCTTAATGGGGGAATAGATAGTAGATCTCGATTACAGTATAGGTCTGACCATTGCATCAAGTGACCTAAGAAACCATTAGTTTAAGGCTTAATTGATGCTACACTACAATGCTTAACTCACAATAGCTTTTAGAGACCTGATCCACCATCATGAGTGAACATTAATTCACTATAGGTTGTTAAATCAACACTATATTCATTAATCAACATCAAATATTAAGCTAATGTCAACATTGATTGATAACATCGGTAGGGTACTTAATGGTTGATCATTAAACTTCTAGTTGATCCAAAACCTGACCTAAGGGGGTGACCATAGGTTGTCACCATCATATGACACCTTTGATCATTATCATCAGTTGTCATGAAGATCACACCATAGGGTTGTTGCAATGATACAATCATCGACTCATGGGTTTATAGAAGAAATCAGCTTAAAACCCTAAAATTGACCATTGGTTGATAGGTTCTTAGCACCATAAGTTGTCAAACCAACCTGATCCAAGTCATATTATACATTAGGAATAACATACACATGATCACAGGTTCATATATAACTTAAATCAGAATAGGGAACATTATAAAAATTGAAATCCAAGTCAAGCATAACTTTTTAGTGCATGGATCATCATTTTCAAGCAAGAACATGATCTAGAAAGCTTATGGTAAGCAATAAACGTGGAGCAAGTTATAAAACTTGCCTTTAATGTGAAGATGAAACCCCACATAGAAGAAATCTCGAGCAGGTAGGGTAGAAAATCTAAGAGTAAGCTATGAAGTCGTCCACCTAACACCTTTCTTCATTAAATGAGCACATCCTAAGCATAAGGAGCAAGAAAGGTAGGGTTTTAGAGCTTTACAATAATTTCTAGAGCTTTACAACAATTTCTACCATGGAAGAACAAGGTTCTGACCTGGAGAAAGCTAGGAAGAAGGATAACAAAAAAAATAGACATAGGAAATAAGGGAATTCTTACACTTTTAGGTCAAGATCACTAGAAGGAAGCTTTTTCAACCCAAAAATGAAATCAATTTCAACCTTAGAGAGATCCCCACTTTCCTCTTCCTTGAGAAGAAAAATCAATAGCTGAATAGAGAGAGAACGAGTTTGGGAGAAGGAGGGAGGTGGTGGACAGAAAATGGCTCATTTTGATGCTTGGGGATAAGTATATGGCACTTTAAGATAAAGAACAAGAAAAAGTTGAAGTTCTAGTATATATCCAAGTGTCCATGGCCTTAATTCATTAAGAATATACAAGCACACACACAAGAAGATCCCCCATCATGTGTATATAACTTCTTAGCTTTCCTTTGTCAAATTTTTCATCCAATAAAATAATTCATTAGTTGATAGCTACTAAAGGTAGCTCATCCGTGAAGGGGGAAAACCCTAAAATACCCTTGGAGCAAACACCTTCAAATTAGGGTTTAAATAGGTTCCCCATGGCTCAACAAGCTCAATAATGATGATATAATATCCAAGGAAAATAATGCAAGTGATAAATTGCAAAGAAAACCTCTCAATTGGGTAAATTGCATAAAAGTCCAAAATGTGAATAAAATTGCATAACTTGCTCAAACAGTGTCCAAATTGGACCAAATTTTAAACTTAAGCTTGTATTATGATTTTAAAGTATATCACATGGTTATATTAGGGTTATAAGAATTCAATTATTATAATAAAGTGTATTCAATTCATTAAGCAAGTTTAGGGGTCTTACAAGAATCATTTTGTGTCATAACACCAAAGGCTATCTCATAGATAGGTCTTGGTCATAGTATTTATCACGAAATCAGAATCTTGATCCTGTGAGCCAAATGAATTCCAAAGACAAAATGAGGAAGTGTGAAGTTCTTGGCCCACATGAACATATAACAAGATAAAAGCACCAACATAATTCAATATTCAACAAGATATTTAATCAACATTGTTTTATTACATCATTCCAATTACTTGTTGAGTGTACAATATGTACAAGTCAGCTCATGTACACTAGCTAGGATCTTACAACAAGTACACCTGAACATATTCTCACACACCATCAATTCCCAAGATATCTGTAAACCTAAAAAATACGTGAAATAAGCGGGTCAACACACAAGGTGTTGAGTACATGGAAGAAAGATACATATTGTGGGCTCTGATCTCCAAACCATGACATAAACACGATTAAAAACTTAGCGGAAGCGAATCGGTAATCAGAGGAAGACAAAAATCGCGGGAAATTAAAACTTTTCGAGACAAGAGCTTGGATCCATAAAAGCTTCTTCCATAAAGAGAGATAAACTGTTTTACATCTCATGATAATTACTTCTTGAGTAATTATATACATCAAGATACAAAATCTCAAGATCACATAACACAAGACTCCAAGACCTGAGAGTACAGAGGACACATAGGACTAACTCTAACTACACCATATGGCAGGATAATCTCCACCTGAGATTCTACTACTGCTCCTGGTGCTGCTGCTGCTGAGACTGGTCACCTGTAGGCTGGTTCCTTTGTCTCCGACGTCCACCTAAAAAGTTGAAGTCTACGGGGTGAGACAATTATACATAATTGTCCCAGTGAGAGTTATAACTCTTCGCCGGAAGCTTTATTATAACATCAAAGAATATCTTAAGAGTAAAACCTTCAAAGTATTCTATAACAGTTGCAGGTATAACAAGATCGCTACAACTTAGGAGATATGGAGAATATAAACACAATAACAATGTAACATCAATCAACTAACTTGGAGTCATCTCTAACAAGTTATACTACATGGTTGATTATGTTTTACAAACAACATTATGCCCTGTGGAGATGAGGCATACCACTCATACTCCAACTGATCGCTGAGAAGTCACATCAGTATCATACATAGGTCATTAAGAGAGCCGGATTCTCATGACCTTCACCTTCCTCAGTCAGTAAGAGGATCACTTGTAGGACATCTCGTGTCTCTACAACTATAGCTCACCAGGGTAAACTGGTCCTTCGCTATTCTAGAGTCACAGTGGCATTCTGTACTCTCTTCGTCATCAGGAGGTTTCATATTTACCTACCACTGATACGGATATATGTGCTTTCTTCATCATCAGGAGGTTTCATGTTTACCTACCACTGATACGGTATGGAATTATAGTGAAGGATGGATGGATTACACATCTACATCACTTTCCTACACTAGGATGTAAGGTTCTACACATCCATGTACCCCACATACTCAAAAGTATGTGCTCCAGGAGTTCCCTGAGGAAAACCTGTTTCACCATCACTTAATCTCTGACAATGATGGATCTATGATCAGGGCTCTACATTATACTTGATTATTTAGGTACATTCAGTATTCTTTAACAGCATACATTGTTCTCCAAACAATAACAGTAGTATAGCAACTATAAAAGAAGAATACTAAATGTAACAGGCCTAACTCATATCAATCATCATTTCTCATTATCCTCATCACAAGTCATCTCTAAGGCATGACCTTGATGGTATTCATGGCTCTCACAGCCCATTATCAGCATAGGATGCCACTAACAAGGCATCAGATTACTTTACTTATTCATAAGGCTAACAACATGCCTTTAATGAATATAACATCAACATCCATACCTGGATATGATTACCTTCATATCAGAATCTGCATGGTTAATACAACTGATAAAAGTAATACAAAAATAAGGAATATACTTCCTACTCTTGTCATAAGAGTTAAATCTCTAATTCACATCAAATAGAGTTTAATACTCAAAAGCATGCCATTACCCTTGAATTAGGGTTTACTATTCACATTAAGGTGAATTGAACTCATAACATCATCATGTATGAGTAACATCTTCATTGATGCTCTTAGATTAGTTAAAGGTTCATCATTTATCATAATTAGGGTTTCTATGATCTCACACAGGTGGATCATACCCTAATTATGCTCATTCCTGTGCATTGGAGATGCTTTAATTGAGTTTTCACCTGAAAAGGGTACTTTCTCTCTCTAGAAGTACTTTCTCTCTCTAGAAGTACTTTCTCTCTCATCATAATGTTAGGTGATGTCAACATCACTCTAAATCAGGTTGGATTAAGTCATCATAGGCTATCATAGCCCAAAACATCACCATCATGCGATTAGGGTTTGATTTGATCAAGGTATTACTTAATTTACCCTTCAGGGGTATTTTGGTAATTCACCCCATTGATCATCGTCATGGTCAAAACCTTAGTCCATTAACCCCTCAATATCCTAGGTTGTCATTAGGGTTTGATTAGGGCAACATTGAACCATTTATATCATCAATTGATTGAAAGAAGTCAACCTTGAATTATATTGTTGGTTTGAGATCGTTTGAAATTGTTGACCGTTTAGTCAATTTTGACTTCCAAGACCACAAGGGTGTGTTGACCATTTGCTCAATTTTGACTTTTCAAGACCGCGAGCCCACTCATCTAACTTCAAGACTGCGAGCCCTTTCAAACCATTCCAAGACCGCGAGCCTCAAGTTGATGTCAAGATCGCGAAGGCTATGTAGACCGTTTGCTCACCTTGACCTCAGGACCGCGAGGCCCCTCGTGGTCTTCAGACCGTGAGCCCCCTCTCGGTCTTGAGACCGTGAGCCCCCTCACGGTCTCGAGACCACGAGCCCTCTCACGGTCTTGAGACCGCGAGGCTCACATGGTCTCAGCCGCTTGGACCCTCAACAAGATCAATGATACAACTGATGATGTCAACCGACATTGAAGCCCTCAAAAGGTCAAAGCTATGTTGACCACTTATGAATTGGATCAATTAAGATTTTTCTTGACCACTTGGTCATTCAATTGACCCTCAATTGTTGACCAATTAGGGTTGAAATCGATTCAATTAGGGTCTATCAATGTTCACCCATCAACAATCAACAATGTGCACTAACACAAGGTTGAAACCTTCAATTGAGCTCCAACTGGGCCCAAACTTGGCCCAAACGGTCTTGAGGTCATGTGGGTGGACCCCACATGGTCTGGAGACCGTTTTCCCAAGATTTCATCAAAGTCTAAGGTGATTTGATAGAGGTTGAACCATGATTGAGTTGATGATTATATCAATACTTTAATTGCAATGTAATTTGGTGTAATTATACCTTCAATTGGTCAACTAATCTTAACCCCAGACCTCCAAACGGTCCTGGTTGATTGCCCTCGTGGTCTTGAGACCGTTTGGGTGACCCCTAAACGGTCTTGAGACCGTTTAGGTCAATCAACCCTAAAAACCCTAATTAGGTCACCATAATTTCAGTACTGATTTCATCTAGGGTTAGCCCTAGTATTCACCCTTCAACTCTTAGCCCGTTTGGAATTAGACCATCAAACTTGGTGAGTTGTTAAATATCATTATTTTGAACAGTAATCTCATACGGTCAATGCCTGGTCAACGACCTTACACGGTCTTGAGACCGTTTGCCCAAAAAGGCAATTTCAGACCGTTTGAGAATCAGGAATAAATTCATTTAAAGTTGTTACTTAAAAAGGTCATATCTCCCGATTCCCTTGGAGTTAGCCTCCCACATTTTGAGTGTTATTAGCCTATATAATTAGGAACAGATTTCGTATACGGTCTACGCTCAGTCAACGGGTCCAAATGGTCTTGGAGACCGTTTGCCCTGTCGCGGTCTCGAGACCGTTTGCTCACCTCGCGGTCTTAAGACCGAGAGAGCAAACTGGTGAGACTATTTAAGGAAGTGAAAAGCGGTGGGTTTTTCTTGGAAATCACGCCTTCATCTCCTAGCGCAAGAACAGTACGAATATCCCATGGATTTGCTTGCAAAATAATAGGGAAAATTAGGGAAACATGAAGAACTATCATCTAACCGCATATGAGAGATGTATATAGTAAAGCATGGGTTTAGAGTTATAAAACCCGCCTAAAGCTTGCTCCTTGAGCTCCAAGCTTTCATGCTCCAAGCTCTAATGGCGTCCTTGAGTTCCCACAGGTTGGCCAAGGTGAAAACTCCAAGGAAAGATGAAAAGAGATGGCTAGAAAGATAGGGTTTCGAGAATTAGCCACCAAATTGACCTTGAATTCGAGTTCTAACCATGGAATTAGGCAAGAAGAGAGATTCAAACCTACCTTGCACCCTTGGTCGTTCCTCTTGAGCTCCAAGACAGTCCTTAGTCGGCCAAGCAAAGAGGAAACAGTGATATGCACGAAGGAAAAGTTCCTTTGCTTGAGAGGTGAAGTATACATATACTTGGGTGATGTTTCATTAAAGGCCCATAAGTTTCCCCATAATTCCAATTAAGTCCTTCCTTCATTACTTGCTCGTCCCTTCCTCTTTATTATAAGGACAAACCTTATCTTAAGGTCTAGAGAAATAAGGCAAAGAAGAACAATCTAATAATAAGGTACATACATAAAGAGATATTGCACATATACCCTGATTATTCAATCACAAGGCATATTTCATAACTTGATAACTCAATTGAGGTGACTCCCTCATCATTTCTCCTCTTAATGATGGCAAGAGTCTAAAAAAATACATTAGATGACATATTTCACAATTTGCATCCCTTAATTTGGGTAAATTGCATTTTACCCCAAATTAGGGTTTCAAACACCGGGATTGCTTCCACAGCTGCACCTTGGTGCCCTAGCTTGGGAAATCCCTCAAACTTTACCAAAAAGATTCTCATGATGTCTCAACATCAGAGGAATATCTCAACATGTGCAAATTGCAAGCTAACCCTTTTTAACTGGGTAAATTGCACATAGGTCCCTGTATATCAAAACAATGCTACAACTTTAAATAAAAAGGAGCAAATACTGAAATATATGTTTATGAGAAACTTAATTACATTCTCAGAGTTAATCACAAAGATTTAATTACATATTTAGGCGAAACACCTAGGGTTAACTCATAACCCAGGTCAGGGATGTTACACATATACATAAGTTTTGCATAAGTAAACGAACAAGAATAAAAGATCTAATTACTTAGCAAGAAGAGAACTCATCTTTTAGTCAACTTACTCCAATTATACAAAAAATATCATATGTCATAAGGTCTTTGACCAACTTTCAATCGGAAGGGTCCGTGAGGGAACTCAAGATTAGCTAACCCTATTCGTAAGGGACCTCAAGGCCATTACCTGGAGCTAACCTTTGTGTCAACATGGTCCGCCCTATCTTGACAACTCTAGTAAGACACCCAGCCTTGTGTCCTAACTCCAAAACTATAGGTAGGTACACAAGTTTTGAATAATAGAGATCTATATTATGTGTTCAAGTTACAAAATAATGATAGTGAGATAGACATCAAGTACAATACATGAATACTACTACATGACAATATTTGAGCAAGTAAACAAGCATACATATGTATCGCATTTCAAGAAAGAAAGCCATAGTCGTATAATTATTAAAGCTCATACCTGAGTTCATAGATTCATAACCTATTCTTGACCACCTAGATCTAAAGCAACACCTGGTTAAGTTAAAGGTTAACACCAGTATTAGATTCTCATCATTAATCCTAACTAGATTCATTTTTAGGATTTTGGCAAAGTTATGTTCCATGTTAGTTTATTTACATATTTGATCATTATTTTACTAATTTAGAGGTCATAATGAAAGCATTTTTTCAGTTTCATGTCATTTCGAGGTTCGAAGTATTTTATATGATCATTACAGAATTCATGTCACATGTGCACATCTCAGGGTCCAAAGACTCATAATAGAGCAACCAAGGTCAAGGGTTGTGAAAGCTTGAGAACCAAACATAGAAGATGATTTTAGATCAGCAAGATTAGGACCATATTAACACATTTCCAAGATAGGTGGATGGTCACTTATGTCTAGGTTTATAAGATACAACAATGTATTCAATATTATCAACATATATTCCACTTCCAACATCGCGTCTTTATGTCATAAGGGTCAACGAAATGCAAACAAAGGGGATCATAGGTGGATATGGGTGCCTTGGAATGGCATAAAGTTTCTGATTTCAAAGTTAAGATGATTTCAAGGTCATTTGAGTCTAGGTTGGCAATAAGGTAAACATGATTCATCATTTTAGCCAACTAAGGGTTATACTTATGCATTCGACCCATGCGAGGTACATAGCTAGTTATTAGGGCCACTATAGAAGTCAAGGTTCACAAAAGTTATTGGTTCTATGATTAGGAGGAAGTTCTGATTAATCTTCTAAACACATTAGGTATATACAAAGTGACCAAAGTTCATTATTTTGAGGAAACATAGATATAGCAAGGTGATTTTAGGGACTGAAACTTGTTCCATTTTATAGATCTCGTCAAGCTGATCAAAACGATATATAGGTTCATACTATTTGGGTTAGGGAGTTGGGAGTTATGTATTTTTATAACATTTGATTAAAAACTTCAGGAAAAAAAAGAACATATACCCTGATCAAAAGGGCGATTTCGGCCATCAGATTTAGGGCCCAGCTATCCCAGATCCATTTCTATGCCACTACTAGGGTGTAACGGATTCTATCTGCTGGGGTCACGTGGTCAAAGACCAGTTGACCACTAGCTCCTCGCTTCCCATGCGCAAAATGCACTTGTACATCTGCCGCTGCGGAGAGGGACTCCAGTCTCCAGCTAACGACTAGGTGGTACAAGGGGCTCCTCATCGCACGGAGCAGGGTCTTCCACCTTCCGTGGACACCATTGCAGGATGGAGGCTCTCCGATCGTGGCCAAGGGGGCGTGGGGCGGTGGATCCTAGAGCTTGCCAGTAATGGAGGAAGGAGTAGGTTGGCTCACGTTTCAATTTCACCGAGGCATCCAGGACCCTTGCAGAGTTGCAGGGCCTCCACCAATCCGATGATGCTCAAGATTTCGAGGGGATATTCCATGACGTCGCCCATTCGCCCCCAGCCGCCTCCCACTAGGTGCCGCTCCGCTACCCCCATTCAGTGGGTTCGCCGCCGCTACAAGGATGAGCCTCGGCAAGAAAAGCCTGCAGCTCCTTGACTCCTCCCCAACTTTAGCCACCAAAGGTTCCAGCTTATTCTTTGCTGTGCCTCAAGATTGGTGTCTCAAGTATGGGGGCTGCTTCATCCACGAAGTTCCTTTTTCAACCTCATCTCATCCCGCCTCCATGGTGGAGTTCAACGACCAGCACAAAATCATTCCCAGCATCATCAGGCTTCAGAAGAAACGCCTTAGGTCGTCTCCGTGGAACCGTGGTGAGGCTTTTTCAGTGATCTCTCCTCTATACTCCTCCCTCGACGAGTTTTGTGAAGGGGGAAGATGTGCTGATTTCATTCAGCTATCATGTGCTCTACACCTCCCAATCTCGTGGTTGTTGGAGAGGTCCATGCTTCTACAATCTAAAGACTAGTTAGGAGCATGCTTGGGTCTCCCTCTCGTCAAGGTAGGAGGAGACTCGTGCGACTCAAAATACTTTTGTTTGTGTGACATTGATGTCACCGCCAGAAAGTCAAATAAAATCAAATTTGCCCAAAGTCCCATGCATTGGTCAAAAAGACGAAACATATGTTCTAATAATCAGAACTTCTAGCATGAACTTTCAATTCAATTGAAACTGAAAATATGGATCTTTCATTAAACAAAGCCTCTAACTACCATGGTTGAGACCAAAACTCCAACATTTGACATCCAAATTAATTCTAAAAAAACCTTACAAACATGTGCATAAACCTTGAATTAAATGCACTTAACATCAAATTTTGATCAAACAAGTCTCAAATACATTCTATGACACTGAAGTACTTCGTGATTCATTATTAAGGAACTTGGATCCAATTGTGCCTCAATTAAGAGTTTCACTTTATAAAACTGAAAATCACGGTCATCATAGTATTCTTGGAAGGTGATAGGATAGGATGATTAGACAAAAGCAAAAAGCGTGATATGCATTCCACATAGGAAATGATCCGGCTAACTTTGTAAATTGGATCCATTGCATCTCATTCTAGGAGGAGGAGAATCCTTCCATAGTTGGACACCAATAGGTTTCCATGGATGGGCTTTAAGAATTGTTTTTGTTTCTTCTCATCTCAAAAATGGCCATGGACCACATTTGAAGGATTCCTAGTTCAATAGTATTTGTTGTGAGTGAAAATTATTCTCTCACCAATGTTTGGTGGATCCTCTTATCTGGCAGGTGGCATAGGCCACGTTATCTATTTTTTTATTTTTTTATTTATCTTAATTAGGTCATATAGGTACCCAAAATGCCTTTTATGTTGATTATCCATTCATTATATTAGTCAAGAAAATCATCTTTATCCTCTACATGGAAATATAATGGATTGACCTCAAGAAGTCAGAGAGAGTAGGAGTCTTATGGTTTGCTTTGAAGCAGTCTATCATAGCCCCCCTAGTAATACTAATGTGATATGCATACAGAATCCATAAGTACATGGTTTTTCTCATCCCATTCCCAAACCTCCATGGCCTTATGACATTGTTTTCTTCTTGCTTAATGGGTTCAACTGCCACTCTCTATTCTTTGCCTTTATCATCAGACTTGGTGCCAAAAGGGCCATCCTAGTTTGAATGAGTTTAAAAAGGCATCTACAAGATCATCATAGTTCAAATTTTATCATACAATTAAAACATCATCATCATTTTATAGTCACTGCTATGAATTAATTCATATTTTTGTTGGAAAATTTCCTTAGTCCACCCATACTAGAAAGATCATTGTGAGTGATTATAATGTGAGCCAAAGATATCAGAAGACAAAGTGATCATTGTTTAATAGGTGGCATGGGTTAATCCTTATTGTATGTATGAGATGCCATAAAACTCCCTAAGATTGAAGGGAAAAAGTTCTAATCCATACATTGTCTAGGTAGGTGTGTGGATGAATCTCAATTGTCATGTATAGGAAGATAGGAGGTTAATCAGAACCCCCACAATTTGCACCAATCATAGAGACCTTCATTTCACCATTATGAATTTGCATTTTCCCAATATTCTTGTGAAGTATTGTGCCATAATATTGTGATGACCCTAATTTTAGGGTTTGATTTCTAATATAGTATCTGACGAATAAGGATGCATTATAGATGTCAGACCCCAAGTTTATGGTTAGAATATTTATTAATGGATTCTTTCACCTATAGTAAGTGAGAAATCAATCCATGGTTGTTTTCTAACACCTGATTGAGTATTTATGAGATGAAACATCCATATAGTGGTATACCTAGCTTAAGACGATTATTCACAACTCTAGGGATGTATAATTATCATACGAGGTTCAACAAAGTAGTTTGGACACAAATGGAAAAAATCACTATTACATGTTACCATACTACCCCTAAAGGTGACATGACTTGGATGATGAGAATGTGATCGTTGGATTTGTGGCAACAAACTCATCTAGAAGTTATTCTACATGCTAAGGAGTACATGTTTAGGACTTCATACCTTTTGTCTTAACTAGGCCACAAATATATACAACCCTATCACACAACATAGATGTATGTTGGCCGATGTTGTAGCGACAATTGTGAGATGAGGCTGAACTATCCTGACCTCATCTTCTTCCACCTCCGCAAAGAAAGGAGGGTCTAGACTAACTCTACAATAGAATCCAAGCAACAAACTCACCCAAATCTAGGATTTGATTGTTATTCTCTCTATTCAGGTGTATGCACCTTGTTTAGGAGATTCAGAGGACAAACCAAGTCTAGGATTTCTAGTAATAGGAGTATAATGCTCGTCCTCCCTCCTCTCAGTCATCTCCATCTACCACCACACAAGGACCCCTCACCATTCTAGGAACACTACAAAAAAAACATGAATTAGCTACAATTTCTCTAACTACGTGTGTTCCATTTGTAATCAATAACTGATATTCTTTATATATTAAAAAATTGTAAGTAATACAAATATAGTTAATGGTAATGGCTACAAAATTGACTACAAATCTCATTTGAACTCATATAACCTTCCTCTCGACGCCCGTTGTAAATAACTATTTTATTTTTTAGGGGTGATGATGCAACTTGTTGCCCTCCTACTTTCAAATCGGAAATACATATATGTATCTTTATCTATACATGCTAAAAATTATCCATCTAACTTTTCACTCATTTTTGGTGGTGCCAATATTCCCTCCCCTAGTCAAACCCATGCACCATGGATCGTGCGAGCGCAATCAATCTCCCATAACCATCTCCTCGCGATCGCTGGCCTAACTAGTCTCCACACGAATGCACTCCATCTCCCCACTCTCCACAAGAAGCACTCCCTGGATCGCCCTCACTACTCTCCGGATGAGCTCCCACAGCCACATACTCCTTCGCCCACTCGTTCTCCCAACCGCAAGCCATCCAAGGAAGGGTTCTGGGTGAGGAACCCCCAATCGGCATCAACGTCCAAGGAAAGCTTCTGGCGGGCAGCCATTTCTCTCCAATCGACCAACCACTTTGAGTTCTCTTGGTCTCAAATCCATCACTCTATGGCCATCCGTGAAGATTCGTCCTAGCCGCATCCACCAATCTATCTTCAGAACCACACGCAAGGTACCTCTTCCACTCCCATTATCCCCGCCCACAAATACAGGTTTGTTCCCTGACTTGTGGTCCTTCTCACGACTATATTTTCCAGTGATAGGGTGTTTTCTCCAACTATCAGCTCTCGTCCAACCTCCTACAACTTCCTCCCTCTCACGAATTTCATTCAATAGTGGATGTATATCTCTTGATTGGCTCAAAGGATCAACTTAAGGGCACAACTACTCATCCTCCTTGCGGTTGGATTCATTTTCCTTCTCCAAACTTTGACCAGGTTTGTGTACCTTATGGCATATCTATATATTGTTGGAGGGAATCATGAATAAATATATAATCCATGGTCCAAATATACATGCCAACCCTTATTTTTGTACGATATCATAGGTTTGAATTGTATCAAGTGATACATGACTGAGTGTTACATCTATAATCTAAAACATTACAGTAGAAATAGCAAACAACTCAATATCCTACTCAATCACATTCCAATAGATAATTATGATAACTTCTTGTTAGATTCCATCCATGCCATATGATGTCATTCTGCTATTTAACGTTCATTGTGCATGTATCGAAACTTGGCACACTGCTTAAATGCAACAATACATGCTAGGTAATTTTTTTATATATTAGCTCTATAGTTCTATATATATGAAAATATCTCTTTATTATTTAGATATTTGACTTAGGAACAAAAAATGTTAGGTATGCATACGTTTCTATCTAGGTAGCACAGACACTTCCCAGAGGTTGTCGTGTCTGTGTCCGACACATGTCCAACCCGGACACACTTTGGATACGTGTGGACACGCGGAGGACACCCCTCCAGCATGTCTAGATTCATATTTCATATATTTGCAAACTATACACGGTGTGGACACATCTATGACACTTAGTGGACATGGCCAACCCAACCCACATAAGATCTAACTGAAAAGAAGAGAGAAAATAAGATCCAACCATGTTGACTCCTCACCAAACCCCAACTCCTCACCAAAACCCTCATCCCTTCCCTGTAGTGTACACCCCCATTAGTATTGGAACCTTTGGATCATTGTTTGTAATTAAGTTCTAATGATTTTCTTGTATTTCATTTCATCATTCTTGGATGGTATAATAATTTAATATATCATTTTGTATGCTAAATTTTGTAGCATCAACAATATGAAGTGGATATCATGGTGATCTTTGTTTCTGCTTGTTGCTAAGAATAATGGAGCTTCTTATGTTCACAAATAAATTATATACATGTGTCTATAGCTGTGTATATTTATGTAAATTCACAAAGAATAAGGTAGTTCCATAGTACAGTTTGTTGATAAACTTACAAGACAATCACTAGGGTGCATGACTAAATCCATTGAACTGATGAGAGAATACATAATTGACTTCATTTGACTACATTTACAAATTACTTGTAAGGTTTTTATATTTTTACTGCAATGTGAAACGTCATGTATAACTCTAAACAAATATGCTACACGGATGCATTTCATCTTTTGCTACACACTAGGAAATTTGAATCGTACCATCCAAAGTCCAACTGACCCCTGCTGGAAAAAAACACTTAAGGGCACTCTAAAGTATTTGGCATGTCTTGCTTCACCTCCCCTGACAGTGGTGGCCTATGATCTTTACGTAGAATGGCCAAGTACTACTTGACAAGCCTCATTGCTTTTTTGCATTATTATTTTGTATTTACTTGTGTGTGATTATAATAAGAGATTTATTGTTGCAAATTTGTTAAATTTCCATTCATCATAATCTTTTGTTTCATCATAATCGGGGCTAGTGACATTATTATTTTATGTGTACTTACTCATTGGTTGAGGTATATTTCATCTTAATAGGGGCTAGTGACCTTGTGTGTTTATACTCATTAATGTGGTTGAAATAGTTTTTCCTTTAAGTATTTGTGGCTCTAAACCATGGTAAGTGTTGAGGTCTCTATCATTAAGGCCGGTTGCTGAGTTAAGTGACCAGGCTGGATGGGATCCTAACTTGTGTGATGATTCTTGATGGGTGGTCACGTCATCATTTAACTCAAATGTTAGACAATTACTAATTCCAAATCTCACTTTGGAATAGTCTTATAGAATTTGGTAATTATGGCAGTGTAGGATCCCAATCACATTTAAGTGTTTCTAGTGTCCCATTCCACCACTAGAAGGTTGGTTCTTTCCTCCAAATGATCATACACAGTTGTTCCAATGGGAACCAGTTGTCAAGGGGATAAGATTATTTCGAGTTGCACTAGCTCTATAATGCACACTTAGTAAGCCAAAGTTTACAATGTAATGGGTTTTGAACATGAAACTCTGGACCTAATTAGGTTAAAGCACTATGTATCAGATACAACTCATGGTCTTTATCATTGACATTCCTTGATATAGTTTATACAACAAAATATGTACTTATGTTCTGGGTTCCCTTTGGGCTTTATAATTGAATAGATATCCTTGTTTTTCATGTTTTAGTATTTTGGACATTGATGGTAAAAAGCCTTATCATGGACATTGATTTCTTTGCTTTCATAATGAAAGGGTTATTCCTTTAAAAGGTTCCCTCATTTACATACCCCATGGTAGATTACAAGTGGGACCTCCCTATTTTTGTGAGATTAGACATGTACATGCCTCGATAGATTCTAATTTCTTTTGCCAATCTCTCATTTTTTTCATTCTAGTGAGTAACTTAATTGTTTCCTTTATTATTGTCCATGCAATACTTTTGAATGTGTTTAGGGATATTTTGTTTTTTTTGGTCTACCTAATAAATTTAGGGCAATGGCCTAGAAGAACAAGAAAAACGAAACTACAATAAGGTTTTTTACATGCTTAGTTGTTCTCGAGGCCAAACTACAATAAGGTTGCACAATATTTTGTTGGATGGAAGGGTCTATAACCCTTAGAACTTCTAGCAAATGAAAGGATAACACTATAACTTGATGTTGGGCTGGAAATTATGGATTGAGTTGTGCAAGATATGTAAGAGGTGCAACCAAAGGTATACTTTAGAGAAATAGAGAAAAGGTAGTTTGATGCCCAACAAGCCTCATGTTTCTATCATCATACAACACTGTTGTTGGTCGAATAGATCACACGATAAACATACATGTATGTAACATAACCTAAGTAACTAAGTATGGAATTCGGATGATCAATTTCATAGTATGTGAATGCTATCACAAAACAACAGTGAGTAGGTGACTATAGTTGGCTAACAGAAAATCAGATCTGTTAATTTATAAAAATATGTTAGTTTCATGATTACTGACAAAAACAATTGCGTTATACCTATTTCACATCAGAAGCATATGTATGAACTATTTGGAAACAACATGCTCGAGTTCCAGAATTTTAAATGCCCTGTAGTTATTTGTCAGTTAGGACATAAAATTGTAACATGTGGTTAACAATTATGCTCAAGAACGAAATATCAGATTCACCATATGGGTGTGTGGTGTTTTCCATGTTCACCCTTATACTAGAAGTAGAGTCAACAAAGTTTTCCTTGTTCACCTTGACAGTAGAATGCATGGAAGGAACAGAGTTGGACCATCCCACATGAAACGTGATGAGATTGCATTGATAGAATTAATAGTAAGATTATGGATGTGCACTCACTAATTAACAAATCTGGGAAAAGTGTAGGTAGCTATGATATGTGTTCACAACATGAATTGTTGGGTATATCAATACTTTATAAGTTATTATGTAGAATAGTGTAAGTACATATAAATAGAGTAAATTCCTAATGATACACAAGTTTGCTCACAATTGCTACATCAAATGGGTCTTGACAATGACACAATGGTTAACAGTTGTATCAAACAAGTCCTCGATGAGCTTACGTGACAATTAGTAGCATTACAACCATAACTGATCTAAACGACCTAACAGGAAGTAGCACGACGACTGTAACTAAAACTAGGCAGTTTAATTTGATAGATGCCATCTGAGCTGGAGTCACAAAAGTTGAAACTTCAATGCACTTCCCCCTTGTGTTTCCTAGATCCTTATTCAGCTAAAGGATAAAAAATTTCAGTGTGCATCCATTTAATTTATAAAGGATCATCAATTGTCAAATCAAGGAAAATTAATAAAACGAGGCTCTTTAAAGCATCTAAGAATACTTCTGCTTCATGCTACTGATAACCAAATGAGGGTGAACTTCCTTTTGTCCATCATCGGGTCATCAACTCTTTTTCTTGATGATAGTTTCGTTTCTAGGGGATGGTCTCTATGTTGAAATTTGGCAATATATGGGTTACATGTTATGTATTCTCACTAAATCCAAAGACAAATGTGTTGACAACCAGTTTTTTACCTCTCAGTTGCAAGAATGACTCCCAAATTGCACATAATTCAATTTTATGTATAATATGATTTGCTTTAAAATTGTGATTAATTATCTAGTACATGTAAGTGCCAAGTATTTCGTAAGGAAATCTGAAGTCATGATAATCATTGACCAATTTATAATTTTTCATTAGGCTTGTATAGAATATATTAGTATGTTGGATTGTCAAATGATTTATGAATTTGAGATGTATATCTCCTACCATATAAGTGCATAGAGATAGTCCAGGGTTCCAATTTGTAATTATTGCATATGTAGGCACTAAACAAACATTATGATGCATTAAACAAACACTAAGTGTCATTGGAGAGTGTCTGGATACCAATATCATCTTTGCATTGTAGATTAAAATTTTGAAATATCCACATATAGTGGTACAAAGACTGGGTGTGCATGAGTTATGGATATGAATGATAATGGATATGAATGAAATTCACCTATTGCATGGGACCTGGACCTTGTCTTTCTTGGTCAATAATAGGTATAAGGAATCAAATTTTTGGGTCCATGAGGCCTCTATGTCAGTGTTTCTTGAAACACTACATTCAAGAGAATTAAAATTCAATTAAAATACATTCTCCAGTTAAAATCATCTCAATTAGAGAACCTAACCAGAACATAATTGATCACAATAACGGTTGTGATCTTCAATAGATCAAAACAATTAATAAAAAATGTTAATCATTTACATGTTTAAGTTTTTCAAGTTAACTCCATATTTGTCTGAGCCATAATTAAACTAAATCCAACGCTCCATCAATAAGTAGCACAAATGACTTCTCAAGACTTTGCAACATTTCCCGAATAAATTGATGTAGTTTCCAAATAAACTTCCACTGAGGAGGATGTATAAGTGCAAAATGAAACAAAGAGGATTAAGGAAATGGAAGTGTAGACTCAGAAAGGTGAAGCCACTACATGATTTTATTTGTGATGTTCAATATAAGAGTTACTTTTCTGACTAATTGAATATAGAATGATGTTCTGTTGTGTCTTTGATCACTCATGTTGAATTTTACTATGCCTACTAGGAATTCAACTATACCCTGAATCATTGAAAACTTGTGGTTGGTAGGTTCTAGTGCCATGCCACCACTGGATTCTAAAATTGAATCTCAATCAATATCTTCTCTCAAGGGAAAGGTGTCTTCTAGTTCCATGAAGGTATGCACCTCTTGCGACTTGTTATTAAGATTGTAGCCACAGTCATAACATGCAAAAATGTGAGAAGTCTTTGCCATGCTACATTTTATTTGGTATATGACATTTGGCTGACCAAAATGTCATAGAAAATTATGAATTCTGGTTTTATTTTCTAAAATTAGTTACTATGTTTGTGGGGGTGAGGGTGACTGTTACCCAGTTTTTGTTGTTTCTATTATGCTAGTACTCAATTTGTTTGTCCCTAGATTTGGGTTCCAGGGGATGTGTGATGCTTGGTGGAGTTCATATGTGCATTGTCCAGTCGTTAAGAAAGAGACTAAACTCATGTATGGAATGAAATTTCTCCTTTTCTGTGTCTTGTGTTCTCAGTAGTTGTGATGATCTAGCCAACCATAAGGATAAGAATAACCATATGCTTTCTTTATGTATTTTTCTCTGTATCTGATGAGTTCCAATATCAAGCTCACCCCTAGCTACTGTCTTTCTTATGAATTTTTGTTGTCTTTGTGTGTCAGCTGGCTTCACATAAGATTTTCCTATATTGACATATGCAACTCTTTGGCGTATGAGCTCCTTGGAGAATGGAAGATATTAGACCTTACTTGTTGTTGATTTCTTACTGGACACACATTTGCTAATTATAGGGTAATAGCTAGACATGATAATCTGTGATAGTGAGCCCATTTCTTAGATAGTCTTTACAACTGCTACTGACCTGCAATTCTATGGATCCACATTTTCTTCTTACTACTTCTTGTGAATACGTAGCTAGAAAATGATGAGGATATGGTAGACTGAATGGTAGTGCTTTCTTTGATGAGTATATATAGTCCCATGAGTTGTTTCCCTTTGTTTCACTAACACATGGGATGCTTGAAAAAAAAAGGAAATTTAGGTAACCTATTCTAACGAATTCTCCCATATATGATCAGCTAACATGTTCATTTTTCACTAAAATGTGGACGTCCTTTCTATGCTGATGCCAAGTGTTGTACTCCTGCTTTAAAGGTTAACCCAAGTGTAAAGGAACACAAAGTGATGAAGCATTAGTTCAAGGCTTAGATTTAATGTATATTCGATGGTAATAAGATATTTCCTGCACAAACTATTCATTTGTACATGTCATGAACTGTTAAATGATGCATTTGGAATGCCCTTTTTATAAGGCAATTATAAACTCTAGTTTGGTCGCCATTATGTTGTTGATGCATCACATTTTTTATTTGTATAGATTCTTAGTATTCCAATTGATGTGTTTAGTGAAGGGTCCAAAGAAGAACTCTTGTATAGGGTTTAATAATAGTGGTCATTTTTCTTAAGCTCCTCACCGGACATTAGTGAGTGTTTATTATTATTTTTTACCATCTCAAGAGACAATTTTCTTTGTTCTTATACTCGTATAGGGTTACTAATACAGTCTATTTTTATTTATATTAGATTCAAACTCTGAGGCATTCAAGTTGCATCTTAGTAGGATACATGACTACTTGTGAATTGTTGAAGATAGCATAAAAATGAAGGTCTGATTTGTGTAGTACCAGCTATACAATATGTTGATTATGTCTCTACTTGCTTAAACTTTAATAGTATATTACAAACATTTAGTATGTTTGTATTATGTAAATAAAAAAAGTGACTCTGTACAAGCATTCTTGGTGATGATATTACCTATTTTTGCCATTGTAGGCACGTTATGCAGCTCAACTATGAGATACTTCCTTTTCCATTTAAGCCATCATCTCACCTAAGGAATATGTTCCTAATCTTAATAGAACTCATCAAGAATTATTTTGATAATTTCTCAACGGATAAATCATTATGGTATTATCATGGGCGTATTCTTAGCAAATTGAGGATGGTCTTTTCTAACTGCACTACAAACATGCTTGTAGGTACTTGTTGTAACAATATCTATGTTTAATTTCATGCTTCATTTTGAATGAAAGTCTAGATATATTATCAAACCTTTCTTTTGCTCTCTTGCATTTTCTTTGCACAACATTTTTCATCAGTGTGCCAATGTACCATTTTTTTAAGATAAGTATATGGTGATTATTTGGTGAGTGATGGACCAGAAAAGAAATTTGATCTGATTCAACTCTTGATAGATATTGCATAATGGCATGAGGAAACCGTATCCTAGGTTGTTTTATTATTTTGGATTTCCATTTGGTACTAAATGTCCTACATGGGTTGGATCCTCTATTCCTAGGTTCTTTTCTAGTTTGGGCTTGCCTTTGGGGATAGTTTATTTGTCTATTACTATTCCTCATGGTCTAGCATTTTGCTGCATTTTCCTGCTACTCATCATTATCTTCTTACAACTGTACTTTAATCTCCACATCTTCATTTTGATAAGCTAAATCCTAGAACTGATTCATGTTCTCCATAGTTTTCTTATCAGTATTTTCCCTCCTCATCTTTCTCAGTATATGTCTCATATTTATAGCTTCTATGAAGGAATAGGGCAGCCTTAGAATTTTGGTGAAGTTCCAATTTCACTAGACCAAGTTCCCTCATGGTGTTATTGCAATTCCATCTTCACAGTAGAGTTTGCTAAATTATTGCAACTCCTGCAAGGGCCCTTTAGGATTAGTTGAATCCAACTTGATAAGTACTACATACACGATTAAAATTTCCTGCATCTCTTGTCAGACAGTACTCCATACATAATTGGTTGCTTTAGAATTATATCTTTGCTCCATTCCCCTGTTATGCTCCTGTTCAGACCAAGATCATACAATCAAAGAGGGGTCGTGATGGGTGGAGCTAGGAATGGAAGAGGTAGTTTGATGGGCAGTAAGTAAGGGGGAGGGGGTAGGATGGGTGAAGAAAATAAATGTTAGAGGGTTAAAGATAGGAGGCAATATAAAAGGTGGAGGAAGGATGGGTAGTATATATATTGTGGTGGGTCCTGTAACATTTTTTGGAGTTAAGATTAAGATTATTTTGTTCATGCAATTATCAAACATGTGCTAAAACTTGGAATAATAGTCGTCATTCTTGATTTAGTTGAGATTTGTTTTTTCCTCCACTTCTTCTGATTTTCCAAAAAAATTTGATACTTCTCTTAAAGTCAAATTCAAGTTCCATAAATATGATGACCTTGTTCTAGCAGTGACTGCCAACTTGCACAAAATTCCTTTTCATATTTTTCTTTTTCTCTATTTTCTCTTGTATGCCACTGAATGACCTTCCTTCTTACAGTAGTTCAGAGCCTCTTGGAAATGCATCGAGTCCTTGCATCACCTTTGTAGTAGATTTCTGAAGCATGGATTCTCATTCCACTCAACCTTTGTTTACATATTCATTCTCTTTTATTCTTACAAGTAATTGACAGAGGAGCTAGTTGTGATCTAAATGAACCCTATGTAGATGATGACATAAACACTCAGACAATCCCTAATCAAGACCTCATTAGGTTACAATCAATTTATTTGTTCATGTAGAAGAACTTTGTAGATAGTAAAATCAAGTATAGTAAACCCAAAGTCATCTAGTCCATCCTCAACCCCGTCATACTCACCCAACCACCATTCACTTGTAGGATGAGGTTGAGCAAGTGTTTGAAAAGTAACCCCCTTTGTGTTGTGATCAGACTAGCATACACTATTGTAAGGGAAGTATCATTGTTCATGTTACATTGAACAAATTGCATGTGAGTCACCATTAATTTAGTTGGTACACCAGGTATCATTCCATAATAGACAAATTCCACCTTAGAAGCCCCTCGTCTCCACATGTTACAAACTAAAATGTTTACAAGTTGTTCATGTTGCATAAAACAAAGGCATGCCCATAATTATTATGTGGGGTAGCTCTCTCCTCAGATATTCTATGCTCCAGATATATCACCAACTAAATTCCATACTTAATCCATTTACATTGTTTGCAAGCTGTACAAATTGGATGTTGTTTGAGTCAATGGAATGTCTGGGAAAATTGCTTCAAGAACATGTAGAAGTATAGTTGTCAACTTTAATGAGCTTACACAGGGCCTTGCCAATCATGTAGGGCATCACCTCATTGTAGAGATGTAGGGGACAAAAACTTGCATATTCAGTTACTCAAGTACAAGACTTTATGTGCAAAATGCTTTCTATTATAAAACTAGTCTTCTCCATCCATGTTTGAAATATGCTCTATGGGATAGATTCCAGACTTTTGTGTGTGGTTGTATCTACAGGTGGGATTTGGACCTTCTGGAGAGGTGGAAACACCTGAGTTTGGTCACTGAGCTACATGGAAATAGATTTATTTTAGTTCTATTGTCAGTGTGACTTTGTTTCTTGGTTCAAATTTTTTGACACAAGAGTATGTTCTTAATTATTATAAATGAAGAAATGTTCTTCATATTTGCTAGAATATAGAGTCAATTCTTTTTTAGAAAATGAATTTCACCCTTAAATTTTTGTTTCTGATGAACATATGTATGAATATTTACTTTATGAGCTGTTATTCACTACTTATATACATCACTCTGCTCAAACATTGTAGGGAGTTCATCATTTTTAAGAAGGTCCTAAGATAGAAAGTAATATCTATTTAGATTCATCTATTAGGTTTCTTGTTTCATAGTAAGGTTTATTATGGTTTCCCATTCTCGTGGATGGGTGCGTTTCTTTCAGGGAATGATGCATTCATAATTTTCTCTTGTACAGGTTCACTACGTTGTGGAAGTTCTTCATCTTCAAATATTGTGATTCCAGATGGTTGGTCTCCATCATGTTTAACATCAAGATATCCTTAGGGATAATACAAAGGAAGAAGTATAGCTTTGAGAATTGTTATAAGCTTGTGGATGGGTATGTCAGTGGCTACTCGTACAATAGGAGTAGTTCCACAAAGGTTGGTCACTTCGTCCACTCTGGGTATGTACTTGGTGTTGTAATATCAATTGCTAATTGTTTTCTTCATTTAATCTTTAATTTTATAAAATTATGTGATTGCGTCAAAATACAGAGAACTATTGGTTTCATCAAGTCACACAGTTGACTTCTTGGTTTTGTTCTATTTCTATTGCTATTCTAACTATTCAAGCAACTATCTGGGGGTAAAGGCCTTTGTATTAAAATATGTGAAGCCACGCTTATGCAAGAAAACTAGAGACATGCAGTGAATTGCATTTGATACCCTAATAGTTAACCCTAGTGGGTTGCTATTTATATTCTCTATTTTTGCTATTTTGCATATAAAGCTCAATAAATATGTGGTATATTGTACAAATGTACTTGAACTATGATATATATTGTACATATAAATATCTAATACATGGGAACTTTATACCAATGGTGAAAACATCGATATATCCAACCCAATTTACAACCCACTCCCCTCCACCCCTCCCAAACTATTGTTGCTACTCTTTCTTCAAATATCCAACCACCACCTTCTCCTTGTTGCCACCATTGCATGTCCCTCCAAATAACTAAGTTATGGTATCCTCTATCTATCTTCCTACCCTAGATTTAGTCCACCTCCTTTCTTAAGGTTGACATGATCTGATCTCTATGTATTAAGCACCTCTCATTCATGTCTCTTCCTAAATCTAGTATGTATGCTTTTAGTGAATCTATTGTAGTGACATGATGGTTTCTATTTGTATTCACATATATGTTCTATAGTATTTAATTTCTACATGTGTGCCATATGGAATGCCATTTTGTATCAATTTCTTTTTCACCAGCCTTTTTGTAATCATGGATTCCTTAGCATCCAATGATAGCTCTGACAATACTATCAGGTGGTTTACTTATATAAAACTCAAACTCCAACAACTGCATCATTTGGGCTCAGTCTTGGATCCATATCCAGTTTGATAGCCCTACTAAAGCACATCAACAAGGCGCTAACTATGAAAAATTAAGTGATCCAACAAATGGAGTCTAGGATGAGATGGATTTTTGGGTTCTCTCCTATATTCTCAATAGCATTGAGCCTATTCAAATTGTAACTCATCTTCTATATATAAAAATAAGGCACAACCTTTTGTAGACATTTTCTTCAACAAATTACCTCCTACATCTTTAGGCCCTAGAAGAAAATAAGTGCTCAATAGTTAACTCATCCACCTATGTCATTGCTCTCAAAGTAAAGAAGGGAGAAGGGTTTGTCTTCAAGTATAGTATTCATTGATGCATCCAGGGACCATTCCTTCCTCTTTGTCATTGCGGATGTCAGTATGATATTATTATTACGTCCACTACCATTATTGTTCTTCCTCCCTTCGTCTATTCTAGAACTTAATCTTGTTCACATGAATACATAAGAGAATGAAATCTTAGATGAGACTTCCTATTTGGACGTCCAAACTTCACATCAAGCCATAGCTCCCTTCTATTCTTTTGTGGTGGTTGGTACATGGTCCTCAAGATATTCAAGATGAGGGGAATCACCTAGAATGAAACCCTTCCATTCAAAATGAATAATATCTATTATTTTATTGCATGAATAACATCTGGTTTGAATGATTATCATGTTGGTTCTTGATTTCTTTAGGATAAGTGCCATATATTAAGATAAACCTGTCAGTCTATGAGATTTAACTATGTAGAGTGATAGTTTCAACATTACAATTACTTGGATCGATTGCAGACATGTTATGGCTCAATCTATTACGTTATCTTCTCTAGGCTTGTGGCTTAAAAACTTTCTAATAAATTTGCATGCCCCATCCTACCATCACCAACCGACAAAAATTTTGTTCGTATGATAAATTTCTAAATTTGTACGTATTAGTATTATGCGCAAGACATTCTAAAAAATTGGAAGAAGATGTGGAAGGTAAGTGATCAATGTTTGTCAAGTTATAATGTACCAATGAATCAAATAAATTGTTTACAAATATAGGAAGTAAAATTCAATTTGTGTTAGTTCTCAGATTATATATTCAAATCTATACATAAGTGGATTAATAGATAAAATTTTGGTTGCATTATTTCTCTTATGATCGATTATTCTTAGTGTGCATTGCATTTTAAGTGTGCCTATTCTAATGTGTACATTTCCTGATCACATTCGCTTCTCCTGTATTCTTATTAATACATCTTGCACACATCCCAACAGTTCCCATTCCTCTTTGGACCCTCTTCATGTTAGATATAAGAGCATTATGCATTTCCTACCACATGACCGTCTTCATCTTTTGTGGCATGTAGGAAGTATCTTACAAGTTTCTCCAGACTCTTGAGCTGACTACTGGTAAAGGCTGGTGTAGAGGAGTTTATCAGGTGCTCTGTTGTGTGCTTAGCATCCTGTGTTTGCACTACAAACTGAGGCATATGTGCAGCTGTTTATCACTCCACAATGTCTGAAAACATGGGTTATAAAAAGGGTTCATCATTTCTATGGTTGTAAATCAATCCCATTCCTTTCAATTCAGGCATTCCACTGATTCTGAAGTCTCACTTATGATGCCTTTGGCCTATTTTTCTGATTTAGTTTCTGACGTGAGCCTCTCATTCTTGACCTTGTTGACATTTTTACTGGTTGATCATCTTATATTGTATGTTCCGATATGTGCATATATTTCCTGACTCTATGAACTGTTTAGTGTGGGTTCATGGTGGGGAGTTTCAAGTTCAAGCTATAGTTCACCATGGAAAATGTCTATCCAACTTAGCCAACCTTTACTGCCTGTATGGTTTGACATTCTAAACTATAAACAAATTGGTCCATGTGAAGATCTCTATTGAACCTTCAAGGTGTGTTGGCTGATTTGTACATTATCATTACCTATCATTGATTGGTTCATCTTCTTAATACTAGATATTTCAATTATGGACTTACTCAAAATTAGATTCTTATGTGTGATCTATTGCAAATGTAGTGAAATACATGTCTTCCTCTCAAATTTCATCATCTCTCGGCATACCTTCCAAAAATGCAATTGCTATCATTGTCTACTTTTCTAAACAACAAGGCAAGCAATAAAAAGAACCATCTACAATAGATGGAGAAGGATGTATATCAACATTGTTTCACTTTGTGCTTGTAAGAACCATGTGGAAGTGTTGGATAAGATTGGCAAACCCAATTGAGTTAAGCAAGCCATAAAAGGTCATAATACATCTACTAAGATCATTTCTATCTATACATCACATGTACCAAGCTTGTCTAACACAATTTAGTTGATAATGTTTTAAAAGGATTAGTAGATGAGCTACTCTTCCAGTTTAATGATCTAATTTACATGCAGGGTTCTAATCTATTTATTCTAGTGCAGAAATTTTGTCTCTCTTCTTTCATAGGATTTTGCAAGAACTCTAAAGCTTGAGTTTTTTTATCTCATTTCTCATCTGGTTATATGTATGTTCTATTTGATGTTCATTTATGTTAATGCTCTGATGAAGTTGGCCGTATTAATGCTGGCTTTAAGCTAAGTTTCTACTGAAGTTTATCTTAATGAACACATTCATGTGTTGTGTGTGCCATGAAACCAACAACCAACCACATGATGTTCATCAGAAACAACATGAAGTTACACTAAGAATGTGTTTATTTTCCACACAGGTTATGAACTCAATTTGAAGCATAGGAGCCCGAGACCAATCCACCAATATCAAGGGAGAATCATTAGACCACAAAAGCATGAGCATGGATACTTTCTGACCTGCAAACATCACCTTTTGCAAGCCTACATGACAAAAGTCCAAAAAGCAAGAAATTGTAATCAAGTAGATTCCATATCATGAAAAGAAGTAGAATGTTGGAAAGCATCAATGCCAACTGCATCAGAAATGGTAGTGGTCATTCCCTTTTCTTCAACATGTACCCAATTGTCAGAGATTGCATATCAGATTTTTGAGATTCCATCTGAGTAAATTTTGTGTTCTCGCATTCATTAGAATTCACAAGAGCCCCTTTTCAAGGTAAGTCAATTCTTCACAATGCTCAGAGTTTTCTGTGCAGTGTGAATCATGACCAGCAAGGTGTTTTTGACTTGTAGGTGTAACTAACTCTGGACTCAAATTCACTTCAGATATAAATGTAGTAGTTCCATATGATTGATGATTGTTCAGTGCTAGGTCAATCCTATCTATTTTTGGACCTGAAGGCTGCAACTCGTTGTTTATCAAATCAAGTGAGACAATAGAGCTTACCTATATTTCTATTTTGTAGACTACATAATAAGAAACATCTTTGTCTTCACTCACATGCTCACAAAGTTCTACATTTACAGTAGACTTTCTGCACCCTAACACATCTTCATTTCTATCATTGGATGTGTTTTCATTGCAGTTTGAAATTATCGTTTCAACAGTGTGTCCAACATCACAGTTTAGATATCACAATCACTAGATAAAGAAGGAGCTTTCAGTGCGTACAATAACCCAAATCTTCACTACTTCTAGAGCCTCTCCTTTCATCTACGTTCACATAGGTATCTACAATAACTAGTTGGTAATATATATTAGTTAGTGCAAAACATAACGTTTTAGTTAGTTGAAAATATATTAGTTAGTTCAAAACAAAACATAACATATTATAGTTGGTAAGTATTCTATTTCCAGAAAATGTTGCTTCTCAAGATTTCTTATTGAATGAGACCATTTTTCATCTATACACGTGTTTGTTTTGCAGCAGCTAGGGAACTTCCCAATCAGCACCTCAACATCGATAATGTTCACATTATAGCCAGGATGCATCATCCCAAAGTAAGCACATTGTGTTTACTGGAGTCAGGAATATATTCCTTGTTTTGTGACTTGTCAGTTTTGCTATGGTGTATAAACCAGATATCACATGGCATGAGATATTCTTTTCTATTTGGTTCTGAGACATTATAAATGCATATATATTTGCATATAGTGCGTGATTGAGTTTCTGATGTTTCTTTTGATACTCAGGTTTTTGTTGTTGCAATTTCAAAGAGGAAGCAAAGTTTCCCATCTAACACTGAGATACTTTGTGTGGGGTGACAGATTGCTCTGCATCTTGGTAACTCTGGATGAGATTCCAACATTATCAGGCACCTCCGCCACACAGATAAATTCAGGTAAAGAGCTTATTGAGAAGACAACATTAGTACACCGATGTCTTTGGCTAGACATAACATCTATTTTTACATGCAGATACTTGGACAAGGCTTGCATGACAGTTCAAGATGGCAGCAACATTAAGGAGTGTCTGGAGACTATGCTCAGTATCTGAGGTTGAGCAAGTAAAATTGGTACTCTCAGTCATCCCAATCTTCTCCTGCACCATCATCTTCAACACGATCCTACAAAAACTCCATACCTTCCTCGTCCAACACGACAACATCATTCCAAGCCATCCCATACATCATGCTCATCATCCTGTCCCACTCTATGAGACCTGCTTTGTCCCTCTCACATGAAGGATAACATGCCAAGAATATGGCATTCTGTGGCGCATCGGTGTCGACAAGTTTTAGCTGAAATAATTGATTCTAAAATAAGAGAAAGAACATCTTCACAAGAGGGAAACCCTACTCAACCAAGTCAAGATTGTCTTGTTTATATTTTTTAATCCAACGCATGCTCTTCTTCGTGATGTTGCAACAAAAACAAGAGCTCAAACAAAAGAAGACAATAAGGATGTTAAAATTAGCCAAGAAAGACACAACTCTTTCACAAAGATGTTAGTTGGACATTGAATCATTGATATATGTATATACGTTTTTTGTACACATGTAATAGGGGCAAGGTATACATCCTCCCCATGTACATTCAGCGCTTCATTATAAAATGAAAGTAAGATTGTTGGCATAATGAGCATAACTTTCTCTAAATACTACAATGTTGTTACTAAAAGAGCTTGTGTACTAACAAGTTCACAATATATATATATATATATATATATATATATATATATATATATATATATGTATGTATATATATATATATATATATATATAGTCAAACTAAGCATATATGTATGTGTAATAAATGACACTACATATGTCCCCTAAAAAAATGACACTACATATGTAGCTAGATGCATAATCAATTACATATATATGTATATAGTAACTGCTACCTTTCCCTACAAATTAAATACATTTAAAATGTATTAACTTCATGTTTTTGCTACATACTGACTATATATGCAATTGTAGTCATACATTTAGCTATACTTATACTTATATTTAAATATGTAAGAACACTATCTAATTACGCTTCCGGATACATATGAATTTGTAGTGAATGGATAATGTAACTACCTATTTGAAAAATATAGTTCAAGGCTTTAGCTATGCAAGCATATACTATAATTTGTATGTGTAAAGAAATATGTAGTTAAAACCTTTAGCAACAAAATATGGGGTTTTCATTATAATTTTTTTTGTAGTTAAAGACCATTTTTTAGTAGTGGAATCCATCCAGCAAAGCTTTCTAAAAACAATCTCCCCTCACACCTAGAAGGAGAAGTGACGAACAAAGTTTCTACTTGAGGTCTTTTGCTCAATCACAGTAATGTCAGAGCTAGAACTCATGACGTCATTCTCACACATCAATAGAGCCACATATCATTGGTCACTAAAGATGGCGTTAAGAAATGTGATCAGAGAAGCACGACTAAGATGGATCTGACATCGGATCATATATCACATTCAAAGGCACCAGGGATAGTGGTCTCATCGCCCCAAGTCCCATGATTTGCTTCAGTGAGAGAGATGGATGGAAATCAGCAGATAGCTTCTCTGATCCTTCATGAAACATCTGTTGATGTCCTACAACCTTTATCTACCACGACTCCCAAACTAGAGGGAGACCTTGAGCTTGGAGTGCCACTAGGCCACAGAAGCTTGCTAAGGAGTCCTTGTGCACCATATACAGATGGAATGGGACCAAGAGGTTGGTGAATTTCTTTCCAAAATGGATCCATTGTGGCAACACATGTAGGAGTGGAGAACGGACCTTGCACATCCCGTCCCTACGGTTGGGGCATGCAAAGAGGAGGGGAGTCAGACCGATTCATGAAGAAATAAACCAGATGAATCCCTCGATTTAGGGAAAACTAGGCAGTAGACTGTGCATCTATGGGGCATGGAGTAGCCTTCATCTTGATCCTAGCTATGGGAATCAAATGACCACAATGATATCAAATAGGTAAATTTCCTTCTAATTTCAAAAAATAGACTTACCTTTGTGAAATTGTTAATAATATCTCCATTGGCCAATAAATCCCCCAAAAATTCACTGGATTCTAAAAAATTCGTACTTTATTGTAGATTTCCTCTTTTGGACTTTACTATATATTTTTATCGACCATATCTAATTTAGATTATGACACTCCCTTTAGGATTAGTTAACCTCTAATAATTAGCAAATGATTGATATAAATTTTTGAGAAAAATACTACTGATCCCTAATATCCCTTGGAAACTTAATATGGACTCTAATATGATTATAATTTTGAAATATTAGGTCTTCCACAATTAGTGAATATTTATATGCTTTAAACTTTATATTAATTCCTGGAAAAAAGTGAAAGAATCAGAAAATTATGAAAATTGAACCAGACCCTAATTATGACCCATTGATCAGTATAAAAAACATTTAATAGAAAGTTTGAGAAATTTCAACATAGATTTGGATAAACCCTAGTTCGGACCTAGATATCAAGTTAAATGATAATCCTATAATTTAAAGATGGTTAATTTGTTATTAATGAGATGATGACCAGAGATGCAGATGGTCCATAATATAAATGTGAATATCTAAAGTAAGGTATGTGGGACTATCCTCATTGATGATTGTCTAGTCCATTTTGACTAGAAGCATATACTAGGTGTAATGTCTCTATTTCACCTCTTGACCTGTTTGATATGTTTTATGAATTGTCTGGCTTATGTAGTTGTTTGTATTAATTTATTTTCTAGTGAATAATCTTTTAACATTATATACATGTCTTGCAAATAATCGTTATCATAAATGATATGCCCATTAAGATTGCCCAAATTATGATGATGATGATCATGATGATGATATTGATATTGGGTACAAGTGACCTTCTCACCTCAGAGGGTGGAACTTGTACAAAATAGTATCTTCCTACTTTGAATGGAGAGATGGAACTAGTTGACGTCCCCCATCTCGTTATGGTGATGGAGCCAGATATATATAAGCATGCATGTTGATATCAACATAATGAGAAAACTTGTAATAAAATATTATAGAATAAACTAATATATTGATCAAAGGGTTTCCTATTTGTTTTATATACTGCAAGCAATATTTTTGTAATACAATACAATTATCCTTTATTTCTAAAATTTTATGTCCTTTATGGGCCCAACATACTCAGGACATTTTTGCTGACTTGTTTTCTTGTTTTTATAATTTGTAGGTGTAGAGCTAGCATGGGAAAAGATGGCTTGTGAGCAATTGTATGGCTGTACCTATTGTATAAAGATCCTATATAGAATACATGGTCATAGACTTGTAAAACTCTTCTTTCAACATGTAAATGTAATTTTTAATAATTAATGTTATAATAATATTACATGTTGAATATTGACATTATTCATGGGGTATGCATCTCGTTTATTATTAATTTGTTCTCGTCCTTCTACATTCACACTTTGGTATCTTCTTTTGTTCACATATTTATAGTTTATGACAAACATACATAGAGACCTATGCATTTTGGTTTGATACCATTTGGTAAGGATCCATTTTTACTACGTCCAAACAACATTGCGTAGAAAGTTAGTGTTGAAATGACTCAAATGTCCGATCCTAGAATGGAAAAGAAGGTACTAAAATGCATATATATGAGTAAAACAACATCAACTTCAATCATCATCAAGAACCAAAGGTTTATGCAACACCACCCCTAGCAAACAAAAATGCTCAAAAGAAACTCCATAGATATGCCATGGAATTTAGAGTTCTACTAGCTTTGATTTTACAAAAACCCATGGATGTTACATTTAGCCTTGCATGATGTTTCCAGAAGATATACACATCATTCATCATTTAGGATCATCTACAATATTGAAAGTAAAAATTGACGCAAATGCTTTAGTATGTTATGTAAAGATATGAGATCACAGTTTAGAGGTATATATAACTTTTTTCTTGTCTAAAAAAATTATATTCATGAAAAATGAAAAAAAATTAAGTGATTTCTTTTTAGACAAATCATATTTTAAATGTGTTTCCAATATTTATGACAACTACATAATTTGGCCTATGACAAACTTTCTAAAGAAGGATTCCATGAGGGACCTCAAAGGTTGAAAGTTAAGAGATAATCTTTTTTCTAATTTTTTATGTAACACAAGTATATCATCCAAAAACTAACCTTGTTTCATGTGGTTCCCTTGTTTTAGACAAGTAGGTTTACATGCATATTATCACATCGACAAATTCACTACGAGTGAAATCACTAGTGTTTACTGAGATTAAGTACAGTAATCACCACCCGCAAGCAGAAGATCTTATTGTAGTATTGTTAGGGTTAAAATGAAAGGACAATATGTTTAGGAATCAACTGAAAGGACAAGTATGAACAACCATCGGTTGTCAACCAATTATTTGTACAAAGAGGCCAATTTGAAGGCTGGGCAGACTGATGTAACCCAGCACTAGGGGGGGCACTAGTGGAAAAAGGTTGATGGTCCGTATTGATGGAACATCTTCTAATGAAAGGGTAGAATGAGGAAAACCAATGGCTTAGTAGGTGTAATGTCATCTGATGGTTTCAACATCTGATGAAGGGAGAAATAAAAAAAAATATGGTATATTTCTTCAAAATTTTCTTGTTCCTTCGAATCGATACCGACTAGCAGGACCACCGCCTCCTATATTCCTTACATGCAATGAATTAATTCCTGCCATGAAACTTAGGAATTTGGTTCAAAACCTTACAAATTATCATAAAACAAAGAAAACCTAAAGGCAAGCTAGTTTTAAGCTAAAATGATGAAGATAAATGCAAAAGCCGGCTGAAATGTGACTATAATTGGGATGAATGTGCATTCATCAAACAACCTTAAACTTAAATGTTTCTCATCCCTGAGTAACATAAAATTTGAAATAGCTACCAAATGAATACTTTGAAACCATGAGATTGCGTCACCTTCACATCATGCTCATTTTCCTACAACTTGATATGACCTAGCAACCAGCTTCCCGAGACCAACACATTTATCCATATCGTCATTTCCAATTTTGCTTCCCAAAAACACTTCCTCACCAATATTCCCAATACCACACACGTCTAGGAGTCTTCTTGAGTATTTAGAGAATCTCGTAGAACAAAATGTATGCAAATGATTTGAGACTGGGGTGCGTGAAAATGATATCAAAAATGAGACATTCAATATGTCTCTGGGTAGAAAATGGAGATATGGGGGTTGCAAATGGAAGATGAAAATCTCTCCTCAATTTGTATTACTTTTATTTGTGCAAATAAATATATTACATAACTTTTTTTCTTTTTATTTTGTACACATTGGCACCTTTTCTTTTTAGTGGTACACCCTTATAAGAAGAGAGGGGTATGGAAGAAGCGAATAGATTGTAGGAGGGGTGTGTCACTCGAAACTTGGAATTTGGCACTTTTATGGCATTTTTTTTCATTTTATCAATGGAAGGTTAGAATATGGAAGAAGATGGGTCACATCAGCATGCAACTTGATTTACAGTTTAGTGCACTAATTTCTTCTCCTATTCCCACTATGCTCAAATAGTGACATGATAAGGGAAAAAGTGATGATTCCATGAACTTGTTTCACTAGTCAGTTAGAAGAACAATGTGTTCAATTCTCTCAGTTCCTCAAAAACCTGCCATCATTTTTGGGGAAATAAGATGTTCCAATTCCTAGGCTGGATTTGGTGATTTCTAGCCATTGGTTGTTTCAAAAATTATCCATTGTGAGGTTTTGCATTGATTAAGGGGAGTTAAATGATGATGATTAGAATGGATGAAAATAGAAAACTTGAATCGAAGTCATCTAGGTAATGGCATTTTTTTACTCTAAAAAATATATTTTTGAAAAATTTAAGTTAAATGCAATACATGAGGTATGCGATGATAAGATCATAAGTTCAAACAGATAGGTCAGGGTAGAGAGTAGAATACATACCACACACCCTCCACCCCAAACTTATACATTTTCTCAAACCTAAACAAACAGTAAATATAAGATGGAGGGGAAGAATTGTGCTGGTTGGACCACATGTTGTGGTTTCTCTCTATTCAATAAAAGTAATTCACCTACAATTAAATTGTTAGAACTAATGATCTTGTCATGGGATACACCAATTCACTAAATGCAATACGAACTAATATGTAATAATAAATTAAAAATGAAAGTAACACTCAGGTTGCCTCCCGAGAAGAGCTTTTGTTTAACGTCATTGGCTCGATGCTTGAAAATCAATCATTATATGTTGGAGGGAGAAATGGGAGTGGTTGGTTGGCCTGCATACCGGCAATAGTAAAATAACATTTGAGTTGGTGGCCATTGGCTATGAATTCTCCAATTTTCTTGCTCCAAATGATAATAGCTCCATGAGGAAAGATATGTTTGAAATGAACATACCCAACCATTGGGTCTTGAAATTTCTTGGAAAAAGGCAGAGACAAGAGTTATGTAGTAATACTAGGTCACTGACGTGAGATCTTTCCTCTTCAGGTGTCCATCATGCCACATCTTTGTACAATCCATGTATATGCATGCATTTTCATATACAATCATCCTTATTTCTTTGAGCTCTTGCAGTTGAAGTAGATGATTCTCTTTTACAACACTAAGGTTGAAGTTGAGTTTCTTGATGGCCCATCGAGCTTTGTGTTCAAGACCCACTAGTAAATGACAAGAATTTCCATGGTGAGGGGGAAATGTGTAGTTCCAAGAGGAGTCTTATAGGAAATTATGTATCCCCAAAGTGTGTCATGTAGCTTGTTAGCCCAATCTTGCCTTGTCCTACTAACTATCATCTGCAAAATAGCTTTGGTCTGTTGGTTGGACACATCCACTTGTCCACTCATCTGAGGGTGGTGTGGAGTTCCCACATGTTGTAAGACAACATACCAATGGATAAGGGCTTCAAAGCTATGTTCCAGAAAATGTGACCCCCATCAAAAATTACAGTGCGGGGGACCCCAATGTGTGGAAAGATGATGTCCTTGAAAAGCTTAATTGCTTTCTTAGATTCCCTAGACTTTATGGGAATGTATTTGACCCACTTAGAGATGTAACCAACAATAATAAAAATGTAGGAGAAGTCATAAGAAGAGGGGAATGGATGCATGTAGTCCACATCCAAAACATCACAAATCTCAACTCCTTGAAAAAGATTGAGGGGCATCTCATCCCGCTTGGAAATATTACCGAAGCATTGGCATTGGTCACATGACTTAATATATTGATGAGCATCCCTGAAGATTATAGGACAAAAGAAACCACATTTGAGGACCTTAAATGCAATCTTTCTGGAGCTCATGTGGCCCCTACTTCAGCCTGAATGACATTGTTCAATGATAAGAAGAGCTTCCTTTTTAGATATGCACAGACAGTAAAGGTTGTCTGATTATGGTTAGAAAAGATAAGGCTCATCCAATAGTAGTGGTGAATTTCAGACATTAACTTCTTCTTATCATTACAGATGCAAGCTGGATGAATGACTCATGTAACTAGGTAGTTCACAAAATATGCATACCATGGCATGAATCTGGATTTTTCAGCAAGTGGTCATTAGGTAAGGAGTAATAGATAGGGTATATGTCACTATAATGAATATGAAATATGCTAAGACCATTAGCATCAATATTTTACTTCCCTTTCTTGTCATTTATTTCCCAATCAAACTCCTATGGTAAGATCTATCTGGTTATCCTAGGATTTGTGTCTTTTGTCGACATAAGGTACTTGATGGAAACATGATCAGTTTAGACAACCATTTGTGAGCCAATCAGGTAGGAGTGAAACTTGTCAAAAACATAGACAATAGTGAGTAGCTCCTACTTAGGTTGCATAGTTCTTCTACATATCATCAAGTGTCTTGCTTGCATGGTAAATAACATGATGGTTCTTATCAACACACTACCCCAGAACTGCCCTACGACATAGTCACTGACATCACACATGAGCTTAAAAGGAAGTGACCAGTCTGGGTCTTGAAGGATGGGAGTAGAGATAAGAGCTTCCTTGAGAGTGTTGGATCTTTTCATGCATACATGATAAAAGATAAAGTGCACATCCTTCTATAGAAGAATTGTTAGAGGCTTGGTAATATTACCAAAGTCACAAGTGAACCTCCTATAGAATCAGGTAAATCCCAGGGATTCCCAAATTTTAGTGATGGTAGTTTGAGGAGACATATTAACAATCACCTCTATCTTTGTCTTATTGACATCAATACCTCTGGAACTAATGCAATATCCTAGAACAATGCCATCCTTCACCATGAAGTGGCATTTTTCCCAGTTAAGAACCAAATTCTCATCTTCAAAACATTCTAGGACAAAGGAGAGATGGTGTAGACAAAATCCAAAAGAATCTCCATAAAACGAGAACTCATCCATGAAGATTTCAGTTATGCTTTTAGTGAGGCTGGAGAAGGTAGCAGACATGTAATGTTGTGAAGTGGTAGGTACATTGCATGGTTTGGAAGGCATTCGACAGAAACTGTACGTGCCAAAAGGTCACGTGAATGTTGTCTTTTCTTGATCACTATGATGGATGGGTATTTGGTAGAAGACATGATATCCCTCTAGGTAGTAGAAGAACTCCTCATGTGCAAGTTCCGATAGGACTTCATCAAGAAAAGGGATGGGGCAGTGGTACTTTCGAGTTGTATTATTGAGCTTGCGGTAATATGCGCACATATGGCACTTGGTAATAGTGTGGGTGGGAATAAGCTCATTTTCCACATTTAAAACAACTATAGTACCACCCTTTTTTGGTATTACATGCATAAAAGTAGAGGGAACACTGCCTCCAACACTCCTCAGGTATGATGAAGTTCTAACCTGGTATAAAATTGGAATTTGATTAAAAACCTTATAAATTATTATAAAACAAATAAAACCTAAATGCAAGCTAGTTGTAAGCTAAAATGATAGAGACAAATCCAAAGTAGTATGAAAATGTGACTAAAACTAGTATAAATGTGCATTCATAATTGGTACACCGAGGCTTGTACCCTGCCTCGAGAATGTAGGAAGGCACAACATGGGTGACGTATTGGACATATATGGGTATGTTTGTAATTTTTTGATCATAATATGTTTAAAATGAAAGTTGTACTCATACAGAACATGTAGTTCAAACAAACACACACACACACACATATGGGATTAAGAGAGAACAATTTCTCCCCCCTCTCCCATAACCCATGGCGGAGGTCAGATGCCCGGGAGGGTGATAAATCAAGAGATGCTTCTCCGTGTGGTTTCGAACCTGGGACCCTTCATTGGGGACCAGCGGAATTCGCCAACCGGGCTATTCCCTTGCCGACACACACACACACACATATATATATGTATGTATATATATAGTTATTTGTATATTTATATCCAAACATCTTTCATTTTTCATACAAACAAACAATTAAATACCATTAGTAGCATAAACAAGAGGTAAAGTGTATCTTGAAACAAGTGAATTAGTCCAGAGAACTTGATTAGATCTTACAAAAGAATCATTCAATATGATCTCAAGATATAAGTAAGTATTGTTTGAATACAATTTAGAAAATTTATATATAAGAGAATTTTAATGAAGGTTGGATTTTTCACCTAGATTCAACATTGTCTCATTCAATAATTGATTTCTTGATCCCAATGGTCCATGTAAGTTCAACATAATTTTTCATATTACGCAATAGTTAATCATTGATTTAGGGTGAAACCTTCCAAATATGTCACATGTTTAAAATCAATGTTTCCTTTATTTTACTAGGGAAGTAATTAGATATGTTAAGACAAATGACTTTTTTTGGTCAGGGTAAGGTAAATGATTTAATCATCAAAAGTTCATAATATGTAGTATTTCATGTCACATAGACAATAATATTGCAGAAGAGTATTAAAGATTGGATTTTGTGTATTATCTAAGAGGAGAATGTCGGGGGGCGCAGGGGAAGTGGGGGCGACGGGGGAAGAGTTGAGGACGGGTGTCTGAAGACTCATGAAGAGTAATAGCAATTGCCGTAGAGGAATCAAAATGGAGATGGATGGAACCTGATACAGGAAATGAAAGTGAGGACGGTAATATTGGTATAGTATACCCTGAGAGCCAATCATATGATGAACAATGAGGCATATGATACTTGATTTGATAATGATAAAGGTAATTCCATCTATTATGTTTCTCTCACTCATGAGATTATGTCACATACATGATAGATGTATAAAGAATGATGTGACTCGATGACATATGTCTTTAGGTTAAGCACCTACACAATGAGACCATATGTATCATAAGAGTACATACATTCTTGTTATGTCCCTAATCACATATTACTGTGGAAGAAAAATGGATAACAGTAATACATAAGACTAGAGTATGTGTTGACTGATGATAGAATCCCATTACTCATGATATGTGATATCTAGTCAAGCACACAGATATATGTTAGAGAACATTATATTGGACAGACCCACCATGAGAGTGATACATGGATATCATGGAATGGTAGTCATAATTGTCTCTCGTAGTGATGGTGGTGATTGCAGTTCTTAGTCCTAATATCACCGCACTCATCATATGTGATTGGGTACACTTTGACATCATAAAACACAGTCCTAAAACATGGGTTGTTATAACAGTGATGATTGGGTGACTTTTGATACATGGGGACTTGAATGTGAATGATAGATATTGGATTTATCCTTCCTACAAGGAGTATGATATCTAGGGCCCCTTGATAAGCGAGGCTAAGAATTGTATGGCCATACTCATGTGATTCAATATATGATATGTGAATTTACATGCATCTTAGACAGTCTGCTCTAGGTCAAGGAACATGGATTGAATGTTGTAGAGGATGATGTTCCATGCCTCGAGTTCACTCCAAATGTCAGTGACAAAGGAACTATATGATCACGGTAACACTAATCACATATTGTAGAAGAAGTTGTTCTCCAACTTTCTAAGTTACTTGGGTAGCATTGATGAATTACTAGATTCCACTCATTGCTTGTGATGTCATAAGTTGTTATGAACATTCATTGCCAATGTAAATTGGAACCTACATGGTCACACACATAGGATACCCCTGGAAGAGGATATTGTCCATGAATTTTGTTTATATTGAGACAAAAGGTGTTTAGATACTCAATTAAACATACAATTGACTGACTGGACTCAGAACTATCAAGTTCAAGTGTTAAACTAGTTGGTTAGAGTGTCAAGTCGAATGGAGACCACATTGGCAATGTCAAGACTGCGAACCGACCGGTTCACCCTTGTGAGCCAATCGAATGGTGTGAACCAACCGACCGGTTCACTTGGTGAACCATGTGGCTCACAGTCTTGCCAACTGAGTAAATAAGGATTTTCCCGGTTGGAAGAAAACTTTCACATTTTACTTGTTCAATTCGATTGGAATAAGGATTAATCTTTGCATTAATTGGAAAAGATTGAGGAAAGTGAATTGTAGGAAAGTCTGGGAAGTGAAACAACCAGTTCGCTGGGTAAATAGATCACCTCACACTCCCGAATGGCTAGTTCATTAGTGAACTGATTGGTTCGCCTGCCACAATAAAAATTATTCATAGAATTTTTGGATCCTTCTAATCCTAAACAGACTGGGAACCCTGACCCTACCCTCTACTATATATAGAGGGGTACTGGGGGATTCTCAGAACATCAATTTCTCTGCAAAGTTGTAGTCCTCTCTGGTTCTAGTAATTGAGAGAGCCTGAGCAAGTGCTACCTGACTAGGGAGGCACATCGAGGGAAAGACAACTACAGAAAAAGCAGTCTGAGTTCGAGAGAGTAGGTTGGTGCTAGTACACCAACATGAGGGTCGTCTCCTTCCTGCTAGTTCTTTTAGAATGACATGAGTTCTAGGTGGTCTGTATGGATTATCTGTAGAGGTGGGAGATGCCTTCCACTCAAGAGGACACATCAGTTGCAGTCCATGGTGGAGGTCAGAGTCCATGGTAAAGACCAGGAGCTACACAGACATTGTCCAAGAAATAGCATTGAAGACCACACATGGTTGCAAGGTACTGTCTCTAGGCAAGCGCCATGACCAAGTATATCTCACTAAAACCATTCTTTCCATTACATAGTCATTGATACAATCTCCTATTATGGGTTAATGGCCAATAAAATATTTGTTTTCGCTGCCAACTTTGAGGCCATAAAACCCAACAGTGGTATCAGATCCATGTCATTGTACTGTGTTTTTAGATAATTTGATATGAACGAATTTTGGTTTTATCGTCATTTGTTTACCGCATACGATGTGAATATCTAAAATGACTAATGTGCATATCTGACTAAATACCACATGCGACCACAAACTAATATACATATATGATATGCTATATATGTAATTGATACACATCGCCCTAAAATAGTTTTGATGGTGGATGTGTAGCATGGTTATGGCCTATAAACCCTATGTGCGATTGGTTGGTTATGGTTGTTTACATCTCAATTTGCATAATGAGCCTATTCCTTCAACTCCATAGGTAACTCGAGATAACTCAAGATCCTTTCTCTTCTACCTTTTCTCCCCTCGAATGTAACTCCATGTTTCCCAAAGATTATGTAAAAGTAGGATATTTTATTTTTTGTTACATTGAAGAATAAGACGCTCAATGCCATATGAGCCGACCACCTGGAGGACTGAGGAGGATTACAAAGGAGCCAGATGGACCGATTGATGGCCCAACCACTTGTTGGAGGTGTCCAGACATCAAAGGCCAATCTAACCAACTAACCAGCTAGGAGGCGAGCCGATTGTGTCATAGGATGAGCCAATCAACCTAGAATGGTTCAAGCACAAAGATCTTCATCAACAACATGTTGCATATGATGTAGACCTTAGATGTTTGTAATTCCTTATGTCTCCAAGGAATTACAATAGGATGACCATAATCATCGCTTTTATCGATATTACATGTTTCTCATTGTGGTTATCGCATGTATATGATACATACTATAATAATGTGGTGATTGGATATGTATATGTACTTATATAAAATTCCTCAATAAAATATTTAAGTCTAAGATTCCTTCCATAAGTGGCACACATGAACATCTTGATCGACCAAGTGCAATTTATGCCAAAGCATGGTGCACGTTCCATCTCGTGGAAGTGTGATGGTAGGAATGTAGGCTCTACCAAAGCAGGGTGCATGCTTATCGTGTCGGCATTTGGGTCAGACTTAACTGGTGATTCTTAGAGAGTCTAAGCTCCAAAGGCATGCATATGATCATGGTAAAGAGTTGCACATGTCATCTATCCAAGAGTTTTGTATGATGCAATTGGCATGATGGCCTACCTAAATAATTAATTTGTGGGCGATCAACCAAAGTTGACTCATAATTTGATGAAATATGGATCTTCACCACTTGAAGGTTCTACACTGCAATCTTCAAAATGGATACATGAGGATTATCAATTTGAACAAAAATAGTGGGAGTGATAATTAATTAAAGGCCTAATAATATCATCAAAATTATGAAATCAAATAAAGAAATTTTTTTTGACAAAGTGGCAAAATTATTTTGTAGAATCCAAATGATAAACACAAAACATTATCATTGCGATCAGTTCATAAATGGGATAAACTTTTAATCTAGTTTAGGACCTTTGAGAAGTGTTCTCAATGGTGAGTGTAAACTCTAAAGTCCTTGAAAGACCAAAGCCAGTTGAACCACTCCAAATGCGCCTAAGGCTAAAATTGGATGCTTACTTGAACTATGCCAATGATGCCTAAGACATCAGGATCCTTATGCTAAGCTATATGAACAATGAGTTGCTTAAACATCTTGAAGCATGGACACTCTTGAGATGGTTATACATCTTAAGAATCATGTAAATCATGAAAGGTATAATGTCTTCAAAGTAATGTTTGAGTATAATTAGACAGATAGAGATCAAGTATAATCTCATATGCTCAATATGATTGTGCATATAGATTAACTATGATAGGACAAGATTTGACCAAATATATGATTCTACAAATCATTGTGTGAATCATATAGCCAGTTTATCAAATGTTGAGAAACTTGGCCAAACCACTATTTGAAGTGTTTGGCATGTTGATGCCAAAGCATGAATGAAGAAAGGACAAATATGTAATAATGATCAATGGAGTAAAATGCATTGACTAAAGTAAGGTAGTGAAGTGTTCTGAAGCCAAACACAGGTTCAAATCTTCATCACTCAAGATATGGAGAAAGGGTAACTGTAAAAGGGAATATGTCCTTTTTCACTTATAAAGATAAAGAAAGAAAGTGCCGCCATTGTCACCTATTTGACATTGGAAAGGGAAATAACCTCTTGATAGAGGATCTTGGGAAGATGAAAGAGATAAAGATCTCTACTTCAGGACCTAAGAAGAAGTAAGCTAGAAATTGTGTGGAGTAAGAGTTACTACCATTACAGTTATAATATGACATTCATGGGCATATAATAGAATTAGTGAATTGCTATTATACACTTGTCATCAATGAAAAACATCATACATCTTGTATGGGAAAGAGTGTTATGGACTAATGTTTCATTTTGAAGATATGATCTTTTATTGCAATGCCTATGTCTCACTAACTATACTTGATAGTTAAATAGACAAATGTGAGTGACACATGTAATAAATGACATGATAACTTAAACGTGAATGCCTATAGTGATGTCATGTAGAGAGCATAAATGGGATTGAATTTCTAGAATCCATATGATGGATATCTAGACTCTTTTGGTTGTTGAACCAGTAGAGAAATGATACTCTCATTCATTGTGGAATATGAAAAAGGTTCTTCACTAGATGTAGTGGGAGGATGATTATTCTATTAAGTATTATACATATTGATGTATATAGACCTTTTAGAATAAATGCTAAACATAATCACTAGTACTTCAATGTATTTACTTATTACCTCAATAGGTATGATAGTTTGTATTTAGTGAAATACAAACATGAATCTCTTGAAGTGTTCAAGAATATTAGAATGCAGTACATAATTATCTTGGTATAAATATTAAATTTCAATATGATCGATTTGGAGATACTTTGAACCACGAGTTTGAGAAAATTATGGAAGATCGTGATAATGTGTCATGATGGACTCCACCTGAAACACAATGATAGTGTATCATGAAAAGTGTATCTGAAAGAAGGAATCACGCCTTGTTGAGTCAGAGTGTGATTACTAAATCTTAAAATTTCCTTTTGGGCACATACTTTACACTGGGAATAAAGAGAATCACAAAATGTTGTGGAATCTCAAAGTTCCTTAAGTAACATATAGAACTCATGGTCCTGGTAGAACACACCTAGAGCTTGAATGATATATGATATCTTATGGACAAGAAGGCAGTGAGTTGATCACATGATGAGTCAACGGTCTTCCTAGAGGATAATGAGAACCAGAAACTGAGATTTGGCTTGAAGCCATGAAACCAAGATGGACTCCATGTACATCAACAAAGTATGACCTTGGTTGATCCACCTGAAGGGGTAAAATCCATAGGGTACTTTTGGGTCTTTCAGAAGAAGACTGACATGGAGGGTAAGTTGGTTGAAAAGAGTTTCTAACAATTTCAAGGTGTTGAACATGGTGAAATCTTTTTAGTAGTTACCATGGATAAATCCATCTGGATAATGCTTACCACTGTAGCTTAATATGACTATGAAATTTGGCATATTGATGTTAAAATTGCATTCCTTAAATAGAATATTGTGCAAGATGTGTATGTAACACGTCCTAAAGGTTTTATAAATCCAATAATGCAAATAAAATCTATAAAGATGCATACATCAATCTTTGGATTGAAGTAAGCACCTCAGAACTGGATCTTCAATTTGAGAAGATAGTCAAAGAGTTTGACTTGAGTCAGAATAAAGATGTAATGTGTGATTACAAGAATTAAGTGGGAGCATATATATATATATATATATATATATATATATATATATATATATATATATATTCCACATATTGATGGGGGGTATCATCCTTATACTACAAAATATGGAAATGAAGTACATTCTAAAATGTTTTTAGAGAAGCATCCTATGTGATAGGAATCAAGATCTATAGTGATAGATCAAGAGGGCTTCTTGTCCTAGGAAAGAGAACATACATTAGCAAGATGCTGAAAGGGTTCATCATGATAAGAGAAAACTTTTCCATGTTCTGTGGAGTTAGTCTCTCAAGAGCCAAGTGTCCCAATTCTTATGAAGAATAAGGAACACATGGATAGATGCCATAAGAATTTGCAATTGGATCTATCACGTATGAGATCATCTCGTTATCTTATATGTATTGGACATGACTAGAAAATATGAACTAATTATATTGCATGTATTGGACATGATAAGAAAATACAAACTCATCATCTTGTATGTATTGGACATGGCAAGAAGATATGAAATCATCATCTTGTATGACAAGATGATATAAATATCCAGTTATCTAGCATGTATTGGACATGAAAAATGGATATCTATCAAACTCTAGTAAGAGTTACTAGAATACCATGAAGGACATCTTTGTGTACTTGTGAAGTACAAAAATGATTAGTTCTTTAATTATGGTAATAAGGAAGAGTTGGGTGTAAAGAGTTACACCGATGCAAGCTTCTAAAATGACAAATTTTTTTTTTGACCTTGGAATAAGAATTGTTAGTTGCAAATGTTCCAACATAAAAAAATTGATTAATTCTACAATAAGAAGTCAAGTACATTAGTGTAATGAACATTGTAAAGGATATTGTATGCATCTAGAAGTTCATATGGATGAACTTATGGAAGTTTCTGACCATTAGTGACTTAGTAGTAATATTGTTACAACAATAGAGTTGCTAGTTAGGTAAAGGAATTTCATATAGCATACTACGACGCTTCCATCTCATACAAGTTGTTGTACAACGATGGGATGTGAAACATGCAATATACCGACTTGAAGCAAATGTTGCTTACCCACTATAAAAGCACTTGTGCATCAGAAACATGATGGACATGTTAAGATCACTTGGAATATGATTCATGGGTGATTGGCTCTAAGTGCAAGTAGGAGTCTATTGGTATAGTATACCTAGAGAGCCAATCATATGATGATTGCAATGAGGCATATGATACTTTATTTTATAATGATAAAGGTAATTCCATCTATTATGTTTGTATCACTCATGACATGATGAAACATACATGATAAATGTCTAAATAATGATGTGACTTGATGACATATGTCTTCAGGTTAAGGACCTGAACAATGAGACCATATGTATGATAAGAGTACATACATTCTTGTTATGTCCCTAGTGGGATATTATTGTGGAAGCAAAATAGACAACAAGAACACATAAGAATAGAGTGTGCGCTAACTGATGATAGAGTCTCATTAGTCATGATATGTGATATCAAGTCAAGCACACATATATATGTTAGAGAACAATGTATTAGACAGACCCACCGTGAGAGTGATACATGGATACCATGGAATGGTAGTCATAATTGTCTCTCATAGTGATGGAGGTGATTGTAGTTCTTAGACCTGAAATCACTACACTCATCACATGTGATTGGGTACACTTTGACATCATCAAACACAATCTTGAAACATGGGTTGTTATAATAGTGATGATCGGTTGACTTTGACACATGGGAACTTGACTGTGAGTGATAGATATGGGATTTGTCCCTCCTACAAGGAGTATGATATTCAGGGCCCCCTGATAAGTGAGACTGAGAATTATATCACCATACTCATGTGATTCAATATATGATATGTGAATTCACATGCATCTCAAATTGTCTGCTCTAGGTCAAGGAACATGGATTGAATGTTGAAGAGCATGACGTTCCATGCCTCGAGTTCAATACAGATGTCAATATCAAAGGAACTACACAATCACGGTAACATTAATCATATATTGTAGGTTGAAGTTGTTCTCCAATTTTTAGAGTTACTTGGGTAGCAATGATGAGTTACTAAATTCTTCTCATTGCTTGTGATGGCATAAGTTGTTATGACCATTCACTAACAACATAAATTGGAACTTTCAGGGTTACACAAATAGGATACCCCTGGAAGATGAGATTGTACATGAATGATGTTTAGATTCAGACTAAAGGTGTTTAGGTACTCAATTAAACACACAATTGACTGACTGGACTCATAACTATCAAGTTCAAGTGTTGAACTAGCTGGTTAGAGTGTCAGTTTGATTGGATATTGCATTGGCAATGTCATGATTGCCAACTGATCGGTTCACCCTTGTGAGCTGATCAGCTGGTGTGAGCTGATCGGCTGGTGTGAGTTGATCGATCAATTCACTTGGTGAACCAAGCAACTCACAGTCCTGCCAACTGATGAAATAAGAATTTTCCCAGTTGGAAGAAAACTTTCATGTTTCACTTGTTCAATTCAATGGGAATAAGGATTAATTAGTGCATTAATTGGAAACGATTGAGAGAATAGTAGTCATGACCACGTCATGGTGAACCCAAGGGTGGATGAAGTGATTCAGCAGATGGACACTAACAAATACATGGGGATAAGAGGGAGATAGAAGTGGAGGTAAACAATGAGAAACATGGGTGCACAATTGAGATCATACAACTAAATGCATGTGATGATGATTCCTCGATAGGGAAAGAAGCAAATAACGAGAAGTAGGTAGATGGAGAAGTGACTAGATCTGATATCAGTGAACATCCTCTTACCCAAGGATGGAAAATCAAGGGTAGTGGGGCTAAGATTAAGAAGCCCATAACTACTCCCCCTTAAGAGCACCAAAGGAAAAACTTGAGGATAAACAATCACCCAAGAGGGGAGCATAGACATGTCAGAGAAGGTGTTGAGCAAATGACAATGGCGGTTGCTGCGGGAGGGAACCAACACTGATTCATTTTCTCTTTCATCATTCATGATGGAACCCATTTTGTGCTCGAACACCTGAGGTATAGGAAATGATGACAAATGCATACTAATGAAGGAGTTTCTAACAATTCACAAACCAAAGGTCATGGCTATCCTAGAACTATGAATCAGTGATGATAATGCAACCAATACCATCAAGAGACTTAGATTCCCTAACTCCTATAGTGTGGAAGCATGAGGCTTCTCAGGTGAGATTTGGGTATGTTGGGATGTAGCAAGATGGCAGGTGGAGATTATATGCAGTCAAAAACAATTCGTCACATGTAAAGTTAACAAAAACTACTTCATTTCCTTCATTTATTCCAGCCCCTAGATCGGGGTCAAACAGATACCGTGGAAGCATCTAATATGGACAGGGAATAGATTCAAGGATCCATGGATCACCCTGGGTGATTTTAGTATAGTTATAGAGCCAAAGGAAAAGTGTGGAAACAGGTGTTTTAATCACACGGAAGCCAATGTGTTTTACAATATTTTGATGGAGTAGGACCTTACAAACTTAGGCTTCTTGGGTGCAAAGTTCACATATAGGCATGGCATATTGAAGGACCGATTGGATAGAGTGATAGATAATACAACTTTCATTAACACCTACCCTAATGTTGTGGTGGAGCATCTTCTGAGAATGGGATTTGACCACTGGACCTTATAGGTCAGAACGTAGTGCACTGGTAAGAGTCTTGGCAGATTCATTAGCAAAGCCTCATGGTAGGAAAGCTTGGAGTTTAAAGCAATGCTGAATAGGACTTGGAATCTGACCCTTAGATTTGTGGAAGCACTACGGGAAGCCAGTGACGATAACTAAAAATGGGATAGGAACCAAATGAAGGAGATGAGGAAGAATAAAGATGGGCTCCTTATAAATATTAAGCGACTCTAGGATGACCTAACAATCCAATACAATGATGTATATGATACTTTGTGCTCAGATTTCTAATGGGAATTAGACAAAATCCTAAAGGAGGAGGAGATTGATTTGAAACACAGAAGCCATGTTAGCTGGTTGAAGGATGGTGAAAATAATACTAAGTTTTACCACAACTATGTATACTAGAAGAGGAGGAGGAGCTCTATTACTAGACTCAAGAATCCAATGGGAGAGTGGATTACATAAGAGGCATCACTTATGGAGCATGTTGTGCACCACTTCAAACATGTACTGATAGCCCCAGAAAGAGGGCCATCATGCAGTCATGCTGAGGTACTGAGACGTTTCAACCAGCTAAGTGCTTCTAATCTTGAGGCAATTTTCAGGAGCCCAACTACAGATAAAGTTTTCAAAATCTTGAGGGCTATGGATCCAGTTAAGGTTCCTAGCCTAGATGACATTAGTGGCCATTTCATTCTAAAGAACTAGAAGCAAGTCATTCACAATTTGTTAAGAACTGAGACAGAGGTCATAAACACGGGGATCATTCTTGTACCCTTGTGTGACTCTACCATTGTACTCATTCCCAAGGTTGTGAAACCAGAAAGTTGTGAACATTTTAGGCCAATGTCCCTAAAAAATGTAGCACTCAAGGTTGTTTCTAAGCTGGTTGAAGAAAGGCTGAAACCATTTATGCCAGTGTTAAATTTTAAGGCCCAAAGTATCTTTGTTCCTAGGCGAAAGATCACAAACAATATCATTTTATTTCAAGAACTTACACACAACATGAAGCGCAAGAAAGGAGCTATAACCATGGCCATCAAAGTAGACCTCACAAAAGCTTATGATCTAATGGACTAGGGTTTTATCAAGGACACCCTTGATTGTAGTGGGATCCCTCTCAATATCAATCAATATATTATGGTGTCTATTACGGGAGGGGAGACAACCATTGCTTGGAATGGCAAGAGGTCTACAGCCTTATGGGTGAGTAGGGGTCTTAGATAGAAAGATGTATTGTCACCGTATATCTTTGTGATGTGCCTAGAAAGATTGAGCCAACTGATAGATCTATAGGTGACTATAGGGGATTGGAAGCCGATTACGCTTAGTAGAAATGATATGAAAATTTCCCATGTTTGCATTGCAGACAACCTAATCATCTATGGAAGAGCTAGTGCCACACATATGAATATTATATTAGACTGATTTAAGATTTTTGAGAAGGCATCTGGACAAACTGTTTCACTCAGCAAAATGAGGCTATTTTTCTCAAGAAGTGTGCATGCCAGCCTAAGGAGAAGAATCGAAAGAATGTTCAAGTACTAGGAGACAAGCGATCTTGGTAAGTACCTTGGTGTCCCAATATTGCACAACAGAGTGAATAGAGATACATATAGCAGCATACTGGAGAAGTTGAATAGTAAGGCGAATGCATGGGCAGCCATGAGCGTTTCTCTTATAGGTAGGATTTGCCTTGTAAGAGCAACCTTGTCATCCTTTCCCACGTATGTTATGAAGTCACTAATGACCCCTCTCTAATTATGCGATAAAATAATGAATGAATTAGGAGATTTGTATGGGGTGGTGCACATAAAGCCCACCCTAAAGCTATAGTAGCTTGGGATGAAGTTTGCTATCCAAAGAAAAAACGAGGCTTGGGCTTAAGAAGGATGACAAAGTGGAACTTAGCACTACTATACAAGCACTCATGGGACTTGAGAAACTATAAGGATTTGACTTGGTTTTATAGAGTGAGTGACAGATACAGGAGAGCCCAACCAGGAAAAGCCTATGACAAGAAGGAACTTCTTTAAGGTTAATTCCTATATGTTACCTATGAATAGGGAAGGCACTTATTTATGGATGGATTGGTGGTGGAGAGGGGGACCGATACTGAAGGATATTGCTTTGAAACCTATTCCCCTGAATATTATTGATTTGAAAGTGGACAGTCTGGTTAATCATCAAGGTGTGTGGGACGTGAGTTTCCTCAAGGATTGGATACCCCAATAGCAGGTGGATGAGATTCTAAAGCTTCCAATCCCTACTGAGAGGAACAAACATGACTTAAGAGTGTGGGAATACACAGACCATGGGTGCTATTCTTCAATGTCAGTGTATATAAGACTAAGAACATGTAAAGGAGTACCATCAGTAGGTAAATGGGAAGCAATTTGGAAGCTAAAGACATCATCCCATATTAAGATCTTTGCATGGTTGCTTAAGTATGAGTCCTTACTGACCAAGGTGAAGAGGGTGCAAAGAGGAATAACTAGCTACATGATCTATCCTAGATGTGGAACGGATGACGAGCCTATTCTCTACTCTATGAGGGATTGTAAATTTTCCAAAGAAGTTTGGATGGAGTTGTTAAAAAATACACATACCATTATCTTCTTTCATGTTGGGAACCTCAAAGAGTGGCTACAGCAGAAGTAGTATGAGGAGGACAAAGGCAAAATCTTCACAACCTGCTGGTACATTTGGCAATGTAGGAATAAACACACTTTCAACAGGGAAACAATGCATGTTGCACAACAAGTGTGTTTCATTACTAGGGAGACCATGAATCAAATGGAAGCTTTTAGGAAAGAGGATGTTCAGAAGGACACTACAACAACCTCCGAATGGGGGCCTCTGAGTCATGGAACCTTTAAGTTTAACTGCGGTGTTGTAGTGAAAAAATCAATTGCTAGTAGAGAAGTGGCAATAAGGGACTCTGAAGGACAATGGGTCGGTGGTTTCTCCCCATATTTGAATGCTACAAATGTGGTGGAGTCGGAGATATCTTGCATTATTCTTGATATGGAGATATCTACTAATAATGAGATTGACGATGCACTGTTTGAGTTTGATTCCAAGGTAGCGGTTAACATGGCCACAGGTAGTCTGCGAGACTACTCTAGATTTTATAAGCACCTAGTCGATATAAAAAATCAAAGGAGGAAAGGGTGACAAATCCAGCATGTTCTCAGGGAGGCTAATGCATTGGCTGACGGCCTTGTGAAACACCATAGAAATTATGGTAAGGGGCATATGTGGCATGCCCTCCCATCTAATGTGATTTTTAATCTATTAGTTAGGGACAAGTGTAAAGGTAGTATTACTACCTTATTTACTTTTTCAAACATGATTAATGATTGTAATTTTTGACTAAGTTTTCTCTCAATAGGAGGGCGGGATGAATAAGATGGCCTCTTGACTTATATAAAAAATATTGGATTTTGTGTAACAAGGCATCAAAATTTATCAATGTGGAATAGTAATATAGTTTTGAGCATAATTAGATCAATATCAAGTATAATAAGACATTTAGTATAGAAAATATTAAAAGTAACTATTCCAAGTAGGTCAATGAAAAAATAATTAGATTTAATTCTTGAAACCATGTTTAGTAGACTCCTTGCATTTTTGTAATAAAAATGACGAATGGATATGTCAAATTTGTCCATTGGAAACATTAAATATGCTTTGTCTAATAAATGAGAATTTTCTAGAATTAACAATCACATAGAGTGTTATATCTTTATCACAAATAAAAGTGAACCACCTGATATCAATAAACTATTGACTGAGTGAAGATTGTGTGACAAAGGATCTCTCCATCCACTCACAACACACCCTAGAGGGGAGGGGATGACCCTAGATTGTGTGAAAGAATCTTCCTACAGTAATGATGTGTTATAGGTTTACCCTTAATGGCCTAAAGGATCAGGTTGCTCTCTCTCACAAAGAACCCTCGTGTCAAAAGTGGAGTAATGGTGAGGTTGGTAGAGAAAGAAGGTTAAAGAGGAGGAAGAGGAAAGAGAGGGAGATAGGGCTTCTAAAAATTAGGGAAGGCTAGAAAGTGTATGAGCTACCTCTATTGCTACTAATCAAGGATAGAACAACATTGTGAAACTTCATTGGGGCTACAAAATGCTTGGAGCTGGGAAGCTCATGGACAATGTAACATCCTCATTTTTCAGGTATTTAATTTCAATTTCCCTATTATCACATCCTTTATGGTCACATCTTGCAAAAATGTCATTTTAAATAATATTGATTTCTATTTTGAACTAAAAATTTTCCTAATAAATGATAACGTATAAATAAGAGGAAACTTAAAATTCTAGTATTTTATTATTTCTAAATAATTAGTTATGCATTATCAAAGTTTTATCAACTATTAATTATATTTATTAATTTGATGACCCCATACAGAAACTAAGGGTAGGAGAATATTCTAGACATTTTTATAAATGCCTGGTCAAATTTTGGGACCCATCGGACTTTATCTGATAGGGGAAATAAATTTGGGAAAGAAAGGGTTTTAAATGCATGCCAATCTCTCAATAAATGCTATTTTTGCAACTGGTTGCTTTTTCCGACCATCAGATCTGGCCCGCTAGAACAAGGCTAAGAACAGCCGTCGGATCACCTCCTTCAACCTTGGTCCAAAAAGGAAACAAGGCAGCCCGCTTGATTTGCAAATATCTCGCGATTTAATTGCTCATTTTCGAAACCGAAAGATGATCTGTCTTCGGGAGACCGATTCGCATCCAGCTACCTGTTGCACGAATCCTAGAAACATCCCTATAAGAAACGCCCTTCTCGGCCGCCGCTTTCTATCCGCTGCCAAGTTGCAACTCGCCTTCTAGCATTTCGTTCGTCTTCCTGGTCGTTCGAAAAGTTTCAGAGAACTTCCCTGAACCTTCCCCACCGTCAATTTCGCCGCACTAGCTTTAGCCACCGCAGCCTACTCCATCTTCAACCTCCAGCCTCCCTGCCATCGTTCTTGGCCCTCACAGCATCTCGCCGTGATTCCTTGCTCCTACACCATCTATGACACCCCAGGAATGCACCCCCGGCCTCCCCTTGGGCTGCGAGGTGCTGGTTCGGTGCATCCTATAGAGTCGTGGCAACAGCTTTTGGCCGCCCGCCGCTAGAGGGACTCCAGCCCCGCACGGCCATGTTTCAGGCGACAAGGACGCACCCTCTCTTCCGTGGAGATCATTCTGCTGTTCCCAAGCCTCGGCCGCAGGTCTGTGCTCCTCCTCCTGTTCTCCCTTGTTCTCACCTAGTTTGGCGCGGAGGGGGTCAGCGCAACTGCCCTGCTCCCCACGGACTACTTTGCTACATTTTCTTAGTCTTGGAGATCGGAAGGTTCGTTGTGTGTTAGGCGTGAGTCCATGTTTGCTCGTCGGCATTTGTTGCCCGCCTGTCCACTGTGCGTGCGACCGTAGCAAGGCAGCCTCGCTGCTCTGGCCTTTACTTGGCCAGCGCAAGGATCGCCGGGGGGGGGGAGTGTCTCGACCCTCTGGTTCATTAAGCACGGTCGTAGTGATCTATTTGCACCGGCTGCGATCGATCGATGTTGTGCTATGTTTGTACCTGACTTCTACGCCGTTCCGCTCTGACATGGCTGCTTTGAGAATCGGATTGCACGCTCTGTTCTGTGTTGATATCATTTTGATTTTTCTAGTATGGCGTGAACAATCAAGAAGATATCAGCTTTGTTCTATCACCTTGCCGCTAGGCTATTTTATATTTCCGTATCGCATGAACCAAGAAGAATCCTACGAGAACCGATACTGGAATAGATATATATTACCTTGGTCCTGTGTAGCTTCAGCTATAGCTAAATTCCAACAGGAACATAATTGAACTGTAATCTGGATTATACACTAACCACTTAATAGACCTGGGATTAAGGGAATGATAAACTGGAATCTCATAGTATAAGCCATGGTATGTCACTATGACAAACTACCAATTCATATTATGCCGCTATGTTGTTGGAATATATGTAGTACGTATATATTATGACTATTGCAATGGTCCTAAGAAAGTGATTCAAATCCTAGCTTATATATGATAAAACGTTAGAATATGAATATTATATGTATAATCCTGAGCTCTATGAATATTATGTATTAATGACAATAATAACGACTTGAATACATATAAACCATGGTATGAGTTAGTAGTGTATAAACAAGCTATTTGCACAATGAACCTAGACTATGTATTCTAATATTATTATGATTACTAAAGAAACATCTACGAAAACACATTAGTACCTTAACCTAGTATACCCTAATTATGGTATGCCTAAACATATGTATTGATGAAGAATGCATGACCCTAAAGATGTTGATAAAAAAGAAAGGATGTGAATCTAACATAGCCCTTGGATTTTCAGGAGAGAGTCAGACCCGATTTACTGAGGAGCAGTAAGAGTAGGATTTTGGCCTACTATAGGTAAGTGGTCCATGCCCATGAGTACTCATGTTTTAAGTTCAATATGTTTATATGTCTGATAAGAAGACTTTTATAATTTATATGGTTCAATTTTCTATGATTTTAATGCAAATAAGAATATTCTCATATCTCTATCATTATGTAAGTTCAGATATCCAAAGTCTCAATTAGAGACATGTTGCTCAAAATAGTTGTGACCCATGGACCAAGTCCATGAGAAAGTTAAATAATCATGTTCCTACAAGATTTCTTAGAAATGTTCGAAATTAATGAATACGATTTCAAGATAAGATATGCCAGTAATATATCCATACTTTGTTGATGATTTCAAATAACTTTGTATTAAGAATGTAAGCACACATATGTTATTATAATTTCTCATATTTATAGTCATAGTTATGTAGTAAGATTTTAAGTAGAAACATGCCATTAAGATTTCATACATATGTAGAAATCAAGAACTAAATTCTTTAGAATAAATAGTATCTAGAATACAAGTACAATGTAAGAATATGAACTTGAAAATATTAGGACACGGTGTACTAATAAAAGTACGTTTGGGATCAGAAGGTATTGTAAAATGAGTTTATGATGGTATTATAAGATAATGACACATTAAGTTATGATTAGGTTGGAATACAATATTTTATAATATTTCTATTTTGGTATTTAAGGTTTAATGTGTAAGTTCATATGCAAAGTTTCAGGGTAACATCATATTATATAAGAGGGATTGAACCATCTTGTCAGAATTAATATTTTCAGATATGTTGTACTTATGATACTTTCATAAGCTTGACTTAAGATACTTGATAAGATATGCCAGTAATATATCCATACTTTGTTGATGATTTCAAATAACTTTGTATTAAGAATGTAAGCACACATATGTTATTATAATTTCTCATATGTATAGTCATAGTTATGTAGTAAGATTTTAAGTAGAAACATGCCATTAAGATTTCATACATATGTAGAAATCAAGAACTATATTCCTTAGAATAAATAGTATCTAGAATACAAGTACAATGTAAGAATATGAACTTGAAAATATTAGGAGACGGTGTACTAATAAAAGTACGTTTGGGATCAGAAGGTATTGTAAAATGAGTTTATGATGGTATTATAAGATAATGACACATTAAGTTAGGATTAGGTTGGAATACAATATTTTATAAGATTTCTATTTTGGTATTTAAGGTTTAATATGTAAGTTCATATGCAAAGTTTCAGGGTAACATCATATTTTATAAGAGGGATTGAACCATCTTGTCAGAATTAATATTTTTAGATATGTTGTACTTATGATACTTTCATAAGCTTGACTTAAGATACTTTGTATACTTAGTATTTCTATATTCATGTCAGATCCTTTCTCATAAGACATTAGACTCATTTATGATATAATTGGTATAATGAAGTAATCTTACCAAATAAGAGTTTTAGAATGAAGTTTACCCAGATAATGAGATACATGTTCAAATTCAATATTGAATTCAGTTAGAACTTAAGAATAAGAGATTTAGATTCAGACTTAGACTACTCCCCGTGTGAGTAGCCAGATTTTGAACAAAGATACATGATATGGGTTATAGACCCAATCTCAATTACGTTGTAATTTGGAATACATATCCAAATTCCATAATAGGTTCAGTTCAGATGTGAAAGAGCAAAGATTCATATTTCAGATTCGAAACTAAGTACATGCCTAGTACTCCGTTTTAGATAAGCTTAGATTCAGAGTTTAGTAAAGATAGACTTAAGATAATTAATTTGAAACATTCACATAATGCATTATATAATAAGTCCTCACCAGAGATTCCCAGGACGATTCAGAGGGCGCGTTGTGCCAGACACTACGGGTGTCACAGAGGACATTTATGCCAACAGAGGGCATGTTGTGCCAACAGAGGGTGTGTTGCACCATAGAGGACACTTCGGTGTCAACAGAGGGCACGTTGTGCTAATAGAGGGTGCATTGCACCACAGAGGACACCTCGGTGTCAACAGAGGAGGACTTATTGTATAATGGTGGCCACAGTCAGATAAAAATCATAAGTAAAAGATACCATAGATTAGAGATGCCCATATTCTCATCCATGAGTAATGATGAGAGGGTATTAGATAAGATAAGTAAGACCTAGGCACTTTGGCGTAGGTCATGAGATCCATGTACTAGTGTACATGTCTCTAGAGAAAGATAAGATAGAAAGATATAAATTTCAGATTAAGAAATAAGAGATTTTATGTTTCGGATTTTACTCAGAGCTTGATAGTAATTTGTCATTTATAATGTCAATTTAGATTATTAGTCATGTACATTTTTTAGAATACTCATGCCACTTACTCTAATGACTATTTTTCCCAATGCATGGCTGGGGACGCGATGTCCGCTGGGTTTGGAGCAGTGGAAGATTTAAAGAATAAGAAAAGGTGTAGTAGGTTTTCAAGCTTGCCTAGTGGGGTGCCATCTACCGAGATGATCCAGAGTTTAGACCTCTTCTTTTATGCATGGTCTTGTTGTCACAGTATATTAGATGACTTGTTTCCTTTGTCAAAACTATGTATGAATCAGTTTTTCTTAAATGCAAAGTGTTTCATTTACTTTCATTGCAATGATAGTCATGTTTGTGATACCCCAGAAAAAAAATGCTTCCGCTCATGTGATATGAAAATCGGGGTGTTACATTATGGTATCAGAGCAATTTGGTAAATGGCCACTAGGCGAACTTAATTCTCATAGTCACCCTAAAAGGATTTAGGGTTTAGCAAGGAATTCCCAAGGAAGGATGATTATGACCTAGATGACTTTTGTTTCTGACCTTATAGAGAATAGAGATAGATGAATACCTAGTTTAAACTTAAGGTATCAACCTAAACCTAGCTAATGATATAATCTCTCCACTCTCATTGGTTATGGCCACCCAATTGAGACTTGAAGAGAAATGTCATGAGCATTAGACCTTGTATGCACCTCTCCTTTCTCACTAGTGCATGTTGTATGGGACATGTGCATTAGTAAGTTAGTGATGGGTAGCATGTTAAGATCCCACATCTCTGGGTATGTGCCTGATCACCACATATCCAGGAATGTAGGAAGCACCTAAAGACTTATAGGTAGACAGTCAGTCACCTATGCCTATAGTTAAAAGTTGTAGTAGATGCCCTAAGTATAGATCTGAATTTGGTTCCATAAACCCTAAGTATGAGTTGAGAAATAGACCAAGGTAATAAATAATGCACACATAAACATTTTATGAAAATACATAACATAGTACTTTTCCTGCAAAAATTTGTACATAAGTGTACCCTATAATAAATGAATAGGTAAGAAGGACCCTAAGGTGGGTAGTAGCCTAGAGAAATTTCGAGGATGAAATTTATTTCAAGGTGGGTAGAATTATAACATCCTAAAATTTCAAGGCTAATTTAAGTCTAACGATGCAGTTTTTCTCAAATAGAATTAGTTGAGGGTGTTTATGGAAAAAGATCATGAAGTGATATTTATTATAAGAAATTGAGATCAGGAAAGATTTATCTTATGAAAAGATTTCGTTGAGGATTCTTGACACCCAGACAAAGCAATTAAAGAAGAAAGACATTGTTCTAGTTAAAGATTTGTGGAAAAACCACAATCTTGAGGAAGCCACTTGGGAACTTAAAGAAGAAATGTTAAAGAAATATCCAGAGCTCTTTAACCCTTAAATTTCGAGGACGAAATTTTCTTAAGGGGGTGAGGATTGTAACATCCTCATTTTTCAGGTATTTAATTTCAATTTCCCTATTATCACATCCTTTATGGTCACATCTTGCAAAAATGTCATTTTAAATAATATTGATTTCTATTTTGAACTAAAAATTTTCCTAATAAATGATAACGTATAAATAAGAGGAAACTTAAAATTCCAGTATTTTATTATTTCTAAATAATTAGTTATGCATTATCAAAGTTTTATCAACTATTAATTATATTTATTAATTTGATGACCCAATACAGAAACTAAGGGTAGGAGAATATTCTAGACATTTTTAGAAATTCCTGGTCAAATTTTGGGACCCATCAGACTTTATTTGATAGGGGAAATAAATTTGGGAAAGTAAGGGTTTTAAATGCATGCCAATCTCTCAATAAAGACTATTTTTGCAACTGGTTTCTTTTTCCGGCCGTCAGATCTGGCCCACTAGGACAAGGCTAAGAACAATCGTCGGATCACCTCCTTCAACCTTGGTCCAAAAAGGAAACAAGGCAACCCGCTTGATTTGCGAATATCTCGCGATTTAATTGCTCATTTTTGAAACCGAAAGATGCTCTGTCTTCGGGAGACTGATCCACATCCAGCTACCTCTTGCACGAACCCTAGAAACATCCCTATAAGAAACACCCTTCTCGGCCGCCGCTTTCTTCCCGTTGCCAAGTTGCAACTCTCCTTCTAGCATTTTGTTCGTCTTCCTGGTCGTTCGAAAAGCTTCAGAGAACTTCCCTGAACCTTTCCCCACCGTCAATTTCGCCGCACTAGCTTTAGCCACCCGCAGCCTACTCCATCTTCAACCTCCAGCCTCCCTGCCATCGTTCTTGGCCCTCACACCATCTCGCCGTGATTCCTTGCTCCGGCACCATCTACGACACCCCAGGAATGCACCCCCGGCCTCCCCTTGGGCTGCGAGGTGCTGGTTCGGTGCATCCTATAGAGTCGTGGAAACGGCTTTTGGCCGCCCGCCGCCAGAGGGACTCCAGCCCCGCACGGCCATGTTTCAGGCGACAAGGACGCGCCCTCTCTTCCGCAGAGATCATACTGCTATTCCCAAGCCTCGCCCGCAGGTCTGTGCTCCTCCTCCTGTTCTCCCTTGTTCTCACCTAGTTTGGCGCGGAGGGGGTCGGCGCCACTGCCCTGCTCCCCACGGACTACTTCACTACATTTTCTTAGTCTCGGAGATTGGAAGGTTCGTTGTGTGTTGGGCGTGAGTCCATGTTTGCTCGTCGGCATTTCTTGCCCGCCTGTCCCCTGTGCGTGCGACCGTAGCAAGGCAGCGTCGCTGCTCTGGCCTTTACTTGGCCAGCGCAAGGATCGCCTGGGGGGAGTGTCTCGACCCTCTGGTTCGTTAAGCACGGTCGTAGTGATCTGTTTGCACCGGCTGCGATCGATCGGTGTTGTGCTATGTTTGTACCAGACTTCTACACCGTTCCGCTTTGACATGGCTTCTTTGAGAATCGGATTGCACGCTCTGTTCTGTGTTGATATCATTTTGATTTTTCTAGTATGGCGTGAACAATCAAGAAGATATCAACTCTGCTCTATCACCTTGGCGCTAGGCTATTTTATATTTTCGTATCGCGTGAACCAAGAAGAATCCTACGAGAACTGATACTGGAATACACATATATCACCTTGGTCCTGTGTAGCTTCAGCTATAGCAAAAATCCAACAGGAACATAATTGAACTGTAATCTGGATTATACACTAACCACGTAATAGACCTGGGATTAAGGGAATGATAAACTGGAATCTCATAGTATAAGCCATGGTATGCCGCTATGACAAACTACCAATTCATATTATGTCGCTATGTTGTTGGAATATATGTAGTACGTATATATTGTGACTATTGCAATGGTCCTAAGAAAGTGATTGAAATCCTAGGTTATATATGATACAACGTTAGAATATGAATATTATATGTATAATCCTGAGCTCTATGAAATTTATGTATTAATGACAATAATAACGACTTGAATACATATAAACCATGGTATGAGTTAGTAGTGTATAAACAATCTATTCGCACAATGAACCTAGACTATGTATTCTAATATTATTATGATTACTAAAGAAACATCTATGAAAACACATTAGTACCTTAACCTAGTATACCCAAATTATGGTATGCCTAAACATATGTATTGATGAAGAATGCATGACCCTAAAGATGTTGTTAAAAAAGAAAGGATGTGAATCTAACATAGCCCTTGGATTTTCTCGAGAGAGTTAGACCCGATTTACTGAGGAGCAGTAAGAGTAGGATTTTGGCCTACGAAAGGTAAGTGGTCCATGCCCATGAGTACTCATGTTTTAAGTTCAGTATGTTTATATGTCTCCTAAGAAGACTTTAATAATTTATATGGTTCAATGTTCTATGATTTTAATGCAAATATGAATATTCTCATATCTCTATCATTATGTAAGTTCAGATATCCAAAGTCTCAATTAGAGACATGTTGCTCAAAATAGTTGTGACCCATGGACCAAGTCCATGAGAAAGTTAAAGAATCATGTTCCTACAAGATTTCTTAGAAATGTTCGAAATTAATGAATACAATTTCAAGATAAGATATGCCAGTAATATATCCATACTTTTTTGATGATTTCAAATAACTTTGTATTAAGAATGTAAGCACACATATGTTATTATAATTTCTCATATTTATAATCATAGTTATGTAGTAAGATTTTAAGTAGAAACATGCCATTAAGATTTCATACATATGTAGAAATCAAGAACTAGATTCTTTAGAATAAATAGTATCTAGAATACAAGTACAATGTAAGAATATGAACTTGAAAATATTAGGACACGGTGTACTAATAAAAGTACGTTTGGGATCAGAAGGTATTGTAAAATGAGTTTATGATGGTATTATAAGATAATGACACATTAAGTTATGATTAGGTTGGAATACAATATTTTATAATATTTCTATTTTGGTATTTAAGGTTTAATGTGTAAGTTCATATGCAAAGTTTCAGGGTAACATCATATTTTATAAGAGGGATTGAACCATCTTGTCAGAATTAATATTTTTAGATATGTTGTACTTATGATACTTTCATAAGCTTGACTTAAGATACTTGATAAGATATGCCAGTAATATATCCATACTTTGTTGATGATTTCAAATAACTTTGTATTAATAATGTAAGCACACATATGTTATTATAATTTCTCATATTTATAGTCATAGTTATGTAGTAAGATTTTAAGTAGAAACATGCCATTAAGATTTCATACTTATGTAGAAATCAAGAACTATATTCCTTAGAATAAATAGTATCTAGAATACAAGTACAATGTAAGAATATGAACTTGAAAATATTAGGACACGGTGTACTAATAAAAGTACGTTTGGGATCAGAAGGTATTATAAAATGAGTTTATGTTTGTATTATAAGATAATGACACATTAAGTTATGATTAGGTTGGAATAAAATATTTTATAATATTTCTATTTTGGTATTTAAGGTTTAATATGTAAGTTCATATGTAAAGTTTCAGGGTAACATCATATTTTATAAGAGGGATTGAACCATCTTGTCAGAATTAATATTTTTAGATATGTTGTACTTATGATACTTTCATAAGCTTGACTTAAGATACTTTGTATACTTAGTATTTCTATATTCATGTCAGATCCTTTCTCATAAGACATTAGACTCATTTATGATATAATTGGTATAATGAAGTAATCTTACCAAATAAGAGTTTTAGAATGAAGTTTACCCAGATAATGAGATACATGTTCAAATTCAATAATGAATTCAGTTAGAGCTTAAGAATAAGAGATTTAGATTCAGACTTAGACTACTCCCCGTGTGAGTAGCCATATTTTGAACAAAGATACATGATATGGGTTATAGACCCAATCTCAATTACGTTGTAATTTGGAATACATATCCAAATTCCATAATAGATTCAGTTCAGATGTGAAAGAGCAAAGATTCATATTTCAGATTTGAAACTAAGTACATGCCTAGTACTCCGTTTTAGATAATCTTAGATTCAGAGTTTAGTAAAGATAGACTTAAGATAATTAATTTGAAACATTCACATAATGCATTATATAATAAGTCCTCACCAGAGAGTCCCGAGACGATTCAGAGGGTGCATTGTGCCAGACACTGTAGGTGTCACAGAGGGCATTTATGCCAACAGAGGGCATGTTGTGCCAACATAGGGTGTGTTGCACCATAGAGGACACTTCGGTGTCAACAGAGGGCACGTTGTGTCAATAGAGGGTGCATTGCACCACAGAGGACACCTCGGTGTCAACAGAGGAGGACTTATTGTATAATGGTGGCCACAGTCAGATAAAAATCATAAGTAAAAGATACAATAGATTAGAGATGCCCATATTCTCATCCATGAGTAATGATGAGAGGGTATTAGATAAGATAAGTAAGACCTAGGCACTTTGGCGTAGGTCATGAGATCCATGTACTAGTGTACATGTCTCTAGAGAAAGATAAGATAGAAAGATATAAATTTCAAATTAAGAAATAAGAGATTTTATGTTTCAGATTTGACTCAGAGCTTGATAGTAATTTGTCATTTATAATGTCAATTTCAGATTATTAGTCATGTACATTTTTTAGAATACTCATGTCACTTACTCTAACGACTGTTTTTCCCAATGCATGGCTGGGGACACGATGTCCGCAGGGTTTGGAGCAGCGGAAGATTTAAAGAATAAGAAAAGGTGTAGCAGGTTTTCAAGCTTGCCTAGTGGGGTGCCATCTACCGAGACGATCCAGAGTTTAGACCTCTTCTTTTATGCATGGTCTTGTTATCACAGTATATTAGATGACTTGTTTCCTTTTTCAAAACTATGTATGAATCAGTTTTTCTTAAATGCAAAGTGTTTCATTTACTTTCATTGCAATGATAGTCATGTTTGTGATACCCCAGAAAAAAAATGCTTCCGCTCATGTGATATGAAAATCGGGGTGTTACAGACAAGGTAACATGGGCATCGATGGGGATATGAATGTTGGAGGGAAGAATAGATATAGTGATCTGATTGCAAAGAGGGTAGAAAAATGCATTGAGGAGGTGATGAGAGCATCCCTTGTCCTCTTTTTACACCATAGTAGTAGGCATGGCAAAGGTTTGTGCAACACCACCCTCCAAAACCCATGTTGCTTGGAGGAGGAAGAGGAGAGGTTACCAAAGGCAGTAAAATAACCTTTGAAACCTCAGATGGGACCGAGGGGCCATTGTGGCATCATGTACCTAATTTGGTCATTCCCTAGGGTAATGCAATGCCACTACTGGAGGTAGGGATGACCCTCCTAGTGCTCAACTATTGAGGGGTGATTCTCATCCCTTCTATCGTATGGTCCAGGTTGGCTCATTGGTTTAACCCTCTCCTCTCGACTATCTATTGGTTGATATCCAAAGACTGACATGAGTTGGGAATTGAAAAAAAGAGGGGAAAAGGTGAATAAAGAATTAAAATTAGGATGAATTTATTTTAAATAATATATTCAAAATTAGGTAATTTTTACCATGGGATTTGAAAATTCCCCTCTTCCTATAGAGAGATTCTTTATAAGAGTAAGAAGATGAAGTGGGGTGGTCAAATCAAATGCTTTCAAGAGTATATAAGGCATGCAAAAGTACAAAACATGGATAAAAAAGGCATTATATTAATCATGAATCATTCATTGAGAAAATAATGATGAAAAATTAGTCAAGGAGTAAAGATAGATACTCTAGTTCAAATTTTTAACAGTTTTGGGTTAGAAGTACATATGAAGAGGAGATAGAAATATCAAGTCATCACATGTTGTGCTCCACTACCTGAGAGGTCGACCTATAGGTTTTGAGCACTTGAGTATCTCCTTACATTTTCTTATAAGAGTTACACCAAGAGAACACCATTTTCTAGATCAAGGGATAACTAGCATTTCCTTTTAAGGGAAGGGAGAAAATATGCATTAAAAAGGTCATACCTACCCTTTCCATGAGTATTCAGTCTTCACCAAGTAATTACCCACTCTAGGGCACAATCTTCCACCTTTTTGTTCTCCTTCCTTCACTAAGGAAGATTTATTCAAATAAAAAACTTGATAGCGATAGATATTGAGAGAGATTCACATATATATAAAAAGTTGGATTATGTCGCCTAACTATTTCATAAATTGCTCAAATGAATATAGAAAATTGATTAAGCTCAAGTGGAATTAGGGGTTCTATTTGGCACTCACAATCAACTATATCATAGGACCATAATATGTAACATTGGGATAGAGATCAAGGGTCCATATTTATTGTTGAGGGTAATAATTATCTAGTACGGAAAGTTATTTAGATTCTAGCAATTTGTGGGCTTTCCAATAGATATAACATTTGAGTTTTACCACCTACGATGATTAAATGCACATTTTAGAATCTAAAATATAATGGGCTTCATATGCTAAAAAAGTGGACCTATGACGAGAGTGGTGTGCTCTAGAAAAAAGATTGGTAACTCTAACAAGATGCTAATGACTAAGGCACAAGTCTGGAAAGTTGGTCCCTCTCAGGAGCCACTTTAGAATGTGCAAGTTACTCAAGGTGGTGCTCAGGGAACAAATGGTATTCCATAAGAAAAGGAATTGAGATCATGGGCAGATCTGTTCTGTCAGTAGAGCACTAATGAAATAATACTTTTGCAATGATCCATTGTGGTGATTGATAGTGCTATCAGTTACTCAAAGGACATTGCTCACAGAAATTAGTCGGCGTGGAAGAATATCATAGCATGATATGTCATTGGCTTGAAGCCCCATTGTTCGATGTTGCATAAACTCTTGACGCTTATTTGGAATATCAAGGGAAATATTGAAATCTCATCACATAGAAATGATTTCTTTGTGATAAAATTTTCTGATCCAATTGAGATGAAAGTGGCACTAGAACAAGGACCTTGGTTTGTTGCAGGCAAACCAATTATATTAATGAAATGGAAACATGGTGATCCACTTGAGAAAGTGAAGCTAAAGGAGGTTCTAATTATGGTTAAGATATATGATCTTCTATTGGAACTCTGGGATGACAAAGTTTTTAGCATGATTGATAGTCTACTAGGTTCACAATTGAGACTAAACTCGGTAATGAAAGATTTGTACTGAATAGAATTTGCAAGGATGAAAATCCTTGTTCCTACAACTTCCCCATTTCTATCATACATGCAACTTGTTAGTGATGATGGGATCAAAGATGTTGTGAAGATTGAATATCAGTGGTACCCTACATGTTTTAAGGCATGTGATACCTTTGGTCAAAGTCAGGAAAATTGTTAGATGAATGATGGTAAGAAAGTGAGGATGAATCAAATCTAGGTGGAAAAGTCAAGTAGTGATGAAATGTTTTTGGACTGTCTTTTAAATGAGTGCAAATGACTGAGATAATTCTTGACTCTAATGTTGTGTAGGTTAATGATAAATTTCGTGAATCCATGGTAACTAGTAAAAAATTTGTTATGGTAGGAACAAGTGAAGTAGAGGTGAGCCTTAATACCCCAATAAGCCTACAAAGTTTTGAAGGCACTACAACACCTTCTCTGCCACATACATGGAGCAAAGGTATGAGAAGGCATAAGTCCCCTCCAAGGAATGTCTCTAAAGTACCTCAACCAAAGTCTATTGACATTCATGTGTCACCAAATATCATTAGAGTGTTGGACTTCCTTGATAATGATGGCGATGATGATTGTAGAAGTGGTGAGACTGAGGTTGTGGGTCTCCAACAATTGTAGTGCCTAATGGTTAAATATCTTAACATTTTCATGTGGAATGTTCAAAGGTATTAATAAACATGAACATCAAAGGGAGGTTATTGATGTGATTGTGAATAATAAGGCTACTATCTCCTGCCTTATTGAATCTAAAGTTAGGGTACATAAAATGAACAACATGATGAGTAGTATGTTCCCAGGATGTAGTTGGGTCTCCAACTACAATCATCACATGTTGGGCATAGTAGTGATTATGTGGAGTAAGGATGATGTAGAAGTACAAGTTATTGAGGAATCTAATCAATTCATTATGTTTGGTGTTAACTATGATAGTAAGTCCTTTGTTTTGGTTACTGTGTATGGACATAATCCAAAGAAGCAAATAGCATTCATGTGGTTGGGTCTTAGGGATGCATTGCTGAAAGTTAATGGTTAGGTGGTTGTTACCATAGGGGGCATCAATGATATTCAGTTTGCTGCTAATAGGTTTGGTCTTGCTGAAGCATCTTATAACAATATGTTGGATTTTAATGATTCTTTAAATTCTAAAAACTTGGTTGAATTGGACTTAAATGGCTCCAAATTTACATGGGATAATAAACAACAGGAGTCAAAACTGGTAATGTCAAGAATTGTCAGAGCCTTTTTCATGGTGAATTTTTTAATGAGTTTCCTAAAATGTGGGGGATTAATCTTTGTTCTATTCATTAGAACCATAAGATTTAGGTTATTATTGTTGTTGATACCAAGTTCAATAAGAAGACTCCTTTTCTCTTTATTAATTCTTGGGTGGACTATCTGGGTTTTACATATGTGGTTAGGAAAGCCTGGTAGATTGAAGTTATTGGACATCTAGTTTTTTCCTTGTGTAGGAAGATGGATAATGTCAAAGCAGCTTTATATAGGTGGAACAAAAGTATTGTTGGTAATACACATGACATGAATTCTCAATTCTATATGATTTACTTGAAAACATTTCAGGTGACGTTGAGTTGTTGATAAAGTTACTGATAAGAGGAAGGAGGCTACTAAAGCATATGAGGTTGAAGAGACTTTACTGAGAGAGAAATCCAAGATTCAATAGGTAAATTTGAGGGACAATCAATTCCAAGTTTTTCTATGCAACATTGAAGAAAGGGAGCATGAGAAATCTGATTCATGGTATGACTATTGATAATGAAGTCTACTATGAAGAGGAGGTTATTATTTGTCATATTAAGGATTTATATGATGAGATGTTTGCAAAGAAATCTTGTAGAAAAAATCATGAGGATATCCTTATGAATCTACTAAAGTTATCAGATGTACAATTTAATAGCCTTTGTGATGTAGTATCTAACAAAGAGATAGATGATATTGTTGAAAGAGAAAATTATGATAAAACTCCAGGTCCGGATGGTTTAAACAACTTCTTCTATAAAGCTTATTGGAGTATCATTAAGGTAGATGTTATTAAGGCCATTATAAATTTCTATTCTAGTGGGAGGATGTTGAAGGATGAAAACATGTCTTGTATCATGCTTATTCCTAAAATGGAGTCTGCTATCAATGTGAAGGATCAAAGGCCAATTTATTTATGTAATGTAAGTTTCAAAATCATTTCAAAGGTTCTAGAAAACAAGGTTAGTTCCATTCTTCCTATGGTCATTGATAAATCCCAATGTGATTTTCCCAAAGAGAGGAGTATCACACATGCTACTTTGTTGGTAAAGGAACTTATAAATAATATGGAAAAAAAGTAATTATCCGAAGTTTTTGTTTGAAGATGGGCATCAAGAAAGCTTATGATTCCATTCATTGGTCCTACTTGAAGTATATTTTGATAAATTTGAATTTTGATTGTTGTTTTGTTGGTTGGATGTTAGAGATCTTCAATTTAGTTAATTGTTAAGTTCTAATGAACAAAGTTCCTTTGAAAAGGATCTATCCTTCTAGGGGTATACGAGAAGGAGACCCATTGGCTCCATATTTTTTGTGATTTTTATGCAAGGGCTATCTTCTATGTTGATGGTTGTTGATGAGAGAAAAGATTTTAAATAATTGAAAGATTCTCATTGCTTATGCTATTTCCCATATCCTTTTTGAGGATGATGTGTTTAGATGCTACTGTATATGACAAGTCCATTGAGGCAATTGCAAATGTGGTCTCTGGTTTTGGTGATAAAGCGTGGATTGTAGTCAGTAAGGAAAAGAGTTGTATCCTCTGTAATAATGTTGCAAATGTGACATGTCTTGTTAATATTTTGGGGGTTAAGATTGATAAGATCCGAAAGAAATATTTGGGACTAACTTTGTTTAAAATAATAACAAGGAGTCATTGTTCTCCTAGTATTATAATTTGAGAGCAAGACTGGAAGGCTGGAAATCTAGGTTTTCATCTTTTATAGGGAGGTTGGAGTTGATCACCGCTTCTCTTTTGTGTTTCCATCTATTCCAGGTTGCTTCCTTCCCTCTTCTTACAAGTGTGACTATGGAGATTGATAAAATGTACACAGACTTCTTTTGGAGTGGTCCTAGTTTTGAGAGGAAGATACATACTATAGAGTGGAAAAGCATTTGTACCACAAACAAAGATGGTGGCTTGGGTATATGTCATACTAGTGATATTTTGAAAGCCATCATGGCAAGGAATCTATGGAGTTTAGCAAGGAAAAGATACATAATGGTTTTCTGGGTCCATGAAGGATATCTAAAAGGTAACTATGTGTGGAGTGTTAAATTCCAATCCAATGCTACTTAAATTTGGAAACAACTTATTCTTTTCAGGGATATGATTGTACCTTGAGTTAGATACTTGATTGGGGATGTTGATAGCACCTTTCTTTGGAGAGATCCCTGGTTAGGGGATGGATTATATCTGCATGACTTTCCTCTATGAAATTATGTGTAGCTGTGGAGTTGGAATAATGCAAAATTAAATTGATTGTAAGCCCTCTAACCTTTCTTTCTGGTTGATCATGCTTTCTTAGCATAATTAGATGCTTAAACCTTAATAAAACCTTGTGATGTGATTTTATATCATGTGATAGGTCTATGTTTTAAGTTTGGTTTAGTTTGGATATTGTTTTAGCTAGTTTTGCATATATGTGCTTGTTTTGGACATAACTACAATTTATCCGCTTCTTGCATTTTTATTGCAATTTGAAACATGATTTTTTTGCCTCACATTTTTTCACATGAAGTTTTATATAGTTGATCTTTGGGGTGTGTTGTCACACCTTGATTTGATGTGGTGACACCTAATGTATGAGTTTTGGGTTTGTGTGGATGCCCTAAGTGGATGGTTGACCTTGATATGTTTTGTCTGATGAGCTTTTGTATTGGCAATTGCTAAGGTTCTTGTGACCCATGTTTTTGGATTTCATGGAGGTGTTGTTTGTGTCTTCTAGGCTTGGTGGTCGATGAGGCTCATTACCCCCTCTAGATCACCAGGAACCCTAGGGTTAGCGATCATTAAGTTTTGATCAAGTTTGGTCACTGATGTTTCCCCATCAATCATTTGCTTTTCTAGGTAAGTATGGTCTATGGATTTTCTTGCTTTTAACGTCATAGTTGAATGTGTATGTCATTGGTTCTTGTATGGACGAGATCCTTTGGATACATGGCATGTTTGGCATGACACCTAACCTATTTCCATCTCTCCAACCCTATATTATATAATCCTCCCTCCTTGCATGCGAGTGATCTCTTTTACAAATAGTTTCATCTCTATTCTTCCTTGGTTTCTCTTGGATCTCACCCCTTGTACTTGGTATTGAAGGAGGAGTTCAAGCTAAGAGAAGAAGGTTGATCCCCCTTGCATACTGATCTAGTGTTTGGATCTACCCTTCTTGTGATTGTTTGGTGCTACATTGTTCTTCTTCTTCGTCATTGTAGGTGATCTCTCTCTCTCTCTCTCTCTCTACACCTAGAATTCTCTTTCTTGACCCTTTTTTTTGTCTCTCTTTGCCAAACTTATGGAGTTTCCATGGTAGTGCTTGAGTTAGAGGTTGAAGAACTCTTCTTTCTTGCCTTTATACCTAGGGTTTCCTCTCTATTCTTGCTTCCTTGATCTAGGGTTTGCTACTTTCTTGGAGGTGGAACTAGATTGACCGAGAGTGGTGATAAGGCTAGGTTTCCTACCCCTCTTCTTCAAGCTATATTTCTGTTTGGAGTTTTCTACATCATCTCTAAGGTGAGTTATATAACTTTCTCCACTGTCATTGCTTATATCTACCTTGCATGTACTGAATCTTGATCTAAAACGTGGTTACAAGTAGAATGATGAAATTCTACATCTAGGATTTAGGTTTACATGATGATTCTGGAGTAGAAGCTTATCTTTGATGGACCTTAATCCTCGTTCATGAATCTTGTTTGGTGATGGATGTTTTGGTGCTTACTTGCATTTGTAAATGGTTGGTTCTGGTCTTGGATTTTTAGGATTTTAAGTTGGTTTTCCTCCTGATTATGGTACCTGATTATTTGCTCATTGTTGCCATTTTTTTATTTCCTTGTGGCAACTCACATCTTTAACATATTGATATTTTGCATCTTATGTGATCACCAAGTTTGACCTGATGTTTTGGTCACTAAGAGGGTTAACAACCTACGTGTTCGATGAGATCTTGATGTTGAGTGGTCACCAAGGATCACCTTTTTGGTCGCTAGGTCTGATACCTTTATATGAATCTGATGAGATTGATATCTTAGGATAGTCTCTATGGTTGATGTATTCTTTGGTCATCAATGATTCATGGTTCTCTTTGATCGCCAATGTTCCATGTTGTCTTCAGTCGTAAATTCTCATGCCTTCTGCAGTCGATGATGTCACCTACCCTAGTGGTTGTTGAAGATGGTCTCTTTCAGCAGTCAATGAAAGTGATGACCCTAGTTTTCAGCGGTCGCCAACCTTACTCATCTTAAATTCTTGATGAAGAGTTCTATTCTATATGGATAGTTGCTTCCATGATGTTGACTCTATGATGATGATGGATAACCTAGTTGCTTCCACGATTGGATGAGATGATAAGGATTAGGGTTTTCTTTTAGTTACTATTTTGTAATCCTAAATTGTTGGCACTTGATTACACCTGATTGAATAGTCTTACCTTTTCTCTCGAATGTATATAAAAATAAGGACTTTGTAAAGTTTTGATTGTAAATGCTAATTCAACTTGTCATGCTTAGACTAACCCTAATTCTAGTAAGACATAATGATCCATAACCTATTGAATGATTATTATGATGATGAATGCACTTTATTTGTCTATGATGTAGTAATCCTAATTTGTAATTATATGAACATAATTCTTGTTACATGTTAGATTATGAGGAACTTATGTATCATAGGTGTGGTGATGGTATGATAAGCCTTGATGAGGAAAGGAAAGATAATGATGTTCTTGTAGGGAATGATGTGATGGTCTTATGACCTTGAACATAATATTGTGCCTAATTGAAGTGTTATCCTCTTTATGATGTGACAAAGATTTGTAACCTTGTTCGTATTGTAATGAGTTTTGACTCACATACAACAATGAAGTAGTACCCTATGTTTTTAGGATCAACTTTATACTTCATACGTTCTATATCTTATGAAGTTGCAATATACACATTGTTTGTAGAATTCTTTCAGGATTTGTTTGTAACTTGATTGATGCAGCCTTAAATCACCTAAATGAACTTAACTAATCAATTGAAACCCTAACAATATAGTTTCCTAGTGCCATAGTTACATTCCAGTGCCAGGTTTTGCTAGATGGTGGAACGAGTTCTCCTTTAGTGGAAGCTCAAAGTCATATGTTGTTGAGTATATGAATGTTCACAAGGATGGTTGCGGTCATACCTTGGCATGGGAACGATCGAGGTTGTACCTCATATGATTATGATTCAGTATATATGATATTGTTAAGGATATCTGCAGTTGTATCTTGGATGTTTGGGTTAATATACCCTAGTTTCACTAGCACCGTGACCTTTTTAAGGATGGACTAGGTTGTTCACTAGTATGTTAGCCTATATGCGCACTCATACTGACTGAGGGCGGATGAGATCTTTAGATTCTGACTCTCCTATAGATCTTTTATGGCACTGATTTTGGCTTAGAAGTGGTCAGTCGGAGTTGAGTAGTATACCTAAACTCCATAGGGAATAATGAAAGACATAATACAGTCATGTAGTATATTTTTTAGTGTTAAGCACACTTCACTTTGGATGTTAACCCATGCCTTGTTTCTTATAATGTTTAGTTTTTATGCAATGCAGTAAGAGAAATCAACTGTATAGAAAGTGATATACTTATATGGTGCCTTATATATTGTGCTAGTCATGTTAAACATGTTGTAATACATAACTTGCTTAACCTATTTATTTTTCATTTAATTTTATTGATTTGCTTATTTAGACAAATATGCTCATCTTGTTTAATATTGATACCTATTGTAACAATAACTATTGACTGAGAGTTATATATCTTGATGGGACATGGGTCTCACCTCGTGGATCACCACATCTTTTTAGGTGGTCATCAACATGGTGGCCAGAATCATGGTGTTGAGGAAGATAAACTTAGAGAGTAGTAGAAGTAGAAGGTTGGATAGTCACTAGTAGAGTCCTAGAGTCACCATGTACTCTTAGGTCGGGGTTGTAGATGATATGTATATTGACATGTTGGTTTTGGTAGTATGCCTATGTTTTATATATGGCTTGTATAAGTGGATCATATCTCTTTTGTATACATGTTGTTGTTGATACCACTATATAGGCATGTAAATACTTAACATGGTATGTTTTGATATAAAAGTTGTGGGACCTTTATGTAATGTTTCAGAACAAGATAATAATGCATAATCAGTTTTAATTTACATGTTTTTCTAGTAATATGGAAGATTTAGTTGTCGATCACGTGTTTTGTTTTGTGTTATCTCATTTGATGTGGCGGGGTGTCACATTGATGGTGATTGGATTCTCACCAAGTCGAGGCACATCAGGTTTGTGATGGATTTTGTCAAAGAATGGGTTAGGATTTCGATTGGAAAAGATGATATTATTTTGTTTAAAGGTGAGGAGCTTAGGAATTTGAGAGACTTATGGGAAGTTTTGTGGGACATATTTCCCCAATGCTTTTGGGTGCATTGGCTCTGGAGTACTAAGGCCCATATGAAATGCATCTTAAATGTTTAATGGTGTTTTAGAGGTGGCCTTTTCACTATTGATTTCTTTTAAAAAAGGGGAATCCATTGTGCTTCAAGATGTGTACTCTATCTGAAGGATGAGGAAGCCATGGATCATATTATCTTCTCAAGCAAGTTTGGAGATGAGGTCTATAGTAGGGCAAGGGATAGTAGTATTGTTGGAAGAAAACTTGCTGGTCTACATGGTCTGCATCACCATGAATGTAATTGTCAAGCCATCATCAAAATGTTGACAAAGTATAACTATTATGTCAACATTACCATCCCATTCATTTCAAATAATTTATACATATCAACCATGTACACTACATTCTCCCTCATAATTCCTCCCATACTCAAATCATTCATAAGATCTTGTTCTATGATAATATTTTCACTTATTATCCTATCCTGAATGAAAGTCGCTTATTCTATAGAAATAGTTTCTTCAATATGTATGACAAACTTTAAAAAATGATCCTAGAGGTGATTCTCAAAGCTACATTCTCTAAACTAATTAGGAAAAAGATTTAGACTTATAAGTGAATCATTGTTTGGTATAAGCACTAGTCAAACATATTTCAAGCATGTATGAATATCTTTTCTTTCTATGCACTGGTAACAAACTCCATTGAGTTTCTTATGACTATATACCAAGCTTCTTGTTAATGGTAGTAGCGATATTTTCCAAGAACAATGGACTATCATCATCAATATATATGATGACTGAGCAAATCTCTATGGTAATATTATACTTTATATGTTCTCCACCACTTTTTCTAGGATCCTAAAGTAGTTCTTCATACCTTCACCAATTAGTCCACTAGAGAAGTGGATATAATACTCAATCACTTCCTTCATGACTACTCCCTATCTTTCTACCCATGTAGTCATCTCTTTGAAACTATACATTCTAGATCTCTACTAGTGAGACCATATGTGTGTACAAAAGAGTGTGTATTATATTCTCCCTCCTTGAGCCATTTTATTCTAGCTTTTTACTTAGTAAAAATTTCCTACATCCATGTATTCTTCTAGGAAATTCACCTCATCTATCTCTACTCTCTTTTCCATGTCTTCTGATGCATCCCCTAGTTCTTGTAGCATTCCAACTCTCCTCTCATGGATTTCAACTTTGTTAGAAGTTTTTCCTACCACTTTTCTACTCTGTGTGATAAGGGGCTATTTTAGTGATTTTACCTTCTCAAAGACCCTGATGAGAAATAACCTTGTGTATCTTGTATCCAATGCTCCTTCATGAATTCCATCATTGTCTCATGTCTAAGCTACTTCTTCATGAACCTAAAGATATATGGGTGGGTGATGTTCTCTCTAGACAACATGAACTGAAGAAAAAGACTAATCTTCTCTAAGTTGTCTTAAAAAATATAGGATTCCATCCATTTACTATTCTATAATGCACTATATAATTGACCACATTTATTTGAATAGCCTTCTTTCTTGTCATCTCAAGTGAATATTGAACCCACAAAAGTGATCTTAGTATGGCTCATGGATACAATCCATTCATTGAAGTCTCTCACAACCATATGTCATGTTTATTCTCACCTTTTTGATTCTTCACTCCTACTATATGTATTAAAGTCACTAGATAAAACCAAATGCATCCTAGTATTTTTATATCAAGAAGTAGAAGCATTTCCTCCCATAAAGGTTGTGTATTTGTCCTAATACATGTCCATAAATATATAAGATATAGTTCTACAACCCATGGAGTAATATGTTTCTTTGATTCTGGAATAGGACCGGTTAAAATCTGGCTTGGGAGAAAGACAAAGTTTTTCCACCTAGGTCACTGTGAGTCACAATCTAGTCTACAACTACAATGTTCAAATATTATGAGGATCTGTATATATCTAGAAAGGGCACTAGAATAAAAAATAGAAATAAACCCCATTCTCTACGTAATATCTTAATTTTCCTCATGAAGGAATTGTTAGTCTCTAGCATTCAATACAATTTAGCAATCAATTATAATGGGAATCCCTCCCACCATCATAGTGATGGTCATAGACCACACAACTCCTCAACATCCCCTCTTCATCTAATGTATCTCCTATGTTGACAATCCAATTGTTGGTTTCATCAACCTCACCTGTCTCCCTAAACCTTCCCAAGTGGTGCCTAAATATTTCATCATCTGTCCTTATAGCCATGTCGAGCCTAATTCGAGATCATCCTTAGACCCCCCCACCAAAGCTCTTCTATGTGAAGGATTAATATCATTATTTATCAATTACCCTCTCTAATGGGGCCTCACTAGATTCACTTTGTTTCTCTTGATGATCTGTGAGGAAACTCTAAATCCCCCTATTTTTAGGTATCACCCTTAGAAAAAAAAGGATAAACCATCCATGTTGTCACCGGGTAGTAAACATCGAGTGATTTAAATAAAGGAGGATACAACAACCCTAAGAATAATGTTACTAAATTCCTTGTCCTGTGTGTGATGTAGTATTGAAGGATATGGCTTTTTCAAGACCCCAGTGTCCTCTTGATGTTCTTTATAGGTCAGGTAGCAAAAGAACCCTCATATATATCATTGTTGCAAAATTTACATCTCTACCAAGGTGATCCTAGCCCCTTCAAGATATGGTCTCAAGAACACACACCAAAGGTGCATACTCATCTGCAAACTCTTAGAAATGTAACATCCCTAGAGAAAAGATAGAGTACACACATTCCATACTAGGATTCATTTCTTAGGTGGAGGTAATGACAATTGAGTGTCCAACCTAGTTGGTGGTTCATGTTATCTACCCATCTAATTAAACAACATATCCACTATCATTATCTCATTTATTAAAGACCATGACCTAGATCGAATCCACCAAGTCACAACGCTATTCTTTGATAGTTTCCCATAGGCATGCACAATAGGGGGTCTCTCCTACCCAAGTATCCTCTTGCAGGGTGTCCCCAACAACATCTGGTCTATGAAGGTTTCACTCTAACCATTGTTAGGTGCCCTTGTGGGCCTCTACACATGGAGGTCCTATGAAGAAGGGGAACTCTCATCTAGGGGTTTTCATACCAAAGGGAATCTCTCATAGATGTTTCCCCATGAAGGCAACCTCTATTTCCCACGTGGTAGTAGGATTGGTACCAAAAGCTTGAACAAACTTTATGCATCAAAGAATTTGGCCATCAATGGTGCTTCGGACATTGCCACTACATTTGTGTTAGATCAATGGGCTCTAGAGGGGGGATTTAATAGAGATTAAACACTAAAACAAGATTCATTAGACCATCAATTAATTCAAGAGATAAGATTGCAAATATGAAATTTATGTGCAACTAAACATACATAGAAAGGATGAGAGCGATTGAATGAGATAAAAAAAGTCTATATATAGTGGTTTCAAACTCCAAACTAGGAGAGTTTACATACACTACCTAAAGAGGTCAACCTCTAGGATTTTGCAACCATTTCACCTTCCTTATATTCCATTATAAGAGATACAATAAGACCTTCCTTTTGCAGGGCAACGATACAAAGCCTTCCTTTTTAAGGATAAAAAGGAGCCAATAAACCTTACAAGGTCGTAGCTATCCTTTAATAGAGAGTCTTCAACCTCTACAAGAGCTTATCTACTTTTGTAATATAGGAAAATATGGTGGCAGAATAGGCAGCAAAAAAAAAATGTTAACTACCATATTCCCCATAAACCAATGAATCATGCCAAGAAGAATGTAATGGGAAGGATGATTTATGATGTCATACCTAGTCCAGGATCAAGTCCAATGACTATTCCCTCATTGTAGTATGCAACTTTCTTCAAGTCGCACTCTAACAACATATATGTTGCCCTCCTTGTTGATTACCATGGATAAGATGTTCACATTGTCCTCCTAGTGGGAAAAGTTGCATGCCTCCAGAGCATTCCACACAGACCACTAGGAACTCTTGTCATTCTAGTAGAACGGACAAGGAGTTGTCCCTTCATGTTGGCATACTAGTCACTAAATTGTTCTCCTACAATTGTTGTCCCTTTCTTTAGTGGGTAGGACTTGCTTGAGTTTTTTCGGTTACAACAACTAGAGAAGATAAATAATTTTCAGAGGCAATTGATTTTTGTATGAGATTCCCCCAATACTGCTCTATTTATAGGAGGGTTAGGTTCAGGGTTCCATGTCTGAGTGAGAGTAGAAGGGATCAGAATTTCATGAATTTTCGCAACCTACACGATACAAAATGATCGGTTCACAAGTGCAGTAATCAGTTGGAAAGTGAGCCGATCGGTTCAAACCTTGAACTTCTTGTGTCATCATGTTTCCCAATTGCAATTCTATTGACAATTAATTTCTGATTTAATGCAAAACATGATGCCATCACAAATCCTTGAATGAATTAAATTGATCAACCAACGTCTTGGTTCACAACTGATATGGTCGGTTTGTGGACCTAGCCAATCAGTTCACTTCTTGAACAAGTTGGTTCACAATCTAGAATTACCAAAGTTGGTTCAATTGACCTAACACACTAAAGCGGTTGGTTTAACACTTGAACCGATTGGTTCACATGTCTAGTCAGTCAATGTTCAACCAATGTTGTTTAAATTGAATACTTAAATCTTTAGTAATCAAGTTTAAACCATATTCATGAATGAAATCCTATTCCTAGTGTATCCTATAGGTTCCAAGTTATGTTGGCAATGAATGTCCATAACTCATTCATGACATCACAAGCAAAGAGAAGTGTCTAGTCACACATCATTGCTACCCAAGTAATTGGAAAGTTGGAGAACAACTTTAACCTACAATTTGTGGTTGGTGTTACAATGATTGTATAATTCCTTTGTCTCTGATATCTGTATTGAACTTTATGCACAAAGTCATCATCCTTTCAATGTTCAGTCCATGTTCCTTTAATTAGAGAAAACTATGTAAGATAAATATGGCCTCAATATCATATATTGATTCACATCTGTATGCACATGCTTATCTCATTCTTGATTATCAAGTGTCCAGGATATCAAACTCCGGTAGGAGGGACAAATCCCATATACATCACTCACAGTCATCCACATGTGTGACAATGCATCCGGTCATCTCCTTTATGGAAACCCTTATTCAAATTTATAGTGGATGACATCAAAGTACACTGAATGACATGTGATGTGTGTAGTGATTTTAGGTCTAAGAACCAAAATCACCACCATCACTATGAGATATGACTAAGATTACCAATTATGGTGTCCATGTGTCACTTTCAAGTTGGGTCTGTCGATATACTATTCTCCAACAAGTATCTTTGTGCTTCATTTGATATTCACATATCATGACTAATGAGATTATGTCATCAACCAACCCACATCATAGTCTTATGTGTTATTGGTGTCTATCAACCTTTCACAATAACATCTGACTAGGTACATAATAAGAATGTATATACTCTTAACATCTATATGATCTTATTGTTCAGGTCACACACCTGAAGAAATACATCATTGAATAATGTCATTCTTTGGACATTCATTACGTTTAGTCATTATCTCATAACTAATTGAAGCAAAATAAATCAAAATATTACCTTTATTATTAATCAAATGGAATCACAATCATCACAGGATTGACTCTCTAGGCATACATACATATCAACATACTCCCACTTGCACTTAGATCAATCACCCACAAATCATATTCTCAGTGATCTAAACATGCCCATTATGTTTTGTTGTGTTATTGCTAATCTAGCGGGTTAGAAACACTTCATTTTTGGTCGGTATATTGCATGTTTCACATCTCTTTACTATACAAAATTTTGTATCAAATGGAATTGACGTAGTATGCTATCTGGTATGCCTCTCATAACCAATATCTCCATTTTTGTCATAGTATTTCTACTATATCACCTATGGGTGAAACATCTCATAAGTTCATCTATATGAACTTCTATATCTATACAATACTCACTCATGTGCTAATAACACTAGTACATTCAGATTCTAATGTAGAATTATAATAATGGTTTTTAGTTTGAAACTCTTTCCAACTTCCAACTCTTCTATTAAAATTAAACACAGTTTTATATTGTGATCATTCTATGACATTTTATAAGATTGCATTGATGTAACCCTTTACACCCAACTCTTCCTTGTAACCATAGTGTAACAATAAATCCATAGTGCTTCTCTAGTACTAATGGATGATCTTTATGGTATACCAATGACCTTCATTGAGATCTAACTAATAACATCTTGTCATGTCCAATACATACAAGATAATGGGATCAATATATTGCATACATGATAGATCCAAATGCAAATGCATATGAGATCTCTTCAATTCTTCACAAGAATTGGAACACTGGGTTCCAGAGAGACCGATCCCATCTACATGGATAGATTATCTCTCATTGAATCATTCATACTAGATCCTTTCAGCATCTTGTTAATATATGTGCTCCTACTTAGGTCTAGAAATTTTTAGAACTATCTCTATATATATCAATTCCTGTCAAATAGGATGTATCACCTATTCCTTCATAATGAAGGTGATTTCCATGCCAGGGTTCAATACTTAGTATTGATATGTTACTCCCCATCAATATGTGGAATATTCATATATGCTCCCACTAAATCTTTTATAATGAAAAATTTCATCCTTTATCGACTCAAGTCAAACTCTTTGACTTTCTTGTCAAATCAAAGATTCCATTTCTAAAAAGCTTATTTCAACCTCTATATTGAGCATTATAGCTTATAAACTTTATTTGCATTAATGGAGTCATAAAACCTTTAGATTGTGTAAGAAACACATCCTCTCAATTATTCCTATTATGGAATGTGGTTTTAGACTCCATATGCCATAGCACATAGTCTTATTAAGCTGCAATTGTAAGCATGTCAATTGGTGAAGGCATTTCATCATGTTCAACACTTTGAACTGGTGAGAAAACATCTCCAACTAATATTTCCTTTTATGTGATCCATGTTGGTCTTCCTTGTTAAAACCCAACCACACCTTATGGGTTTTACCCTTATAGGGTGGTACCATTAAGGTCATACCTTGTTGATGTTCATAAATTCCATCCTAGATATTATGGCCCCAAGCCAATTCTCATACGTTGGTCCCTCAATAGTTCTTAGTTGATTGTTTGCTCATTATGTTATGACCAACTCATAACTTATATGAGTTATAGGATTCTCAATGTTTTAATCTAAAACTGGTTCTACTAAAACTATGAGTTTTGTGTTACAAAAGGAAACTTTGAGATTCCAAAACAATTGGTAACTCTCCTTGTCCTCATTGTACCTTCTTGTTGACCTCAAACTTTTCATGTTGTACTTTACTCCCATTGATTCTTTTGTAACTCAATTTTCCTAGTAACAAACATTATACTGTCAGATTGGGATTTAAAGGTAATTTTTAATAAATAAACATTCTATGATTTGTGGATAAACCTTTTCAGGAAACTATTTTCTTGATATAAGTTTCAATCTTTGAGACATATTGAAACTTTTTCCCATACCATATCTTAAATGGTATCCTACAAACCATTATGGAAGGTACACTATTTAGTGATAAGCATATATCTAAAAGGGAATTAGAAGATTATATTAATTGATAATCACATCATGACTCATCATGCTTCCTATGGAGTTCATTGTTATAAACTGTTATAATCTCTCTGGAAGGTCCTCAATTCTCTTCCTGTAAAGTATTTCAACATTGATCATATCAAAGTATCGTAACACCTTTGAGTACGTTGTATACTTCATACATTTAATCTACTAGAACACTTCAAGAGATCTATATTTTACTAAACATATATCACCATATCATTAGTAAATAAAATGAAGCACATATAATTATCTCTAGAATTTATTATAAACGGTCTTCATACATAAAGATGTATTAGCCCTAATATAATTCATACTCCCCCACTACACCTAGTGAGAGGTGGTTTGCCATATTTCATATACTTAAGACTTGCATGTTTCTTATTGGTTAGATAACCGAAAGTGCCTAGATAAAAATCAACATGTTCTAGAAATGCATTTCTCGTATATCTATTTTAGATGACAGTACTATAGATATTGATTGTTTGAGTTTATCAATTGTAATCCTTTACGTATTTATGTTATAAAAATTCATCTTTAGATCCTTCATATAAGGATGACAAAACATTTGGGGCATTACCATTCAAGATCACATCTTTGGAATAGAACCATTAACAATTCATTATTTATAATCTTCCTTGTCCATACAAGATGCATAAAGTAAAATGTTCTTATTATTGGCAGAGTGAAATAGTAGTTCATCTAACTCTATTACATGATGAATTGGCGAAGATAAATTTTAAATGTAGACTGAAGTTGTAGCAATTCTTTCTTTGCATAGTTCATCCTTACACTTTAATGAAGGATTTACTTCTTATTGGATCTTGCACATCAACATATGTAAAATGTACATCCAATATCACATACCCAAGATGAAGAAGTAATCAAATTTATCTTATAGAAATTATACCTAAAGTAGAGGTTTATATCCCCTTCTTCTTCTTCTTCTTTAATTTCTCCAAGTAGGGAGGTCAATTCTGTTTCTAGTGTGTAGGCTGGTGATAGTGGTGACAATAGCCTACGCGGGAAGAAGAGAGCCTGAAAAATCTCATGGGATCACCCACCCCTAACTCAGAGGAAATGCCTACACTTGCTGCTCGCTCAATGCTTCCCCGGAGCATGGGTGTAACAAAGTGCATATTGGAATAAATATATTTTATTCACTTTTTTTCCCTCTTTATGTTCACTCTTGACCTGAATTTAATTTTCCTTGGATACTTGATCAATATTGATACCCAAATTCAAAATATAGTGATCAACATGGAACTTATATACCTTGTGACACTACAAATTAGGTTAAATTATCACCGTACTCAAAGAAATATATTTTCCCATGGCAATTTGTCTTCTAGTTCATAACTTTTCTAAATGCTCTACACAAATTTGTGAACCTATGGACCAAATTTAATCCCAATTGGAAATTCCTACTATATTCCACGAATTCTTGAAGTTAATATGTTGAAAACCCTTTTATTTTCCTTTTTAATCTGATCTCTACTAGGTCACCAATCCACAACCCGCTTTCGAAGTGAACCTCGACCCTCGAATTAGGCTCCCACGGATTAGAGGCTTGATCAAATGGTTAGGGAGGGGTCGTCTCGTACCTCCTTCAATCACATGGAGGAGATCACGAAAACCTAGCAAGCAATCAAACTCGCGTGCGACCAAGATTCAAAATTCCAACCGCATAGAAATGTTCATCTCACAAATTCACACCCATCTAACCCCAATTTGACTACCTTTAATACACCACGTTTCCATCAAAATGAGATGCTCGCTCACCCCTCTCTCAGTCGTGGCCATGCACACCCCTTCAAAACCCTAATCCTCACCCCAATACCCTATAAAAACTTGACCTAGAGCTTCAGGTCACTCCCATGAACCCTGGAAGCATCTCTCCTTTCTCCCACTCAGCCCCCTCCACTTTTTCCTCTTTTGATATGGACAACCTTCTATCATAGCTCCGTCGAGTGCGTGCACGGGTCGCTATTGCTGGGATGAGGGACTATGATTGTTGGATCATAGTCAACATTAGACCGAGATCAAGGATCAACAACTAGGAATCAAATTGTGCCACTCCTCCTCTTTTCCTCTTACTCGCACATGCTTGGGAGGTTATGCTTTCTCATCCACAAGATTTTAGCCACACTAAAGGCAGATTGAAATTCCTATGACTGGTGTTTATCCCCACTTTTCCTTTTTCTAGTAAATATTCCTCCCCTCTACTAGAAAATTCTAGTAAATGATCAAATCTTGCAAAAATAATATCTTTTATTTCCTAACTCCAAAATTTATGAAGAAATAGTCCATTATGATTAGTAAAATACAAATAATCATTTAAAAATACTTTTAAAGCCTAATTCTTTATGGATTTTACAAGTATACCTAGATTTTTATCTCTAAATTATATTTTTGTCAAATGACTCCATAATTATGATTAAACATTGAAACCCTAGTATTTGATTCTAATGCATATCTTGAGATTCTAAAATCAAACTTGACTAATGAAGAAATCTAGATCTAACCTTGTTGGCTAAACCACTATTGAATATTGATCATGATAATTAGGGTTAGCTTATGTGTTTCACAAGTACCTATGTAGGACATTAACACTCGAAAATATACTTGATACTTGAATAAATGTTAGACATCTTGAAATTGTTGATCATGAGTGAATGACCTAACCCCAAGGTTGAATAGGAATGAAAAATCCTAATCTTGTAATAATTGGTACATGATCTATTTGTATATTAGGATCTTAACATTTGATCCACATTTTTATTGATAAAGTATCTAGTTGAGACTTTGACCTATTTATTCTTGGAATCTATACTCTAATATTCAGTGGAAGGTACACTATTATATCTACTCTTTGACCAGACTAATTTTTGGTACCTCTTGAATAGTGTGCTCAACTAGGTACTTATTTGAGATATTGTTCCCTACTGATTAATCTTCCAATTTTCTTATATTATATTTCAGACAAACTTGAAAACATAAATGATATTGCCTATTATGACTGCCCATATTATGATGATGATAATGTTGATAATGTTGATATCAAATACAATAAACCTCCTCATTCGAAGGGTGGAACTTGTACATGTCGATTGACCTCCTACCTCATATGGAGAGAAGGAGCCTTGTGACCTCCCACATCTCGTTGGGGCGATGGAGCCACATAAAATATAAGCATGATTCTCCATATCAGCATAATTAGAAACTCGTAACAAAATCGTGTCAAAAAATATTTATTTAGAAAATCTCTTGTTGTACATTTTGAATATAAGTCCCGCCAAGTATACTATTTTGATCTAAACTGTTTTACTTGCTTTCTATAGTGAACCATGCAATTGCATTGATTGTGTCTTGATTTTTGATTTAGGCAAACAAGATGGAATATTATGAATAATTGACTAAGTCTTGTTTGGTCATGACAAACTCTAATGATATGGACAAAATATACAAAATATCCTATTTGTGTTGGTTAGTTCTTCATATCTCTTATTTTATGAGTTATTATTTCTTATTTTATATGCCAGTGTGTGAGATCCTTTTGGGCCACTACGATATGGGCACTACAAATAATTTATCATTGTGTAGGCAATGGGATTGGGACTGGGGTAAGAATGGTTTTGTGATAGTTGGTATCAGAAAATACACACTCTCATATGCATTAAGTAAATAATATCTCAATCTCCCTATACCCGGGAAACCCTAAAGTCCATAATGGTGAAAATTGATGTGTCTAGGCTTGGGGTTCTGACATAATCACCTCCTATCTGTTTCTCAATGGTTAAGGTCCCCCTCTCTACCTGGCCTTAAATGATCCAGAATTGGACCCAAAGATTCTTTGTTGAAACCCAAGAGAGTCTTCCAATAATCTTATCTTCTCTTTAAGGATTACACATTGACCACATGTAGTTTGAAGTAGGGTGAATCCTCGTCTCTTTCTTTGCTAGGTATCATGAATGGATATGCAATCTATTTTTGGGTAGTATGGGAATAAACAAATTATGAAATAAATTTTGAAACTATAATCTAATATACTCTTTACTCAAACTATGTGATTAAAGGACTCATAATGGATGTACCTTGTAGATGGCCCCACAAACCCATACTCAATAAACAAGACTCTCTGGAACCATTAATGATTGAGAAGGAATGATTGAAAAAAGTAAGAGTGAGAAGAAGGGGCATGAAGAATGGGAAAAGACAATTGAGAATTAGAAAGTTCTTGAAGAAGAAGTTGAGAATGATGTGGACAAAGGAAAAAGACCCATGTGCAATAATGTTGATAGTGATGAGTATGAACCAAAAATGGACATCAAGGATGATGTTTGGGAAGTACAAACCAAAATACTGATGGATGATATGATCAAATGGGCAAGATACACAACATCAATAATTCTTATAGGAGTCCAAATCACCATGACTGCCTTTAACCCTACATCCAAGAACATTGTCATCGCAAAAACAAGATTGATCATAAGCCCATATCAAGAATTGCTTGCAATAAAAGAACCAATGAAATCATTAATAGATAAAGATTATGATCTGTTTATTATGAAACCCTTTGTAACTTTTGAAATGAACCTTGTACTCACCATATCTTTGAAAATTGAAATTTTATGCCCTATTAATGACTAGCTACCTTTAAATTGTCATATTATTTAGATTTTGGAAAGGTAACCCCTTCCACACAATTTTGATTTCTTGACATAAGTCTCGAATTGATCAAATCTATGACAATGCTAATACTCGATCTTGAAACCCAATTTTAAAATACAATATTGACTATAGCTTATGGATAAATTACTAATAAGACCTAAGTCTAGATCATTCATCAAATCATAATAACATGGTAATAAAATTGGTGATTGATATCACAAATGTTATTCAGATGTTGTTTAATTTTCTCTCATATATTGGATATGGATGAATGATCTCCCCTAAGGTCTAAATTCGAATATGAACCCTAAGCTTAGAAATATTTTGACCTACGATATTGACGCCAAAACTTTGACTCTTGATATTGATTTAAAAAATCTTGAAATAGGATTATGAATCTCGATATTTAAGTGACTCCTATAATCCCCCACGTGGACCTTGAGACCACCCACGATATGGCTAGTGACTTTCATATCCCCAAAAAACTCAAACAATTGAAGATGTTGACTCAGTACAATTTTTTAGGATGGTAATGTTACATATAAGAATAGGGTTAAGTTCTAAAAAATGACCTAGGTCTTGATCATTCACCACTTTGAATATACTTGACGAAGAAATTGATGTTGAAATTTTGAAATATTGCTAGATTGTTGTTATGGGTGAATGACTGCACATGTGGTCTGCACATGAATTAAAACCCTAGGCTTGCATGTTTGGAACCCAAAATTTGTATTTTAGAGCCTTGAATTTTTTATTATGATATTGTTCATGCATGGCCCTATTTAATTCATGATGTATAATCTTGACTCTCGATCCCAATTGTCACTCAGTATGGAGACATGACTTGAGAGTGAACTCAATTAATTATATGTTATCTCTTGACCTCTTAATTGATCAATACACATTTATACGAGACTATTGTTGCATTTATAATTTTGAGCACATGATTTTGAGGATGTTCCAATATTTAACGTTATGACTTAGATTGGATTGTCTCAAAATTTTAGGATGTTTTTTACTTTTGGGGACAAAATTCCTCTTAAGGGGCGAAGGATGTGACAAAGTGCATATTGGCATAATTATAGTTTATCTACTCATATATCCTATTTATGTGCACTCATGAACTCAATTTAATTTTCCTTTCCTACTTGATCAATATAGGTACTCAAATTGAAAATATAGTGATCAACATGGAATTTATATACCTTGTGACACTACAAATTAGGTTAAATTATCACTCTACTCAAAGAATTATATTTTCTCATGTAACTTTGTCTTTTGGTTGTCAAACATTTTCTAAATTTTCTACACATTTTTGTGAACCCATGTCCCAAATTTCATCCCACTTGGACATTCCTACTATTTTCTACGAATTTATGAAGTTAATATGTTGAAAACCCTATTATTTGCCTTTTTATTTTGACTTTTACCTGGTCAGAAATTCACGACCCACTTTGGAAGAGAACCCTGACCCTTCTATTAGCCTTCCATAGATTATAGGCCTAGTTGAATAGTCTGGGGTTCATCCCCTGCCTTCCACAATCAGTAGGGAGGAGACCAGGAAAATCGAGTGAGATATCAAACTCGTCTACAACCAAGATTCAGAATTCCAAGTGAATAGAAATATTCATCTCACAAATTCATTCCCATATATACCTGATTTGACTACCCTTAATACACCATTTCACCATCAAAATGAGATGCTCACTCACCCCTCTCTTTGTTGCTGCCATGGTCACCCCTTTGAAACCCTAATCCTCACCCCGATGCCCTGTAAAAACCCAACCTAGAGCTTCGACTCACTCCCACGAACCCTAGTGGCATCTCTCCTTTCACCCTCTCAGTCCCCTCCACTTTTGCCTCTTTTTCTCCAGAAACAATCCACCATAGCTCCACTGAGTGTGTACGTGGGTTGCTACTATTGGGACGAGGGAATGTGCTCATTGGATCATGGTCAACGTTGGATCTAGATCGAGGATCAAAGGTTAGGGATCAAATCGCACCCCTCCTCCTCTTTTCCTCTCCCTTGCACGTACCTAGGAGGCCATGCTTTCTTAGCTGCAAGATCTCAACCATGGTCAAGGTAGACTGAGAATCCGATGGCTAGTCTTTATCCCCACTTTTAGTTTTTCTGGTCAATATTCCTCCTCTCTACTTGAGAATTCCAGTAATTGCTCAAATCTTGCAAAAATGATATCTTTTGATTCCTAACTCCAAAATTTTTAAACAAATAGTCCATTTTGATCAAATACATCCAAAGAATCATTTAGAAATACTTGTAAGGCCTAATTATTTATGGATTTCACTTATATAACTAGATTTTGATCTCTTTCTTATATTTCTGTCAAATGACACAAGAATCATGATTAAACTTTAGAAACCCTAGTATTTGACTCTAACGAGTATCTTGAAATTCTAAAATTAGATATGAGTAATTAAGATATCTATATCTATCCTTCTTTGCTTAACCACTCTTGAATATTGATCATGATAATTAGGGTTAGCTTATGTGTTCCAAAAGAACCAAGGTAGGTCATTTACACTCAAAAATATACTTGACACTTGAATAAATGTTAGGCATATTGAAATTGTTGATCATGAGTGAATTTCCTAACTCCAAGGTTGAATAGGAATGAAAAACCCTAATATTGTAATAATTGGTATATGATCTTTGTGTATATCATCATTTTGACCTTTGATCAACATCTTGATTGATCTAGGATCTACTTGAGACTCTATCCTATTTATCCTTGGAATATATACTCTAATCTTAGGTGAAAGCTATGCTATTATATCTCCTCTTTGACCAGACTAATAGTATCGATGATACATTTTATGTACCTCTTGAATTGTATACTTGGCTATGTTGTTGTTTGAGCTATTATTCCCTATTGATTCGTCTTCCAATTTTCTTATATTATATTTGAGGAAAACTTGAAAACATAAATGATATTGCCCATTATGACTGCCCAAATTTTGATGATGATAATGTTGATAATGTTTATATTGATACAAGTGACCTCCTCATTTGTAGGATGGAACTTGTACATGTCGATTGACCTCTTACCTCATATGGAGAGAAGGAGCCTAGTGACCACATAAAATATCAGCATGCTTCTCAAAATCACCATAATGGGAAACTCATAATAAAACCTTGTCAATCAAATATTGTTTTGGAAAATATCTTATTATACATTTTGAATATAAGTATTGACAAGTATACCATTTTGATGTAAACTATTTTACTTGTTTTTGACAGCGTACCATGCAATTGCATCGATTGTGTCTTGATTTTTGATTTAGGCAAACACTACGGATTATTATGAAGAATTAACTAAGTCACTTCCTCTCATGGCAAACTCTGATAATATGGAAAAAATCTACAAAATCTCATATTTGGGTTGGTTAGTTCTTCAAATCTCTTATGTTATGAGTTATTATTTCTTATTGTATATGTCAATGTGTGAGACCATTTTGGGCCACTTAGAGACGGGTGCTTCAATCCCTTTACCATTGTCTAGGCATTGGGATTGGGATTGGGATTGGGGTAAGAACGGTTCCATGAAAATGGGAAGACACATGTAGCTCATGCCATTTGAGGTGGTCCAGCTCATAATTCTCCATCAAAGAACTGGGTGGGGTGAAATTGAGACTGCTCGATACAGGACCGATGGCTTCTGACTTGCTTTAGAACTCTTAACTTTTCCTTTGCCTTTAGACTTCCCCTTTGGTTTTCTTATCATCATCACATACTATGTCTTGTCTTTCTTTTTTATGTTCCTCAAGTGTTCTCAAAATGCCAAGTAACTAAATCAATGACTTCTCAACGTCATTCATGTTGTAGTTCATGACAAATTGATTGTATGACTCTAGCCAAGACTAGAATCACATCAGTGGCCAACTTTAGACCCAAAAGGAATCCAAGTATAGAAAGGTTTTCCTCATACCCAATGAGTTTGAGCACATGAGGACTTACTGGATCTCATTTTTCCATGTTACATTTGAACAACACCATATAGACATCAAATCTCTCATGTATTCCTGATCATGGAACTTGTGCTTAAGATGAGTGACCATCTCAACAAAGGCCATGTTCTCATGTTGTCTTTGCAACTCATAGTTCATGGAGAAAAACATTAGGCACTTAACATCGATGGCATCCTCAGTATGCTTCTTGTAAGAATCCTTATCAACCTTAGGTGCATTGGGAAGAGGTTCTTCTGGCTTTGGCATCTCCAGGACATAAAGCTTGATCTCTTGTGTAAGAACAATTATGAGCATCTTGAAATGGTTATGAAATTTATTCCCGTTCAACTTGTCATTCCTAAGGACTGATCTCTGAGAAAATGTGTATTTGTGTGTTACCATTTAATTATACAAGAGAAATTGCAATTTTTTCAAAAACACATTTTTTATTTGATTTGATTTGTATAAAATTGATGACGTTTGATTAGGCCTTTAATTTACTATAGATCTCATCATTTTGTTCAAATTGATAACACTAAATTATCAATTTGGAAGATTGCAACATACAAACTTCTAATGAGCCAAGATCCAAAATAATTCAATTATTACCTAGCCAACGCTAGTGTCCATAATCAATCATTGAGGTAGGAAACATTTTCCAATTGTATCTTATATAATTCTTTGATATATGGTATGAAAAAATCCTTGCCATAATCATATACATGCATCTTAGTGCTCATCTCATTAAGGACACCCAATTAAGCCCGACCAAAACGTCAACATGATAAAAATGCACCTTGCTTTGGCAAAACCTACATATCTACATCTGACTTCTATGAGATGGAAGAAACACCACGATTTGGCATAACCTATGCTTGGTCGATAAATATTTTTATTTGTGTTTCTAATGGAAAGCATATTAGACTTAATATGTTTGATTGAGGGTTTACATTTTTTATAAATATATATACCTTATCCAATCACCACATATATATTGTACAAATCATATGCATGCTAGATTCCACATTTTAAACATTAAATGTAAAACATAAGCGATGGTTATGGCCATACTACTGTAATTCCTTTAAGCCACATGAATTACTACCACTTAGGTATACATCTCATGAAAGAAACTATTGTTGGTGTAGATGTGTGCCTATCAATTTGGATTGATCGGTTCAACCCTTGAACCAGTCGGCTCGCCTCTTGTCCAATTAGTTGGTGGTTTGAAATGATTGCCTTACCTTCTGACCAACCAATGTTTGGACACCTCCAAACAGTCAGATGGCCCACTAGCTAATCAGTTCATCTCTTGCGGTCAACCCTCCTCGGTCCTCCAACCAGTCATATCATCTCGTGAAGCTCTCAACTCAGATGACGTTGATCATATTCTTTGTTGTAGCAAGAAAAGAAACTATCTTGTTGTTATTACACTTATTACATGATAATGAGAAACCTCATGTTACATTTGAAGGGAGAAAGGTAGAAAAGACTAATACTTTTACATTTAGGAGAAGAAGGTAGAGCCTCGGTATGGATAACTAGATATAAGTTGGAACAAACAAACCATTCAACCACACACAAATATTTGGGTTATTACCCATAATCATGCTACCCATCCACCATTAAAAGCAACTTTTAGTTCAATGCATGTAAATTGCACACACACACACATATATATATATATATATATATATATATATATATATATACACACAAACACACACACACATATTTATATATATATATATATATATATATATATATATATATATGTATATATATACATATATATGTATATATATATTTATATATATATATGTATATATATATATATATATTAATTGGAATCTTATGTGGTGTTTAATCATATATGCACATTAATCAATTTAAATATCCATATGACATGCAATAAATACACAATTAAAACTAAAAATTCAATCACATCGATTATCCCAAAATATAGTATTTTGATGTGGCTCTAGTACCACTATAGGGAAATATGGAACACAATATGTAGCAAAAATAAAAACTTTAACTACCACATTACCCTTAAATCAATGAATAGTGCCAACAACTATGAAATGGGGAAGTATAGTTTATGAGGTTATACCTGGTCCTAGAGCAAGTCCAGTGACTATTCCCTCGTTACAGCATGCGACTTTCTTCAAGTCACACTCGAACACCATCTGCGTCGGCCTCCTAGTTATTCACCATGGACAGAAGGTTGATGTTGTCCTCCTAGAGGGAAAAGATCCACGCCTCTAGATTAGTCCACATGATCACTAGAAAATATTTTTGCTCAATTAAAATGGACAAGAATGAGTTGTCCCTTCATGTTAGTGTAACATTCACCAACTTGCTCTCCCACAGTTACTCTCCCTTCCTTTAGTGGTAGGACTTTCTCAGGTTCTCTCAGTTACTACAACCAGAAAAGTCAAACAATTGTCAGATGTAATTGAGTTGTGTCTGAGAAATCCACAGTTGCCCTCTATTTGTTGGAGGGTCAGGGTTAGGGTTACCAGTCTGAGAGGGAGTGAAAGAGACCAAAATTTCACAAATTTTCACAACCTATGAGCTGAAAAATTGTCAGTTCACAGGTAACTGATTGGTAGCATGTGAGTTGATCGGTTCAACCCTTGAAGTGGTCTTTTCAACATGTTTGCAATCACAATTGTATTGAAAATTAATATCAGGTTTAATGCACAACATGGTGTCAACACAAATCCTTGAATCAATTGAATCGATCCACCAACCACTTGGTTCACAACCTGATATAGTTGATTCATGGACCTGAGTCAGTCAGTTCATTTTGTAATCCTCTCAGTTCACTATCTGGAATTTCCAAAGTTGGTTCAATTGATCTGATACACCAAAATTGTCAGTTCAACACTTGAACTAGTTGATTTACTTGTCCAGATATTCAATGTTCAATCAATGTTGTTTAAATTGAATTCCTAACTCTTTAGTAATCAAGTTTAAACCATATGCGTGAATGAAATCCTATTACGAGTGTATCATGTGTTTGTGACCCTATAGGTCCCAAGTTATGTTGGAAGAAAATGTCCATAACTCATTTATGACATCACAAGCAAACAGAAATGTCTAGTCACACATCATTCCTACCCAAGTAATTGGAAATATGAAGAAAAACTTTAACCACAATTTCTGATTGGTGTTACAATGATTTTATAATTTCTTTATATCTGATATTTGGATTGAATGTGAGGTATGGAATCACCATTCTTTTAATGTTCAATCCATGTTACTTGAACTAGAGAAGGTTGTCTAAGAAAAATGTGATGTCAATATCATATATTGATTCATATGTTCATGCACATTCTTTTCTTAGTCTCTCTTATCAAGTGCATGTGTCAAAGTGCATCTGATTAGCATATCAACCCTTATTCAATATTATGGTGGATAACATCAAAGTACACCGAACATCATCTGACGAGTGTAGTGATATCAGGTCTAAAAACCACATTCACCGCCATCACTACGAGAGATGACTATGACCACCAATTATGGTTTTCATGTGTCACTCTCAAGGTTGGTCTATCTGATACACTATTATCCAACAAGTATGTATGTGCATGGTTTGATATCACATATCATGATGGATGAGATTCTATCATCAACCAACCCACAGTCTAGTGTTATGTGTATTGTTGTCTTTTGACCTTCCACAATAGCATCCTAATAGGGACATAACAATAATGTATATACTCTTAACATTTGTATGATCGCATTTTTCAGGTCACACACCTAAAGACACACACCATTGAGTACTGTCTTTCTTTATACATTCATTATGTTTCCTCGTTATCTCATAACTGAGTGAAAGAGAATAAATTGGAAGATTTCCATCAGTATTAATCAAATGCCATCTTAATCATCACATGATTATCTCTTCAGACATACATACCAACAATAATGATCTAGACTACTTCACCAAGGAGCTCCCCTCTTGCAACAAGTCCTCCACCTTGAAGGAATTATCCCCTCTTCTCAGGGATCTTCATTCTTCACATTCTCCTTCACCAAGGAGAAACTTTCAACAACTCTGCCTTTGAGAAAAGGATTGGGAAAGGGAATATTTAGAGCTTTATAATTATTACGAAGAAGTAGGTCTCTCAAAAATTCACTCAAAAATATCCTATCACACTAAGATTGATGTTTTGATTAGTTATAAAGAGAGAGAGAAAGTGGATCTTAGTAGACAAATCCACTCAACTATAGGTCGGAGCATAAGAAGCAAACTTGGGATGAAGCCCAATGGTTTATATTTAGAGTTGGGGATGTCTACTATCTAGTCATTTGGGGTGTTACAATGGATCTCTTTTTGATGTTTCCAATACTCCAATAGATAGAAACACTTTTTTTGCACATTCTGTATAGTGCAGTCCGTCGAGTTTAAATAAAACAAACTCGGCCAACATCACTATGTCACAAAGAAAATTTGAAGTGCTGGCCTATTTTGTCCTAGATGAAACTTGGACATCGACTTAAATTTCTTTTGACTGTGTTGGGGTGTCGGTCAAGTTTGTCTTGGAGAAACTCAGCCGACCATGGTAGATCCCAAAATCCATCAAGGGTGTCAATCAAGTTTATCAAAGATGAAACTTAGAGGACAAAACTCCCTTTAATAAATTTTAGAATTTGTCATTAGAGTGCTTAAACATCCATTTTAAGCACTCTTTATTTTCTCTCATCTTAGTTACAAGTCATGTCATCAATACAAATGATTAAAAAAAATTTCCTAAGGGTTTTAGGGCATTTTCCATAGAAGTGCATTTGCATTGACTTTGGTTGTATTTGGTAAAGCTAAAGCTTGGTTGAATTGATCCTTTTCATGTACCTAATACCTAAAATCTATCTCAAATATACATATTAGATACATATGAATGGAATGGTTAAGTCATCATGAGAATATGGAGAATGTATAACTATGAGGTCAACATTCTCCCTCTTCTTAAGACGACAAACCATTCCTAAACATGTTGAAAGGACTTGAAATTTAAACTTTTAACTTATGAATTTTAAGGGAATACATGAATGAAGAATAACAATTTATCCCCCTCAATTTATGCTTACCTATGACTGTATGGTTAGTCACATGATATTTCAAAAAATTAACCACAAAATGTTCATAATTCAGTATGTACTAAGCTCATTTTTCCCCTTTTGTCATACTAAAAAGGGAGGGAGTAGAAGATCTAAATCATGGGTCTTATCCAAAAGGCAGAAATGACACAAGAAACCACCATATGTAAGCACAACACAAGATCTAGAGATAAAACAAAACATAATAGAGTCATAATCAAAATTTGGAAGAACATACCAAGTAACTCATGAAATATAGTCAAGCATAGAGTTAAGGTACATATAATTAGATTACAACAAAAGATATCCTCTATAGGTGAAAACTACAAGACATCAGAGAGATGTGACTATATATGAAAATAGTAATCCTCAAATATAGTTCCCAATGTACAATATATGACAAACTAAAAAAAGATAGATGTATGAGCTTTTGAAGGACTAAGAACTAAACTTCAAGTGCATCTACATTGAGGTCCTTGTCATCATCAGGCTAGTAGTATTCATCACCATTAGAGGGTGCATTAGGGGCATCAGGTGTGTCCTCACCACCATATCCATCATCACCATCCTCATCATCATCCTCATACTTGTTTCCATCACCTACATCATCATATTCAACATCCTCATCAACCATCATTGTGCCCTTCTCAAGAACAAAAGAGCAAGGACTGGGTCATCTATTGTTTTGCTCTTCTTAGGAGATGCCACACTCATGTAATGACTTATCTTGCTTAAAATTGGGTATAGAAGCCCAATAGAAGTCAGTAAGAATGGTAGAAGAAGGGCCAATAGGAAGTGTAAGCGATTGAGAGGCAGTAGGGATAGGTCCACTATCAGAGCTAGGGGGTACAATGGAAGTAGCATGCTGGTAAGTTTGGTTGAACTGACTACACACATAAGAGGCATAGTCACTAGATCAGTAGGGTGGTAGGTGGGGTAAGGATGGGTTCAATGCAATTTCATGTTTGACATTATCTAAACAAGATCATGGTGTAGATGCTTTTGGACATGTAGGTTGTATGCCTTTTGATGCATCATGTATCCCATGAGGATTTCATCAGACACCAAAAAGGAGGCATGGTCAGCTCTAGGAGGAGGTAGGGTGTAGGACAAAGCAATAGGGGTAGAGGAGGTTGGGTGAAAGTATTTCTTGACTTTGGTGTCACTAATATAAACTCTTTTTCAACTGACTTTGTAGCCAAGGTATTTGAAAGGGGATTGACCGGTGTGATCTTGAAAGACACCACAAATTAGGTTAGAGTAGGGCGGGTGAGAGTCTCTAGTGTTCTTCTTTGTGTCAAAGCAAGTCATGTGATGGAGAAGATATCTTACCCATGGGACACATATATTCTAAAGAAGATAGTACATGATAATTGTCGAGTTTTCTACAATATCCATTTGATTCTTTTTTAGATGTTGTTGCAGTTAATTAGGAGAGTAACTGAGCGAGTCTTGATATCTAGGGAAAAGACAATAAGATTTCTTTCTTCTTATATGGGACCTCAGGCTTCTTAAGAGTTTTGTGGATATCAGAAAGAGATAACTCGGGGTCAAAGCTCTTGTAGAAGGCTTCTTGGTCAAGGAGGTCATTGTAGGTGGGATAGGAAGATATCCAGTTTGACAAGGAGTAAGAAAAGTAAGTATTCAAGGAATGCTCATAGATTGAAAACATGACTCCCCCAATCATGGATGACAAAACAGCTTGGATGTTAGGGGGATCATACAATTCATGCAACACTTTCTTGCTCCATAGGGAGTTCTTATATGTCATGTCTTCATTGCAAAGAGCATCAAGTTTTGGGTTAGAAAAGAGTTTCTTAACCTCTTTGAGTAGTTCATTGCTAGGAAAATAAGGGCCTAAAGGGATAAGGGTTTCTAGGCAACAAATCCTAATAAATAATGACTTCTTGATTGGAGATAAAAGAGGTACCTTTGCATGAGATGTGGAAGATGAATGAACACTTGGTGGGCCTATTCTTTTTCGCCTGTTGGATGCCATCGAGGGTAAAGAAACTGAAGATCAATTCAAACAAGGAAGAAAATGCAAGAAATAGGTCGACCAATCTAGGATTCAAGATTGGCGAAGATCAAATGAGACAAATGGCTAGGAAAGGGGATTGAGTGGCCAAGGGTTCAAGGATGAACTGAGAGGGAGACTTTTCATTTGAATTTTCTCTAGTTGAGAGGGAGAAATTAGCCGGTGGTTAATATATATATTTTTGTACAACAATGTTGTCGTTCGAGTTTGAGATTTAGGAAACTCGGCTGACATTGTTGTGTGTTTAGTTCGTGGGTCTGTTGTCAATTGAGTTTCCTCAGAGAAAACTTGGATGACAAATAATCCTGCAACAAGATATGAAATTTAATTCCAGGCCCACTATAGTTCTATAAAATTTTGTATTCTAGCTTGTCATGCATTTTGCACATATTAAGGCACTTTTCACTCATTATTGGATACTATTTTTTTTTTAAAAAACAAGCATTTGCAAAAATAGCCAAAAAAAAGAAAAATAAGGCATTAAAACAAGGCATACATAGAACAAACTAGTATGAGATGAGTAATTTATGCAGAAGAACATACTAGTATGAGAAAATCTAGATAGAAGGCATACCAATATCATCAAGTGTAGTAATAAGCAATTGTCATCTAATGAAAGTAAGTTTCTCTCTAACTAAAAGTTTAGTGAACCGCAAATTGGTTTTCCCTATCCACCTGAATGATATGATATTTTTTTCTTAGCAATGTGGTCATGAAGGAAGTGAGAGGTGGAACTATATATGTTTGGCTCTACTGTGCAATATGGGATTGTAAGAAAGAATGCTTGCATTAATATTATCACAAAAGATAGGAGAATCATCATAATAAATATTAAAGTTTTGAAGCATTTTCTTCATCTATAGGACTTTGGAACAACAACTCACAGCTGCAATGTACTCAGCCTCAATAGCTAAAAGAGCCATTGCGTCTTGATTCTTAGAGAACCAAAAAACTAAGCATGGTGCTAGGAGGAAGCAAGTGCCACTTGAGCACTTTCTATCAATTAAGCACTCGGCATAATCTGCATCACTATAAGAATTAAGAGTAAAGTCCGTTGACTTGGGATACTATAGTACAAAATTTTGGATTTTGTCTTGGTACCTTAGAATCTTCTTAACTGCTATAAGATGGGATTTTGTAGGGCTTTATAAAAATCTACCACACAAGCCAACACTAAACATAATATCAGGTCCAGAGGTAGTTAAATATAACAAGTTACCAATCATACCCCTATACAACTTCTCATCTACATTCTCACCTTCTCATCTCTATCAAGTTTGGTAGTTTTTGACATGGTGGTATCCATCGACTTGGTGTTGTCCATCCCAAAGCGCTTCAAGAGTTCTCTTGTATACTTTCCTTGGTTGATGAAGATTTGTTCCTTTGTTTGCTTAATTTAGAATCCAAGGAACAAGTAAGCCCCCCATCATACTCATCTCGAATTCATTCTACATAAGAGAATTAAACTCCTTGCAAAGATGAAGATTAAATCTGCCAAATATGATATCGTCAACTTATATTTGAATAATAAAAATGTTGCTAGAAGTCTATTTAAGAAAAAAGAGTAGAATCATCTTTGCCCATGACACAACCATTGTCTAGCAAAAAGTTCTTCAATTGCTCATACCAAGCTCTAGGGACTTGTTTGAGTCCATAAAGAATTTTTTGTATCAAATAAACATGGTTAGGAAGCTTGTCATGCTCAAAACTGGGAGGTTGAAATATGTTTTGTGGAATCTTTTCAGCGCCATCCCTCTTATGTGCATGTATGTGATGTTAACGGAAACAAGATTCAGCAGCTGCAGTGGCACGATGATCCAGAGACCCAGCTTCTCTCCGAATGCATGCTGCCCTAATTCGTAGCAGCGGTCGAATCGCTTCCGTGGCACCGCCTCGTGCATCTGTACCAGTAGCCATATCGTGTACAGCGTCCACACGAACGTGACGATCAACACGACGATCCTGGGACCCCATCTGAGGTCTGACATGGCAAAGGGGAGGCCAAGCACGCCGACGCCGACAACGACGTTCACATTGTGAAAGGCAGAGTACCACCATATGGCTTTGCGAGAAGCGGTGACCGGGAGCCAGTCGTTTTCCCATTTTTCATAATACATTGGTCCATGGTTTTCACTCATTTAGCGCTTAGCTCTAGTAGAGATATGCAAACCACAATTGATCATAAGAGAGAGTTGGACATCTTTAATGAAAAACTGACGATTCAAACCGGTAACAATCAAGACCTTGTTTATTTTAAAGTTTAGAATAATGCATTTTTATTGGTCGCTACAAAAAAAGTATAGGACTGAAGTCCCCTACTACAATATTCAGATTCGGCAGTCTTTAAATATAGATCCAGAAAGTTGAAATTAGGAATGGGCTACTCCTACGTGTTGAGTCCATTGTATTCAAATATTATTTGATATTATGGATTCATGGTATATCTACTTGTAGATCACGTCTGAATTGAGTTATTCTAAGTTGGCATCACACTCATCGAGGCAGGGTTGAACTTATAAAAAACGTTTATACGGGTTAAGCTATCCCCATTCTCCAAGTGAGTCCCGTTTCAACCTCAAGTGGGTTGAATTAATCATACTGACCCATTTTTTAGTGTATATAACAAATCTAGAAGATTTTCCACAATTATATAATAATGCGACACAATATCCTCAAGTTATCGCTTGGGTTTACGTAAAACATAGGCCAATGTCAAACACTAGTTTTAGGTTCTTTAACCTTAGATCCCCGTGAATAGTATTCCATGGACTTCTTAAATTGGTTGTGACACTTTTCCAAATCATAAATCATGCTTCGTGATCAAACGATCTATATATTAAGGTTTGTAAATGTATTTCTTATATTTTTAGATTTTTTTCATTATCATGTGAACATGTGTTCATAGGTAGATAAACATATTTTTTTGATTAAATTATATGTGGACCTAAGATATTGTTTGTTTTCCTAATAACCTCTGATCGGCTCACCACTAACCATTATTTAACAAACCTTGAATATGTATCCATTGACGAAACATGTAACTTTATTCATCATCATGGTCATCACTCTAAGTGAAAATTTTACTCAACCTATATAAAATTATGAAGGAAGCATTCATCATCTTACCATCAACTAGATATGTGTTCATCACAATATACATGGAGTTTATCACCTATTGGACATTATTGAGAGAGTAGCATACTCCATTATCTTAGAATGCTTACGGAAATGACACTTCTTACATTAGCCTATCTAGAGGTTTAGGATCGCTGGCCCAAATTTCTTAACCAACTAACCATTTTTACTTGGGGGGTTTCTGTATTTATCTACCTATTGATATGGATGTATGATAAACTAAGTGATCATATATAATAAATATTATAAAAAGAATAGTCTCATTCACATGCTTAGAATAGATCGTCATGCCCATCAATATTATGACATTTCTAATAATACATGATTGATGAAAATAGTTTCTCATTAAGTTTTATCATTTCTCAAACCCCTTTAGATCTTGATAGGAATCCATAACTTGTCTTCTAGAAATATAAATATATTTTCCAACTGGCATTTTAGAGAGAGAAATATCCTTGTAATTATTGCTTTACATACTCAATACTTAGTAGTCTTCTACATGAGAACTTCTACCCTTCATTGCATATTCACTCGGTGGATAATTTTATTGATAGATTGTTGTTCCATTACTGCTCATACATATATTGCATCACACATATCACATATTTTGGCTCAAAACATAGGTTAATTATTTCAATTGATAACAAATGAGATTTTGTTCTAAAATTTTAAAGTATTAATGCCAATAAAGAATTTATATGCCAACTAGTATCATAAAGATTTATTATGATGAATATTTAGATGGTGACATTAACTTTAGGTGTGACAAAGAAAGATGAAAGGTGTTGTTACATAACAAGAGTTAATTAAAGCACTAGGAGGAGATAATTAGGAAGATTTATGTGTGGAAACTAGATGGTGATGGAGCAAAAGTGGGTTAATATGATTCCATCAAATATATTTCTATTGCATGTTAATATGATTAACTACTAATAGTTTTTGAAAAATTCTATATGGACAAGTCACTAAAAAACATATGGGAGCCAAAGAGGTGATTATACAAGTTGTAGATAAGTAAGGATACAAGATTCATTGATGATATACACATCCTTAACAAGCTTGTCATAAAAACCATTAGTGTGGAAAAGAAAATCCTATAGACTAGTAAGGCCGTATAAAACAAATTTCTCTCCCACCATTGTGTGGAAAATTAGTTACAGATATTTTTGTCTATTGAAAAATATTCACTTCAAATATGGAAAACATATATGTTTGGACGTAGTTTCATTAAAGAAATCATATGACAACACATCCCCTGGTGATCAACATTTGGTTGTCATTGAAGCACACCATAGCTAGGCTCATGGCTAAAAGAATGAAAAGGACAACAAATAAAACAAAAGATATATGTATAACAGCTAGAACATTAAAAAAAGTCAACATTGAAGTAATTAGATAGGGCAGTTTGCGTTGTTTGAATACTAAACGCACTTCTTACAATGTGTTTAGGTTCATTTTGTTAACAATTATTAGAATTTTATACTTGTATCATCATGTTTCTAGAGTGAGAGGTATTTTTCAAAGGTTCTTTTAGGAAATTACTTGTAACTGTAAGACTACATCTATAAGACTCTATCCATTTATCCAAACTAGAAAAATTATAATGTATAGTGGAATACAAGTACTATATGTCTATTGTCTCAATGAAATCTAAAATTTGAGTGGCGTCTTACACATATTTGTTGTAAGATACCAAATCAAGGTGAAATAATTGTAGTTGCTTGCAAATTGAAAGGCGATCATGAAGGGTACCCTGTCAAATAAAATATATTAATTGGATGGAGATGTTATTAGCATAAGTAGAGAGACTAATGGGAGTTATACCAATATATAAAGTGTTGTGCAAAGGCTGTCACACATCATTAACTCAAATTTTTATATAAGCTCTCAAATCTAAGGTTTTGTCATGAGATTATGGCTATAGGGTTATTTTGTACTTTTCATTTGATTAATAGAGGATATTCCATTTATTATTTCATGTTTGATTACTATGATATTATATAAATAATAAATTTATTTCATATGATTGGTTCAAACGTCAAAGCCACATGACTTCAAGTATGTGAAATGAACATTAGTTCTAAATGGATGATAAGAAAAATATTCATGCATGCCCCTAACAAAGTATTATTATGGATTGGACAAAAATAATGCATGTGAGACTAGTATGTGTGGATGATTATGTGTTGTGGGTCATATGTATTGCGTACCAAGTCATAAACATGTGTACTTAGTATAGAACAAGCACATTTAACAAACTAACATGATAGAGATTCATGGACAATTATGTGATAGTCATAGTCAACTCTCAAATGTGACATGGTATTGCGGTCCTTTGACCAGATTTCACTACAATGTGACGTAACAATCATAATACTTTTACACTATGCAACATGATTGTGAAGAAGGTTGTCATAAAGGTAGTGATTAGATGTGATGAGAATCATGCTACACATTATGAGTGATGTAGAAGGACTTTGCATTTCCTATATAAGTGGAGCAATATCCTAGGATTCTTGACAAGTGAGATAAGAGAAATGCATGGCCTTTATCGTGTGAGTAAACAATTCATACTAAGCTCATATGTAACTTACTAGGAGATTCAGGAGCTTGGATTGAATGTAATGAGGATTTTGATGTGTGCAAACTATTAGTTCAATCTAGATATTTGAGACAAAATTATTATACACATAAATACACTGGTCGTTAATGGCTTACTCTTTCCCGACGAATCCTACTAGTTGGGTAGCAATGATGTGTAGCTAGGAGCCTCTCATTGCTTATGGATCTTAATATTGAATAGTGAATCCATTTCCAATGCAGTATGTTTCCTACATGGTCATACAAAGGGATAGCTTAAATAAAGGTTGCGTTGGACTCACTTATAGTTGTTAAAAATACAAGGACCTGAAAGCAAGTTTCAAGGACCAAGAATAAAATATGGATCTAGACGTTAGAGTTAGTATCCATAAGTCAGGGAATCACTCTTCAAGGAAAGAGGAAAGTCTACATCAGAAAATGACTCATGAAGTGATTTATTACGTATGACCTAATGCATGGTGGAATCCCACCAATACAATATTTTTGGCCTCTAGCATTGGTTATTATAATGAAGTTGCATACAAAATCTAACACAACCATATTACAATGTTGATTATAGAAATAAAAGCACCACAGTAGCTCGATAGTAGTCGTTGTGGGAAAATTTTGGGTATCACATATGTTACCGTGTCAATTTCCTATCATGAGACCACCATTACAAATACACTAAGAAATTTAATTTTTTGTTAAATTTTGGGACAATAAACATTTTGTTGGTTTTGAGAAAATTGATATAATAACATTCCTCGTTATTCTTCCTATTACAATAAATTCTCCCTCAAAACAATCTACAGTTAAGTTTCCTTGATGGAAACAAACATACTATCTAAAAAATAAATATAATATCTAGTCAATTTTGATGTCGATCTATGGTGAAAAAAACCAATATTGAATGTTCCAGTGATTCTCCCCATGAAGTAAATGTTTCCTATAAATTATCTATGACATCAAATAGTAAGACAAACCCACAGAACATGTCTAAAGTTAAAAAAAAAATTCATTGATTTGTCATATGAAATCAATGACACAATTCTTCACTGTAATGTCCGTTTTTCAACAAAACAGATGCAAAATATTGAACAAATATGATGCTTGATAACAACATTAGTGGTTTCCCTACATTCGACATTGTGCCTTGCTAACAAAACCCATTAATATATTTTCATTTGCCATTTCTCTTTCTATCTACCATGAGAAACTGTGACTCTTTATCCTTGACCATGACATCAAAGACTCGATCCTATTCATCCCAGACGAAACCACCACTACTATTCTTCATCTGCAATGTTGCACTGGTGACTTCTAGTCATGGTGGTTATCGTCGCCACAACCAGCCTGGGTTGGTTGTCCCACTCATGTTGCTCATCGACCTTTTTGCTGCCTCCACCATCACCACCCCTTCTTCTTAGGAGCTCAGCTACCATGACCCTACTCTCTCCTTCCCCAACTCCTTGGTCACCACCACCTACTCCCTGGCCACCACCTCTTCTGCTTACTTTCCTTTATTCTTATTCCCTCATCAAAGCTACATCCCTTCATCCTTTTTTTCTTCCATAATCTTCATCACAATTCTTTGTTATTGATTCTTCTCCTCTAAAGGTATACATAATTTCTTATTATTTGTATAAATATAGAAGTAATGTGTAATTGTTTGTTGATTGTATTTAATGACTTGTATGATTATAATGTATGTGTAGTTTCTAGTTTAATGAACTTATCTATTTGTTGAGTGAATCTAATTTCTTGTTGAGTGCATATCACATTAGAATGAAAATTCTAATGAATGTTCTGTAATTTACTCTCTATATTTTTTACTTTTAGCAATCTGAATGTTGTATGTGTAAATAATCACACCAAGGAAATAATATAGTGAAATTTTTATGAATTTACCTAAAATAATTTGATTTAGATCAAATCTATTACCTAAATCCTAAACCCTAAACAATGTTGATCTAGAAATTCATCCATGATTTACTAACTAGGATTAAATATTAGATAATCCCTAGTTAGGGATTGTTCTTGAACAATTAATCTCACTTACAATGTAAGTACATAATGATTGTTTAGTTTTGAAGAATATTTTGACATCTTTTCCCCATTTCTTCTCTGGGAAAATATGTAGGTGAGTACTTTCCCATCCACATTGGTGTACTTGCTTAACCAATAGCTCATGAGTTATTCCCAACCCAACAACCAATGAGGTGGCTCAAATATTGACAAAGTTCAACTCTCACAATGTATGCTTATGTCCAATCTGATTATTAGGTTTTTTGACTAGTTCCATTGATGATGATTAAAGGGAGCTATGTGAGAAATGAAAAGAACACAAGTTCATCCTTGAGGAATAAAGGGGTGAATTGAAGTTGCTCTCGACATTCAAGAGCATCTTGATCATTTTAAGGGCATATGATCTGGTGTTAGGATAAAATCATATTTTGGCTCATAGAATGGCCACATGGATCTACCAAGTATGATGGTACATTAAATAAGTTGATAGATGCGATGATAAAATAGAAAATACAAGACGCAATGAGAAACTTTTAGCATTTGAAATCTCAAACTACTCAGATTGGTTTATGCCTCTCTTCTGACAAGGTACATGAAGGTAGCGGGAGTACTATCATGGACCCTCGATCCCCATCCAATGCAAGTTTCTTTGTGATATGATAGCCTACTGCTTGAATATATATATTGAGTTATTTGTATATATAATACTATATAAAATAGTAGGAGGCTAGAAAATGTTGTCTTGTAATTTTTGAATGTGGATTCAATGCTAGAAGAGGGTGAGGTTTTACCAAACCTTTAAGGGATTCTAAATTGTACTATGATGGCTAACGATATGTTATGTGTGTCTCTCCAACTTGACTTTCCACTAAAGAAAGATACACCATTTTTTATTCCTCACCCTGAACATAGTATATTAAGTGATGCAAAAGGTGATAATGTTCAGTGGCCCAAACCTTGGTTGTCTATGACATGGTATAACAATTGATTATCGGGATTGAATTTGTGTTATATTGTATTTGTATATATATGTTGACAATTGATGTGTGAATATTAACATATCATAATACCTACAAATCTTGCTATAGTTCCTCCTCTAAAGTTTCCTACACCTACTTTGATTCCACAAGACCTCTTCGACACTGTGGGTCCAAACTCTAAGGGCTTAAGATGATGATTAGGAATGCTAGACCAATGTTGAATATGGTGATCCATATGCTAGAGTAGGTCATAGGACAAGATTGTGAAATTAGTGTATTCATTCAAGATATTATAGAGTTATTTTGGTATGATTGGTTAAATACCTCCTCAATTTGGATATGGTGAGACCTTATGGTTAAATACCTCGCTCTATGCGAATACATATCTTGAATTTTTCTCTATGTACTAAATCATGACATATGTTCTTACAACTACTTATATTGAGAGACCAATTCTTCAAATAATCCATGTGGCATTCCTACTTTCTTCATTGATTAGAAGTTTAGATAGAGAGAAATAATATATATTTGAATATTTTTTTACTTGATCTAAGTATTTTTCTAGTGTTGAAAGGACTTCAGTTTAAATGCCCGGTAAGGTTGCATTTGTTTTCTTGTTATTTTAATTTATGAACTATCTTGATGACAAAATTTGATTACTTTTTTGTTTCCCTTATTCTTTATTCAACAATAAGAATTGATAGTTATTAGTTATTGTCCCTAGCAAACGAACTGTGTATTATCTTGACCCATTTTTTTAGCAAAGTTATGAGGTAGGGGACACCAAGTGAAATTCCCAATTGTAGAGTAAGTATCAATCTACACCTAACAACATATTTAGTAATGTCTACATTATTATATAATTGCTTAATATTGCAACTACATGTAGGAATATAATAGAATTTTTTGAGGGCGAAGAGGTTGTAGATAGATTAACATGAAAATTATCTTGGAAGGATTTTAAAGTAGTTTTATGACTCCAAATCTAATGCGAACTAAGTTTATATTAATTTGTTAACATCTTAAATTGTTGTGAGTTTTTAGTATCTTACAAGAGACAATGGTTGGGTGTGTGAAAAATATGTGATGAAGTATATGGATGTAATTTTCAGAATACATAGGTACATTTTTGGTATGTTTTATAGATATATACAACATTAATTTTGTAAAATACATAAATGAGATTTTCATGTCCGTTACTAAAACAAAAGCATCGCAATAGATTGGCACCAGACATTGAGGGAAAAAAGGGAGTACACTTTCTTACTAAGTTGATTTAATAAGGATAGATCAACATTACAACTAACTTGGCCAAACTATTATCCCATTAAAATAAATTTTCCAAACCATAACTGATGTAAAACCTTAAAATTTGATATTAATATCTCATCAATTTCTAGGTTAGTTTTGGGGAAACTGATCAATGTTATAGTATTCTTGCAGCGCTCCTAGTATAATAAATGTTCCGATCAAATTAGAATTTAATGTTAGTTTCCTAAGGTGAACCAATGTGAAACATCTGAGTCTTTATAGAAGTATTAAGTTGATATTATATCCAAAACCAACATTGTTACATCATTCTACTAAGAAATCAGACATAAGAGTCAACTCAGATGTAATTATGGCTACACTGTTGTTTTCAACTTTTGAATCGATGTAGTATGTCAATTAATGACGCCTACAGAAATCACTTTCCTTCAAATCTTTATTTTTCTTCCTCAAGAATTGTGATAATCTTGTCTATATTCTTCTCCACCACAACGTCACCATTGTTGTAAGCCACCACCACCGCCTTCCCTACTGCCCCTACTGCAAGCCACCACCAATGCCAACTCATGTTTCTGCCAAATAACTAGTCGGAGCCATTGAAGAAACTCTCATTAGGGCCCTTGAAGTCATTGCGACCAACTTCCTTTAAATTGTCTATTTCCACCACAACATCACCTCACTTGAAGGCAAGTTTCATCTTTATAACCCTTGAAACTAGCCATCTCTATATTTGTTTGCACCTCCCTTCAAGAAATGGTCCTTCTAAAGCCCTTTCTACCCTACTCTTCATCATCCCACTGCTCCATCTGCCCTTGCTACAATGCATGCCTCCATCGTAGAAGAGCTCGTCATTATTTGAGGTGGTAATTTTGTTTCCTATATAAATGGAATTCCATGTATAATTTTTTATTGAGTATCATTTCTTATTTGGTTTGTCTAACATGTATAATTGCTTATTTTGTTTGAGTACAATGCATGTATAGTTGTTTGGTTGGTCTAGGATGTATTATTGTATATGTGTATAAATAATGAATGTTCATCTATTTCCTATGTTGAGTGTTTTGTTTAGTTTAAATATTGTACATATGAATAATTACACCTAATAATTAATACAATCATTGATATGCATTTACCTAAATTAACTTAATTTAGATCAAAATTGATCTGAATTTACTAAACTTCTAAACCATAAACCCTTATCTATAAATCCTAATCCATAAACTCTTCTCCCTAAACCCTAAGCAGTCTTGTCCTAGAAACCTATCCAAGATTTATCTATTAGGAGTAAATCTTGAATAGTCCCCAATTTGGGACTATCTTTGAACTCTTAATCTCACTTAGTATATAATTGTATAATGTGTGTTTGGTTTTAAAAATATTTTTATAGTTGTTACCTAGTTTGTTCTCTAGGTACATATGAAAGTCAATATTTTCCCACCTACATTGGTGTACTTGGAGAACTAGAGAGAAAGATTTATGACATATTCTTGAATGAGAGACACGCATTATACACTTGTTAGTGATATTGAGTGTTCATGAATGGGATACGTGGTAAACATTCATCAATATGAGTTCTAAATATGTATATCGAACTTTTCTATAATGTTGTTCAAATTTTCACTTTTAGGAGTAAATCTTGGACAATTCATAGTTTGGGACTTCTTTTGAACACTTAATATCAGTTAGGATGTTAATGAAAAATGCATGCTTCTTTTTTAATGATATTTTCATAGTAATCTAGTGGTGTGGCTTGGAAATCTCCAATGAAGGGACCCATGTTTGAATCTGGATGTTTCCCTCTGGGTGCAACTAGCCCCTACATTATTGAGCGCTTTGTGGTGCCCCCAAAGTACGTGGATGGTTACAGGGTTTACTCTTGGCTGGGTCAGATCCAATAGTGGCCTTTCCCAAGAGTGGTTCCTCATCATAAAAAAATAATATTTGATTTTCATTTCAGCATTGTTTCTCTAGGTACATATGTAGGTGGGTATTTGTCGATCTACATCGATGTACCTAGAGAATTGAAGGGAAATACTATTGAAATACTCTGAAAAGACAAACACACATTATACACCTACTAGTGAGATTCATTGTTAATTGGATATTTGGTACACATTCATCAGTATGAATACTAAAGAATGTGCTAAATATTGAAAAGTAAATTGGTCTAAATTCAAACATACTTCATATAAAGTTCACATATCTATCAGTAGATTAATTTAATACTTATTGAAACATTTATTTATGGCCATAATGAATTGACATTGGATGTCCATGACAAATCATCGCATTGAAGAGTTTACAAGAGGTGTTGATGAGTTTATAAGATTTATAGAGGAACATACGAGGCAACCAAGGGATAGGTTCTATTGCCCCTAAAAGAATTGCAGTAATAACTTGAAAATTGATACTATCAAGGAAATCGAAGGTAATGCCATGTGCATTGGGATTATATAGGGTTATACATAATGCTATGACCATAGAGAGATTCCTACTTTGAGATCGTTAGATGTTGATAGTGGTACTTGTATCGAAGAGAAAATGGCCAACTATGTTTATGTGAATGTTCCAATTCCAAACAACATTGTCAATGTGATGTTAGATAGTTGTGGGGTAAATGTGATTGATCCACATTCCTTATGTAGAAACATTGTACATGATACCGGGAGATAATTACACTTATTTTGTACTAAGTATAAGAGTTTGAGTGTTGTGTTAAGATTGAATATCCTAAAGGCTAACAATAGGTGGAACAACAAAAATTTCACAACCGTGTTGTCTTTATTGAAAGAAATTCTTGTTGAACGCAATGACCTTCCAACATTGACAAAGAGAACAAAATAATGTTGTTCCTAATGTGATGGAGGCTAAGAATATACATACATACCCAAATAGTTGGGTGTTATTTTAAAGGAATAAATTGATTTCAAAGATTTCCCAAAGTGTGGGACAACAAGGTATAAGATGATGACTTCATGTAAGACCCATACTACCTTTCATGTAAAGGTTCTGTGGTATCTACCTATAATAAAATAGTTGTAGTACTTATTGCAAATTTGGTATATGTTTTTCTTGGCATGAATAGACAAATACAAAAAACGACGGGGTATGACTTGCATTCCAAACCCTAGAATGAGAGAAAATTGATTTATTGTACCCTCAATTTGGTGAATAAGTCATGAATCTAAGATTTGGAATTTGTACTAATGGGATGAATCCATATGGTACATTGAGAAGCAAACATAACACTTTTCCTTTTGTGATTTCTATTTATGATATTCCTCCTTGGTTGTGTATGAAAAATAATTACATTATGCAATCAATATTGGAATCAGGGTGCAAACAATGTGGAAATGATATTTATGCTTACCTTGAACCTCTAAGTGATGACTTAAGCAAATCTCAAAAGAATGTGTTATGACCTATGATGCTTCACACAGAGAGACTTCTAATTTATATGATATGTTGTTTTGCATGATTATAGATTTTTTAGAATACGATCATTTGTATGGATACAATGTAAAAGGAACTAAATTGTGCACTATATGTGAGGAAACATTGATTCTATATAGCTGAAATATAGTGGCTAGACTATATATCTTTGTCATCGAAGATTTCTACCAAAAGCACATTCTTATCGAAGGTTGCACAAAGCTTTTAATTTCTTAGTTGTGAAACTCAGTTCTCCTAAACTTATGTCAGGGAGAGATGTTTATGAAATACTAAAAGGAATTGTCAAAAAACATTGTAAGAGACTGTGTACTACACCCACATGTTACAAATAATTATTAAAAAAGAGGTCAATATTTTTGGGTCCTTCTTATCGTAGTTCTTTGACAATTAGGAATTGTATTAAATACCATTTATGTTGACAAAGATGTAAGTGACTGTAGCGTCCCATGATTTAACATGATCTTAAAAGGAATGATTGGACTACCCATATCGCGAAGGTGCACCTCCTTTTCCAGGAGCCCATCACTAAAAAACTCCATAGTGCATGCTCAGCTTGGAGTAGTACTAGGATGTGTGACCAGTCAGGAAGTTGACCCCGTCTTGTTCGTGAGTGAGGAAAAAGTACACGGTTAAGGCTAGTGGTGGTCTGTGGGGCCATTTGTTATTCTTGAAACTCTATTAGAGCCTAGGGTAGTGTGCCCGAGTGTTACAAATGGTATTAGAGCCGAAACTCCTCCAGTAGATAGGACCTAGATGGGCATGGCATGCCAGTCTTTGAGCTGTGCGGTCCAGGCATGTTGGAAAGAGTTGTCCATGGTGATGTAGCCACCCTTGTGTTGGTATTCTATGATCGGGAGTTGGATGTCCATGGAACATGTTGGATCTGCACTGAAATGGGGAAATTTTATGAGGCCACATAGTTGAGCCTTGACGAGGACATCAAGAGTCGAGGTGGGGGATATTGTAACATTCTGGATTTCAGGCCTCGAATAACATGATCTTAAAAGGAATGATTGGACTACCCATATCACCAAGGTGCACCTCCTTTTCCAGGATCCCATCACTAAAAAACTCCATAGTTAAGCGTGCTCATCTTGGAGTAGTACTAGGATGGGTAACCAGTCGGGAAGTTGACCTCAGCTTGCACGTGAGTGAGGAAAAAGCACGCAGTTAAGGCTAGTGATGGTCCGTGGGGTCAGTCGTCATTACTGGAACTCTACTAGAGCCTAGGAAAGTGGGCCCTAGGTGTTACAGTGGCATCATCATTTCTACTATATTAGATAAACTAAGAAACTCTAAAGATGACATCAAATCTACAATGGATCTATGTGAAATGGGTACAAAGAAATAATTAACATCAGAGGTTATATGCGGTCACTACACATATTTACCTCTTACTTGTTGTACTTTTCCTAGACATGAGAAAATATCTTCTTTTCAACTGCTTTCTTAATGTTGAGGTACCACAATGATACATTTCCAATATCCATAGATTGGTGTCAATGAAAGATCTGAATCTCATAGTCTTAAATCTCATGATTATCACACCCTCATGCAAGATATACTGGATGTGGATATTCAATGTATATCATCTAAATATGTAAGCCTTGCAAGATATACCTGGTGTACTTTTCCTAGACATGAGAAAATATCTTCTTTTCAACTGCTTTCTTAATGTTGAGGTACCACAATGATACATTTCCATTATCCATAGATTGGTGTCAATGAAAGATCTAAATCTCATAGTCTTAAATCTCATGATTATCACACCCTCATGCAAGATATACTGGATGTGAATATTCAATGTATATCATCTAAACATGTAAGCCTTGTAAATACCATGCTCTATTTCTTCTTCAACACTCCATGTGACTAAAGAGGAGTGATTTTTATATTGTTCCAGGTTGAAAAGTATTTTTCTCCTACATATTTTGATATCATGGTGTTTGACAATGAAATGAAGAGGTTGGGTTAGATTTTCATGATTTGGATGTATTCTTTTGAGAGGTAAATTAGTATGTTGAAGTTAATGTTTGAAATTGAGCACGCTAAAGGAAGTATTATCGAGGGTTATGTGGATAGAGATGTAATGGAATTTTGTAATGGAACTCCTTCCAGTGCAATGTCCTATGACATTGATGCTTATTTTCTAAAATGAACTTAAGAAACACAAGTAAATGGAATTAATATTGAGTTGTGAGAATAAAAGTAGTTGTACATTTTACACAACATCAACTTAGTGGGTATTTATATCACCAATCCATCCAATTCTTCCAAGAGAAAATATCCTTAGCTAGGTCAATATGGCAGGCTAGAGAGCATAATAGAGCATTTATCAAGTTATTTGAAGATCAAGTCTTCCCTCTACTATCTCAAATACCAAATCATGTTGATGAGAATGTCAAATGTCTTCCCATAAAACTAATCATTGTTTTTATGTGTTACAAAAGGTTTGACATAAATCCATTCTCATACTACACATCGTCAACATGATAAGGATGTTGTCAAAAATAATGGCGTCATTCTTCAAGTGCTTCATCGGATTATCTAATGCAAAGGATAATACTCCATGATAAGGTTAGATGTCTTACAATGATGTCATTGAAGACGTGGAGATGTGAGTACATAACGTTTAGACTTCTTTTTTTATGTGTATTTGGTTGTTGACAACAAAGTAGTTATAAATGATAAGTTGGGTTTCACATTAATGAATTTTGAAAAGATTGATGACAAGGACCAATCCATATATCATGGCATCACAAGTGAAGCAAGTATTTTATATTGATGACCTTTCAAATGAAAAAAGATTTGTCATCTTCATGGGTAAGATATTTCAATGTAGATCCTAGAGTTGAAGAAGAATTACTATGACAAGTATGATCACTCATGTCTATTCTTGGTTTGCTTTCCAAGTGTAAATGTTGAAGCTAACATTGATAAATACCATATATGTCAAGATCATACATAAAGAATCTTAACTATTGAATGATCCAAATAATACTTGAGGCATGACATATATAATAGAAACAATAAATTATGTTAGATTCTAAAAGTTATGAATGTTTATATTTTTTTTTTGAAGGTAAGCATAGTCAATATATTAAGAAAGCCATACGACATCTACAAAGACAAGATATTCAAGCCATTTTGATAACAAAGTAGTCAGAAGTACAGACTCGTTACACAAGTTTGATCGGATTAAAAAGAATGCTTCAGCATGAATTCCTCCCCAACGAGCTGGCCAAAGTAGCTTTCAATGCGAATCCTTCCACAATCATGGGTAGCACTTGTATAGACGACACTCCAACTACTAAGGCCAAAACAGCCAGAACACAAAGCCTGATAAGCGCCGATGTCCTTCCCTGGATGACTCTGCTTAACGAAGACACCAACCAAAAGCGAGAAGACATAGATAACTGGAAAGGGATAAACCTCAACCAGAGACAAAAGGAAAAGAAGCAAGACACATAACAAAACACAACACAAACTAGCACCAAACAGAAAGGGAAAAACAACAAACAGGTACGCGACAGTAGAGGGATAGGAGGAATAGGCCTGAAAGGCACAGCCTCCGTAGATCTGACGGTGCACATAGGAGTAAGCAAAAGGAAAGCATGAGGGGAACAACTCGAGGAATCCCCACCACGACGCCCAAAACTTCCCGCCTGTCCCTACTTGACTCAAGCCTAAACTCAAGAAGCACAAAGACCAGGCCGGAAAGGTAGACACTCCCATCACCAGCACAAGAACCCCCGAAAATCCCCTGCACCAGCTAACCAGCCGGATCAGGCACCGACCAAACCTCCACCACACCATCAAAACATGTGACCAAAAGAAAAGAAGACGAAAGACCTAAAGAAAAAAGGGGGGGAACCAGGGACGCCAACACTAGCTGGGAAAGAGGTGCCGCCTGTGGCAGCTCGAAGGCACCGCAGAGACGACACACTGAAGGATCGCTCAATAGACACCTCAAAACACCGCCATCTCCCACCACCAAAAGCAGCACCGACACGGACACCTGACCCAGAGGACCGAGTGGCTACAAGGCGCGATCCCAGCAAGGAAGAGGAGTGTCGCTCGAAACCCAGCAAGCATGAAGCAGCCCCGGTGAGAAAAAGCCTATGGGGAGCGGGTCGACACTCACCAGTGGTCGGAGCCCCTCCCCCATGCCATCCGCCGCACGCAGAGGGAGCTACGCCCTAATCGCCAGAGCAGGTCAGGAGCGAGACGGAGTGACATGAATGTTTATATATCATATATATATATATATATATGTATATGTATATATATATATGTCTTATATGCAACATATGCATGTTTCTAACATTTGGTATATATATTCTATTTTGTAGATTGTTAAAGCTTGGATTTACACCACAAGGATGTTGAGAACTGAGAAGATATCAATCACAGTGAGGCTATTAAGTATCATGAGGAGGATGAGTAGGATGATATTGAGGAGGTTCATGTTGAGTCTATATCCTCATGCAATAAATGAAGCACGCTCATGCATAGGTTAAAGGCATCCTAGGCCAAAGGTGAAAGTTAGTCATTGATATTGGAGATGTAGGAAATCCTATAGGGAATAATCATAGTGTTGTAAGGCACTAGCACATGACTACTGATCACCACAAAGTGCCAGTGGTCACCAAATCTTGGCATAAGTTATTGATGCTATGAAGGATATCATCTAAAAGGACATAGATGTGTGTTATATGTATTTATACTAAGTTTCTTCATTTTTATTACATTATTTCATTTCTGATGTCGAAAAATTGAATAGCTACTTTCGTAGGGTGTTTTTCACCTTGATGAGAAAGATGACCGTAAAAATATCCTACAATTCAATGGAAATATGTCGAGGAATTTTAAGACTATTTTGAAATGAGAATACATAAATAACTACAAGAGGAAGAGGAAGAAGCCTGCAAAGAATCATTAAAAGTATCTTAATGCTATTGTGGGAGCATTTTTGTTCTTTAAGGACATCTGAAGAGTTCATAGGTATTACATAATTTCATATACACTTATGACTAATCAATGATTGTAATATATTTAGAATTATTATCTTTTGGATTAACCAGACTACACATGGTGTTGAAAAGGAAAAGTCAGCATAGAATGTGTACAACCACATGTTGGGTTCCAGTGGCTATTGTATTCACAACCAAAATATACAAAAAGTGGATTTGTTTGGTGAATAATAAAGCATAGATCCAATTCCACTTCCACTACTCCAAAATGACTAGTGGTTAAATGCTAGTACTAAAACTCAGGAGTAATTACCAACCTCAAAATCATTAATTTGGCTTAGAAAATGGAAAATTTAAACTCACATAATGCATGTTAACTTTCATTCTAGAAATTAGATTTTACCGTCTGGTTCCATTTTTGATGATTAGAGTAATCTCCATGTGTAAGGAAAAGAAGGCAGGTTCATCTCTGAAGGCTGAATGGATGAAGTTGCATGTGCTCTCGATGTTCAAGAGAATCATGGTCGTGTTAAGGGTTTAGGAGCTGGTGTAATATTTTGGTTCATTATCACATCCACACATATCTTTATAGAGTAACAATATGATGTAGGAGGAGATATATGAGTTGATACAATGGGGAATAAAAGAAGTAATAAGAACCTTTCAGCCACCTCAATTTCAACCTTTATAAACTATTGTATACCACTCTTTTGATGAGGTATGTCAGGGTATTGGGAGTACTCCCATGGACACACCACGCCCATCTGATGATGCAAGTTTCTTTGTAATATAATAGTTTATGAGTTTAATATATATGATGCGTAACTAGGATATATAATACTAGAATTTTAGGTGGCTAGAAAATGTCATCTTGTAGTTTATGACCATGTATTGAATGTCATTATTGAGAGTAATGTTTTTCCATGTCATGAATGGACATTGCATTGTACTGAAATTACAGATGATGTAGTTTGTGTGTCTCCCCAACGTGTCTATTAACAATTAAAAAACACACCAGGGTTGATACCTCACTCCAAATACAAAACAATAGGAGACGTAGAAGGTTATGTGATAAAACTATATTATCTATGGAAAGATATGACAAATGTAAATGGAATTCGTATCTATGAATGTCTTTATTTTTCTATACATATGTTTCCAATTAATAAAAAAATGTAAATGGACTCCAATACCTAAGAAGACCCCTACGTATCATCCTTCCAAGTTCCCTCCACCTACTATGATTCCATGGGAACTATTGAACTTGCTAGGTATTAGTTTTAGAGCTTATGTTGGGGGTTAGAGAATGTTTTAAAAGTTTTGAATTTGTTGATACATATGTTGGAGGACATTGTAGGACAACATCATGTCACTAATATATTCATTTAACATATTATAAGTCTATTTTACTGTGAATGGCTAATATCTTTATAATAGAAGTTTGTGTATTGTGATATCTTATGGCTAAATATTGTGTTCTATGTGAATATATATCTTAAATTATTTTCTATATATAAAACCATTACATATCTTCTTACAAGTACTTATATTCCTAGACTACAATGTTTCAAATAGTCAATGTGACATTCCTAATTTCTTTATTGATTAGCATTATAGATAGAGAACAAATATCTATATTTTATTATTTATTTATTGCATTTACTATTTTTCTAATGTGGGAAAGTATGTGATTTTTGATCCCTCTATTGTTGGGCAAGTTTTCATTTCATTGTTTGCAATTTTAGCTTGTGATTAACTTTATTTTGGAATTTTTTTTGCCTGATTGATTATTTAGAAATAGGCATCGGGAGTTGTTAGTGATTGTCCTAGGAATATTTACTTTGTGTTATCTTGACAGATTCAATAGAAAATTGTTAGCAAGGGGACATATACCAAAATTTTAAATTTTAGGATAAGGGCTAATTTTCATTTGTCAATGTATTTAGTAATGTTTGCATCTTTATGGAACTACTTTACCATGCGTCTACATGTATTACTTTAACTTATAGGGGTATACATGTTTTTTTACTAAGGCAGAGGAGTTGTAGATATAGAAAAGAAAATATTATTTAGGAGTGTTATGGTGGTTCTATGACTTCAAATCTATTTCCAACTCTAGTTATTTTTATTTATTAACAACCAGCATAAGTATTAATTTGTAGTGTCCTACAGAAGATAATGGTTGGACATGCAGATATTTTATGATGAAGTATATGAAGGTTTTTTCCAAGACAACATCACATGACATCTTGAATTTACAACACGAAATATAGACTTTGGTCACAAGTGTATAATCTAATGTGAATTACAATCATATGTTATATAATATTATCACATGATTATATGATTCTATTTGTAATTATTTAAAAATCAGTTGACTTATGCACAAGACCCTATAGATGATATATGAGAAATGTGACCAGAATGCTTCATTAAGGAAGTTGATTTAATGTTTAATTGGGATTAATTATTATATATGAAACATTTAGTTTATTTATTTGTATGATTTTGTGATGTTGATCAAATTATCATATGTTTCTAAAAATTATTATTTTATGTAGCGTTTGACAATGTATTTGATCAGTCATAGCTCTAGTGCAATGAAATGGATTACTGTATGATTTTTGCCTGGTGAAAAAATGGCATCCACAAACGTTTCCACCAATGTAGTAAATGCAAAAATAGTACAAATAGTCAGGGGTGGTCGACTTGGCATTTGGTAATAGCGATTGAAGACTGATCACTCCTGCCTGTGAAAATTTAATTGTTACCCAGAAAATCATTGTCTCTTTGCCAAACGAAGCACTAATCGAAGTTATAAATAATGCAAGCGTCTTTAAAGTACATTTTCATTGATGGGTGTAATTCAAGATATAATTGAAATCAAAACATGTATTATGAATGTGTGTGTGGAGAGAAGTGCATTTTGAACATACATATATCATGTAAATGGGGCAATGACATTTAGGATGTGGATGCGAATGTGTATATGTGTGTTTATTAGTGCAGATTTTGCATTTTCAAAATGGCATGTTGCTAAGATGAAAATAGGATGTAACTTGTTGTTCATTTGAACAATAGTTTGTATATCATTCTAAATAGTTGGACAACAAGTCTGTAGACCTTAAAAATATACATTTGACTGGCGGTTAATAGAGTAAAATTGACATTGAAATATGTCACATCAATTTTGGAACACAAAACCAACATTACTGAATAACTTTATTAGTAAAAAAATTTAACTGACAAGTTAGTCTAGTATTTTGATTAAAACAATAATACAGACGTTGAAATATTTTGCCATCAATTTTGGAACATAGCATCCACGTTATTGAATAATCTTATCAGTAAACTACTAAATTAATAAGCTAGCCTACTACATCATTTTTGTTGACTAAAAACATCATCACAATATTTTGACAACATTTCCTAAAACACTGACTACACTTGACAATTTTAACCCTAAATTTGAGCATCATACGACATCTATTTTGTATCAAAGTTACATCATAATGTTTTTGTTGTGTTGGTTCTTCAAACAAAATTGACATCATAGGCGGTATATTAAGACATACTTTTTGGATACACAAGATTTTTACATCAGTATTTATTATCTTTGATGTTAGTTTCTAGAACTGCCACTAGTGTATTCAAATGGATTTCATCTTCCTTTTTTGACTGACATTGTCTCTGTTGATCTATAGCATCATCCACATAAGTGTTGCCTTAAAATTGGCATTAGATATCTTAATTAATTGACGTTAAAAGCCACCTATGTACTAGTGACATCATCACAAGACATCTAAAATATACGACATAAAATATAGATTTTGATCATAAGTATATAATCTAATTTTATGTATAATCATATTTTATATGATATTGTTAAATTCTTATGTCATTCTTTTTGTATGTCTTTAAAACCTAGTTGGATTATGCATGAGAGACTCTAGATGACGTACGAGAAATGTGGGTGGATTGCTTCATTACTGAATATTAATTTGTATTTGACTAGTAATGATGACTATGTGATACTACAAAAAATAAATTTGTCAATTGTAGCATTAGCTTTTATACTATTGAAATCAATGTTACAATCATCTATACTGTAAAATTTACTAGTAAGAAAGTTTATTATGTCAAGCTACTACTATGAAAACCAGCCTGAGAACCACCTTTCTAGAAAATTTTTACTAAGGATAAAGTTTGTTACATCTCTGTTGCCTATTGATTTTGTGGATAAAGGAAACTGACACAATGAGGCTATGTTAGTTTCCCATTTATCTAGCAACTAGGGTTGTAGTCGTTGATTCGATATGTCATCCACCAAGGCACTACTTTAATATCAACATTGTATACATTAAAAAACTAATGTTGTAGACCAGTTGTGTACTAGTGCACAATTTGTGATGGAGTCCACAATCCTATTCAGATTAGGGTTTAGAAACCATAGACTCTCCAATCCTCTATATAAAAGATAAGATAAGAGGCTTTCCTAATAGTACATTTCATTTTATCAAAGTTGCCCCCATGTTTTAAGAAAAAGCAGGAGAAACTAAGAGAGAGATAAAGAGAGAGAGAGAGAGAGGATGGAGACTAGCAACTTTAGATCTCCGTCTTCAAGACTCATGTGGATATCATGGAGACAAGTTCACACATTGAATTCATTTTGGAAGTTACATTCTTAGTTTGGTTTTACATTTAATCCCGTCATTTTAAATTAAAAATAGCTTCCATTTTGGTTTTCTTAATTTAATGTTAATATATATGATTTTGATCCAATTTTGAGATTCATTGTATACACATCACCATATAAGATGGCGATCATGCTTTTCATTAGACTATCCTTACTATATACATACCACTATATACACAAGAAATTTTGATAGATGGAAAAGATTTTTACTGATCCATCCTTTCATTAGTTGATGTCTTCATTATTGAACATCTTCATCAGTGTAGATCCTACGACACATGCCAATTACCCCCTGAGTGGGTTAGCTTCATATTAGTATCTCATCTTCTCACTCATCTTGCCTTTGCATCTATTGACTACCAATGGAAACTATCACTCAAGGGGTTCATCTTAAATGTGGTAGCTTATCTGAAATGCCTACAAATAGCTTATATTTTTCTAAATCCAACGACTATTTTTCCATATTTTTCTAAAGTGTAGTTGAAGCTTTTGTATCTAAACATTAGATTGACTTAATAAGATTAATCATTTAAGGGGTGGTGAATAAGTTGTTTTCTTATATGTGGATGTTTTGATTTCGAGGATGAAATCCCTTTAAGGGGTGGTGTGTTGTATCATACTAGATTACAAACCCTAGCCTAGAAATTTGATCCTTTGGACTTAGCCAAACAAGGTTTAGTATAACCCTAATGAGATAATACATGAACAAATCTCCCTAATGTAACTGAATGCTCTCACATTAGATTTAGACCAATAATCAAACATAAAAAGTGACAAATGGGTAATACATGATACTTTGATCCTAATAATCATACATAAACCTTTAGGTGAAGCTTTGAACATAATTAGATGGATTAAAATAATAATGATGATAAATGTGAGGAAAATAGGCTCAGATATTAATTGTGTCATAACTCATTAAAAGAAGTACCAAAGGTGGAATCTAAGTTAAAACTTTTGTTCCTTTGGCCCCAACTGCCTTGGGAGTGAAGTTTCACATTATTCACATAATAATAATTAATTTAAGTCATTTAGGAAAGAAAAGATCTAAGTTTTCCCCAAAATATCAAATAAAATAATAAATGACTCCAAAAGAGGAAAATAATCTTGTATTCTTAATCTAAATAATAAATATAGCCTTTGGGTGAATTTTCATCCAATTGGAGAACGTTTGCTTAAAAGATAAGGTCAGGAGAGAGAAAGCATGAAGAACCTTCAAAATATTAAATAAATGCTCAAACAACTCCAACATGTAAAATTGGTGGCAAATTCATATGCAACACTTTAAATATGACTTGTGTGTGAAGTTTCATCAAATTTGGAGAATCTTCAAGTCATTAATGAATTAGGAAAGAGAAAATAGTATTTGATTTATTAAGCATATTAAAATTTCCAAAATGCTAAAATAAGTACATAATCAGAATGTACATGATTTAATTAGCCTATGTGTAAAAGTTCATCTAATTTGAGATTCGTTTGCACCCTAAAAAGAGGAGAGAGAAAAAGGAAATTAATTATATTCAAACTTTATTCGATATTTCGATTTGGTAATGACCTTAGTCACGCACCACTGATGATATCTGATTTAATGAGGACTGTCTGATCCACAATCTGATGGTCAGTAGGTCGTCTCCTACCTTGGGTAGGAGACCAGGCTCATTTGAATCGAAGCCCTTTTTTCTCTACTTTGGATCTCTCTTGTCTCTCAACTATTTTAATTGATTTTTCTTCCTCTGGATTCGTCGTGTGAATACGGTCCTAGAGGTCCCTGGATGTGGACCTAAATCCCTATATATAGGGAAGCCCCAATTCCCTATTCTTTGTTGTTTTTCACAGAAGTGCTCCTAAAGTCTCTCATTTCTACATGAGGGCACAGGAACCATCACTGGTCATTCCCGAACCATCCTCCTCTACCAATATTGTTGGAGGGTGTCCCAGACTTCCAGACCTACCCTGAATTCTCTTCAGTGGATTACCCATCATCCCTGTACACTTCGTCACCTTCTTGACCAATTGAAGCCTCGGTAAGCTTCCTTAGTATCTTCCTTGTACTTTGTCCTTGTCGGTTTTCCCTGTGGTCACCCTGAACCTCGTATCTTATAACAACAACCTTTTTGCTCACTAGCGTTGCTCGTCGTTGTGCTTTAGAGTGTCTCCATCCCAAACTTCTCTTCCTACAGACTCGCCTGACCATGATGATCCTTCCCCTAGACTTGAACGTGGTTTTACTCATCGTTTCCCTCATGCAAGATTTTAGGTAGCCTGCTCAATTTCTCGCTCGCTGCTGACAGGGTTCCTCAACACCTCCAGCGGCTTGGGACCATAAGTGGTATGTTGGCTGCGTTGAGTCCTTGCAGTGTCAGCCAGGGCAATCCTTTGGTACGAGAGAGCCCAGTTTACCGTTGACTACTCTACCTGGTGCTTCACACAACCATGGCACGAGAGAATAATGAGGGGATGATACCGCGGTGTGCAATCCCTCTCCTGTCCTCCAATTTCTCTTCTAATATGTATTTCTTTCAAAAGGGTAAAATCATCTTTTCACATGGAGTTTGTTTTGTTCTAGCGCTGGGGTGATTTGCTCTGTTGCCTATGGGTCGATTGAGTTGGCAAGCCCTGATTTGGCCAACTCGACCGAGCAAGCCATTCTCTCCCTCTCTTTTCCTCTTTCTCAAATTTATGCCACATGGAACTTTCTGATTTGTTGGATTTCGCAAAATTCATAATAAATTATTTATTGATTAGAAAAATATGGAAAATAGTCATTGGATTTATAAAAATATAAGCTTTATAATGGTATTAGTTTTGTCACATGAATCTAATGTTTAATAATAAGTAATTTTATTGGATTAGTCTAAATAGATAACATATTGTAAAATTCATAACTAATAATTTATATGTCAGAAGAATATAATAAATTATGTTTTGAACTCAGAAATATATAATCTAAAATATGGAATGGTTTTGATAACTTAATCCACTAATAATAAAAATTGCAATTTTTAGGGTTTTGAATAATTAATGTAAATCTAACCCTAATTTCACATACATGGTTCATAGGTTCTATGGAGACATAGGATTGGATCAATAAGTGACCTTGGACTATTTTAAATTTTAAGAAGGTATATTGTATCCCCTATTACTCTCTGTTGAGCAATATATTATCCTTTCTCTTAGTCCTGTGGATAATAGCTTATACACATAGCTCTTATCTTTTGATATCATGGTTCCTGTGAACTATCTTGGTAATCTTGGATATTCTCTTGACTCTTATCATATGCCTTGGTGCATGTTGGACTTTTGATGATATGTTCCCACTATGATTTGGATGTTTATTTGTGAATATATGATACCTTGTTACCACTCGCATGTAGATGTATGTGTTGTCCATTGTGTGATGGAAACATTGTATACTTTTACTATACTTTTTACTTGCCTCTACATTTTACATGTTATGTAATTCATTAGCGCTAGGGCAGTGTAATTGCATTGGTTTTTGGAAGTGTGCCCCTATTTTTGGGATGGAGGTGGTGGTGCCCCATACCAAAGTTTCAAGGATGTGAAGCCTTGGCTAAACTTAATATATTGGGAGTTTGGTAGTGTGTCATTCTCTAAAAGGTTTCAAGGATGTGAAGCCTTGGCTGCCTTTATCTTTATATTTTTCTAGTGTTATACTTATGTCACATGCATGCAAGTATGATGATGATTGTGGGGTGTGTGCCCTACTTTATCTATATGTGCTATTGTGTCACAACTATATTGTTTTGTATATGGCAAGTATCCTCTTTTATCATGTGATGATGATTCTTATCTTTTATGCCCCTTTGGGGAGTCCTTATCTCTTTCATGGGAAGCATTTATACTTGATATCCTTTGGTTATTACATTTCTCAAGTTTTCTTTTAGTATGGCATCCTTTGTTGATGTTTTCTTCTCTTCTCTTGTTTGTGGGGTATGCTTCCAACCCCAATATAGTGCAAGGAGAGGCTATGTCAAAACTCAACTTTGTAGTTGAGCTTTTGGGGGACATTGAAGAGGTAGTTAGATGACCCTCAGCTAGATCCTTGTTTGATATGTTAGATTACCTTTTTGACACCCATGTGTTGTGAAGTGATGTATAATGTTATCAAGCTTTGTAATAGTTGGATATATTCCTTTTACTCTACTTCTTATTGTGTTATGATACATACATGTTAAATGAATTGGTGTTCATCCCTTTTGTGGAAAATTTTATGTGGTGTTTGGTTGAAGGGATGTTACCTTTTTATTTCTAGTAGGGAGTGGTTCCCCTCTGGGATCCCACTCGTTACACGTATCCTACCAATGAAGAACATGGACCAACCCACCAATGAATCAATCACCAACGATTGGCCAAGAATTTACACCAATGGTTTACTTATGTCTGACCTCCAATTAAAGTCCAAGTGCAGACTGATGGCCTTCGTAGCATCATGCATCATTGTCCATCCATCGATGAATATCATGCATTGTTCATATTATGGAAATATTGTTGTTGCGCTCTATTAAAGAAAAGGCACTATCAACCAATGGGATCCCTAAATTGTGTACCAATCTTTGACCACGTCTGTTGGTGAGAAACCAATAGATCTCAACTGGAATTTTTTTTGCACTCATCAGTGAAATCACCCTACTAATAAGATAGGATTCCTCTATCATGCCATTGATTGAGTTATTGCTCTTCACACTAGCCAACACTCTTCTTTGACCCACTAGTGGTCATCCTAGAAACCTCTTCCACTTAGAATACTAAGGGTCATGTATATTCTCATATTCAGTTGGGCACAGTCCCATGGCATCCATGGTGAATGATATTTGACTACAAGGAAGTTGTTGAGGGTTCCAAACCCAAACCTATACCTATAATTACAAGTCCACCACATCCATAAAAGGGATCCACCATTGACATTACCAAGATGCCAAAATTAGTCATGAGCATCCTCTCCAATTTCTATTGACCATACTCATCGATGGATCATGCCTCCATATCCTCAAGGGTTTGAAAGTTCTGACCTCAAATAAGGCTTTGCTAATGAAACCAATTTTTGTTGGTTGATAGTCATTGTCAACATCCATCCACTGCCCCTTCCCATAGCAACATATTTTGATCTCTGAAGGAAGATGACACATCCAAATCCCTTTCTGACGAATGTAAAATAGAGGTATTGTTGCTCTATCGACCCATGTGATTCCCGACCTCAAGGAAATGCTTATGAACACTGCATATTTTGCTTCATTATATATCGTGTCAATGACCCTCTTACTTTCTTCTAATGTTTATCTTGTTAATATTGTGATGTGGAAGTAGTCCTCTCACTAGGGTGCATGGAGTAGACTCGATGCCTAGTTTTGTTATCTTCATCGCATCTACTATTATATCAAGTAATATATGTTTACAATCAATGGTTTTTTCTTGTAGTCTTATCTATTCATCATGTTAACATGATTTATCATATCTTGGGTATAGAGTAATTTTGTTCCAGGATCTCAAATGTCAAATAATTCTTATTAAACCCTTGATGAGAAATTTAGATAGGTGTTTTCTGAGGCAATAGATAAATGATCTCTAGGTAACATGAAGAAGAGCTTTGTGTAAAATCTATTAGGCTTCAATCCTAATATAAGAAGGGGGACTAAACTTGCCTCAACATTTGTGTTTTCATACTTATTGTCATGCGGTGAGAGGGAGAATTTGTAGTGGTTAAACCCATTCCATCGTATTTTTCTACCATTTGATATCAAACCGTTGACTATCTTTTTACAATTTGTGATCAAGCGTAATAATAAAACAACCACCCTTTGTGTTTAATACTAGTTCTTTCTCAATTATATGGATTCAAATTTTCTTGCATACATTGTACTGTGGGTTTGCTAATAACTACAGTAAAATAAGATCCATCTTCTTGTAGGTGGTGATTATTGTTTTTAGTATATATAAAAGTCTAGGGAATTTCCCTGGGTGAATTTACCTATGAAATAACAACACATCAATGAGTGACTTAATCAGTGAAACCCGTTTCAAGGAGAATATGTCCATTGAGGAACGATTTGTCCAAATATAGTGGCATCTGAGAAACACTTCATTCTTTAATTGGTGTTTAGCTGCAGAATAGTGGGGTCCTCGAGAGGCATATTCAAGATCAAATTTTGGGTCAATCTTTAAACTTTGACCATGGGAGCTATGACATCACCAATTAGAAATCTTCCAGTGATGTGTAAGGAATCTTAAGTTCCTCTACAAAAAATTTAGTAATGAACTGAACAGCCACCAACTAATGAATTTCCTTCTCGAATCTTTCTAGTGAAAGTCAACAACTGATGGTGTCATAGACTGATGGTTAGCTACCAGTGAGAATCTAACATCATAGATATTAATGAAATAGTTGCATGTTTGTGTATTGGAAAACCCCCTACTTGGTCATCGAATGATGACCACCCCAACCAACAACATCCATTCATATCAACCAATGAGATTTTTGGGCACCCAACAACCAATTAAATTCATATATTGATGGGAATTTTAGGACTCACACAAGACCGCTCATCTTCCTTGCATAACAAACCATATTCACGCATGATAGACAATGACTTAACTATAGTTTCTTAAGAGAATTTTCAACCCTATCAACTACAGTCTCTCAAAAGAATTTTAAATCCTATCAACCATCTATAAATACATGGCATGGCCTCTATAGGAAGACATCACATCTAGATGTCATTGAGGTATATAAATCATTTGTAGACATCCATATCCAATTTCATCAACGAATTCACACATCAACTTGCGACTCTTCTGATTCCAATAAAGATCCAAGGTCTTGATATCAAAAGAGATATAGACCAATGACTCCTTCTAACTTTCATCAACTATCCACTTGCTCCTTTCTCACTAGGATAGAACCATGATTCAAAAAAGGAACACTAACAACTACAAATCCATCCCCCAACGAATGTTAAGAGGTATCTTGTTATATCATCGATCATTGTTTACACCAAGCATGGATATAGGGATGTACAAACCACTATGTTCCTCCATATTCTACTATGACAAATGATTTCCTACTTTCTTGTCTTGTTAATCTTTTTACTATGGTTATGGTCAAGTAGTTCCTTGGCTATGGTGGGGGACTTTTCTTATTGTCTATTTGTGTTCACTGCGTATACTCTTATGTGAACCATTCTATGTTCTGAACAAAACATTTATGCTTTCAAATTTAGTTTTCCTAGAAAATTATATGTCTACCATATCTTGCATGTAAACAACTTTGAACCTGATATCTAGAATATTATTTATCTCATGTTAAGACCTTGATGAGAATTTTGGGTTGGTGTATTCTGAGGTGACAAATAAGTTATTTCTAGGTGAGATGAGAACAACCTTAGAATGAAATATGCCCAATTTTAATCCTAACATCAAAAGGGGATTTAGTCGGCCTCAATATATGTATGCTCATGCTTTTTAGGTATTGATGGTGAAACACATCTTCTCTAATGTTACCATCCATTCATAATTGACACCCTAATCTATCCTTTTCTTATTTGCAAAGATGTTTTAATCAAACAATATCCAACTTTTATGTTACATTCTAGTTGTTGTGGGGTGACCTTGATCAGATTAATTCTTAAGTACTTGTCCTTCAGATTTGATCATGAACTATATAATCATAATATCTGACCAGTTGTGTGAGGGATTTTCATACACTTAGTTGAGGTCAAATATAGGAATTACATCCCTATTGGATTTGTGTGTGCAATAATTCTTGCATCATATGTATAGCTAGCATGGTTCCTTCTGCAAACTCCCTATATTGTCTTTGTGGATCTAGGCAGTGTATGTAAATATGTGCAATTAAAACCCCAATTAATGTTGCAAAATCTTCTACGAGGACCCATCAAGATCATTTTGAGAACAAATCATCATCAATTTTCATAAGATCCATGAAACTAGACTTGCTCTCATCCTATAACTCCTTCTCCCTACCTTCTTCTAGAATTGCCAATAGTTTCTTGGGCCATCTCTATCTGTCATGTAAATACTTTTAGATATGTTTGATCCATCTAAAGATGGACATGGATTCAGCTGATACTGTTGATGCTTGGATTCAAGAGTCAAACTTTTTATTGACCTCTTACATGGCTAGATGAAGCAACAACTCAAGCAATAGATGGGATATCATAGACCCCTTGTTGAAATAACTATATTGACCCTTTATGCAAGCTAGTTGAAAGAAAAATGTGAGATCACATGGGTCATTCTACCAAGTACTAAGATCAACACACATTTTAATGCAAATCATTTGATTGCAAGATGTGCCAATCTATCATTAGTTAATGCTAGCTTTGAATAAATCCACATAATTCACTAATTCTCAAAATATAGTATATAAATCAGAAAAATATTAAGAAAATGATTATATTTTAATAAAAAAATCATTTCATAACTTAATTATATATCTATTTCAAAACTATATCTTGATATTTCTACATTTAATGAAATCTACAATAACCCTAATTTGAGGGATTTATCCAATCACTATAATCCATGATTTCATGGATTTCATTTGAAAAGGTTTGATCTAGGATATCTTGTATAAAAGAACAATTTCTTGTGATTAGTTTGGACAAAATTTATATCAAAAGTAATGTGTTTAGGCTTCAATATGAATAATTATGACCGAACGAATGAAAGAAAAGAAAATATGAAAAATCATAGAATTTGATCTTAACACTGGATCTATGCTAACGTTGACTCTTTAATACCTTTGCTTAACTTAAAACCCTAGATAAGGTTGTGTGTGTCTATGTTAGTGACATTGCAATGACTATTTATTCTACATATTCTATTTTCTCTATTGTATCTACAATTGGACAATACTTGCACCAAATCATGCATGTGAATCTTTAATGGATACTTTCGTATTATCATTCCTTTATTTGTTAAGGATATTTGGATTTTATATTGTTTTGAACTATAATTCCTTCTAATTCTCACAAATAATAAATTCATATGTGTATCATCTAAACCAAATTGGATAATAACAAAAATTGAACCCCATGAAAATGTTTAAGGAGAAACTCCACTCCTTATATACAATGAGAAAGTCATTCCAAATGTAACACCCCTGGCCTGGGTTATGGCTTAACACTAGGATTTTTGCTTAAGTAAGTTAATTACAAATTGATTCTCATCTTTTGGAAGGTAATAAAGGCTTCTTGTGAAGTTTATTGTAAAATTTGAGCTTGATTGCAAACTATGTGTGCATTAATTGATAGTCTGAGTGAAAAGTGAAAATTACTAAAGTTGAGGGGTTACATTGAAAATGTCACATGTGGAATGTGTTCTAAGTGTTTTAGTATCATAATAAAGAGAGTGATGCTAACTGATGGCTTGTGGAAATCCTAAATCCAAAGTTATAAGTTGTTTGAACAATGATAGTACTTTGTACATCAATTTTGGTACAATTTGTAATTTACAGAAAACTTGAGGTTGAAATGCAAATTACCACCTCTAGAGTGTTCCTACTCCCTCTATGTATCTTTTATAGGAAAGATAAAGAAGGAGACACTATGTTTGAATCACTTGTGAGTGATGGTACTCTTGGTGATGGAAAGACCAAGGAAAGAGTTGAAGGAGAAGCCTTATATGTGTTGTGTCAAGTTGTGGACTTGACATAGGAGTCCTATCGGCCAGAGATCCATAGTAGAAGTACTCATATCAGTTTTTTTAGCCTTGGAAAAGGTAATGTTGGAAAAGGAACCTCAAGGAGGTGGCCCATGATGGATTGCAAGCTCCTTTGCAAAAGTGTATCAAATTATCTTTAAAAATGAGATAAAGATGGGATAACGTATCCAAAAAGATAAATGATGGCCGAAATATCTTCCTTGCTTATTCTCAAGACTCTTGCATTGCAAGATATATAGGTGTGCATGCATGGCCACGTGTCATATAGTATCATGAGGTGAAGACACTTCTTATACACTTGATCTCATGAAACCAAGTATATACATTTCACCTTGCACCAACTTATGAAAGTTTACGATCCTCACAACCAACTTCCTTGGAGATATCATGCAAAGCCCCGTAGGTATCATGTAAATTAGCTCAAAGAGCAAGGAGAACTTGAGAATCAAGATTTAGGTAAGGCTTTGGTCATTTTCAATCTTGGTGGAAGTAGGATATCGGGTTGTGAATATTCCTTTCTCTCCTTCTTCACCAAGTTCTTAACTATGGTGATTTATTGTCTATGGAGAAGTTTTGAACGAGCCTTGTACCTTGGATAAGTTCTTCTTCAAACTTAGGAACATAAATATTTGGATCTTGGAGCTTTGAAGCTATTCACAAGGCGGGTTATATAACTTGAACCCAATCATGTTATTATTTACCACTTAACTTGTTACAATAGATCATTACTTTCAATTCCCAGTTTTTAATGAATACTTGATGAATCCATGAGTTCTAAGAATTTCCTAGACCAGTTATTCATAAACTAGAATAGTTAAGATGATGGTCTATATCTTGAAGAAGATGATATCCCTTTTTAAGGTGATATCTGGTTCAAGCACACAAACAAGTAGCTCATACCCGATATGGTTGTAGACATACAACCTTAGCATGCTATGTTGAAGAGTTTAGATCTCCTTGCACAACATGGAGATGAAATTTATATCCTGGAACACGATAGGGTGTTAGCCATAAACCTCTTGTACGATAGAAAGTCAAGTATAGACTCTATGCATGATATAGGGTCTAATGTATACTTGTAAGTCGATATGAAACCCTAGTTTGGGTAACCAAATATAAGTGAGGAAAGAAAGTACTCCTTGCATGATATAATCATGTAATATACCACTGGTACATGATACCTTGAAGCACACATTTTTTGCACGATATGAACAATTAAGTAAACACTTATGCACAATATAAGGTATGGATTCAAGAACAAAGTGTAACCCGATATGGTTGAAATACCTCAACCCGATATGAAACCCAAGATGGGATTAACCCGATATGGAAATAGATGATTGATCATACAAAATATGAGCCATGCTGTTTGTACAATATGGGAGATACGCACTTACCCCTTATACTTGACACAAGTATAAGACTACATCTCTTACACGATAGAAAGATACTGAACACTATAAAATAATATAGAGTTGGATAACCCAAGGTGATGGGTAAGCCGAAACAAGTGGTGAGTGATACCACATGGATGATATGAATGATATCCCTTGATTGATAAGAATAGAACCTACACCTATCTTATGAATGATATGAGTTTCAATTCATACTTTATGCATGATAAGACATAATCTACCCAATTTGATGGAAAAACCTAGATGATGGATTGAAACCTGATATACCCTACCCTTTGTGTAATGGATTGTGGTATGATAATTCAACAAGGAACCTAGCTTGTCAAGTAACTATATGATAAGGTTGATCCTTGAAGGAATGAAGGGGTTATGAGTCTAAGGGTCTACCTAACATAGGTAACCCGATATGTTACCCGACAAGGATACCCAATATGATAATCCTGAATGGAAATCGATATAGTATCTTGCATATATGCCACTCAAATGATACATGATGAGGCATATGCTCTATGCCCGATATGGTTCACATCTTGTGTACAATATTGTATCAAGCACATAGTTTATATATGATAAGGTATCAAGAACATATCTTATACTCGATATGGAGTCAAGCACCTAGTTCATATCTGATATGAAATTATCTTGAAATGATAAGAACTAAGTGGTAGTCAATTTGATATGGGTACGTGATATGATGATTAGGGGATACACCCTGGAACATGACATGGTGATATGACTATCTCACATGCTCGATTTGAATACATAACATGAAGTAAAGAATGTAGCTTAAAGCATGATATGATAATGTACACACAATTTGATACCCAATAGGGTAGAGACACCTCAATCATATGTGATTGAATGAGTTACATATGTTGCATGTTGAATTAGTTACAATATAAAAGATGATGTGAATTGTTAATGATGTACTATATTCCTCAAAGAGGAGGATTGAACCAAGAACACGATGTAATCAATATCCTAGTGAGGATGAGAGAAAAACTCAAACTTTGTGTTGTTAATCATTTAATGATAAATGATGAGAAGAAATAAGTATGAATTCATACTTGTGATATCAATATATGCTCCTAGATGGATGGAGCAATGAATTAGGGTTTGGATTGGTTATATGAACTTAAAACCCTATTCAGTTCTAAAAAGAAATTCTAAACCTAATAATGGGAAGGTTGTACTCCTCTTATTGAATAAAGCCTTGTGAGGAATGTAAAATACTTATGAGAATAGTATAATGTTTAATGGCCTTGTGAGTCATGAGAATAGTTGTTACCTAGTGAGAGGTAATAGGATGATCAATAATCTATGTGAATATTGTTTCCTAGTGAGAGGTGACAAGATGTTCAATAACTTATGTGAATAGTTGTTGCCTAGTGAGAGGTGACAACATGTTTAATAACCTGTGTAAAAAATTGTTGCCTAATGAGAGGTGATAGAATGTTTAATCAAACTATGTGAGCTATGTGAAATACTTGTACAACAAGTGAAATGAATACCTTGGTCGGAGGACCTAGAGGTAATAGTTACCTGTTACAGAAGTAACAATGCTATGTGGTGATGTAGGGGTTTGAATATCCAGATCCAGTAATCATGATGATAATAATGTGAATGGATGAGGATTCCCAGTAATGTGATTAGGGACTGCGATCCCAAGTACCAAGTATCTAAATGTGTTTTAAAGATTTGAAAAATACATGATATATGTATTACACATTTCTTTGTAGCATTTGTTGTGATTAATAATGGAAACTTGTTTGATACTAAAAGAATGTTGTAATGCATGTAATATATCATTAGAAACCATAAAATGTTGTTGTGAACATAGATCCATTAGCATCAAAATTTGCTGAATGGAGAAACGGGTTTGCTGCGGCATAACCCTGAATGCATATTTTTTAATATGTGTGGGGCGTAAGTACGGACAGCCAGATGTGAGTTAATCCCCTTACGAACTCGAAGTGAATGTCTCAATAGAGCATGGTGAACTAGCCCGTGGCTCAGAGTATGGTGGATATGTGACCATAACTCAGTAATTTCATAACTGGGAACGGTTGTTAGTAGATGTTCCCCTAAGAGAGTACATGTTGATGCAATACTCTAAGAAAAGATGCCTAGTATCCTAGCAAGCTCCATTTGCAGTTGATACAAGATGTCCTACCAGCAGATGACACGAGATGTCCTGCTGAATCTTGTGTGGTCTCGTACTGAACAAGACAGGTGAGGTCTTGGTATCCGGCTCTTCCATTGACCTTGTATGGTACCAACTTGTGAGAAGTTTGTGGGGCAAGTAGAATTCTAATAGATTTAAGTCTAGCAACAAGAGCATAAGTTTCATCAAAATCAATACCTTCCAGTTGGTTATACACTTGAGCTACTAACCTTTCTTTGTTTCTTACCACTTTGCCACTTTCATCTAACCTAGTATTGGAACTAAAGTCCACTTTTATCTTCTCAAACTGCTCTAGCTCCTCTTGCATAGCTACGATCCATTCATCATCTTTAAGAGATTCTTTGACAATCTTTTGCTCAAGTTAAGAGAAGAAGGCATTGTCAGCTTGTTCTTTGTTGAAGGAAGCCCATATCTTCACCCTTTCAAAAGGATTGGCTAGGATGAGCTTTATAGGATGATCTTTAGCAAACATGGGAGTTGGATCCTTCTTTTTTTCTTCTTTTGATTTTTCATCTACTACCTCCTCTTTTCCTTTACCAATGATGTTAAATTCTTTTAATATGGGAATCACCTCATCTATAACATCATCATTTACAATATTCTTTGAAATGGAGGGGTTAGTTTAAACAATATTTAAGATAGATTGATTCTTGAACTTTAGACAATTAAATGTTAAACACTCTATATGCACTACTAGTAGTTCTATAGAAAAGAAGAAAGCCTCATAGGATTTCACATCAAACTTATCAAGAGAATCCTTGGTGTTTAAAAAACAAACAAGGGAACCCAAAAATATCAAATAAATAAAAAGAGGGCTTTCTACCACACTATAACTCATAGGGGGTTTTCTTTAAGGAAGGATGAGTGAAGACCCATTTTAGCACAAAACATGAGATGATAATAGTTTTAACCCAAAATTTTTTTAGGAATATCATACTCTATAAGCATGGTCCTTGCCATTTACTATACAGACCTATTCATTCTCTCTACAACCCCATTTTGTTGAGGTGCAGAAGGGGAAGAAAAGTTGTGTCTATTACTGGATTCCTCAAAAAAAAATTTAGACATATAATTTCCAAATTCTCCCCTATGGTCACTACGGATAGAGAAATTTCAGCAAGAAGCTTCATTTTAAAATCGTTTGCAAAAAGTAGAGAAAATATCGAGTCAAAATGACTGAAGTTGGCAACAAAATAGTGAAACCATAAATGTCATATCCAATATCCAATTTTAATAATTTGGCAGTCAATTCTAAGTATCCTCTTGAACAACTCTCACTTCCGGTATATATTTGTGATTTGCTTCCATAGATTTTATTGTTGCGCACACTCTCACTTGACTAGCTAAATTTCTTCAGTTGTATATGTTATACAGAGGTAACTATTACAATGTGTCACATGATGTTATTTCGTTTTCAGAATTTGACAAAATAGGTGTTTTTATATGTAAATTTTAGAAAGCAATTAGTGATCAAAAAAATGTAGAAATTGGTTGCCTTCTGTAATAATTCTTTAGTTTGGTCCTGCACTAATAATGCATATGCTCATCTATGACTACTATATATGTAGGATTGGTTTTTTTAATGCATTCAACGTATCTAATGTCATATAACTAAATCTTCTTTTATTATTGATGTCATCTGTTTCTTAGAGTGCATAACATATTTGTATATTATTTGACTTTTTTATATATTTTTCCTAAATTTACCAAGCAACTCCCCCAAAACGTCCAACCGTTTCTTCCTCATATCTCATAAGTAACTCCATGAATCCATCTCTCTTCATTTATATTCCATTCCTAATTCTTTTAATCTTAATTTGAATAATCAAAATATCTATATTAGAATCATCATAGAAATGCCCTAATGGAATCCTAATTTGTCCTTTCCCAACTCAACAATTCCATCTCTCTCTCCATATATCTTTTTACACAATTTGAGGCTCTCCCTCTTTCCTTTTGTTATCCATTTTTTCAAACCGTACTAAAATTGAATATCGTAGTCCTAAAACAGATACCACTAAAATCAATGTTGTAGAATAAAGGTGATATAGACTTTGGGTGAAATTAAAATAAAAAACATAATGGTTCTCTATTCATCATTCATCCTTAAAAAAACCAATATTCAGATCTGCAACCCCGTTTATCTTCCTTATTATTTCCATCTCTATCTTTGTCTTCCCAATAAGTCTTTAGTTACTTTCTGTTTATCTTTCCACTTTCAGTATTTATCAATTATCCCCACCCTCTCCATCTATTCAGTTCTTCAACTGTTAAACATAGGTTGATAAAGGGACATGCAAAAATACATACAACGTATCTAATCTCTTGTAATTAAATGTTCTTTTATTATTGTTGCCATCTGTTTCATAGGCATGATTTGTTTTGCCAGTAAGAATGCAAATAATTTGTCACACATATTAGTTAACCGGAAAAATCACAGATAACATGATGTTAGAAGTCCTCACAGAAGAGATCAGGTGTATTTTATGTAGATATCTATTTACCATGTTCTCCTTTTAACTGACTCCTTAACACATACAACATTATTTACGTACAGGGCATAATATATTTTTTCCAAATAGACCAAGGTTACTTTCATGTGTATCAAAAGACGGACCTCTTAACAACAAGTTTATTTGTCTTCGTTGCAAATAACAATCATCTAACATCTATTTTACTTGTCATTGGTTACTTTAACTACGACAACTAAATTGACGGCAACTGCATACCAAACGTAGCCTGAAGTCCATAACATCTTTTAGTCTATTTTTTATATTATTTATAAATTTACCGAGCAAGTCTCAGAATACGCCAAACAATTACTTCCTGATATCTATAAAAACTCCATAAATCAATTTCTCTTCATTTATCTTCATTTCTTTATTTGTTCAATCTCAATTACTCCTTCCTAACCCAACCCAACAACTACATCTCTCTCCCCATTATCGGTTCCCCCTTTCCCTATCCCACTTCCTTGGGGTTAGCCGTTTCAGCAAATTTTACTAAAATTAAATAGGAACATCTTGAAATGGAGACCACATGAATAAGTGCTCCAATATAAACGTGATGTAGTCTTTGGTAAAACTAAAATTAAAAAGTTATAATGGTTTTATATTGTCATTTATCTCAACCAAAATTACTATTTTGGTTGACAACCCCATCCCTCTTCCTCACTCTTTCCATCTCTCTCTTTGTCTTTCCAACAAGTCTTGAGTTACTCTCCATTAATCTTTTCACTTTCTCCATCTATCAATGCTCCCCCACTCTTTGTCGATTAAAATATCAATGTATTTGATCAAGTACACAATTATTCCACTCTTTCTCCCTACACTCTGCAGTTCTCTCTTTCTATTTGCAACCATCAAAAAACCTTTATGCCTCTCTCATAGTTTTGCTAATTTAGAGGCAATATCAATGCACTATACAATCTAATCAACAAATAGAACACGATATACGACATGGAAGCTCTCTCATATACCACATTGGACACTTTCTAATTGATGATGACTTGGAAGATATTTTCTATGTTGTAACGACAAGTTACCTTTCAGCAAGACATGTGTCATCGGTTTCTAGCAAAAAAAATTACGACATAATATAATTTGGGGGAAAAATATTTTTAGAGGACACGTGGAGGGAATCATTTTTTGTTGGTTCTTTATGAAGAAATTGGCACCATAGGTTTTTTGGAGGCAACTTTTTTGTTGAGGTGGGAATGACCTATTATATTGGTTTTTTTCGAGTATAACCAACGATAGAGGGTTTTTGGAGGAAAATTTTAGTTTTTGTGAAGGGTTATGTCTTTAGTTTCTTTACAATCAATGTTGAATGCCTCTTTCAAATTTTCTCCTTGAAAATTTTAATTTTCTAACTATCTATGAGGTCATCTCTTTCATAAAAATTTAATATTATAATAAAATTGATACCCATATTTTTTCTTAATAGGGGATACTTGAACAGGTAGTGATGTTTGTGCTTCAACAACCAATGTTATATGCATGTAGTGTCGATTTTCTATTAAAATCGATGTTAAGAAAAGTAACACTAGAGGTCAAAAATATACTAGCGTTCAATACTTTGCGTCTTTATCATATAATTGATATGTGACGTAGACCACATCCACATTATGTGGTACATCTATAAATAAATCAAACTAAAAGCCTTTTTACTCAAAAAAATTCAAATTTTATATTTTAAAACAAGTGTAAATGAATTGACAAATTCAAAAATTAAAATCTTTGTTTGTGCATGTATTATCTAAGTGTGTATTTTACAATTTTTTGTATGTTGGTATGATTATATAAAATGTATAAAAGCTATTTTTGGAGGGACAGAATAGTCCATAAGGAACAACCTTATTTTCTGACCATATGATAACTCTACCACAAAAAATAGACAAGAACATCATGAAGTAACACTAACTTATTCACCAAGTTGAAAACATTCTTTTAATCCATTATAATTATTCATAGATACCCATCTTTAAGTCACTCAATCAGCACGATACTAAAACTATGAAAACCTTGTTTGTAGCATTGAGCATGCCAACACCAAACAAAAAATCATTGTTAGCATAGTATTATATATATTCACTCCTATCATAGCTACTTTGAATGACAAAATTTCTATTATAATCCCCATTGCAACAGAACATATCTAGTTGTCAGGTGTAAGAGGTGTGGAAAGCTATGAACTTCATGAATATTAACAGATGGCTCTCCCCATATATAACCAAACTACCTTGGTGATGACATGCCAAACATATGTAGCCATAATAGATCCCACTCCGCATAGATTGTCTAAGATTTGCAAAGCCCTCCAACCACATATACTATATGATGTTTATTCAAAAATGGTTTGATATTGTTGGTATGTATGCCCATAAAGCCAATCATGTGATGATTTTAATGGAATAACTTATAAATTATTTGATTATTAATAAAAGGAAAGCTTCTAATTTATTCTATTTAATTTAGTTTTGGGATAATGATGTAACATTATAAATATCTAGCGAATTATATTACTCAATGACGTATGTATTCAAGTACATGACTTGGGGAAATGAGATCATACAGATGTTAAGAGTACATATGCATATTCTCATTATGTCCCTGGTTGGTTGTTAATTTGGAAGTTTGATAGACAACCATAACACATATGATCAGAGTGTGGGTTGGTTAATGTCAAAATCTCATTAGTCATGATATTGTTATATCAAACCAAGCACACAAATAGATGTTAAAGAAAAGTGTATCAGACAGATGCACTATGAGACGGACACATGGAATCCATTTCATGGAAGTTATAATCAACTCTCACAGTGATGATGGTGGTTTTGGTTCTTAGACCTAAAATCACTGCACTCATCTCATGTCATTGGGTATACTTTGACATCATCGAATGCAGTCCTGAAACATTGATCGTTATAACGGTAATGAATGGTGACTTTGACACAAGGGATAGAGTGTGAGTGATAGAAATGGGATTTTTCCCTCCTCCTCGAGTGTGATGTCCTAGACCTCTTGATTAGATAGACTGAGAAATACATGACCATGCACATGTGAGTCAATATATGATATTGAGTTTACATATATCTCAAACAGTCAGCTCATGTTTAAGAAAACAAGATTGGATGATAAAGAGGGTGACTTCTCCATGCCTAGAGTTCAATCTCGACATTAGTGACAAAGGAACTATACAAGAACTATAAGACCATACACATGTTGTATGTTGAATATGTTCTCCAACTTTTCATTTACATGGGTAACATTGATTTGTGACTAGGCACCACTCATTGCTTGTGATGTCATAAGTTGTTATGGACATTCATTAACAATGTAATATGGGACCTATAGGGTCACACGCATAGGTCATGACGTAGAAGAGGAGTTTAATCTTGAATGAAAATTGAATTAAGTACTAAAGTGTTTCAATATTATTCACACAACATATAGGCTCAGTGAACTACAAAAATCCCATCTCAAGTGTTGAGACGGTCGTCTAGAGTGCCAAACGGTCTCTCAAGTGTTGAGATGGGCGTCAGGGGAGTCAACCCTAATTTGAGTTGAAATTGGCTAAAAGATGAACCGACCCAACTGACTGGCTCGACTTGGGTCACTAGACGATTGTCTGGGTGAGCAAGAAAGTCATCTCACATGGGTGATATGGTCAAATTCAGCCGTGGGAAGGCTCTAGAAATTTCCATATTTGTTTTGCTTGAACATTACTTGTTGTGTAAGGAAATTAATTCTATAATTAATGGGAATTGATTTGTCAATTTTTTATGTCATAGGGAAACTGTAAAATGAGTGTCTCACAGTATGATACGATTGTCTCGCATGCCATACGACTATTTCAGAGGTCACAAGTTACAAAAATTCAAGATCGTCTGGTCCCTTCCACTCTCGCATATACCGAGAACCCTAGCCTAAACCTCACCTATAAATAGAGGGGTAACGGGGGCTTCTCAGAACATAACACATACAATTGAGAATCAATTTCCCTAACAAACTTTGTTCTCTCTCGTTGTGGTAACAACAAGAGCCCAGACAAGTCCTACCCAACTAGGGAGGGATAGCCAAGGGAGAGAACAACTGAGATCACTATTGTGGGATAGCAAATTAGTGACTAGTATACCAACGGAAGGGACAAATCCTTTTAGTTTGGTCTATCAGGTTGACAAGAGGTCTAGGCAGTCTATGTGAACTTCTCTAGAGGTGGGAGGTCACTGTCTACTGCTAGAAGAACAATGCCAACCAGCAGTCCTTGATAAGAGGAGTTGTTGAAGAAGACGAGGCTTGTGGTTGCAGTCTATCATGCAGTTTAGGATGCACAACTGTCCAACAAGTCCTAATAGAACTAAGATTCAGAATTCCACATCTACAATGATGAGGATTGATACTAGAATTTCTCCAGGACCAAGTATATACTCAAACCATCCTTCATGTATTATAGTTATTGACGCAATCCACTGAATATGGGAATATGGTAGATAAATGTTTTTGTTTCCCCTACCTGCTTTGTAGCCATATTCCCTATAGTGACATCAAAGCCAATGTCAATTTACTATATTACGGGACAATCTATATGATCAAATTTTATTTCTTTGTTCTTGTTTTGCATGTGATGTGAATAATATATTATCAAATCTAATACAACGATAATCACAAACTAATATATATATGCAATTTACACACTTCACCCTAAAAGCGGTTTAGCAGTTTTGATGGTGGATGTGTAGCATGATTATGACCAATAACCCCTATTATTTGTGCATGGTTGTGTGTGGTTGGTTGATTCTTTTATCTCAGTCTATGTATCGAGCATCTATCTTTTCTTCCCAATGTAAAGTTAATTTTTTCTACCCTTGATCCCCTCCAAATGTAACTGGAGGTTCCTAAATAATAATGTAAAAGTAGGATAGTTTACTTTCCTTTATGATGAAGAAGAAGACATCCTAAAAATGAGCAGACTAACTGAAGGACCATGGAGGACTAGGAGGATGAGTCGTATCGATCACTTGGTGGGCTCGTCCAATCTGTTGGAGGTGCCAGTAGATGGTGGACTACAGGAGTAGACGACTGGTGAGACGACCAAACAACTGGACAGGAGGCGAGCCGATCGGTTCAAGGGTTGAACTGATCAAACAAAATTGGCATGCACATATCTTCATAAACAACATGTTTCTTCATGTGATGCAAACCTAGATGACATAATTCCTTGTGGTTCCAATAAATTACATTAGGCTTACCATAACCATTTCTTACATTTATTGCATGTTTTCATTATGGAATATAGCATGTATATGATATGATTGGATAGAGTATATGTATTTATACAAACTTTCTCTAATAAAATAGCAAGTCTTAGATACTTTCCAAAAGAAGCACACGTGAAAAGCATGATCGACTAAGTGTAGGTTCCACCTCTGTGGGGTGCGCCATCTATCTCGTGGAAGTGTGAAGATAATAATGTAGGTTCCACCTTCGTGGGGTGCAATATTATCGTGTCGGCTTTTGGGTCAGGCTTGACTAGTGATTCTCAGAACGTATGGACCTAGAAGCATGCAGATGCTTATGGCAAAGGGTTGTGCATATCATCTATCCAGAATTGTATATGATGCAATTGGCAAGAGTTGCCTACCTTGAGGATTGACTTTGTTTGCAGTGTTGATTGGGCCATAGTCAAATTATCATGGATTTGGCTAGTAGAATATTATAGGTTGTAATATTCTGAATTGATATTGAGGGATATCAATTCGAATAAAATAGTGGAATCGATAATAATTAAAGATCTAATTAATATCATCAATTTTTTTCAAATCAAATCAAATCAAAAAGGTTTTTGACAAATGTTAACTTTCTCTTGTAAAATCAAATGAAGAACAAATCCAAATTGTGATTGGTCCTGAAGAAGGACAAAGATGACATGAGAAATTTCCTCGACTAATTTTGGATTTTTAGAAGGGTTATCAATGAATAATGCAAGCTATATGTCCTTAATAAACAAGTGCCAAAAATACTTTCTCATGATGCACGCAGGGCACAAGTGGATGCTTACTAGAAGTGTGCCAATGATGCCTTAGAGATAAAGTACCTTATACTTAGTTGCATGAACTATGAGTTGCATGAGAAATGTGAGGGCATGAGTGTTCTTGAGATGGTAACACATCTTAAGAAAGTGACACTTGATCTTGAAAAGCAAGAAAGGGATGCTATCCTAAAGATGCTAGTTGAGTATAAGTTAATAGAGGGAACCTTAGTAGAAGGATGTGTGCTCAATAAGATTGGACATGTGTATCATCCAAAAGAATTGGGGTTCACCTTAAGCCAAGAGTTGACCACTAATATGAGTCTAAGGACTATGCATGAATCATATAACTACTTTATTGCATGTTATCATGTGAATAATATGACTAGACAGATGTTAGACTTGCTTTCCATGTTGATTTATGAAGCAAAATTGAAAAAGAACAAGCCCATGATGGTGATCAGTGGAGCTGAGTCCAAGGATTAAAGCAAGATCGAGAAGAGTTCTAAGGTCAAGTCTGAATCCACATCTTCAATACTCAAGATAAGGAAAAAGAAAAGTGTAAGAGGATATCATCCTTTGTATTTTAAGGAATTTATGAAGGAAAAGATGGGGATGGTGATCTCCACTTCAGGTACATACATTATTGAGATAAACCTATCTATTTCATCATCATGGGTACTGGATACCGGATGTGGATCTCACATATGTTCTCATATGCAGGATCTGAAACAAAGTAGGCCTTTGAGAAAAAGCGAGGTGGAACTGTGAGTTGCTAATGGTACAAGAGTTGTGGCCAATGTAGTTGGACCCTATAGTATATATCTGCCCACAAGTCTTGTAATAGAGTTAAAGAATTTCTATTATGTACCCGGTATAAATATAGAAATATAATTTTTGTATCTTTTTTGGATAAGGATGCATTTAAATTCCATATTAAAAGTGGTCAACATTTTATTTCAAAAGATGGGATATTTTATGGCAGTGCCTCGATGTCTTATGGTCTTTATTTGTTAGATCTATAAGACATATTCATATAACATTAATACCAAAAGACTAAAACTCAACAATTCAAACAATACATACCTTTGGCATTGTCATCTAGGGCACATATATAAGAATCACATATCTAGACTCCATAAAGATGGTTATTTGGACTCTTTTGATTTCAAATCAATAGAGAAGTGTGAATCTTATTTGTTGGGCAAGAAGCTAAGACTCCTTTCACCGATAACAATAAGAGTGATAGTGATCTATTAGGACTCATACATACGAATGTGTGTGGACCTTTTTAAACAACCCCTAGAGGTGGGTATCAGTACTTCATTACCTTCACTAATGACTTCAATAAGTTTTTTTATGTTTATTTAATGAAACATAAGTCACAAACCCATGAAAAGTTTAAGGAGTTTGTGAATGAAGTACAGAACCAACTTGGTAAAAATATTAAGGCATTTTATTCCAACTGAGGGGAAGCATACTTAAATCAAGTGTTAGAGAACCTTCTTAGCACTATAACAAAACATAATAAGGGTTATGGCTAACTGGTAAAGTATACATGCCCTAACCATTAAGAGTTTAGTCCTAAAGGCCTATCCCTGACCAATAGTATTTTTAAGCCCTGAATAAATGAATTCCACTCTCTCAAATACCCCTCCCTCTATACCCTAGCGCCATCTTTACAAAATAAAAAGCATCTATCGAGTCTGTCTAGTCTTTTGTAAATTCCAATTATAGTTTCCAAAGCATGGGGGCCACTGATAATTTCCTACATTCATCGATGCTCGTGGTGTCATCGAGTTCTCTAGCCTCAGACTATCTCCAGGTTCTACTATGTCTTCCTATATTCTACCCCATTCATACTCCGGTCTTCCGTCTTCATTTGTAAACCTAGATCATGTTTTTATCATCCTTCTTTATGTTCTTGTGTTGTAAGTTCACATTTTTATTCTATTTTGGCTTTTCTATGATGTCGTATTGGATCCATGTTCTTGCATAGGATCCTACATGTTCTCCCCCTATTCTTTCCCCTCTTTGTCTTATTTTAGATCAATATTATCATCACTAAGTTGATAAATATGAACAATGTGACAACTATTGCCATTAACACATCTATTTATTTTCTTTATTTATCATATTAAAAATGGTTATCTGATCAATATGAGGATCCTCTTTCTCTAGTTTGTTTTATGGTTAATGGAAAGCTAACGGTGCCCACAACTTAACATTGCCTTTGATTTTATGGTCTGACTTTTTTCATAGACAAATCAACCACCTTTAAACTGAGAACAACAAAAACAAGAAATCTGGTCAATGTTCAAGGTAACTATAAATTATAAAGGTGGGTTCATTTAGGGAATCCTCATTTTTTGTCTAGTCCCCATTGTTAAGATGTAACCCCTTTCCAATGTATACATATTCTACTACTCTATTCCTCCTCATTTTCCATCACTAACTACTTTTATTTTCTACATGGACCTGAGATATATGAAGAATTACATTGGCAAATAAATTTTTAGTCACAAGGCTACATCACCTCCTAAGGGTGTTGTTATTTGGTTCTCCTAATCTCAAGGTAGGAATTCTAAGAAAAGATTTGGCCTCCAATAATTCATGTACCACTGAACTACATCTAACTGGAGTACATTTTTAGTTGATGAAAGTTCTTTCAAATGAATATATTAATGTTCATACTCTTCGATCTTGTATGAAATATTCTACATTTCTTTGTCTCTCTTTATTCCCTTTATGTATGGTTATTACTTGTAAAAATGATGGACTACCAAGGCTTATTTTATGTGTAGATGAGAAATATTATAAGTGATTACATGCATACATGAAATTAATTCTTGCTACTAATTTCCTTGCATTCCTCCATTGTCTCTCCACAAATCATTAATGAAAACAAATGTCATGATCTGTATTTAAATAGCCATTTTTATTTCCCAATTTTTACATTAGTGTTGAATTTTTCATGATAAAATATCTACTCTTTTGGCTTTATTTGACCGTTGTCTAGTTGCACCATATTATTTTGGGTGTTTATTATTCCTTTAGACGTTCAAACATGTGAAATTTTGTTATATGGATTTTCTTAGTTTATGCAGTGTTCTTGTCCATTTAATTTTCTATAAACACCTCTTTTCTTACATTTGGTTTTGCAATTTCTTATTCAGGGTAATAGAGATAATATCCTCAGTGGTGGTAATAAAGACAATCCATGTTGGAGGTAAAGGAAGCAACAATAGATAACCTCGAAGAGGAAATGTATGAGATCCTATGTATTAGAGGAATGCTATGTTTTTTATTTGTAAAGGATGTAAATCAAACATAATGTTGAATTGCTGTAATAGAATATATGATCTCTTGAAAATTTCATTTTGTAAATATTACAAATCATCTATGAATTTATGTAATTGTCGAAGAAGTTGTATCTGCTTGAACAATGAATATGAATATGATTTATATTTTGAGTATGTACAAGTGTTAAAAATGAATATGATTATGACTTATTTTTGTGTATGTGTTTGTAAAAATTGATTGTTTGAATATTTTTACAATTATATCAAAATATATGAGATTTCACTATGGATCTACATTTTGTGTCGAAGGCCTTGACTTGGCTAAAGTTTTGGGTCAGGGTTAGACACATAGATCCTTTGATGGAAAGGCTCAAGGAAATTAGTACTTTTTTGTCAGAGCTAGGCCCTGACCATGATATCTGCTCACCAAGCATTTACCCAAGGAATAATGGTTAGGGACTGGCCCTGACCAATCACTTGGTCTTAGGGACTGGGAGGGTAATGGTCAAGGATTTGGCCCTAACCCTTATCTTGTTTTGTTGTAGTGTAGATCCCGTGGGATTGTATCCCAGTAGACTCCACCTAGAACACCTTAGCATAATGTTGTTTCAGAAAGAAGGAATCACACATTACTAGACATTGTGCAATCAATGATGAGTTTCACTGATCTTCCGACTACCTTCTCAGGGTACGCTCTTAAAACCGCCGCGTATACACTAAATCGAGTACCATCTAAATCGGTTCAAAAGTCACCATATGAGATATGGAATGGGAAGTGTCTTAATATGTCTTTAATGAGGATATGGGGATCTAAAGCTTATGTTAAAAGAATGTTTTCTAATAAGAGTGGTAAAATATCTAATAAATGTTATTTTGCTGGATATCTCAAAAAACAAGAGGATATTACATATATTCCCAATCTGATGACAAAGTGTTTGTTGCTAGGGATGTTGCATTCCTTGAGATGGATTTCATTTCCAAAGGAATCAGTGGGAGAAAGTAGAACTCAAAGATATTCAAGACCAATAAGAAAATAATGAACTGATAGATGAAGATGAGGAACAAATAGAATCACAAGATGCTATGAAATCTCACATTCCTCAGGTTGCATAGGAACCTTGTAGAACTAATAGGACAAGCCTTGAGCCTAAAAGATGGATATCTTACAACTCAAGAAGGCAGTGAATTGGTCATAGATGATGAGCGAATATCCTATGAATATGGTATTGAGGGACCAACGTCAGAGAAGTGGCTTGAGGCCATGAAATCTCAGATTGAATCCATGTATACCAACAAAGTATGGACTTTGGTAGATCCACCTTAAAGGGTAAAACCCATAGGGTGCAAGTGGATTTTGAAGAAGAAGACCACCAAGGATGGAAAAGTTCAAACCTATAAGGGTAGATTGGTTGCAAAGGGTTTCAAACAAGTTCCACGTGTTGACTATGATGAAACCTTTTCTCCAGTGGCCATGGTTAAGTCCATTAGGATCATGCTTACTATTACAGCTTATCATGACCATGAGATTTGGTAAATCGATGTTAAAACCACATTCCTTAATGAGAATCTTGTTGAGGATGTGTGTATGCCACAACCCGAGGGTTTTAGAGATCCCAAATTTGTAAATGAAGTCTATAAATAGAAAGGTCAATATATGGATTGAAGTAAGCATCTCAGAGCTGAAATCTTTATTTTTATGAGGCAATCAAAGAGTTTAGATTTATTAAAAATTAAGATGAACCTTGTGTGTATAAGAAGGTTAGTGGGAGAATCGTGACATTCCTCATATTGTATGTAGATGACATACTATTTATGGGGAATGACATCCCTATTTTATAAAAGGTAAAGATATTGCTAGGAAATACATTCTCTATGAAAGACTTAGGAGAAGCATCCTACATTCTGGGGATAAAGATCTATAAAGATAGACCCAGAAGCCTTCTTGGAATAAGTTAGAGTACATACATTGACAATATTTTGAAGTGGTTCATGATGGAGAACTCTAAGAGAGGAAACTTGCATGCACGTCATTGTATCCCCATCTCTAGAGATCAATATCTTAGCTCTTGTATAGAAAGGGAATGCATGAGTTTTATTCCATATGACTAAAAAATTGGATCAATCATGTTACTAATGTTGTATACCTGTCCATATGTCTCATATGCCTTGAGCATGATGAGCAGATATATGTCAGATCTAGGTGATGCTCATTGGATAGCCGTGAAGAACATCCTCAAATACTTAGGAAGGACTAAGAATTAGTTCTTGGTCTATGACGGAGAGGAAGAGTTGGTGGTAAAGGGTTAGACTGATGCAATCTTTCAGACTAATCAAGATGATTATAAGTCACAATCAAGATTCATGTTTTTCCTCTATCACAAAGCAATAAGATGGAAGAGTTCCAAGCAAGACACAGTTGCTGATTTTACAACAAAGGCTAAGTATATTGCTACATTGAATGCAACAAAAGAGGTTGTATGGATCAAGAAGTTCATTATAAAACATATTGTTGTTCCAAGCATCAGCGAGGCAATTGAGCTATATTGGGACAACAATGGAACTATTGCACAAGATAAGGAACACAAATCACATCAGTGCTCAAAGCATATATGAAGGTTGTTCCAATAATGGTTCTTAAATCTAAAATCACTACACTCATCACATGTTGTTGTGTATACTTTGACATCATCAATCGCAGTCCAGGAACATGGGTTATTATAACGGTGATGATTGGGTGACTTTGACATATGGGGATAGACTGTGAGTGATACAAATGAGATTTGTCCTTCCTACTGGAGTGTGATGTCCTAGGCCTCTTAATTAGCGAGATAGAGAAATGTATGGCCATGCACATGTCAGTCAATTTGTGGCATTAAACTTACATATATCGCAAATAGCCTACTTCAGTTCAACAAAATAAGATTGGATGATAAAGCAGGTGGCTGCTCCATGCCCTGAGTTCAACCTAGACATCAGTGATAAAGGAACGATACAAGCACTGTAACACCATACATATATTGTAGGTTGAAGTTGTTCTCAAATTTCCATTTACTTGGATAACATTGATGTGCGACTAAGCACCACTTGTTGCTTTAGATGTCATAAGTTGTTATGGACATTGACTGCCAAGGTAATATGGGACCTATTGGGTCACACACATAGGTCTTGACCTAGAAGAGGAGTTTAATCTTGAATGACAATTGAATTAAGTACTAAAGTATTTAGGTATTTCATTCATACAGAAAATAGGATGACTGCACTGCAAAACGCCCATCTCAAGTGTTGAGATGACCATCTGGAGTGCCAAACAACCATCTCAAGTGTTGAGGTAGGCGTTGGGGAGTCAGGCCTAATTTCAGTTGAAATTGGCTAAAGATGAACTGACCCACCTGACTGGACTGACTCAGGTTACTAAATGATCGTCTAGGTGACCAAGATGGCCATCTCACATGAGTGAGATCTTCCAATTTAGTAGAGGGAAGGTTCTAGACATTTCCCTATTTATTTCACTTATACATTACTTGTTATGCAAGGTAATGTCTATCATTAATGGGAATTGAGTAGCCAATTGTCTATGCGATTGGAAAACTACACAATGGGCATATCACAATACCACCATCTCACATGCCAGATGACCGTCTGGTGTGTCAGATGGCCATTACAACAGTCATAGGTTGCAAAAATTCAAGATCTTCTGGTCCCCTCCACTCACACACAGACTGGGAACCTTGACTCAAACCTAACCTATAAATAGAGGAGCACTAGAGGCTTCCCATAACACAACATAGACAATTAAGAATCAATTACTCTGACAAATATTATCCTCTTTGCTAGTGGTAACCACAAGAGCCCAGGAAATCCCCACCCAACTAGGAAGGGATAGCCAAGATAGAGAACAATTGAGATTATTGTTGTGGGAGAGCATGTTGATGACTAGTACGTCAACAGAAGGGACAACTCCTTCCTGTCCGGTCTAGCAGGATGACAACAGTTCTAGGTGGTCTATGTGGACTTCTCTAGAGGTGGGAGTTCGTTGTCTGCCACTAGAAGGACAACATCAACCAACAATTCGTGACAAGAGGAGCTGGTGAAGAAGGTGAGGTCTGTGGTGCAGATCAGGAGGTGCAATAGTGTAATGAGTCCCAGTGCAACTAAGATTTAGAGTTGTACATCTATAATAATGAGGATTATCGTTGGACATGATCCAGAACCAGGTATATCCTTGAAACCACCCTTCATGTATTATAGTTATTGACATGATCGCTGAATATGAGAATATAGTAGATAAAATGTTTGTTTCCGCTGCCTTCCCTATAGACATATTTCCCTATAGATACAACCAAGAATAGTGCCAACTTCCTCTATATGGGGAGCTCAAAAAAACAAAGTGTTCCACAGGAAAAGATGTATCATGTAAGGTTTATTGACTACAAATCCTTCAATGTATATACTCTATATGGACTCATTTCTGGTGAGCAAATCAATTTCTTAATTTATGTAAAATGGCCATCTCACTTGACTACAACACCATCAATTGTTAGGGTTAGCCTATTCATAAGTGATGCAATATCTAATGTAGGTTCAATAATTTATCCTCTTCCTTAGAGATATCAACAATGTGTCTTGTTGTCTCCTATTATTATGTGTTCAATATGTTTTCTAGTAATATACATATATCATATGCTTCTTCTGAAGTAAAAAGTGACATTCAAAAATTATTTTTTGTACAATAGGAACAATCTCAAACAAATGACTACAAACCCTAACTTAGAGATCACTATGTAAAGAGTTTCCTATAGAAGATAAGACAATGCAAGATAATGATTGTGAAGAGCGCTCTTTATAGTGATGAGATTTCTTTGAAAACACAATCAAGAAGCACAATATCCAGGACCAATTCCTCCATGGAATAGAAGTCTGAGTTAAGGCACAAACTCTGAGGTGGTTATAAATCTAAGTGGGATCTTACATATGTCGTTGTTTCTATGTGGATGCATCATTATCTTACATAATCCTTATCAGTCCTCACTACTACAGAAATAGCATTCAGTGTCGCTTTTCTGGGCGTCGGTTATTAAGAAAAACCGACGCCTATCATATAGGGCGTCGGCTGTTTAAGCAAACCGACGTCTATATTCGAAGACCAGCCAGACACGGGTACCGCTTTGTATTTAGCGTCGGTTGACAATAACAAACCGACGCCTAAAAGCTCCTGCGAAATCCAATTTTCGAGCGAAAAGAAAAAATGTCACATACAGCGTCGGTTATTTAAATAGCCACCGACGCCTATATGTGATGAAAACTTTGCGCGCAAAGTGTCACTTATAGCGTCGGTTATCTGTTGATAACCGACGCCGAAAGTGGTTCCCGCCAAACAATTTCGTGAAAATATCGTCCATTTGAGCGTCGGTTGTTTCAAACAACCGACGCTAAATTATTTTAGGCGTCGGTTGTGACAAACAACCGACGCTATAGGTGAAATTTATATCCTGCGATCACCCGACTGTTCCCCTTTCTTCTGTTTCATCGCCTAAACAGCCGACTGCTCCCGCCGCAACTGCTGTCGCCCGACCCTCCAACTGCTGTCGCCCCTCCCCTCCACACCGCCGCCGCCGCAACTGCTGGACCCTCCAACTGCTGTCGCCCCACCCGACTGCTCCCGCCACGCCGCCGCCGCAACTGCTAGTGCCTCCACGCCGCCGCCGCCAGGACGACAGAGCTACTCTCCACCGCCGTCTCGCCGCCGCCGCCAGGACGACAGAGCTGCTCTCCACCGCCGTCGCGCCGCCACCAGGGTTTAGCTAGCTGCTTCTCCGCCGCGCCGCCACCACAGCTCCTCTTTACCGCCGTCTTCTCCAGACCTCCAAATCGGTATGCCCTCTTCTCTGTATTTTATTGATGTACATGTATTTTATTTGTGTGACAATGCTTGCGGGTGATTGGTGGGATTACGAGGGTAGTATTGCTGCAATAGAGATTACGATAGTAGGGGTGAGGCTTGGGGATGAATTTCTCTGCCATAGTTGAAATTTTCTTACTGAAATATGATAAGTAATTCACGGTTACCACTAAATATTATTCTCATTCCATTTCAAGTTACATTACCTTTTGTCATTAGGGTTAGGGTTGCTCTTTTGAACTTGACTAGGGTTTTTAGGGTTATGTTCAATCATCACCCCTATATCATAACTCCTCATTCTTAGGAGCTTATATTATTATCTTTACATTCAATTGTATCACAAATAATCTATCAATCAAGTCACAACCTTTCATAATTAGGGTTAGGACTTCTATTGTATCCGATTAAGGTCGTTAGGGTTTTATTCAACAGACAAACCCTAATTCATAACCCCGACATCTAGGATTTTAATTCATTACTTTAAGTATTCAATTATACTTGATTACTTTCATCAATTATCATTATAAGGTATTACCTTTCTCATACAATTAGTACAAGTTTCTTTCATCCTTACTAGAATATTAGATTCAACTTTAACTTGTTATATTGTCTGCTGCTTTTTAGGGTATACTAGCTAGCCTACACTTTTCAAAGTGTATCCTTCTCATTAATTTCAAGTGTATCCATTCATTATATTCAAGGTGTATCGGCCTACACTCATTAAGGTGTGTCAACCTAGGTATATCACCTACATGTTACACCTTGTGTCGGCCTAGAAACATGTGTTTGTAATGGTCAAAGTAATATGAAAAGGTCAACTTACCGAAAAGAATGCTCTTCTACCTTTTATGATATTCAAGAAAACCCTAGTTTGATGATTAGGGATACATATAATGTCTAGTAAAGATTCCTAGACCTTTTGTTTAAAACTATTGATTTCTTGATTTATTATTTAATAATGCTCTGTTGATTAGGATTAACCATGTTTCCTGTAGTTTATAGACAATTATTATATATAAGAATGACAACACATGTATTTGTTGGCCTAGAAACCCGTCCAAGATTTACTCATTAGGAGTAAATCTTGGATAGTCCCCGGTTTGGGACTGTTCTTGAACACCTAATCTCACTTAGGATGTAAGTGTATAATGTGTATTGGGTTTTCGAGAAGATTTCGGTAGCATATCCCCGTTTGTTCTCTAAGTACATATGTACTTAGAGAACATCGGGGAAATGCTGCCGAAATTTTCTTGAAAACCAAATACACATTATACACTTACTAGTGAGATTAGGTGTTCAAGGATGGGATAGGTGGTACACATTTATTATATATAAGAATGACATCAAATGTATTTGTTGGCCTAGAAACCCATCCAAGATTGACTCATTAGGAGTAAATCTTGGATAGTCCCCGGTTTGGGACTGTTCTTGAACACCTAATCTCACTTAGGATGTAAGTGTATAATGTGTATTGGGTTTTCGAGAAAATTTCGGTAGCATTTCCCCATTTGTTCTCTAAGTACATATGTACTTAGAGAACAGCGGGGAAATGCTGCCGAAATTTTCTTGAAAACCAAATGCACATTATACACTTACTAGTGAGATTAGGTGTTCAAGGATGGGATAGGTGGTACACATTTATTATATATAAGAATGACATCAAATGTATTTGTTGGCCTAGAAACCCATCCAAGATTGACTCATTAGGAGTAAATCTTGGATAGTCCCCGGTTTGGGACTGTTCTTGAACACCTAATCTCACTTAGGATGTAAGTGTATAATGTGTATTGGGTTTTCGAGAAAATTTCGGTAGCATTTCCCCATTTGTTCTCTAAGTACATATGTACTTAGAGAACAGCGGGGAAATGCTGCCGAAATTTTCTTGAAAACCAAATATACATTATACACTTACTAGTGAGATTAGGTGTTCAAGGATGGGATAGGTGGTACACATTTATTATATATAAGAATGACATCACATTATACGCTTAGGATGTAAGTGTATACCCTAATCTTTTCCTAATATATACTTGTTTCCTAATATATACTTGTTTTCTCTGATCATAGAATGGATAGATCATGGATGTCCATTCGTAATCGTTGCACCCCAGAGTTTATATCTGGTCTTGATCAGTTTATTAGATTTGCCGAGGAACATAGGAAAAAACCTACAGATAGGTTCTACTGTCCATGTAGGCATTGCGGTAACATCTTGAAAGTCAACACTGGTGAGGAAATCAAAAGTCATGTCATGTGCAACGGGATTGTACAAGGCTATACAGAATGGCACTGGCATGGAGAGATTTCAAAATCGAAACCAGTAGATGTCGATAGTAGTGCTTGGGTGGAAGAAGAAATTGCCTCCGATGACGTAAATGTGAACGAACCAGTTCCAGCAGACATCGTTGATGCGATGCTGGATAGTTGTAGGGTAGAGCACACCGATCCACCTCCTATCTTTACAAACATTGTGCATGATGCTGAGATACCGTTATACACAGGCTGTGCTAAGTTTACGAAGCTTAGCGCTGTTTTGAGATTGTATAAGTTGAAAGCTAACAATAGATGGAGCGACAAAAGCTTCACTTCATTGTTGACTTTGTTGAAAGAAATTCTTCCTGAAGGAAACGAGCTTCCAATCTCAACATACCAGGTAAAGAAAATGTTGTGTCCAATGGGAATGGAGGCCAAGAAGATACACGCATGCCCGAATGATTGTGTATTATTTCAAAAGGACTATGTAGATTTGAAAGATTGTCCAAAATGTGGTGCGTCACGGTATAAATTGACGACTTCGGGGGAGTCCAAAACTGGTTCTCCTGCCAAGGTGTTGTGGTATCTACCTATAATATCACGGTTTCAACGCTTGTTTGCAAATCCGAAAGATGCGAAGAATCTGAGGTGGCATGCAGATGTTAAGAAAAATAATGATGGGATCCTACGACATGCGTCTGATTCCCCACAGTGGAAGAAGATTGATCTACTGTACCCTAAATTTGGTGAAGAAGATAGGAATCTAAGACTTGGGCTTTGTACAGATGGGATGAATCCGTACGGGACATTGAGCAGCCAACATAGCACTTGGCCAGTCATGCTTGTTATATACAATCTTCCTCCCTGGATGTGTATGAAAAATAAGTACGTTATGTTGTCATTGTTGATATCGGGCCCTAAACAACCCGGAAATGATATCGATGTTTATCTTGAACCTTTGATTGATGACTTAAAGAAACTTTGGGCTGAAGGTGTGATGACCTATGATGCTTCAGCAAAAGAGACATTTCGTTTGCACGCTATGTTGTTTTGCACTATTAATGACTTTCCAGCATATGGGAATTTGTCTGGATATAGTGTCAAAGGAGCTAAAGCGTGTCCTATATGTGAAGAAAACACTGATTCAATAAGACTAAAACATGGCGGCAAGACTGTATATCTTGGTCATCGAAGGTTTCTTTCAAAATTCCATCCGTATCGTAGGAAGCGCAAAGCATTCAATGGATGGAATGATGAACGGAGTGCACCTAAACCTATACCAGGGGATGTTGTTTATGAAAGAGTAAAAGACATTGTCAATGAATTTGGTAAGAAATCACAATGTAGTATGGCCACACGGAGTGACAATTCTTCATTCAAGAAGAAGTCAATATTTTGGGATCTTCCTTATTGGAGTTCTTTGACAGTCAGGCATTGTATCGATGTAATGCACGTTGAGAAAAATGTCTGTGATAGCATCATTGGTACTCTATTAAATATACCAGGTAAGACTAAAGATGGGATAAAATCCAGACTGGACCTACGTGAAATGGGAATAAGGTCAGAATTAACAGAATTACGTGAAATGGGTAATAAAAGAACATACTTACCTCCCGCTTGTTACACGTTGTCTAGAAAGGAGAAGAAAACTTTTTGTGAATGCTTGGTAAATGTTAAGGTGCCACATGGTTACTCATCCAACATCCGTAGATTGGTATCAATGAAAGATCTGAAGTTGATAGGTCTTAAATCTCATGATTGTCACACTCTAATGCAACAAATATTGCCTGTGGCTATTCGATCTATATTGCCGAAGCATGTAAGGTTTGCAATTACCAGACTTTGTTTCTTTTTCAATAGTCTATGCAGCAAAGTTATTGACCCTGATACTCTCGATAATTTGCAAAGAGAAGTGGTTGTTACCCTATGTCAGCTTGAGATGTATTTCCCTCCTTCGTTCTTTGATATCATGGTACATCTTGTTGTCCACTTGACTAGGGAAGTGAAAATGTTGGGACCAGTTTTCTTGCATTGGATGTATCCTTTTGAACGATACATGAGCGTTTTTAAAGGTGATGTCCGAAACCGTTATCGGCCTGAAGGGAGTATTATTGAAGGTTATGTGGCGAGAGAGGTTATGGATTTTTGTAATGACTTTCTCAGTGGTAATGACACTCCTGATAATGACAAGAATATTGAGGAGGGCAAAGGAATTTTGGGATTACGGGTGAAAGTAATCAGCCGTGAGCAGTTGGAACAAGCTCACTTGTATATTTTACACAATATGGATGAAGTGAGTGTTTATATCGAGGAACATACCAATTTCATAAAGAGACAACATCCTCGAGCAAGTTCAATGTGGCTTGCTAGAGAGCATAATAAGACTTTTACTAAGTGGTTTGAAGATAAAGTCTTACATCAACTATCTCAAACACCAAATGATATTACAGAAACTATCAAATGCCTCGCCTTTAAACCAAAACCGAATGTTATGTCTTATGAAGGGTTTGACATTAATGGATTCACATATTACACAAAGCGCCAAGATGATAAGAGTGTCGTCCAAAATAGTGGGGTCACTCTTCAAGCGTCGACTATGTACTTTGCAAGTGCAAAGGATAAGAGTCCACGTGAAGCTAAAATGTCATATTACGGTGTCATTGAGGACATTTGGGAGTTTGACTACATAGATTTCAAAATTCCGCTCTTTAAATGTAATTGGGTTGATAACACCAAAGGAGTTATAGTGGATGAATTGGGTTTCACTTTGGTGAACTTTGAAAAGATTGGCGAGAAGGGTGAACCATTCATATTGGCATCACAGGCGAAACAAATATTCTATATCGATGATCCTGCAAATGATAAATGGTCGGTTGTTCTTCATGGTAAAAGACAGTTCATTGAAGATCCTATAGATGAAGAAGAGTACTATGATAAGTATGATGACTCCAGTCCATTCTCAGTTGGGTTGCCAACTCCACAAAATATTGAAGCTAATGATGACTTATATGTGCGCGGAGATCACAATGAAGGATTGTTAATTGATAAAAGATCACAATTTTAGAGACATGTATGTTTATACAAATGCTAAATGTTTGCCTTTTTCTAGTTAATACAAATGCTAAATGTTTGCCTTTTTCTAGTTAATACAAATGCTAAATGTTTGCCTTTTTCTAGTTAATACAAATGCTAAATGTTTGCCTTTTTAATGACATTTTCAGATGGCTGACCATGATGAGCATGATGTCCATGATGAGCATGAAGTCCATGATGAGCATGGCGAGGATACTAATGTAAGTTCTAAAAACATATCCTGTATTTCTATAAAATTCATTATCTTCTAGTTATGTCATATATCCTATATTTCTATATTGGGCTAAGTTAGTGTGTTTTATTTTTGTCAAATTTTAGGTTGATGCACCTGTACCCACTGAAGCACTGGAGCAACTTGATGCGCAACACCAGACACTTAACAAGAAAAGGGGCATCACCCTGTTGAAGAAGTTATTAGCGCTAAGTGGTAGTGGATCTAAATTGGTGGTGGAGTTTGATAATGGAGGAAATCCAATTGGAGTGAACCGCAATAATTTTGTGAACTATCTTGGGTGTACCACTCGGGGCCATTGTGGTGTTAAGTATGACAATTGGCATAAAGTTCCTCAAGCGAAAAAAGACTCGATATGGAAGGATTTATGCGTGAGTTATTATTATTTGCAATTCTATTTTGTAGATTACAAATTCTATTATTTGCAATTCTATTTTGGATACTAGTTAATAACATTTCTATTTTACAGAATCTGTTTGCATTGGATGAGAAGTTGCATCGTAAAAATGTGATGCAACGCGCTGGAAAGATGCTTAGGAATTATAGGACAAATCTGAACAGAGAATACATAAAAGAGGGTGATAAGAAGAAGAAGTCAGCCCTTGAACAATGGAACTTCTTGGACAAAGAAGATTGGGACAATTTTGTTGCTTCAAGAAAATCTGAAGAATTCAAGGTATTAGGCGTCACTCCTAATTTAATTAATATACATTGTATTCACCTATTCAAGATTAGCATTTAGTGCTACTAACCAAATCATTAATGTGCATACTAACTAGGCCCTCAGTGACGCACAAAAAGCAAGGCGTGCACTGAATGTGCATGACCACACTATGGGTCCAAAAGGCTATGCAAGCGTTCGCCAAAGACTACAGGCGGAGTCTGCGGCTACTCAGGAGTCTGCTCCTACTCAGGAGTCTGCTCCTACTCAGGAGTCTGCCACACCCATTCCTCGCCATGATATCTGGATAGCTGGCAGGCAAAACAAGAAGGGTGAAATAAAGAAGCCTGTAACTGCTGAGGCGGCTGCAAAAATGGTAAAATACAACTCTTAGAGAAATCATTTGAATATTGATTATTTGTGGTGTTAACTTACCAATTTCTATTTATGGTGATTAGCGGGAGCTGCACGAGCAGAGGAAACAAGGCACGTTCATCCCTCAGGGCACAAGGGATGAATTGACAGTTGCTCTGGGTAACCCAGAGCATCCTGGACGTGTTAGAGGTGCCGGCGCTGGTGTTGGCATCAAAGCATTCTTTGGGCCATCCCAGCGCAAACCCAGAGCGGGACTTTCTCAAGAAGAGGTAACCTATTCTTTTTTTAGAATGTTACTGCAAAAGGAAATTCATTAATAAGAAGCTAATGTTTCTTTTATCCATGTATAGGAGAATAAGAGAGTTGAGGATTTAGTTGCTAAGAAGATCAACGATGTAGTTGCTGAGAAGGTCAAGGAAGAATTGCTGCGGTGGCAGGCATCTCAGGCTTCCAATACGCCTATGGCGACCCACTCTTCTCCTGATGCACAGACTGCGAGTAATCCTGGAGACCCATCGCCTAGCACGTCTGCTGTAAGTATTGTTTATGACATTGTAGTTAGTCTTTTCAAGTTGTTATGTTTTCAAGATGATATGTATATATGTATAATATTCTTTACGTAAATTTGTAGGCATTGAAGCCATGCCGCTTAAGAATGCAAGACTACGTTGTTGCAGAGGCGCAGGCTTACCCGTCCCTTCCTGGGGCAATGTTTCACGGGACTCCAATGCCACAGGGCTACGTTCGTGTGAGCCCGATACGTGTGTTACCTGATTGGAGAGAAGCTACATTGCCATATGCCCACCCGGATATTGATACACTTGGTGAGGCAGAAGGCGGGGTGATATTGTGGCCCAAAGCAGATGTCGTCTACACGACTGAAATTGTAAGATAAATTTACATTGATTTAGACTGTTAATGTGTATATATGATGTCAACTGATCTGAAATTATATGTACAGGTTAAAAAGAAGACACCAGGAGCACCTAGGCCTCCACTTCCACTTCCCGCATTACCCGATTGGGTTCCAACTGACCTAACATACCCGTTAGGTCCTGCTTGTAGGGGAATGGCATGTTGGCTACGGGCACATAATGTACATTGCCCTATAATTATTTCTTTAGATGCAGATTATGCAGGTCAATCATACGATAGCTCTTTATTTATACAAGATATTATTGAGCTGTTTAAGTATGATTGGCTGAATACATCAATGATAGAGACATGGATAAGGTGAGATCTTGTTTATACATCCATATACCTTGTGTAAGATCCGGTGATCTGGTTTCTTATATATTAATGCATACGCCTATATGTTTTGCAGCTACCTAGTCGAAGATCATTGCAAACAATTTGCATTTGATCATGTGGGATTTTTGATTCCATCATTGATTAGTTTGGTAGCTAAAGATCCTGATAATGTTCAACAATACTGTATAGATGCTTTTACAATTTTTGGTCAGCAAAATAAGACGATAATAATAGCTCCATTCAATGTCAAGTAAGTTTACTTTATTTATAATTTGGACTTAAGAAAATTCCATTTTTATTTTGCATTTTGAGTTATTAATTGTTAACTTCTTACTTCTAGCGGTAGACATTGGGAGTTACTAGTTATTGTCCCCGGGACATTCACTGTTTATTATCTAGATCCTGCGGGGAGTACATTGAACACTAAAATTGGACACGTAATGAGAATGCCATTATTCTGGTGAGAAATATTTCATTTTTATATCCGTTAACATCTTTTATTACATTACTATTTACTTATGCAATTTATTGTGTTATATTAACATGTAGGGGTTTAGATGCATTCAAAAAGGCTGGAGGAACGGTCCCAAGGAAAAAGAACCAGCCAATAAATTGGCAGAACGTACAAGTAAGTTCCCGACTCAAATATATATATTATTGATGTGAATTGTGCTTAGTTGTATTATTTTGTATGTTTCAATTTATAGTGTGCTACACAAGACAATGGATGGGCATGCGCATACTATGTGATGCGATTTATGCAGATGATTATCAAATATGCCGCATTGGACATCGATACCATACGTGAGGTATTATATATAGTCTCATTAGTTAGTATGCAATATATCAATCTTATATTATTTTTATATTATTACTTATATATATACATCATTCTCTTTGCAGGTGTTTAAAACTGACAACACTACAGGTAAACGTTTAAAAAATATACATGCTCCATATACGATGGAAGCATTAAATGAAGTAAGAGAAGAATGGGCAAAAGCCATACAAGCAGTGGCAACTGTAAGATATAATTGGGATGTTGATAGCGATAATGAATGATACTATGTAAATGAATATTTCTGAATGTTAATACATGTATTTGAATGTTTCTATATGTGTGTGAATGTGAGAATTGAATTGATGTCTGAATGTATGTACTTGTGTAGAATTTTGCTTGTGACTTTTGCAGGTTTGCGGCCTGTTTGTAGGCTGATATCAATGGATGTCGTAAACCTGCAGTTCAGAAAACTGAACTGCAGGTTCTCATCCTGCTGACCAGCCACAGCAGGCCTGCAAACTGATTTGAAAAAAAAAAATATATAAATAGGCGTCGGTTATTTATAGAAAACCGTCAGGAAAGACCTACAGCGTCGGTTTTTTCAATAAACCGACGCCTGATGTGGCCAAAGCAGTCCTGGAAATGGCGTCGGATATTCATATCAAACCGACGCCTATTTAACATATAGGCGTCGGTCGTTTAGTATATAACCGACGCCAAAAGTGTTCGCGCCACAAAAAATGGCGTCATCTAGGGCACTTTATGCGTCGGTCATCTACTAAAAGACCGACGCTATATTCCATAGTGGCGTCGGTTATTTACTAAAACACCGACGCAGAAAGTGCCCTAGATGATGCCGTTTTCTGTGGCGCGAACCCTTTTGGCGTCGGTTCTCTACTAAACGACCGACGCCTATAGATTAAATAGGCGTCGGTTAAAAAACCGACGCCGAAGTGTTCGACCTTTAGCGGCGCCCACATAGGCGTCGGTCGGAAACCGACGCCAAATGGGGTTAAACGACCGACGCCAAAGGCCGTTTCTGTAGTAGTGCCTTCCAAATCTAACGCAGCCGGCTAGATTGAGTGATCGATAAGAAAGCTATGTCGTCTTGTCTAACACATGAATGGAGTGGATACCCTCATTTTATATCTAGGAATTGTGGATCACACAAGTGATAAACAAACAGGCATCGCAGATATAGTAATTTTCACCATCCATGACTTTCCACTTCGAATGATATAGACTTTTAGAAGAGAACGGCAATCTGGTGAATGAAAGACAATATTCAATTGCCTTAATTGACCCGCTCATCTTAATTTCAAATCCAAATCGGTTATAGATAATATATTATTATTTGTTCACGGCATAATGAATGTTTGAATGTTTTATTATAATACTTTATACACCTTAAAATATGAAGTAGACTACATACAACTTTGCATTTTGGGTACTAATTCTCATGTGACTTCAGAGAAGTATATATTAGAAGTTATAAGCATTTCGCACAAAAACATATATTTATAAATGTATATATACAATCATGTATGATTAATAGAATACCTATTAAATTATTATATTATTATTTACAAAATATTCTATTAACATGGGTCAGTTCCAATTAGACACTACAAAAAATTGGGTTCGGTTCTAGACTTATTGACATTGCAAAATACCCTATCCACGTCAATTCAAATTTTTGATTACCCATTGAGCCACATGTGTGTGACAAATATTTTGCAAGTGAACAGAAACTTACATAACTGTTCTTAAATTTGAATGACAGTGGAAATCAAGCTACTCTTTCATCTTTTATTGTACTCCGTGTGAATTCCCCTTGACCTCGGTCATGCAACGATTGCACATTAAGAAAGGGGCGGATGCCCAAGTGGTTTCTTGCAAAGTACTTCGATGCAATATAATATACATGACGGAATTTCCCAAGGGCATTAAACATGTCGACGTTCTTTTGATTCAAAAAGTTCTGGAGTATGTTGTCGGCCTTGCTCATCTTGAGGAGATTACCAGTGAGTCAGTGCCCATATCCTCATTGTATTATCAGGTTGACCCATTGCAGCACTTTCCATGCTTGGATGACATTATAACCTTAGGGCACGTTTGGTTTATTGTATTCCATCGGATTCTTGGCAATACTGCATTTAGTTGATCCTGTATTGGATATGTAGTCGGATTTCAATCTTGACGGACAACTGGAGGTTATGTTTGGTTGAAACGAGTTCGCTGGACGTGAAATAATCATGAACATGAACGAGTTAAGTTAGGAACAAAAGAGACGCTGCACAAATTTCGTAAGAGCGGGACAACAAAAGTGAAAAAGCTATTGAATATAGCTATGCGGGTGGGACAGTCTGTCTGCACGGCTAATTTGAGATGGAAAGTAACATCCAGCATTCACTGTATATCAACAAAACGCAGGATTTTTAGCTTTTTACATCTTCCGCAAACCAAATATAATATTTGTGCTGCTGGATACCAAAATACAACCCAATGCAGCCAGATCCGTCAAAACAAACATGCCCTTAATGGATGAGTTGATGCTGTTGGAGATCGCCGTGTAGATCACGACGTCATTTTTACTGCTTGAATTAGGGTCCGAGGATGGGAACAATTGCTCATGATTGGATGAACTTAAAAGTACCACGACCGTTCCTAAATAGCTAGATCCTCCAATTAGATAGACAACGGGGACGAGCAGGAAAGACTTGGCCGTTCCACGTTTGGCCCGCCATCCTCGCGCTGACTGGAGTCCGGTGTTCCACGCACTGGTCCGCCATAATTGAATGGTGTCCAGGAGCATGTATTCATATTCCTATCCTTAGTGGGAAAACCGGATTTGATCCGTAGCGCTGTGTGGTTGCTCGTGCCTGATGTAACCAGACGCCGAAGTTCTTCGTCCGGTTCCACCCAGAACAGTCAACCCCATGTTCGGAATTTGGTTTGCCTATTAGTCAGTCCCGCTTCGAGTACACCAAAAAAGGATGAAGATATATATATATATATATATATATATATATATATATATATATATATATATATATATATATATATATATATATATATATATATATAATGATGAAAACGTTTAAGGTACAACGTACGTAATATAATTCAGTAGATGGCAGAGAGTTCAACCAATATATTAATTATAATCTTGACGGGAGGAGATAGACCTTTGTTATTAGATAAAGGTGTAGACGGATGTGTGGAGTCTAACAAATACTGGACTACGATGGAAGACGAAAACGAGTTTTGACGTTTAGAATGATAAATATATATATATATATATATATATATATATATATATATATATATATATATATATATATATATATATATATATATATATATATATATATATATTCGAGTGTACCTGAGTCACCGTACACCTCAGTCGTTTTTATAAATGCGGCAACTCTTTGAAAAATATAAACTGTTGATCTTCTGAAATATCTCAAAAACTTACTATATAATAAATTTTAACTCATTTGCACATTTATAGGTCATGCATCTAAAGAAGGCAAAAATCGTGCATTTCAAATTAATTTTGTGCGTCGATTTTGTTGTACTTGGATGAGTGACTTACACTCATCAAAATGAGTTTAAATTTTGTGTCGCCTATTATTATTGTAACCATGAGGATCAATGGAGTGGATTTTAGAAAAACATGGTCTAGATAGGAAAACATCATTGGGATGGATAGCGTGATCTGTACACTCGAGTGTATTCTAACCTAACTCTCTCTATATATATATATATATATATATTTATATATATGTTAGAATATATTTGAGTGTATAGACTACGCCGTAGACCTCAACGGTGGTTTCTCATATAGACCATATGTTTGTGAAATCTAATCCATTGATCTTTATTTTTACAATAGTAATAAGTCCCACACAAAATTCGAGCCGATTTGGATGAGTGTAAGTCCCCATCCGATGACAACAAAATCGACACATGCAACTAATTTGTAATTCATGATTTTTTCCTCTTTTAAGTGTATGACCTATAAGTGCCCAAATGAGATCAAATTTATTATACAGTATGTTCTCAAGATAATTAAGAATATCAACGATTTAGATTCTACAAAATATTTACTTCACGATAGAAAATGATTGAGGTATATAACATCTCGGATATACTCTAATGTATTCCAACTTGACTCTATGTTTATATATATATATAATGATAGAATAGTAGATGAGTGATATATTATTAGATGAAAAACAAACGTATGGGCCTTGCCTTGATAGTTAATTGGACCCTTATCATATATAGTGCGCCATCCGCCAATACTAGCAAGGGACCAGAAATTTAACAGGAACCATTTTGTCATGTTCGAGGTCAACAAGCGCGTAACCTTAACATTCACTTCAACATAAGAGTGAACAAAGAAGCGTCAAAGGCAGCTTTGGTAGTCTGCGCGGTGTCGCTTTCCTTCCTCGCATACAATCATGTCAAACGCTGACAGGAAAAAGTTGCAGAATAAGAAACATTTCGTCGAGCAGATTAATACGGGACGGTACCAGCTGCACAACCAAACCAAGTCTGAAGAAGGGTGAGCTATAAGCCGTGGCTCTTTCCCATTGAGCTGGGCGCGGTGGAGCTCCTCCAGGACCTTAGGAGCCAGGATTGGTGACGCCGTGTTCTGCAATTCAGGCTCAGCAGCCTCTGCCACACCCAGCAGTGCTTCCTATCAAGGTAATTAAATAACATAAAAATATTATGTCTTCACCTTTTCATGTTTTTCCACCTTCCTGTCTTGCTTTGCATGCTTCACTAGAAGAGAAATGACTTTGTATAAGGCCGGAGCTATAAGGGTCATTAGCCTTATTTCAATGTGTCAGGGGCCTAACTCTTACACAAAGGTGGAGGCGGGATCCCGCCAAATACCCCTTGTTATAGATGGACGGTTCGGATCATTTACTGAATGTGTATGGCTGAGATTAATAGCAAATAGGGCAATATAAAAAAAAGGTTCCCCTTCTGGTTAGTCATTCTGTCGCTCCGTTCTCTGCGCTCCGACTCCTGCAATCGCCCGCAGCTCCGTCTTCTCTGCGCTCCGACTCCTGCAATCGCCGCAACTCCGTCTTCTCTGCGCTCCGACTCCTGCAATCGCCGCAGCTCCGTCTTCTCTGCGCTCCGACTCATGCAATCGCCGCAGCTCCGTCTTCTCTGCGCTCCGACTCCTGCAATTGCGGCAACTCCGACTCCTGCAATCGCCGCACAGCTTCCCCCCCTCCGGAATCGGGGCATTGCCAGTCGTCCTCATTCGGAAGCAGGTGACGTGCATATCTTCATCCGTAGTAAGGCGACGACATTAGTCCCTATCCAGAACAGGACGACGACCCCTACCCGCAGCAGGGAACGAGCGCTCCTATCCGCAGCAGGGCGACCACGGCACCGGCAACACTTTCAGTTCCCAGCAACGCAACAGTCATTGTTCACCGTCCGTAGTAAGTTGGCGTTGCCGCTTCCGGTCCGTACCGTCAAAAATTTAGTCTTTGCCGATCAAACGGAGGTCAAACTCACATTTTTCTAGGTACACTCCTATCTTATACCTTACCATTCTGGCTCCCTCTCATGACCCGAGTATACGATCATTACACTCTCACACCTTACGTGATATTCTAAAAAAGTTGTTCTACAGTTAAATTAAATCACTTGCCTATGCATTTCAGACTTCTTAAATGTGTGATTTCTGTTTGATGGATGAACGAGTGTTGCATATAACAAGATTTGGGTGTTCGATCAATTACTTCTTCAAATTTATTGGCTGATGGAAACTTTATCTTATAGAATAGGCTTTGTATATGTTAAACTTGGACTTTCTATTTCTCAAATCCATGTTGTTTTAGTATTTTTAGTCTACCATAAAGTAAACCAAGTGAAATCATATTATATAAAAGCACTGGAATGAAGTTATTTTTATTGAAAAACTGTCATGATTCATGATTGGTCAATTTTTTTACTACCCACTGATTGCAATTTGTAAATAGATATTACGTTCATTCTTTTTGTATAAAATTGATTTTAAATATTAGATCAAGCTATAAAACATATTTAGACTGAACTAATCATATATTTTAATTGAGGTTGAAGGGTTATAGGAAGTCTTTCTTGGTCGAATGAAGTAGTAAGCAAGTTCCTCTTCGTCTTTCTTGTCTTAACTCAAAATTCAGATTTGGATTTTATGATAACTTATTAATCATCTGATTCACACATTAGAAAGGGAGAAATACCTTATGGAGTGGATGCATTTTATATGAGGTGTACCATACTTTCTCCCCTCTCCTACACTAGGCATCTTAAAGTTGCCACAATGTATTATAAGGTCTATGTAAGTTTCCATTATAATCAAGTGAGTAAATACTATTGGCAAGGTGGATTTTAAAAGGAAAAGGAGGTCACCCTCATTTTCTATTTTTTGCATAATATATAATATGTTTTAACGAAAAAGTAGGACATATACATATTGATGAAATCTAACAAACACACAAATGCAACACGTTACGTAGCCCAAGAATTAATTTTTTATTTCTCTTTCTTTCGCACAATATGAAAATATCAATTAACATCTACTAATAATAACCATATCAATTGAACACAACGCTTAAATTCTCAAAACTAGAAACTATTTTTTTTCTATACCAACTTTGATCAACAACACGTAAAAAAAATTAAAATTTGTAGGGGTTAGGTCGCATAATTAGTAATGGTTAAACTCATTACTACCATGTATTGAGGTCACAACTATAACTCAAAGACTTTGACATCAGCCATTTTAGCCTTGTCTTATTGATAGAGATTGGAGTAATTTTATACATCTTAAATGATAAGCATTTTCTTAATATAGGTATTAATTGATGGAGGACTTGATTTTTGATAAAAGTTGGATTTGTCAAAGGAAGACTAGTTTTGATAGATGTCGGAACACACAATTTCAAAAAGGAGTGGATGATTTTCTAAAATATGCATTTCGGAATAACTTCACAAAAGAAGTCAGATGCCCGTGTAATAAGTGTGAGAACAAGTGTTATGAAGACATTTGCACTTTAAGAACTCATATCATAATGACTGGATTTCTAGAAGACTACATAATTTGGACAAGACATGGTGAGGTAGCCAAGAGTCCGACAGATGATCAACGTGCTAGAGCAGTTAATCCTATGGATGATATAAATGGGATCATTTATGATGCCATGGGACAAACAGAATATGTAGATTCTGACCCTGTAGTAAACACTCATAATGAAAATCACAATGACGATATAAAGAAGTTTAAGGAAATTATTGAAGATGCCAGTCAACCTCTATATCCTGGATGCTTGAAGTATACAAAATTGTCATGCATTATTCGTGTATTTGAATACAAATGCAAATTCAACTTGACTAATAATGCACTTTCAACCCTTTTCATGATGTTGGCTGAATTTCTTCCTAAGGATAATACTCTACCAAAGAGTTGGTATGCATATCAAAAGATAATGTCAAGTCTAGGTTTGGACTACCAAAGAATTCATGCATGTCGAAATGATTGTGTACTATTTCGTGGTATGTATGAAAAACTTGAAGCATGTCCTGTTTGTGGCTCTTCTAGATGGAAAAGATCGAGGAAAAAAGTAGGGTGTGGAGGTTGCAACGAGTACCTGTAAAATTACTTCGCTACTTTCCTTTGACCTCAAGATTAAAGAGATTATTTTCATCAAAAAAATTAGCCCCACTTTTAGTTGGTCACAATACTTTTCCTAAGAATGATGATGAGGAGATAAGTCACCCAAGAGATTCACTAGCATGGAAAGATTTTGATTTAAAACATCCAACATTTAGTTCTGATCTTCGTAATATAAGACTCGCTCTTGCAAATGATGGCTTCAGCCCTTTTAATTCTATAATGGTATCTACATTTGTTTTCTTGTGATTTCTCTATACATCAAGGACTTAATCACTAAATTTTATTTTTAGTTCACAAGAGTATTGAATCAAGCTCCCAAGTGTTTCTAACACCCTCTAGATTGGTTGAAGATCATGTCATAGGTAGTTCATTGAGATGGGTATCTCGATTATTAATGATTCATATAACTTTCTTTGTATATATTATTAACTTTTCAAGTTACAGGTGCTGCAAAAGAAAAGACCAAAATAGTAAATGAAAATGATGAAGTGCTTAAAGCCAAATCAGGTCATAAGAGTGTTGCATCAAGGTCTGAAATTGTCCAAGACTCTACTAGACTTGTTGAACATCATGTAATAGGTGGGCTTTTTAATTATAGACCCATTAGTGCTATTAAATTTTGTTTATTATCTTGCTGAATTGTACATCACATCATTTTATTTGTCATAAAATTTTCATGTAGTGGGTGCGACTAAGGAAAAAGCCAAGATTTTCAATGAAAAATGCCATGTACATGGAGGAAATGGTAATATTGTTTTATTTTTTTACAATTGTATTTTTCAAGCATTAAAAAATGATCTCTAAATTATATTTTTATTAGGAAATAGCAGGGTTGCATCAGGATCTCATGTTGGCCGAGGCTCGAGTGGACTTGTTGAACATCATGGTACATGTAGTTTGTTGGGGAACAATATTTATTTGTTGTTGAGTACTTAATATTTTTTAAATTTCCTATAATTATTGTAGGAATCAAAGAAGTACCTTCTCCACGCTATAGAATACCTAACCGCTTGCATGTTCAAAGTAAGAAAATGGACCTTTTGGGAAACATACAAGCTAGTGAGTTTTACATTCTAGAGCCATTAAAGGTATCTTTTTGAAACTACATATATGAATGTAGAAAAATGCATCACTTGTTAATTACTTTTATAGTTGGAATGAAGGAAGTACCTTCCCCAACTTATAACATACCAAATTTTCTAGAGAGTCAAAGTAAAGCAAATGATTTTCTGAGAAGCATTGAGGATGGTGGGTTTTTAACTTCTGATGTACTCCTAGTATTCTATCTCTTTATGATAAATCTAACAAAATTGCAACTTCTAGATCATCAATCCAATTACTCTCATTACTTGACACCATGTAAAAATGATGTTTCTGTATTGAATGATCAATCACTGTACTCCATAGCATGTGAGTAATTTTGGGATGGGTAACTCACTTATTAATGATTCATACAACTTTCTTTGTATATAGTATTAATTTTTCAAGTTACAGGTGCTGCAAAAGAAAAGGCTAAAATAGTAAATGAAAATTATGAAGTGCCTAAAGCCAAATCAGGTAATAAGAGTGTTCCGTCAAGGTCTGAAATTGTCCAAGACTCCACTAGACTAGTTGAACATCATGCAATAGGTGGGCTTTTTAATTTTGGAAGCATTGGTGCTATTGAATTTTGATGATTATCTTGCTGAATTTTACATCACATAATTTTGTGTGTCATAAAATTTTATGTAGTGGGTGTGACTAGGGAAAAAACTAAGATTTTCAATGATAAACGCCAAGTACCTGGAGGAAATGGTAATATTGTTTTATTTTCTTACAATTATATTTTTCAAACATTAAAAACTGATCTCCTAATTATATTTTTATTAGGCAATAGCAGGGTTGCACCAGGATCTCATGTTGGTCGAGGCTCGAGTGGACTTGTTGAACATCATGGTACATGTAGTTTGTTGGGGAACAATATTTATTTATTTTTGAGTACTTAATATTATTTTAATTTCCTATAATTATTGTAGGAATCAAAGAAGTATCTTCTCCATGTTATAGAGTACCTAACCCCTTGCATGTTCAAAGTAAGAAAATGGATTTTTTGAGAAACATACAAGCTGGTGAGTTTTACATTCTAGAACCATTAAAGGCATCTTTTTGAAACTACATATATGAGTGTCGACAAATGCATCACGTGTTAATTTATTGCATAGTTGGAACTAAGGAAATACCTTCCCCAACTTATAACATACCAAATTTTCTAGAGAGTCAAAGTAAAGCAAATGATTTTCTGAGAAGCATTGAGGATGGTGGGTTTTTAACTTCTGATGTACTCCTAGTATTGTATCTCTTTATGATAAAACTAACAAAATTGAAACTTCTAGATCATCAATCCAACAACTCTCGTTACTCCACGCCATGCGAAAATGATGTTTTCATATTGAATGATCAATCAATGTACTCCATAGCACGTGAGTAATTTGAGAGGGGTATCTCACTTATTGATGATTCATACAACTTTATTTGTATATTGTATTAATTTTTCAAGTTACATGTACTGGAAAAGAAAAGGCCAAAATAGTAAATGAAAATCATGAAGTGCCTAAAGCCAAATCAGGTCATAAGAGTGTTGCATCAAGGTCTGAAATTTTCCAAGACTCCACTAGACTTGCTGAACATCATGTAATAGGTGAGGTTTTAATTATGGACGCATTAGGTAGGATTTTAAATGCATTGTATCATCACACACCGCCACACTTTGAAGTCGCATCTAGATTACTTGTCCCCAGAGGAGCTTCAATTTTCACCAGATTCAAGGGTTAGCAAAGAACAATGGCAACATTTACTTATATATTAGAGTAAAGAGGAAACAAAGGTAACATCATTTTTTTATGAGTATCAAATCATCTTTGCAAATAGAGTTTGATTTTTTTTATATAGTCAGTGGCAAAACAAAATGCAACTAATCGTGAGAAAATAAGAGCTACTTATACATTAGGGTCCAAGTCAATGCGGACAAAACAATTTGAAATGGTAAGTGTTTTAATTTAATTAAATATTCATATATTTCATCTTTATGCTAACTTTACTCATTTAGATGATAGAAGGTCTTGATGCATCTAATTATCATACATACATCATTTCTCACAAAAAAAAGAATGGAGATTATCCAGATGAATACGCTAAGAAGAAAATGGTAGGTTGTACCCATACTCATATAACACTATCATGATTCCCTTGATCTCCCAATCAGTGATGCTCACATTTACTTGTAGGAGGAGCTTGAAGCTGAAGCACACGAAAAAAATGTGCAAGATAGTCATGATGCCCTTGAGTTTATCCCAGTAGTAAATCATGTGTTTGGGGATCATCATGGTGGCTATCAAAGGGGCTATGGTCATGGTATGACAAGACAATTGTTAAAAGAGGCCCCCATGATGGAGATAGCTCAACAAACCTATCAAGAAATTGAGAAGGAAGTTGTGTTTCTTGGTAAGGCATTAACAGAAGCAAAACTTAGGATGGCGCATATGATGGGACAGGTTATAATAATAAAATATTTATGCTCTTAACTTATTTTATGCATTGTGTATTGGACATAAGTAAAAAATTTATGCATACATTACAGAGTGGATCTATTTCTTCTCAAGCTCGGGGTTCAAACAATGATGATGACAGACCAAGCTCTCATGCTGAACATTCAAACAACAATGGGATGTGTTCTCACATACAACACTCTCATGTGGACACTACTGACTAAGATTTGGTCTATTGATTTTTTGTCAACAATACATGCTTTTAAGTTGTGTTCTACAAACATGCATGTTATAATTAACCTTATCTATGAACTTTAATGATACATGTAAAAGTCAAATCTTTGAAATGTGACATTTTGTATATGTTAGTCACAACTACCATACATGTGTAACTGAATTGAAGGGGTGTTACAATCTAATTGGAACATCTTTTAGTATACTGATATTTCTGTGAATGTTTAAAGACCTTGATTATTGTATATATAAGTAATAGTACATTGAGAGGCTTATGAAATTATGATGGTAATAGTTCTAACTATTCTTTTATTTTAATTATATATCACATGTATCTTTGTGGCATTTCTAACATGTTTTAAATGTAGGAAATCAGTGGTGCATGAGGGAGCACCGATAAACTAACAACTCTAGCATTTAATGAGAAGTATGCATTTTATTAATTTTCTTATGAATGGTGTTCTAAACACTTATTTTTAGATTTTGATCTAATGTTATTCATTATCTTTTTAGGATACATTTAGAGGTAGTCTTTCCTATTACGTTGCCTTACAGAAAGTCCGGTGTTGCTAGGATGTTCCATAAAGAAAGGAACTAGAAAAAAAAGGCATGGGTTTTCTTTAGACTATTGAGAAAAGAATCTATGCAGGTAACTCTCCTTTCTTAATTTTGCATGCCCACATGACAACTTATTTTGTTTCTCCTAAGAATGTGTGTCAATTGTATTTTTTCTTAAACTTATCATGACTGAACTAATAGAATATTCCCAAGTATCAATACTTTTGTAGGATCTACAAGTCAAACATAGTTGCTGAATTTTTCACTACTTCTCAACTTCTTGTAAGGTAACCGGTCTTCTTATCCTTTAGCATGATTCTTGAATGACAAATCTTCTTCTTCTCCTTTAGCATGATTCATGAATGGCAAATGAATTAATGTAATACCACTTTCTATGGCATAATGTCTTATTCCTTTCATATTGTACATGAGCATAACCATTTCATCTGCAAGAGCATCACATCAACTAGCATGGCCATCATGGTAGTTCTCTTGCCCTAAGAGACTCTACTCAAATGGTAGCATGTCTCCTATTCAGCTTCATTTCTACACTAATAGCTTTGTGGTAATGTATTCTATTTCATAGAATAGAATTATGGTCAAGTTTCTTATGAGATCGTAAAGCAATCACTTAAGTTGATGGTTATCAGCTGATGATATTTATACCTTCAAAAACATGGATCATCATACTTAGTTTTGGGTCTCTGCTATGTTTCCGCTATTATGCAGCTAGAGTTGATGAATATCAGGTGATGAGATTAGTAATTAACTGATCCAAATTACCACAATTGCAGGTAGAGTGATTAACCCCCATACAGTTTTATTGGATTACAAATTCAAGGAATTTACAATCATCCTAGTTTCATGGAAATTGAATTTCTACTGACCATGGAGTTTACACCAGCTGTAATATTTTCCAACTCTTGGGTTTTATGTAATCTGAATCTAGGGTATTAAAACAAGAAGCTGCAATCTTAGTGCTTAATCTTAGTCTCGAGTTTGAGGCTAAGAGTGAGGGAACGGGTGTAGAGATGAATGTCCAGAACCGTTCAATATCTGTTTTAGACTTGAGATCAAGGCTGGAAGGTGGGGAGCTGTAATATACATAAGAAATTTATGTATAAGAAGCATGGAAGATGTTAGAAAATAGTTTCTTTACTTATGTATCTCTTTACTATTTCTGATGGCTCAACTAAACATTGGATCTCTAGACTTGGGTATAGGGTCACGTTCCAAAGATTATATACAGTATGGCTCAGTTTGGACCACAACTTTATGATTACTAGTACTTGCCATTTATATTCTTCATCTTTTTTTGAGCCGGCGCCAGTCGGGTTGGACAACAGCTGCGAAAAGCAGTGGCTAGTACTGCTTCTATACCTGCTAGCTGATCAATATGGTGCGGAAGTCTGCAATTGAAAAGCACCCTGATTTTGACAGGATTTAGAATGCAGAAAATGTCTGCTCGTAATACTATTTTTTGTTAATATAAAATTCTAAACTTTAGCCCCATATAATGATTGAGTACACCAATACTAGGATTTGAGATGATTTCACCCAAATGTAACCTAATGGACATTCTGTAGTGACAATTCTGGTGTAGATTTAGACTTGGATATAGGTCAAATTCTGAAGATTCTATATAGTTCTAGGCATTTTGGTAGTGATAATTCTGGCGTAGATTCAGACTTGGTTATAGGGTCACATTCTGATGATTCTATAGAATAGTGGGCATTTGCAGTGATAATTCTGATATTTGTACTAGCATTCTGTTAGAAACATACGCTCTCTGCATTTACAGTTTCAAGATTGCCATTTCATTTCTATAGAGATGTCACGGTTCCAGCTAGTAATTTAGATATGTATTGAAAATTTTCCTGTAGATCCTTGTTTTTGGAACATGTTCCTTTGGTTTGGTAGCTGTGGCTATAAATAAATACCTTTTGTGCTTTCTTTTGATGGATAGAATTGGTGTAGTATTTGTAACTTCAACTTCCATAAGCTCTGCAACAGTTGCATAAAAAGCGCAAGCATGAATTCTGCTCTTTTACATATGGCAATTCCTAGAGCACGAATATTCAGCACCGATACAGATTTCTCATTGACGGCGAGGGACAAACTAATATAGTCTTGCACTTACATTATATGTGCAGGAGTTGGCATTGCTAAAGGTGTTCGATCCACGACAATGTTGACTGACATGGTTCCAGGAAATATGGAAAATATCAGGAAAATGAATAAGAAAAGCCAGCTTTAATGACAGGGACGCACAAAATCAGGAGGGATGCTAAACTATGAATGAAGCTGGTGATTGTGGAGTCAACCACAATGTTGACTAACATGTTTTCGGGAAAGAAGGAGATGGAAAAATTATGAAGATGGATAAGAATAACTTCAACGGTATATATCTTTCCAGCTTCTCGCTTTATGGATTGTCTCATTTCTGTCACTGCTCTGGATACATATACGTGATTTTCTTTTTATTTTATTTGTTGTACTTACTAGTGTTATTTGTTTCATATAATTTTCTTTTGGGGGTTTGTTACAACAACAGATCTGGACCTCGAGTTGTCCTGGATGAGGGATCATCAGTGCATGACATTTTGAGGAGTCAGCAGCTAGCTTGGACGCCAAGGCTGTAGAGCTCCATCTGAGGGAGAACTCAAATGTGGGTTCATGTCACTGTGACCAAAATAGCAAGTTGCTGCAACAACTAGCAAAGACAAAGATGCCAACGGCCAGAAAGAAGGAACTAGTAATAAACATCCAAGTAGAAAACAAGCCTGACGGCAACACCAATGGTTGTGAAAAGGAAGCCTGCGAGAGTGAGGCAGAGGAATCCAAGACAATGGCAAATAGGAAGAAGAAATATGTTTTTGAAGTGGGTGTGCTCAGTGGTAGCAAAGAGGACTGTAAAAATGAAGCTAGTGAGAGCAACATTAAAGAGCAACTTTTGCTTCAGCTACCAGTGTCACCGTATGGACATTGCAAAATTTTTTGGACATTACGATTTCCTTTCCGGAACTCTGATTACACAGCTCCAGAGTCTAGCTCCTCCTTTGAACGAGGTATCAGTGTTTAATTTTTCACAGCCTTGGTTGGTTTCCATTAGGCATGGCCTGGCCTGGGTGTTCTCTTGATTGCAACTGAAAGCCTCAGTTCTGATTAGTCTCGGATGATCTTGCCTTATGAAAGTTGTTGTACGGTTGATCTTGCCTTATGAAAGTTGATGTACGGTTGATCTTGAGAATGTGTTGGATCATATGCTTCTTTTTCTGGAAGACTAAATTATTCTGCTACCATGCTGCCCACATTGTCTCCACCGATTCATGTGCGGCTGGTGGTTGTAATGACCATAGAAGGGACCACAAACACAAATGGAGCAGCTGAAGTACGAAGCATAAGTTATGTTTCAACATTATTGTATATGAATCATTTGTTTATGTATAATGATATATTTGTACGATGAAGTTGAATTGTACATGATTAAAATATGCAATAAATAAAGTTACTGAATCATTTTGTAGATCGATGGCCTCTCTTTTAAATTCATTCTGCTATACGAAGTGATCTTGTAATGTTCGTTGTTGATATTGAGAGAGAGGACAAATTATTCATGTTACCAAGATGCTACTGGAAAAACATATACAAATAAATGTGTAAAACACTTTTTGACATGTTTGTTGCGGTGACAAAGTGATGTATACATCTAACCTACACGTTATGTGATGACTTAATCATTCCCTATTCAACAGCAGGGAGAGGAATATTTCCTACAGATTTTGAGTTAATATTTTATTTGAATGTAACTTTTGTACAAGCGTCGTCACCCTTACACAATGGGTTGGGCGAGGGCATTTTAGATAAGACCCTTTGTATAAGGGTCCTCTAAAGTACAAGGGTTATCATCCTTAGGCATTTCAGTTGTATAAGAGTCATTGTCCCAACTAAATGTCTGTTTTGTTGCAGTGCTTGCTGGCTACGCAAACAAGCAGAGTTTGGTGTGCAGAATTCTGATTAAGAACATGAATTCAGAATCCTGATTTAGAAGTAGCTAATAAACTAGCTCTGATCTTCTCGAAATAACAATACAAACATATACGTAAATCCTGTAGCGAGGGGAGCGGAGGTGGTTTGGTGGTCTGCCGCTAGGAGCTGGGAGGGGATTATGCCGGCGACAATTGCAGCTGCAGCAAAGAACAAATCTGGCCAAACTAGAGCAATCAGCAACCAAGGCAACATGAGCAGGCTGAGGCCAGCCGAGGAAGATGAGGAGTCCTACAGGACTACTGGTACGTAGAGTGGTAGCTGTAGTAAATTCACTCCGTTTGGGAGCAAAATTTAAGAATACATCTGTAGTTGTGAAGAGAGACCATCTAGATCGCAGCAGTCAATAAGCGCATCAATTACAAGTACTCGGTTTGGATAACATTGCCGTTCAGTAAAGAAAGAGAAACCATCGACAACCATGAGGCGATACTTGCTACCACAAAGCAATTGAGTTCTCATTTGTCCAAATTATTCAATGTGAAGAAGTTCAAGAGATCTCTTGGTACTAAGGACTCCTTTGGATTTAAAGGAGTATTTTATTTTCTTTCCTTGTTTACAAGTTTTGCATTCTTTATCCTTCTCAAAGACCAATTTAGGAAGTCCTTTGATCAATTCTTTTTTTTCTCAACTTCTTCAATTGATGCATATTTAGTTGACCAAGCCTACGGTGCCACAAAGATATATCGCTTTTATAAACAAAATAAGGTATTTACAATAATAGGTTTAAGAGAATCAAGACCAATACCATAATGACTTTCATTTCTAGTTCCCTTATATATTACATTATAGGTGATGGAATCTAGAAGCAAGCATTCAAGTGAGGTGAATAAAGCAAGATATTTGTATGAAGAGCTTTATGCCACCCAGGAGGCAATGCCTCTATGACAATAGAGCCAAGCTAATCCTAACAAGTCATAAGAGAGATTGAAGAGCTCTCTATTGAGAGAAAATTCAGCCTTTTTGAGCTATTTGCATGACACTCCATGTGCAGTGGGTTATTACAACACTCTAACATACTACAAATAAGTATTACTATCATCCTATGCATCCTTAAAGGGTTCATGACATGGCCAACAACCATCCAACAAAACTGTGAAAGAGATGCAGCATCTTCTCCAAAGCTCTAAACCAACACTTCAATCCTACTAGGATTTCATTAAGATCTCAATCACAATAACTCCAATATCTATGCTCATTCCTATGACAATGACCTTTTCAACTCCTTCATCAACGCATATTCTATTGTAGACATCTTCATTAAAAGACCAATTAGACTTGGAAAAGAGGTAGTCGTTAATCTCATTTTTATCATCTGCTTGTTTTGTTGGCTTGGGATTCCATTCATCCTCTCTCCCATTCAAAGTATTATTATCATCTCATATCTAATCACTTTCCTCTAACTCTTCATTTCATCTTTAAACCATAGGGCCCAAAACCCTTCTGATTTAAGCTTTTTTGGATCAAACAAGCCACATCTCATCCTTTTGTGGATCAGTATTAGATCTTCCATGAACGTGATTATTTGTCTGGTTTTATCATTAATAATAAAACATTAGATCTATTAAGGGTAAACTTAAAACTTGGAACTCCAACACTTCTACCAAAATCTGAAGAGAGATCAAATCTCTTCAACAAGAGTTTTGTTCCTTAGACTCCAATCTGAATTATTGTGGTGGCCTCTAAGTAAGTTCATGTCTATGAGTTGATTAATGCTTTAGAGATTCTATGGAAATTGAGAATCAAATCCCTCTAGATTAAAGAAGGCAACAAGAACATTACATGTTCCCATAAGTCAAGAAATAGAAGATGAGTTCGTTGGCCCTTAGTCTTTTGATTTGTATTTTTCACTCCAAATAAACATCTTATGCCATCCACATCATAAACTATTTCAAGGGTCTTTTAACATATTGATGAACTAGTTTTTTTTTACTTGATCAATGTCTCATTAACTACAATTATATATTGGATGCTCAACAAAGAGGAGACATGGAATAACATGGAAGCAAACACGTGTGTACCACATCTTTTATGAGAGTTTTAGTTGCAGGATCCCAAATATAGTCACAGAATAATTCTGGTGAGGATTGTGAAGAGGATAATATTTTATTTTAGTCATTTCCCTTTAAACCTTTTACATAGAAATATTAAAAAAACCAAGGAAGAAGAAAAGTACACACTCTATTAAAGAATTGGATTTTACTTTTAATATATTTCTTAAAGTGAAATTATGTATTAGATGTTCAAGAAAGAGAAGTTGTGAAAAACCGAAAGAGAAGACAATTGTGCTATATGAGAGGTTCACTTGTGGAATCCCAAGTGCAATCACAAGATAAATTTAATGATGAATGGAAAGATGATAATTTATTTATTTTACTCATTTCCTTCACCAACGTTAAAGATTTTAGTTTTACTTATACACTATTTCTTAAACTAAAATTATATACTAGGTGTTCATAAAAGAAGAGCTATGGAATGTCAAGGGAGAAGACAAGCGTGAATCGTATCTTCTAGAGAGGTTCAATGTCGGAATCTCAAGTACAATTGTAAGATAATTTAAATTGTGAATTTATCTTTCTGTACGTGATGAGGAAATCAAATAGTTTATAAGGAAACATAAATATATGTTAGCACGCAAAGCATAGAAAAATACACACAAAAAAAGTATAGCCTTTGAAATCGTTATCTCATCGACATGATTTGTTTCAAGGTGTAAGGAGGCACGTGAATCACTGCTCTAAAAGTAATATATGTTTTTGACATAAATTGGACCGAAGAAGTAATACTAAACTAGCTCCAAATGAAGAAAAAAGTATTGCTACAAGTGAATGGTATTTTTTAAACTATAGTGATGCTTTCTTCTGCGTCTAAAATGTAAACGTTTGTTTAATCTCTAATAGGATAATATGATCTTCCGTAATCCCCCAATGGTGGAGACGGCCATTAGCATGACTCTGACAATGATGTATATCTGCAGTCGAATCAAATTAATGTGAGAAGAAGCGCCAGGTTAAGTACATGTGGCATACAAGAAACCAAAACAACACATAATTTAGTACCCAGTTGGTGAACCATGAAAGGTTGTTTCTTCTAGGCTTGTAGATGGTTAGCCACATGATGCATGGCAACTGTTATGAAAATGAAGTTTGCAGTTCAACATATAATCCATAATTTGACAGATCATTTATCGATCTCAATATTTGGGAGCATAACTTGACTCCGAAGGAGAAACTATGCCGAGAAAGAAATGCTTAAATACTTACGAAATAATTAATCGGAACACCAGCCACACCTGCGAGAAACCCTAGCTGTCTCTGCAAGTTTGAGAACGCAATTGCGGAAAACATGGTGAACGTTGTACACCATTTTCAAGTTTAAATGGGAATGATACAATCAACTATCGTAATTTCAGTTCTGTCTCTCCTGATTCAATGTAAGATGGATCTTACCAACTTCGACAAACTAAACTCAGGGTAAAACCAGGTGAGAAGTCAAGTTTTCTTATCAAGAATGCCTCCATGATGTCGAACACGGGCATGGCGTAGATCTGCATCCATACATGTATTATAACTCCAAACAATATCCATCAATAAATTACGGGCAAAACAACAGAGGAGAGTACCTGATAGCTGCCAATAAGATGGATAAAGAGCATCATTCTCGCCATGGCCACCACCCATGCGTGAACCATAAGGCTATTGAATATCACTTCCGCAACATCTCTCCCGAAAGCCCAATAACCAACAAATGCAACAGGGAAGTAGCATAGGGAAATGATGACGTATGCGGTGATGACCCCCTTCCACATTGGCTTCTTGGATGGCTTTTCCGGTGTCGATGGTATCATCACTAGTGGAAGAGGTGGCATAAACCGACATGCTTGCGGCAGCGGCAAGGTATCGTGTCAGATTATATATTAGGAAATTTCCATTCCTTCTCCTTTTTGAAATACAGACTTTGTTCCCTCCAAAACTCCCATTTTATTGAAAGAAACCAACAACTACAAGGGGTAACTTTGAAATTTCCCAACCTAACGGACTAACTCCACCCAAGAGCGAACCAACGCGCTGTTCGCGATCTTTCCTCTCCTCGCGTTCTCTGTTTTGGCGGCTCCGAACCCTTTCTCTTTTCGTCTTCGCTCTAGCCACCCTAGCTTTCCCCTACTGCTTCCCTCCTCCACCATGTCCTGCTGCTCCTCCCCTCCATCTACTCAACTCCCCCATCCCTCTTCTTATGTCCCACATGGCGCATTTGCCTGAATTCTCCCTCCTCCTGTTCGCCCCCCTCTCCTCCTCTGATCTTCTCGTCATCCATCATTGCCTCTACTCCATCTCTCTTCCATAGTGGCTTCTAGCCCTTCTCCATTGCCCCTTCTCCCTAGGTGCCTCTGCTCCTCCTTTCCTCCCTGTCGCCCCCAACCTTAAGCTCTATATGTTTGCTTCTGCTCTCTATCCCTCATGTCTCTTCATCTGGCCTCATCACACCCCTGCTGGAAAAAAAGGTTTAGGCCTGAAGATTGGAGGTGTCCCTCTTCCTGCATCCGAAGATATATAAGCTGAATCATGGTAGAAAAAGCTATGTTTATACCAGCATGAGGAAGGTAAAACCAGGTTTGGGAGATTGATTAGGACACGACTAGGACAATCTTTCCTTTTTTAGCTTTTATTATTCACGGCTAGGACAATCTTTCCTTTTTTGGCTTTCATTATTCTTACATGTTCCTATGTTAAGTTAATATCTACTACTGTGCTTTCGGTAAAAATCTTCTTGTGGAGTATATTCTATGAATTTATATTGCATATCATGATTGTTTCTCTGCCTAGTTCAGATTTTGATCTGATGCATATCCCTGAACGATGATATTTGGTAGTTATGTATTGATCTTGTCCCTCATTTACTTGGAGATGAACCTTTGACAAAGTTAATATCTTCCTTTTTGGTTTCTAATATCCCAATTTCTTCTATAGTCTTCATATGTGATATAGATCTTACGTTATTCTCCAAGTAGGAGTACAATCTTGTACACTTATGTGGATACCCTTTACTCTATGTTTATGTTTCTTAATTATAAAAACAGAAAAGTTCTTTATTCTAGGTTATCGATGTTTAATAACAATCTTGGTTGAATATTATTGATTTTTTTTATATTTGTCGTGTGGTGTTGTTGATAGAGACAAAAAAGATTGACATTTTCAAACAATGAATGCATGATGCTTCTCAAATAATATAGGGGTGAGACGGATTAGTTGTGTGTGTGTTAGCATTTTCATATCACTAGCAAACATACAATGTGCCATACATGCTACAACATAACCAAATTCTTATTTTTTTTTATATTTTACCATTTATGAGCATGTCTATGATACAATAGACATCTATTATTATGTGTTTGCCTTTTTAATATTGTATAAATTTAGATATAATTGTTATTCTTGTTAGATTGAGAAAAAAATTGAGAAAATGACAAGATGTTATTTTTATGGAAGTGTAGTATGGTCATTGGGAAATTATCTGTTATTATTGTTGGATCGGGAACAAGAATATCTTATAATTGGGTGGGGGAGTGAAGTGGAATGGTTGTGCTCCAAATATACTAGAATCAAATTTAATAGTTATATATCTGGATATATGATCAACAATAAAAAAATGTTTTATTATGATACAACTAAAAATGACCAGTAGGAAAATAGATCTAACAAGTTAGGTATCATCCGCTACACAATGAATATAATAATGTATTCAAAACATGTAGATGGACTGACTTTTGGTGCAACTAATCATAGATGGATTGTTAATACGTGATATAACTTTTCCATGTCATGTGTGTATTAAAATACCCCCATTCTCTTGTTTTCATAAAAAAACTGATAAATTAAATATGTATACTTCAATCTTGACATCACATTCTGTCATATCTTTGTACAAAATTCAACATCCATTAACTGATTCATATTATCATATTATATATATTTTATATAAATATGGTTATGATTGCTACTTTTCAAGTTTCAATACAGAGATATAGTCATCTAAAGAGGTCTTGATAAATCGGAGTATGCTAATACACCTCTCAACAACTTTTACATATAATTATAAGAAAAATCATGTTGGATTCTCAGTTCACCTCTAAATTACAAATTTGCTATTATTTTTAGAAAGGAAGTTTAAGGACAAATCAAACCCAGAATGCTAGAACATGATTTGGTGCATAATAGTAGGAAATTGATGGTATGGAAAACTATTCTATGTTTTATCTTATCTAAAATTAATCAAACTACCTCTTGGTACATATTAAGCATGCAATGTGTACACTCATATGATCATGTGATTTTAAATGGTCTTTAGCAACATGACTATCCACTAATCAATCACCGTATATATTGTACAAGTAATCAAAATTGCTTCTAGCATATATCAAATTTTAATTAGCTGCATATTACCAAAGTTTATAATGTTGTAGGATTTATGGAATGCTTTACTCAAGATTTTCTCAATATTTAACTTCATTGGATATTCTCTTACAATTGATTTTGATTCTATAAAGCATATCATGACCTTCCAATATAGATGGTATGATGAGTTGTGTGTGATGATGGATTTTGTACACCAGGAATTGAAGAAGACAAATGGATCATATTGCAATGTCTATGAAAGAGAAGGATATGGAGCTTAATGATCATATTTAACTAAAATCTTTGGTATGGATCCCCTTAATAATGTTAGTGGCTAGAATTCTATATATTTAGCTTTATCCCATGCTCAACTATTTTTTTCTTTCAAATTTGATATTTAATTAATATTAAAACATCAAGATCTTACATTAGATGCTGCATATACTCATTAGAATTGAATCTGCAACAATAACTTACTATCATGTTTTATTTCTTGAAATAAATGTGAGACCCATTTTGTACTATGCAGTTACCATTCGATACAGCGTATACTAGAAAAGAAGGTAAAATACAAATGCTTTTTCATCTGGATTGCGCATACAATGGTAAAAACAAGTATGTTGAAATATCTACATGAACATCATGCACATTTTCTGACATTTTCATAATGGATATTTTCAATATCTTATATTTCCAACATCTTATATTTCCAACACCAATGTAGTCATCTTATATTAGGAGATTTACATTTCTTCTCAATATCAATTTCTCATCTACTTAGGTATAGTGGATTATTTCCATAGATATAAGACTGTAATCATATTAATGATTAAGAATTGAATTAATGTTGTAAAAGGAAAGTGTTCATGTTCATGTTCATGTCAATAAGACTATAATTATAGTTTAAGTATAAGACTATATTGTTGTAGATGTAATAGTAATTTCAAAACGTAGTGTTTCAAGTGACCCTGTTCCGCAGTTGTCTGTTCTTCCTAAGAGGCAAGCAACATAGGTGTTGATGGAAAATCTTGCCACACCTACTGGCTCAAATGAAAAAATATCTTCACTTTGCCATCCGACTACTAGGACACACAACAAACCAAGATTAAGTCGACTGTCTTCAAGTAACTAGATCATACCAACATTCCAAATGTCAAAATTGATGTTTTTGGAGATGTCCTATCTCCACATTAAGAAGCAATGTTTTAAAAAGAAGGTGCATAAATTCTTATATTTTTAATACAAAATACACATATTTGTATACATAAAAATATATTTGTAAGGAACTTTTATGTATCAGCAAATCAGTAATTAACTAAATATTAATCAATATTTTATTACTAACCAATATTTCTGATCACCAAAATCAGCAAGTAGATCAGTAATTACAAATAGAAAACTATGAATTAATTATTAAATTACTTACTATATATCAGTAATACTAATTGGTAAAATAAGAAAGCATATCATTAAATCAATATTTACTAAGAGTTTATTATAGTTATTACTAATCAGTATTTCTTATCATCAAAATCATGAAGCAAATCAGTATTGTAAATAACTAACTATATAGTAATGATATAAAAATTTACTACTAAACAAGTAATCAGTGTTGCACCAAAAAAGAAATACTAGTGAGTAGTTAGTAAAAACTAATAACCTAAGCAAAGGAATGCGAGGGTTGGAGTCTTGGTGGGAATGGATCATCAGCCACCTAGGAAGCCTCTAGTAGTTGCCTTTCCAATGTAGTGGTTGGTCATCGACTGTTCCTTCCTAAACTCATGAAAGAAATACCTACAACAATTCTAGTCTGAATCAAGGCAAATGATGTCCAGCTTTAGCTTTGAGACTCCATTATATTCACCCAAATAGGTGGAATCATGATGAGGAAGCTTCTATCATGTGATTATCTTTCCAGAAATAGTGAGGGACCCAAGGTCGATACACAAGCTCTTCTAGGGATTGGAAAAACACATTGGGCACATTCTTCAGCATCACTGGCCTAAAATGCAATCCAAGCAAAAGCCAATTCTCTTGGGAGAGGCTATTTAATATTGTGATAATTTCCATATTGAAAAGAGTGATGTTGACTATATCATTGATCATGAAGAACTCTATGTTGGGTGAAAATGGGGATCACATCGAGCCCTAAGCCTTTTTCCCAATGCCATCAGTAAAATAATTGTCTCTCTTCATATCCCTTGCACCTCATCATCTCCTTTTTGTCCCCTCGCCTCTCTAGCTTAGATATATGGGTGGCCTCCTAAGTTCCCTAGGTGTTGGACAATCTACCTCAAATTAGGCGCCTAGCCTCTAAGGTGACGTAAGTGACCGCCTAAGCCTTTTACGCCCAAATTGAGCCACTAAAAGGCTAATTTAGTATATGTTAGGTCTGGATTTGATCAAGTTGAGTCATTTAGTGGTTGAATTGGGTCAAATTTATTCCAAATCAGGTTAAATTAGGGAAAACATGCCCGATTTGGGGGGGGGAACAATCATGATTTTAGGGGAAATTAGGGGTATTTAGGTTTCATTAGGTCATGTTACGTAAAATTGGGTTTGATTGTAGGTCAAAATATATCAAAGTTAAGCAGATTAAATCTAGTTCGAAGAAAACAAGTGTAATTTGGAGGAGTGTCTAATCTGGTGAGATTAGATCGTATTTGTCCAAGTTTGCTTTTGTTTGGGTTAACACGGTGAAAATTTGGGGTAGTTGGTTTGATTGGAAATCACAATGAATCAAGGAAGGGAAATATATCATCATGGAAAACCCCACAATTTTTGTATTCTAAATTCCAATAAGTTATAACACATACCATGACAAATTTAACATATTTAGGAAACCTTATTTGTCAAATACCTTGCTCTCTATCATTAGATATTCTTATTTGGACATTGTATACTTAAAAAATTCCAAAAAAAGTGCAGTTGGCCTATGTTAATTTTTTTGTCTCATAATGTCCCTCATATCAAGGTCATAATTTAAAGAAAATCTATATTATTTTTAGAGAATATTATGTAATCTCTTATGATATTGTTGCAAATATATAAAGATCATGGACGACCTATATAACTTTTTTCCATCCCACATCAGGTGATGCTAGTGAATCATGGAAAACTTAATACACTATCATGGTGGTTTATTCCCCCTAATAATCTTAGAGGTCATATTTGGGATGTTTGAGATGAGGCTATATCTAGTGTATAGGAATATACTTATTGTTTATTGTTTATTTTATCGCAATGTGGAGTACTATTGTTCAACCTACTAAGCTAATGAAGCATGGAATGAAAAAAGGATTGACTTTACTACAATCTTCACATCACGACCATTATGTAAGGATTTTACATCTACAAGCATTGCTTGGGTAATGTTTTTGAAACCCCTTTTTAGCATTTTTCAATTTCCTTCATTGAACCTAGGAGTAATTGTTAGCCCTACTAGGATTTTCATCTGCAAAGCTTATTACATGAAATAAGTGAGACTAGGGGAAGTTATGTATGATTATGTCATGTTATGCTAAAATTGGTATGACTTTGTCCATATGTGGTGATTTATATGTTTGCATATAGCTAATTGCATACATATAATCATTTACATATATGTAAAATATAAACAGATATGATAAACACCTAGAAAGATATGATGAACACATAGTCTCGACTAGGACCTAGCCTCACTAGGCCTCCCTTGGGTGGGAAGGACTGCCTAACCATCTAGACAAGTATGGTTGACGGTGTATTTCATTTCAACATGGTGTGCTACTGTCCCACCTACTAAGGAAATGAAGCATGGATTGAGAAAACTAAAGAAGGATGCACTTCACTACAATCTCAACATCATGACCAGTGTGCAAGGATTACCATATGCAATCATTTCTTGATAAAATACTAAATCATATGAATTGTTTTACCCTCAAATAGGAAACAATACATAAAAGCAAACTTATACTTTCATGTGACCAAATGTTTTCATGACTAAAACCACCTCTTTTGATCCTATTAGGTTTTTCACCTGCAATACTTGCATACATGCCATAAATGTTGTTATGTTGCTAGTAGTTCCCACTTCCTCTTCATCTTCTTTAACCTTATTGAAGTTGGAGTAGCCATTTCCCTAACTATTCAAGAATGAGAAGTGAGGGGCGCATGGGATCGACGAGGGTAGTTCGATGAGGTAGGGGGGTTCAAAACAAAATCCATAATTGAGTTGGTACACATTCCTCTTATTTAGACATGGCATGGAAATGTTAACACGCTATCATAATGGGTTTTCCACCTAAGCTAGGAGGTGTTAGTTGTGAGGTTTGAAGTTTGAAGCTTTGTCTAATATCTAAGGATATAATTATTGATGGTGGTGTATATCATTATATTTGTTGTATTATTGTTCTACCTGCTATGATAGTGTAGCATGGAATGAAAATGAGGATGGAATTTACTACCATCTCAACATCATAACAAGAGGGTAAGGATTTTACACTTATAGAAATTGCTTAAGCAAATGAAGCATGGATTGAGAAAACTAAAGAAGGATGCACTTTACTACAATCTCAACATCATGACCAGTGTGTAAGGATTACTAGGTGCAATCATAGCTTGATCAAATACTAAATCATATTCATTGTTTTACCCTCAAATAGGAAACAATACATAAAAGCAAACTTATACTTTCATGTGACCAAATGTTTTCGTGACTATGACCACCTCTTTAGAAATTTCCAATTTCCTTGCTTGAACCTTTGGAATTTTTTTCATCCTATTAGGTTTTTCACCTACAATACTTGCATACATGCCATAAGTGTTGTTAGGTTGCTAGTAGTTCCCACTTCCTCTTCATCTTCTTTAACCTTATTGAAGTTGGACTAGCCATTTCCCTAACTATTCAAGAATGAGATGTGAGGGGCGTAGGGGATCGACGAGGGTAGTTCGATGAGGTTGGGGAATTCAAAACAAAATCCATAATTGAGTTGATACACATTCCTCTTATTTAGACATGGCATGGAAATGCTAACACACTATCATGGTGGGTTTTCCACCTAAGCTAGGGGTGATAGTTGTGAGGTTTTAAGTTTGATGCTTTGTCTAATATCTAAGAATATAATTATTGATGGTGGTGTATATCATTATATTTTTTGTATTATTGTTCTACCTGCTATGATAGTGTAGCATGGAATGAAATGAGGATGGAATTTACTACCAACTCAACATCATAACCAGAGTGTAAGGATTTTACACTTATAGAAATTGCTTGCTCAAATATTAAAGACTATGAGTATCTTATCCTCAAACTGAGAACATTATATAGAAATTGAGAACATTATATAGAAATGAAGTCTAGTGTCTTGTTCACCAATTGTTTCTAAGACCATTCCTTTAACGTTTTCTGATTTTTTTGCTTAAAACTATGGGGATTTCTTGATCGTATTAAGTTTATCAGCCACAATACTTTCTTATGTACGATAAGTGCTAGTAGGCTGCTAGTAGTTCCCACTTCCTCTTAACCTTCTTCAACATCATTGGAGTTGGACTAGACATACATATAGCCTAGCTAGAATTGCACTCATAGTTGTTACAGAGGTCTATGACCAGGGATGGCAGTTATAACCAGCAACCAGTCCCCATACCATCCCAAACCGAACCACCCCATTTTTTATAGATTTTTCATGTCCAACAACGATGTGGGTTCCCGAGGATGGGAAACCATGCATGGTGGTTTGGTTGAGTGGGGCTCCAAACCAAGCTGTACTGACGAGGCTTCTGCTAGCAAGCTGATGTTTGCATGAGATGTAATATGGTATGATTAAGTTAAGGTGGACCGAGGAGGCTTCTGCTAGCAAGATGATGTTTGCATGAGATGTAATATGGTATGATTAAGTTAAGGTGGACCGGGGCCAACACGTACACCATCTCCTCCTCGGCGTCTTGCTGGGAAGCAACTTATTTGTTGATGTTGCTAGAATTGCTGGCGTATCGCCAGAAGCTTATTGTTGCCTGGCATGGCCGTTGCTAGCAAGCCGATGTTTGCATGAGGATGGGTGAATGAGACAAAATAGGCATAGGAATATTTGGGGTTGTCACACGTTTTAATAAAATAGGTGAGCTAGGGGGACCCAAAATATCTATTTTATATGGTTGCGTGGATGACATTAATATGGTCAATTTGATCCCAATACAGTGAGAGATGCACCGTTTCAAACTATATAGTCATGTTCTGAACCCATGATGCCACTCTACCACATGGTTTGAAAAAGAAAGAATGGGAGTGTGAGGAATAGAATGGTTGTGAATGATAATGAGTAGTACATACCAATTTCTGAAGCTCTGTAGCCTTTGTTAAATCATTTACTACTTGGAATTCTGGTTGAGGGCTGGCTGGACTATTGTTATGAGGCAAAATGATTCACAAACACTCAAGTCTTATGAAAGGCTTTTTGTTCCTTGGAAAGTGTTGTGAATGCAGTTTACTTTGTAAGATGCTTTAATAATGCATGTTATGGATGTGTTGGAGCTATTGATCAGAAGTGTTCGCCTCACATTTCTTGCATGATTGATATGTTCATATCACTTATAAGATATGATTATATTTTCAAATATACAAGCTACAATACATTCAGTTTATGACTCAATATATGTGCTTTAATTGAGACAAGTATGTAATTCATTCACTTATAGGTTTAAAACTTGTCTTTATACAGGGATATGACTGAGAATGATATTTTTTGGACCTCAGTTTGATTTTTCACTATATGCACTTGACGGACATGTGCAAAGAGCTGCAGTTGGTGTCAAGATTTGATGAACTAGTTACTTGTTCTTGTGGTCTTGTGGTGATCTAGAGAACTCGTGATGTCATTTAAAAGCATTCTTGGTCTTGAACGCTATTCATGTAGTATTTGGTATCATGAATGATTTTGAAGTAATTATACATGACAATGATGATATGAACTCTGTATTTTGCGTATGTAAATATGTTTTTTATAATATGATCAGGTTGGGTTGATAATAGCTATGTTCATCTTCATTTAAAAGTAGTCTTTATACTTCTTTTATCTCATGTACGTGTTAGTTAGATGCACTATTAATCATTTTGAGTTGGTTCTATGTTTAAAAACAGGCTCATATTCTTCTCTTCTATTTACTGAAGAATTTGGTGATGTGGGTTCTGTCGTACTGTTGTATATATGTTTATATACATTGACGTGTGCTATGTGGTCTACGTATAGAAGTAGATCACATATATTTTTTTTGTGGCTGGGTGTCCTAAAATGTGACACACTGATAGGTGGGGTCTGCAGAGCAGATCCGGGTAGCTAGTGGATTGCAAATTTGACCACTCCTGGTTTCAATTTTTATATAATCAATTTGTAGTCGTGTCAGATTCGGCATAATTTGTACTAGTGGCCTGGATCTCCAGCGCAACGCCATGGCCGTTGAACGCGAATGCCACCGTCCCGAAAGCAGTTAAGATTCGGAACACCAACCCCGCAGCTCTGGGCTCCTTGTACCCATAGTCGACATTTTCTTGCCTCCCCTGGCGCAACGAAGCGCAAATAACGATAGTGCAGTAGCTCACTGACATGACAGCAGCAACCAGGGACACCGCCGAGATGGAGTTGAGGCTGCGGAGCTGGGAAAGCACGAAGTGCACCGAGGCGAAGATTAAGATGAACCAGGGAGTCGTAATTTGGGCGGCCAGATGTGACAAGAAGAAGATATATGGCCAACCATATTTGATTCCCGTGGAACAAGGCAAATTTCATATTTGTAAAAATTTGTTTGATCTATTGATGATATTGTGTTCATCCAATATTCTGTCACATGTGTTGTTAACTTCTTCTTGATGTATGGAAGCTTTTTGCTAGCAACAAGGACTGCCGGGCATTTATCGTGGTAGTAGGATAGAAACTTCTGAACCAACATTTTTAGTCTAGAAACCAAGCATGTGAGTAGTTACAAGAATTTGTGAAGCTTGAGGAAAAATAAAGAAATGTCAGAATGAACACGAAGGAAGATACTGTTACTTACCAGCAATTACTGGATCTATTGAATGCTATTGCAACACTTCATATCCTCTCGAAGGAGTAGTAATTTGAAGAGTGATAATAAACGTTTTCAGTGGCAGTGTTGATGGCAAATTTGTTGTTGTAGTTCCAGGAGCACGCATGAGGGAGGCTGAATGCAAATTAAGAGGGAGAGACACGGGATTTAAAGGGAACGACTGAACCAACATTGTTAGTCTAGATACCAAGCATGTGAGTAGTTATAAATGTTCGTGAAGCTTGAGAAAAAAAAAATGTCAGAATGTACATGAAGGAAGCCATTGTTACTTACCAACAATCACTTGATCTGTTGAATGCCATTGCAACACTTCATATCCTCTCGAAGGAGGAGTAATTTGAAGAATGATAAAATATGTTTCCAGTGACAGTGTTCATGGCAAGTTTGTTGTTGCAGTTCCAGGAGCATGCATGAGGGAGGATGAAAGCAAACCAAGAGGGAGAGACGTGGGATTTAAAGGGGCGCTTGTTAATTTATTTGGGAATCAGAAAGAGAAATAGACTAAAGACATACCATTGTATTTATTCATTAGGATAATGTTATTTATTTATCTCTTGAAAAAGTAATTACTGTTTTTAGATCACTTTGACTGGTGGAGGGAGGAGCCGCAAATATGAGATTATCAGTTGCTTAACTGGAGATGATAGAGAGAACGTGATGTTATGTGGTACGTGGATAGGAAAACATAGTTATATTGGGAAGTTAGTTTTGGATGGAGAGAAATAAGGAAATAAGTATCGGAGATAGAGGAGAACATTGGGGGTGTGGGATTTGAGAGGGTTGAAGTTGGGGAGAGACTTTTGTTGAGTTGAGATAGTGGGACAGCAAGATACAAAAACAGTTTGTTGGAGATAATGGGGAGTTCGTTGGAGTATATGCTAATCATGTGCATGGGAGAAAACCAACAACATAGAAAGTGGGGTACACAGTTCCGGTCAGTTTTTAGTAAGTAAGAGAAAAACTTAAAAACAGTAACAAACCTAAAAAATGAGAGAAGAGATAGAATGCAAGAAAGGATGAAATTTCAAAAATGGAGTGTTGTGATTTCTTAGTGGCATGGTTGCAATTTTTATAAAAAAATTCACTCTTTTTATAGTTGTATAGATTATTTGGGAATCCAAAAGAGAAATAGACTAAAGACATATCGTTATATTTGTTCATTAGGATAATGCTATTTATTTATCTCTTGAAAAAATAGTTACTATATGTAGATCACTTTGATTGGTGGAGGGAGGAGCGCATATATGGGATTATCAGTTGCTTGGCTGGAGATGATATAGGGAACATGGTGTTATGTGTACGTGTATAGGAAAACATAGTTATATTGGGAAGTCAGTTTTGAATGGAGAGAAATAAGGAAAATGTATCGGACATAGAGGAGAACATGGGGGGGGGGGGGTGATTTGAGAGGGTTGAAGTTGGGGAGGGACTTTTGTTCAATTGAGATAGTCGGAGAGGAAGATACAAAAATAGTTTGTTGGAGATAATGTGGAGTTCGTTGGAGTAAATGCTAGTCATGTGAATGGAAGAAAACCAATAGTAGAGAAAGTGGGGTACATAGTTCCAGTGAGTTTTTAGGAAGTAAGAGAAAAACTTGAAAATAGTAAAAAACCTAAAAAAAATGAGAGAAGACATTGGATGCAGGTAAGGAAGAAATTTTGAAAATTGAGTGTTGTGATTGGTTAGTGGCATGGTTGCAATTTTTTGAAAAAAATTACTCTTTTTATTGTAGTATACACACACACACACACACACACACACACACACACACACATATATATATATATATATATATATATATATATATATATAAATATATATATATATATATAAATATATATATATATATATATATATATATACAAAACGTTTGGAAATTATAATGTATACTTCTCTTTCTACGACACGGCGTGGGGGTTGCAGTTAGGCCCCGTTAGGTCTCTTTAGTTCGGACTCTATCTGACCATTGTTAAATCCCTCTCCGCTTGGAAGGTTTAGCTTCAAAGAGTACATCTTACCACGTTAGATAAGCAGTGGATGATCCGTGTTGTTGTTTAGTATGACTCTGATCAATATATTTAAACGAGATGAAGGCTTTACTCCCGCCCCGAAAGTGCCATCTGTGTCCTATGTTCAGTCTGTCGGTTGCCTATGAAAATTTTTAGGTACAGTTTTTCGTTTCTCCTGACATCCAATATCCACCTGTTGGCCTTCGTTTGTTAACTGCAGTTCTCCCTTTGACTTGGATCTTGTGTGAAGGAATCACAATGATAATGATGTTGGAGTAGTCTGGCTGCATGTGTGTCAATTTGCTCGTGCGTTCTCTTGTTTTGAACTATGTGGTACGTTCCAGATCAGTATATTTATTTGCAGACGACATTTTATAATTCATCTGTCTTCATTGATCTTCCCAAGAGACCATTAGAGAGGAAAGTCAAAGATGATTATAGAAGAATAAAAATAAGTCTTTGACTTAGTGACACATGGACGATCGGGGAGTGAAGCATGTAATTAGTAGGAAGATCGGACAAGCGATAAGCCGAAGGAATAGCACAGCTAATATTCAAAGACAAGAACTAAGGCCGATGATAGTTTCCACCTCAAAAGGCTCGGCTGATGCTTAATGTCCGCACAGTCCGCATATAGCTACTGTCCCCAAAGCTTGCTAGAAAAATGAGAAGAAGCCTCACCACAGCTTGACGAGAGGTCTGGTATAGTACTTATTCATCAATTTCAATGTTTGTTACTTATACTTGCATTGATTACTAATATTTGTGGTGTGGTTGTATTTGAACCCAATATAAAGCTTGCCCTTACTGTATGCGCATGCACACATCGGCCTCGATGAATGAAACATAAACTCAAATGAAGTATGTTATAGTTAACTATTTGCTTGTTTTTCAACATCTAGTATGTGGGCTAGACGGAAACACAAACTTCATTAAATATAGGTCAATCTTTCCCCAATAAGGTTTTCAGGACTAGAACCAACACGGTTAACAGATCCTATTTATTTTCTAGAAATCTTCCTTGTTGGCATCTTTTAGGATTCATCTGTCTTCATTGATCTTTCCAAAAGACCATTAGAGAGGAAAGTCGAAGATGATTATAGAATAATAAAAATAAGTCTTTGACTTAGTGACACATGGACGATCTGGGAGTGAAGCATGTAATTCGTAGGAAGATGGGACAAGCGATAAGCTGAAGGAATAACACAACTAATATTCAAAGAGAAGAAATAAAGTCGATGATAGTTTCCTCCTCAAAAGGCTCGACTGATGCTTAATGTCCGCACGGTCTGCATATAGTTACGATCCACAATATATATATATATATATATATATATATATATATATATATATATATATATATATATATATATATATATATATATATATAGACGTGCACACACGTACAAGATTAAATATATTATATTTATCTTAGAAAATTTAGAAAATATTACACATATTTTGAGGATGTTTAATATGCCACTCAAAGCGAGAATATATTTAGAAAGAGTAAATTTTTAGAAATAAGAAATATCTAAAATCAAGTTATTCATTGTCATAAATTTCACTAATTATCATATTGTAGGGTAAATTGAGCATGTAAAAATAATAAAAAAATATAGTGTATTTTTAAGGAGGCCAAACTAAGGTTTATTCAAAATATATGCTTATAAAAGTATGTTCATCTAGTTCATAATTTAATTTAATTGTAAATATATTCTAAATTGAATAAGTAAGACAAAACAATAGCTAGCATTGTCGATATTAAAAGTAAATTTTTAACGAACTACTACCAAAGACAATAGAATGTAGGTGCTTTTATGATCATGGGTCAATTTTTTGATGTTGTCATATACATTCAACTTACAAACTAATGATATGCATAACTTGGTGACTTTTAGGAAAATATCATCTATGATTTCATTGTATGTACGAATTTATAATAGTCACAATACAAATAATTATGAAACAAATTAATCTAGAATATTCAATCAATCACAATGAAAAAATATGAGAAGTTGATAAAGCCTTTTCACTAATATCTAAATGATGAGTTTCCTTTCTAAATGACATGTTACAAATTTATAGCGGTGTCCCGTGATGTGAAAGATGTGTGAGATGGAAGGTTATTTTGAGAGGATTTGGGAATGAGGATAGACAATTGAGGAAAGGATGAAGACAATAAGAGGGGGGGATGTTGGTACAAAGAGAGAAATTCAATAAATAAGAGAAACATATCGTGAGAGACTTGAACAAAAAGGAAGCAAGTATGTTTATCTCTAAAATTTGACAACTGCCAAGATAGAAAGGTGGTAATGACAATAATGGGACGACATATAAAGCTAGTATAAATGAGAAACATTGTTGAGAAATTTTAGAGGTCAATGGCATGAAATAGTCAAGAAGTAATCAAAGAATCAAGGAAAGATGTGCAAAACACATAAACCGTCCAAATAAACTGATAGAGAACATGAAGAGCTTCGTCTCTAAATGGTTAGTTACAATTTTACAATGATGCCCCCAAAATTTAAGGGATGTGTGGAGCGAGAAGATTACATTGAGAGGAGTTGAGAAATGGAGATCGATAATTGAGGAGAGGGAGAGAATACTTTGGGGGGAGGTTGGGAGTTCAATATTTTGATATGTTAATTACCGGTTTAATGGGAATCACAAGGAAGATAGAGAAATTCAATAAAAGCAAGAAAAATAGCATGAGAGACTTGAATGGAAAGGAAGCAATTGTTGTGTTACCTCTAAACATGCTCAGGATTTGTTGTTCCTAATTAAAGAAGGTGTAGGTTCCTTCTTATATGTGATTAAGCCACCTATTAAATAATTACAATCCACACCCTACAAATCGATGGGTAGTGACACATGTTGATTGATAAATGTAGGAACACCTTGCTCCTCATAAAATCAGGAACAACAAATTTGCACTCCTCTAAACTTAGACAACTACCAAGAGAGATGGGAGGAAAAGAAAAAATAATGACGCGACAAAGTTGATATAAATGTGAAACGTTGTTGAGATAGTTTAAAGGACAAAGAGATGAGAGTAGTCAAGAATGAAAAAATGCATATAGGATATATTGTGGAAGATAAGGATAATTCAATCTTAGTGCTAATCGATACCTATGGCCTCCTAATGTGTTCCCTTCAATACTAATGACCCACTTTTTTTAGAGGAACACCTACATCAATTGGAATTTGATTTTTTTTCTGAAACAAAAGTTCTCAGTAGTCAATTAATCAGTCATCAACATTTCATTTGATGGTTTGTTTCATGAAAAGATGATACTTTGTCTATGAAAAATGGAGTGTCAAGCTATAGGTAATTAACAAGTGTATGTCACAAACATCCTTAGTTTTCTCCATGCCAAAATTATTCCCAATTTCTTGAACTGTTTACATAATTGGAGTCAATGTCATGGGTTTTGCACCCAAGCTTGGATATAGGGTTGTAGTTGGTATGGAGTGAGAAATATGAGCTTGGAAGTAGCGTCATAACTATTGTAGGAAATGAAGTTGGAGAGAGGTGATGCTTGAATGGAACTAATTGATGTCTAAAAGATTATTGACTACTTGTTGGATAGTCATTTCCCACACACAAGCAATGAAAATGATAGAACATGGTAGAGCCAGTGCTTCTCTGAAATAGTTTGTATTACATGTGTCCTTTTATGGTAGGTTCTCCTCCATCACCCGTTCTTGTATGTATAATAATTTGATCTTCCTAATCTAGGTTGCTCATTCCTAAATATTTAATAATTAGCATGAGGTAAGAATCTCTCGAAATGAATATATATATATATATATATATATATATATATATATATATACCAGCTTACATGACTAAAAATAAGAAGGAATATATGCAATTCACAGTATGTTATTCACCATAGAATGTATAGTACCATAATTTGATTCATCCATTTCTTGGCCTTGGATGTTTGTGTTCTCCTTGGAGCTGATAGCAACTTCCTTTGTCATCAACCTTATACAAAGTAGAGTACTAACTGATCACAGATCTTAACTTAATATTAGATAGATACAAAGATATATACAAAATGTATTGCTTTTAATAATTTATCACTTCCTTGTAAAAAGTACTATATATTCAAGGAATAGGCTATATGGACCCTCTATAGACTTCGATAATGTGCCATGTATAGTTGCAAGTTAACCTCATGATGTAAGTTAACTTCTCATCATTTAATAAACCACATATATCTTTTTGTGTGAACGGTCAACTAGAAAGTTCTGAGCTATAATAATTTAAGGGAAAAAATATGTACCTGACGGTTGGGAAATATCTTTATTGCCTTTTGCATACAAACATTAACAGGAACTTGTTGAAACCCATCACACTTGGGAGTTATTATTGTGAACGGAATTGAGAGGAATCTTGAGAAGTACGATGCAAAGGCCATTGACATGTCAGAGAAGACCATCGTAGATGACCCTAGAACTGCTTTGTGGACCTGCACATTGAACCAAATTGCTACTGCAGCCTCCCCTATTGATGGTGTTGATCATGCAACAATTTGGATCTCTAAAACAGTGATAATATGTTTTCATGTGATGCCCAGAACCTTGTCCTCCACCAAGAACTGTATACCATAGTATTTTTGGAGGAGATGCATGTGAAAGGAGGGAAATACAAAGGAGTGGGAGGTCACTCTTCAATGGGAATTACATCAAAAGGAGGAAGGGGTGCCAGTGGAAGTTATAAGCCCAAAACAATTGTGGGTATTATTAGGATCGTGATAATGCTATGAAAATGAAGAGGGAAACGTGGAGTCTTAGATTTATTATGTTGTGCTGATTGGATGATTGAGTGGACTGAACTGTTTTTGGATTTGTTAAGTGTTGTTTGCTGAGAAAAGACTCTTTAAATTAATTACTAAATTTTGGAAAAAATAACAAAATATGAAAAAAGAATACAATAGAGAAAGAGAGACTTACAATGAGAAGCATTTTTAGGAAGGGGAAGAGATGGCGCCAATGTAGGCAGAGCAATTGCATCAATTAGAAAAGGGTAATGTCGAATAGCTGTGTTGAGAGTAAACATGGAAAAGTATAATTAATCTCTCTTCATTTATCACTTTTACACATTTATTTAAATCCAGGGATTACTGAAATTTGACTAACTATGTAATGCGATAATGAAAAGTCTGAGAAAGTAAAAGTGTGTGTGAGAGAGAGAAAGAGAGAGGAATAAAATTTAATGGGACGCCCAAAGATCACATTCATTGTTTGAGCAATATTGTTTATAGAAGATCAGAGTTGCCAGCAACCTTTTCTTAGTTGTCCATCATTATGTCAATCCCAGATCCATATTTGATCATAAGAACATCTTTATTACACAATAGTATCTATGAAACAAAAATTAGTATGACCTCAAAAATAAGATATACAAATGTTACTTCGTAACTGATTGATTTCATTATTTACTTATCTAATGGTTTCATCATTCTACTTTTCTCGTTCCCTTAGCAAGCGTAGAGAACATACTCAATTTTCTTATCATCTCCTACATTAACTTTTTGTATAATAAAATGACAAGTACGAACACCAAAAAGATGCAAGGTCTAAGTTAAAAGAAAACATTTTGATCAAAGATGGCACACAAATGGTAGTGAGACGCTAATAGAAACATTCTTATCAAACATTGTGGTGTTATTTTATGTCCCTCCACCCTGTTTTCTCATGCTTAGTTGAGTCACTTCTTGTTGTCAATAAAACAACTATTGTTGGAGCACTAAAAGTAGCATGGGAGTTGTGTTGCGTAGCTGCATGACGTGGACTTTTTTGTTTGATAATTGTCATGGTTTTCTGTTGGAATTGAAGAGAGAAAAGAAAAAACCTATGCAAGACATGTTATGATAGAATTTGAAATTATTCAGTTAAATCTTTGGAATTTAATAATTACCTTGACCTCTTTTGGTTGTGATACTTTTTGATGTTAGAGAATAGAAAATGATAGAGAAGATGCAATATTGGTTCTTCCAGTGCATCAGTGATTTTAGTTTAAAGATGGGTGTCGACCTCCTGACACTCATGGAGTGAGTTGTATACTAACGATGATGAGGTATATTGAGTAAGATAGCTGACCGCACATAGTGTTAAATATATGGCTGCTGTAGTAATCATTTATTTAGCATGGGTTAAGCCCAATGTAGTGTAGCAAGTACATGTGAGAAAAGTAGTTTTGTCTCTAGTGTAAATGACAAAGAAGTTTTATCTCATATTGCTCACTCCTAGAACTTTTTTGGTCCTTATATGTAGGATCACATGGGGTACTAATATCCAAGGGATCCTAGGAGGGAGGTATGGTCACCTCCTTGGTGGGTGGGGTTACCACATCACAACGCACATACGTGTGCCATGCCTCGCCTCGCCGGGCACGGGCACAAGCTCGGGCTCGGGCTTGTGGATTGTGTCTTCCGACTTCTTTTTTCACTAGGATACAACTAAGTAATTAATTACTCGTGTAATTAATTGGTTCTTTCCATTCCTAATCCTAACTGGAAAGTGTTTCTCTTTTGCGGGTTTTATTATGTAATGTGTGCAAGAGAGACCAAGTGTTTGTGTCTTACTGGGAATAGGAATAAGGGACGTGCATGGCTACATATACACCTCTGGTCCTTAGGGTTAAACACACAACAAATGAACTTCATCCGCCGTTTTCACGTGTGTTTTGAGAGCCCTAATCTAGAGAGCGAGAGCCTTCATTCCAGAGTTGTTTCATGGAGTTCATCTCTTGTGCGAAGCGAGGCTTCTTTCTCCTTCCCGTCACCTAGACGTGATTGTCAGGCGGAGGTTCCTGTGGACGTTGTGCTACATTGGGGGTAGTGCAATGAGACGACGTCAAGCGTGAGCGAGACGTGTCTGTTCTAGGTTCGTGCCAGATCGAGACTGGGAGAACGGTGTCTATCTGCGAGGATTGTCGGGAACTGATTTCTTTAAGTATCACGTTCATTTCTCAACGAACGATCTGGTTTGTGATATTTGGAAAATGGGAGAACCCGATTGGTTAGTGGCAATGTTGTAATAGTTTAAACTATTTGCTCTTTTTATAGTAGTGTGTGCTTGTCTATATTAATATATATATATATATATATATATATATATATATATTTGTGTGTGTGAATATATATATATATATATATATATATATATATGAAAAAATATATATATATGTGTGTGAATATATATATATATATATATAGAGAGAGAGAGAGTCAGGCTAGTGTACACTCGAGTGTACCGGAGGCACCGTACACCTTATTCATTTTTAAAGATGTGACAGCTTTTTGAAAAATCTAAACTGTTGATCTTCTTAAATATCTTAAGAACATACTTTATAATAAATTTCAGCCCATTTGGACACTTATAGGTTGTGCATCTAAAGGAGGTAAAAATCATGCATTTCTAATTAGTTTTGTGCATTGATTTTTTTTGTCCTTAGAATAGTGACTTATGGTCATCCAAATGAGCTCAAATCTTGTAAGTGGCCTGTTATTATGGTAACCATGAAGATTAATGGAATAGATTTTGAAAAACCATGGTCTAGATAGGCAAACACCATTGGGGTGGGGGTGTACAACATGATCTACACACTCGAGTATATTCTAGCCTGACTCTCTCTCTCTCTCTCTCTCTCTCTCTCTCTCTCTCTATATATATATATATATATATATATATATATATATATATACATACAAATGTGAGGATGTACCTTGCTTACGGTGTAACATGTAGTAGATCCCACACATGGAGTGATGTTTGTGCAATAAATGCTTTTTTTATAGTCAACAATACTTTCCTACTCGTCGTTTCTCATTAGTTCTTTACGAAGTTGCTTGCTTGTGCTTTCGTTGGCAATGCTAAGCCAACATGGGGAAGAGAATAAAAAGATGGAGACTGATAAGGAGGAAGTGTGGTTGGTTTAGACTTGATAGGGGTGGATCAAAGCAAGGAGAGTGTGACACCTCATCATGCTAAATGAGATTACTAAAAACACAAAACACGATCAACTACTATTTAATCACATAGTCAAAAATGTGAAACAATTAAAATCGATTCCAACAATGTAAATAAACTCTAGAACATTTACAAAAGGTTCATAATTCCATTCTCATATATTGTAACAAGTATTTACATATGGGTCCAAAGACCTCAGTCACATCCTGCATACAAAAGATATTTCACATGTACATGCCATATATTTACAAACATTGGCATATGACCAAAATCTCGTATCGATACAACTATATCATCTAGAAAACACATCCCACACCAGGACCTGAGAGTACAAGGATGACACTAGGACTCTACAACTAACATATATAATTAACATCTACAACTAACCAACCTTTTGAATTTATTGATCACCAGGTTGCTTCTCTTCCACAACACGACCTCAACCTCATTGCCCGCGACCACCTAAAAAAATTTGTGGTGACCCATAGGTGAGACCCAGTCCCAGTGAGAGATATAACTCTCTCCAACTTATATTGATCATAAAATATTGATTAACAATAAATTCATTGAGCAGTTAGAGTATTGAATAAGCAATATGAACAGACTGAACAGTTTAATCATACTAAGCAGTTAAGCAAATAAGTTGTAGCATCAAGTAGAATTACACAATTTTCATAAGTCTACATCATGTAAGAACTATGTAATGTAAAGATAAGACAAGGGTTAATCAACCAATGTGATACGTTTAAACCCTAGCAATTATACTACATGGCTAGTATTATATCTTTTATTATTATGTCATGGGGAGTTTGATTCGTATCACTCAAAATCCAACTGACCACTGCGAAGTGCTATTCAGTTCCGTATAAGATCTAGGAGTGTCGATATCCTAAGATCTCTTCCCCTCAGTCAGTATGAGTAAACTGCAGTAACATACCAGTCAAAATGCCAACAATGACATATAGTCAACTGATAACAACTAGTCCGTACTTCGTACAAGTTACGACACTAGAAAATAGGGTAAATAAAAACCTCTAATCTGAGGTACAACCACAGCTGTCCTCAATCACATCAAATTTCTGAGGCATGACCATAACCATCCTCCATAACCTGCAATTGTGGATGACAAAGATATATCCTCAACATGCCACCCCCACATACTCAACCGTATGCGCTCTGAGTTTCTCTTGGGAATACTCATTTCACCATCTAGTAAGTTCTGACACTGAACATGGCTCTACAACACAGGGCTCTACATGATTAAGGTTACACTTGATTAATTACAGCCAATTGAATGCATTAAGGCCTTATCATACAAGTGGACATTCAAACCCTAATTATTTTCTAACAATAATACTTGTAAAATGACTTCAAAGGATATAAAACATTTGAGATATAAATCTTAATCATATTACCACATACTATCATTCATTTCAAATTAATGGACCACACTTATCATCATACTATTTCAAGATACCGATAGCTTATCACAAGTTCAAGGGTTTTAACCCTTATTGGAACATAAAAAGGATTTCACCTCAATCATGGCTTCAAACATACCCAAAGGTCATTAAGACCATCACATTATTTATCGTAAGGTTATCATCATCATTCCATTCCTTAAACAAGGCTCAAAAGATCATTAGCCCATATGTGTCCATAAATATTAACATGGCAAGGCACTGTGATATTGAAATAGTACTACAATGTGGTTTCAACACAAGAAGAGTGTAATTCATTATTACAATAATCATTCAAGAGGTCTGATTATAACCAATCAACATCATGTAATTAGATCAAGGTTATGTATAACAAGCTAGATCACATGGGAGTTACGCATCTACTTATTATAGTGATTTATCAAATATAACTATATAATGGCTAAGATAAGACTACCAATTAATGGTATTGAACAATTGAATTATCTTCACTAGGACCCACATATAATAACATGTGATTTATTCTAATCCATTGGATGTTAAAGAATCCAATATTATTCATTGGATCAAGTTCATTGTTCAAGGTTATCAATTGAAGTATAGGTCTAACCCTTATATCAATTTAACCAAGGAACCATTGGTTCAAGGTTTAGTCAAATCTACAATTACAATCCTAATTCATCATATATGGTGATGACCTGATCCACCATTAATTGTGAACATTAGGTCACCATTGGTTGCTAGATCAGTAATACATTCAGTTAACACCATCAAATATTAAGCCATTATCATCATTGATTGATAACATCGTTAGAAAACTTAGTCGATGATAATTAAATGTCTAATTGAGTCAAAACCTGACCTAAGGTGGTGACCATAGGTTGTCACCATAAATTTGACACCCTTGATCACGAACATCAGTTTCCAAGATAGCAACACTATTGGTTGTTGAATGGTATGACAATTAGTTATGTGATAGGGAAGGAAATAGCTTAAAAACCCTAATTTGAACCATCATTTGTTTTGTACATAGAACCATAAGTTGTTGCTATCACCCTGTCCCAGATCATGTTACACCTTAGAAAGGTTGTACACATGTTTACAAGTTCATATAGAACTGGAACATAATAAGGAACACCATAAAAATTCGTAATTCTAAACAAGCATGGTTTCTCTATGCTTAGATCATCACATTCAAGCATAAACATGAACTAACAAGCTTCTAGTAAGCAATATAAGTGAAGAATGTTATATAACTCACCTCTATAGAGTAGGTTAGATCCCAAACAGCAAGAAGCTAGAGCAAATAGGGCAAGGAAACCTTGAATTCAGATCTGAACTTGGCCAACTATGCAATTCTCTCCACAAACAAGCAAAACCCTAGAAAAGAATCAAGAAGGAAGGATTTTTGAGTTCTAGGGCCACTTTCACCATGGAAAAGCATGGTTCAGACCTGGAGAGATGTAGGAGGAAGATGAGAAAAGACATAAATGGAGTAAACAAGGAAAAACTTACACTTTTAGATCAATATCACTAGGAGAAAGCTTTGTAGACCCAAAAAGCAATTCAATTGCAACCCTAGAATTTTTTTCCAAGAAAATCCCCACTTTCTTCTTCCTTGGGCAGAAAGTTTCGCAGCTGAACAGAGGGAGAACGAATCTGGGAGAAGGATAGAGGTGGTGGAGAAAAAGTGGCTCGTTTTGGTGCTTGGGGATAAGTATATGTCACTTTAATATTAAGAAAAAGAAAAAGTTGAAATTCTAGTATATATCCAACTGTCCATGGCTTTAAATTATTAAGAATATATAAGCACACTCACAAGAAGCTCTTCCACCATCCCTATAGACCTTCTTAGCTTTCCTTTGTTGAAATTCCCAGCCAATCACATAATTCCTTAGTTGATAGCTACTAAAGGTAGCTCATCCACGAAGGGGAAAACCCTAAAATACCCTTGATGAAAACACCTTCAAACTATCACTCAACTAGGAGCCCCATGGCTCAAAAATCTCAAGAATGATAATATAACATCTAAGGAACATGATTTTTGTAACAAATTGAAAAAAAACCCCATCAATTGGGTAAATTGTAGAGAAGTCCAAAATGTACAGAAAATTGCATAACTTGTTCAAACAGTGTCCAAATTGGACCAAATTTGAAACTTAAGCTTTTATTATGATTTAAAAACATATAAAAAGGTTATATTAGGTTTATAAGCATTCAATTATGGTAATTAAGCTCATTCAATTCATTAAGCAAGTTCAGGGGCCTTACAACTATAAACCCCTAACAAGGATTTCACCACAAAATCCTACGCAAAAAGAGATGGGTATTTTATACGCATATCATTCTCTAGTTCCCATGTGGCTTCCTCTATGCCATGGTGATTCCACAAAACTTTCACTAGTATTATATCTTTTCTCTTCAGCTTTTTCACCCTTCTATCTAGGAGCAGTACAGGACCCTTAACATAAGAGATATCCTCATCTAACTTAAACACTACTCGTTGGATTGTCTGGTCAGTATCTGGATGGCATTTCCTCAACATAGAGATGTGAAAGACAATATGCACTCTATGTATCTCTGGTGGTAGCTCCAACTTATATGCCACCTTTCCAATACGAGCTAGGACAGGGTATGGTCCCATAAATCTAGGAGCCAACTTACCCTTCTTTCCAAACCTCAACACACCTTTCCAAGGAGAAACCTTAAGATATACTCTATCTCCCACTTAGAACTCAAGTGGTCTGTTTCGGTTATCTGCATAAGATTTCTACCTATCCTGGGCTGCTTTCAACTATTGTTGTATCACTTTAATCTTTTTTGTAGTATGTTGTACTAGCTCAGTACCCAAAAGTTGATATTCACCTGTCTCATACCAACAAAGAGGAAACCAACATCGTCTCCCATATAGAGCCTCATAAGGATCCATATCTATGCTTCTTTGATAGCTATTGTTGTACGCAAACTCTATCAGAGTCAGATGTACATCCCAACTACCAAGAAATTGCAGCACACATGCCCTCAAGAGATCCTCTAAAGTCTGAATAGTCCTTTTAGACTGGCCATCAGTTTGCGGATGAAAAGTTGTGTTGAATATCATCTGTGTTCCGATTGCTGAATGTAGACGCTCCCAAAAATGACCTGTAAACTGTGGACCTCTGTTAGAAACTACAGTCACTGGAATGCCATACAGACGGACTATCTCATCAACATATATTTTTGCCATTTTCTGTGTTGTAAATGTCATCTTAACTGGCATAAAATGAGCTGACTTAGTCAATCTGTCTATTGTCACCCATATGGAATCATGACCCTTGGCTATCCTAGGAAGACCAACCACAAAGTCAATAGTAATATGATCCCATTTACACTATGGTATTGGCAAGGGTTGTAATGTCCATGTAGGTTTTTGGTGCTCAGCCTTCTTAATGACAAACTCAACATTTGGCAATGAAATCTGCCACATCATGATTTAGACCAGGCCACCAATACATGTCTTTTAAGTTTTAGTACACCTTGGTACTTCCAGGATGCATTGCATACATGGAGTAGTGAGCCTCCTCAAGTACCATCTTCCTCAACCCATCAACATCAAGAATTACTATCCTATTATGGTAAGAAACTATACCACCATCTGCCTTGTGAAAGCCATCATACTTTTCATTACCAATCCCTGATCGGATATTCTGTATCACAGTATCATTTTATTGTGCATCATCAATCTGCTGTCTCAAGGTATGTTTCACTTGTAAATGTGCCAACAATCATGCCAACAAATAAACTTCTAGATGTACATTCATCTGGCGAAGAGACACTACCATTTCTCTCTTATGGCACATCAAGGAATTTAATTATGCATTATCTACCATTGATGATGAAGATGAGTTTCTACTCAATGCATCAGCCACCACATGAGCTTTCCCTGGATGGCAGTCTATTATGGAATCATAATCCTTTACCTCATATTCAGCTCCTGTTTTGAGAAGATATACTGTAAATTCTCGTGGTCAGTGAAGATCTGACACTTTTCTCCATAAAGATAGTGTCTCCAGATCTTTAAGGAATGGACCATCGTTCCAAGCTCCAGATCATGTGTTGGGTAATTCTCTACATGTTTCTTAAGTTGTCGTGAAGCAAAGTAAATCACATTTTTATCATGCATCAACACACATCCCAACCCATTCTTTGAAGCATCACAAAAGACAATATAGCCTTTTCCTTACTCTGGCAGTACTAACACTAGTGCACTAGTCAACTTTTCTGTCAAAAGATGGAAAGAACATTGACACTTGTCAATCCAAGAAAAAGGAACATCCTTCCTGGTTAACTTAGTTAGGGGTAACGCTATAGAACTGAAGTCTTTGATAAACCTCCTATAGTAACCTACCAGACCTAGGAAACTACGGATCTCTATCGGTGTCTTTGGTTGTTCCCATTCTAGTACATATTCCACTTTCTTGGGATCAACACATGCCTTTTGCAGATATAACATGGCCCAGAAAAGACACTTCAGATAACCAGAATTCACACTTGCTGAACTTAGCATATAGTTGGTGCTGCCTCAATAAAGTCAATGTCTGGTGAAGGTGTTTCTCATGTTGTTGACTATCCTTGGAATATATCAGGATATCATCTATGAACAAAACCACACACTAATCAAGATAAAGTCTAAACACCCTATTCATCAGATCCATTAAAGCTACAAGTGCATTGGTTAGCCCAAACGACATAACCACAAACTCATAATGACCATACCTTGTCCTAAAAGATGACTTGGGTATGTCATCAGCCTTAATTCACAACTGATGGTAACCTGACCTCAAGTCTATCTTTGAAAACACGGTGGCACCTCTCAACTGATCAAAAAGATCATCAATCCTAGGCAAAGGATACTTATTCTTTATTGTCACCTTGTTCAACTATCTGTAGTCTATACACAACCTCATTGAACCATCCTTCTTTTAATAAACAACACGGGAGCACCCCAAGGGGACGTGCTTGGCCTAATAAAACCCTTCTCTAACAGTTCTTGTAATTGTTTCTTTAACTCCTGCATTTCTGCTGGTGCCATTCTGTATGCTGACTGTGCTATGGGTTTTGTTCCAGGAACAAGATTGATCTCAAACTCAATCTCTCTAGGAGGGGGAATGCTTGGAAATTCCTTAGGAAATACATCCTCAAGTTCTACCACTGGTAACTCATGGATACTAGGACCTACTGCCTTAGTAACCACAACATGAGCTAAGAAAGCCTCACATCCTTGCCTCATCAACCGCTCAGATGTCATGGCTGACATCAAACATGTAGGAAGAATCTTTCTATCGCCCTGAAAAACCCATTGTACATCTCCATCATGGAACGTCACCACCTTAGTACTACAAACCAAATACCTTATATTTTTCCAAGGTATCCATTCCAAGGATTACATCAAAACCATGCATGTCAAGTAGCAGAAGATCCACTTGAATGTTGTGTCCAGAAAAAGAAAGAACACAAGAAGGGCACACTTCCCACAAATCGACAGAATCAAGCAAAGGAGTCTCCAGTCGTAGGATACCAGATCTAAGACTAGCACGTAGATAACAACTATCTATCACCTCTCTAGTGATAAAAGAGTGTGTTGCACCTGGGTCTACAAACACAGATACGAAAGAAGAAGCAAACATATCAGAATGAAATAACTCCATCTGACCTGTCATGACTTGTGGATTGACCACTGCTTCCAGTTCGGTCATGGCATAGAACCTAGCTGTCACCTGATTCCGTCCACGTCCTTTGCTCACTTGTCCTGAGGATCCTGCATGGGATGCCTGACCACATCCTCTGCCACTGCCACTACTAAATTTTCATTATTGTGGACCTTGTTGACTATGCCTTGGCTTCTGAGTCACCTCCCCATCTTTCATAGGGCAATAAGGTCTTGTATGCCCCACTTTCCCACACTTGTAACATGTTCTGGTGTCCTGAAATGGCCTAAATGTCCCTATCACTAAAAGTGATGAGGTACTGCAAGCTCCTGTTGGTGGAAAATTATGACCTCTACCCTAACTCGGGGTCCACTGTGATGGTGCATGTGATCTTGGTTCAGTGAAGGTGGACCTTGGTTGTGACGGTGATGGAAAAAACATTGGCTTCTTAAAGACTCTAGATGATTGCCCTTGAAACTGCATAGGTCGATTCTTAGCATTAGCTTCATGCTTCTCTATGGCACCTCTCAATCCTCCTATCAGATTCCACAATGGTGGAAAACCTTTCCCTGTTCTTCAAGGATGATGTTGTAGTAGTCAACTCCGTACTTAGACCCTTCTCAAATCTCCAGATCCTTTCCTTGTCTGTTGCTTCCATGTGCGGGCATAACCTTAGGAGTTCCATAAACTTTGATACATACTCATTGATTGTCATAGCTCCCTGACGAATCTTCTCAAAATGAGAGATTTTCTCATCTAGGTAGGTCTCTGGAAAATATCGACTAACAAATTCCCTCCAAAACTCCTCCCATCCTGTCACAACTCCTGGCCTCTTCTCCTCTTCTATGGCCCACCAGTGGCCAGCACTACCCTTCAACAAGTACACTGCATGCTTAACTTTGTCTTCTTCAGTAATGTTTTGAATTTTAAAAGTCTTTTCCAACTCAGTCAACCACATGTCAGCATCTGCTGGATCAGGAGTACCTGCATATTCAATTGCCCCAACACATCTAAGACGTTCAAATGTCTTCTCAACACCTTGGGACTCGACATTGGAAGCAGTTCCCTAGCTTGAGGTGTTGGCGCTCTGTCAGCAATATGTGTAATTGTGGCCATCATCTGTCTAAACATATGCTGAAATTCAAGATTGGCCATCATTGTTGGGTCTAGATGAGGCATTGTGGGTTGCTCTGTCCCTGCTTCTAGCACTCTCTCATCACATGCTTGCCTCCCTGCACCTCCTCCTGGAGCAACATAGCTACTCTCAATGTGTTCTTCATGTCCTCCAAACATATCTACAGAAGCATAAACTATCATCAAATATGTTGGATACATAAGAACAGACTCAAACCTACGTCCTATGTCTTTGTAGACTCAGTAAACCTAGAGCTCTGATACCAACTTAACTGTGACACCTCATCATGCTAAACGAGATTACTCAAAACACAAAACACGATCAAATACTAATTAATCACATAGTCAAAATTGTGAAACAATTAAAACCGATTCCAACAATGTAAATAAACTCTAGAAAATTTACAAAAGGTCCATCATTCCATTCTCATATATTATAACCAGTATTTACATATGGGTGCAAAGATCTCCGTCACATCCTGCATACAAAATATATTTCACATGTACATGCCATATATTTACAAACATTGGCATACGACCAAAATCTCGTGTCGATACAAGTATATCATCCAGAAAAGACATCCCATACCAGGACGTGAGAGTACATGGATGACACTAGGGCTCTACTACTAACATATATAACTAACATCTACAACTAACCAACCTTCTAAATCTATTGATCACCTGGTTGGTTCTCTTCCATAGCATGACCTCGACCTCATTGCCGGCGACCACCTAAAAAAAATGTGGTGACCCATGGGTGAGACCCAGTCCCAATGAGAGATATAACTCTCTCCAACTTATATTGATCATAACATATTAATTAACAGTAAATTCATTGACTAGTTAGAGTATTGAATAAGCAATATGAAAAGACTGAACAGTTTAAGCATACTAAGAAATTAAGCTAATAACTTGTAGCATCAAGTAGAATTATACAATTTTCATAAGTCTACATCATGTAAGAACTATTTAATGTAAAGACAAGACAAGGGTTAATCATCCAATGTGATACATATTAAACCATAGAAATTATACTACATGGCTGGTATTATATCTTTTATTATTATGCCCTGGGGAGTTTGAGTCGTACCACTAAAAGTCCAACTGACCACTGCGAAGTGCTATTCAGTTATGTATAAGATCTAGGAGTGTCGGTATCCTAAGATCTCTTCCCCTCGGTCATTACGAGTAAACTGCAGTGGCATACTAGTCAAACTACCAACAGTGACATATAGTCAATTGATAACAACTAGTTCGTACTTGGTACAAGTTACTACACTAGAAAATAGGATAAACAAAAGGCTCTAATCCGAGGTACAACCGCAACTGTCCTCAATTACATCAAATGTTTGAGGCATGACCATAGCCTTCCTCCATAACCTGCAATTGTGGATGACAAGGATATATCCTCAACTTGTCACCCCCACATAGTCAATAGTATGTGTTCCAAGTTTCCCTTGGGAATACTCGTTTCACCATCCAGTAAGTTCTAACACTGAAGATGGCTCTACGGCACAGGGTTCTACATGATTAAGGTTACACTTGATTAATTACTCCCAATTGAATGCATTAAGGCATTATCATAGAAGTGGACATTCAAAGTCTAATTATTTTCTAACAAGAATATATGTATAATGAATTCAAAGTATATAAAATATTTGAGATATAAATCTTAATCACATTACCACATCCTATCATTCATTGCAAATTAATGGACCACACTTATCATCTTACTATTTCAAGATACCAATATCTTATCACAAGGTTCAGGGTTTCAACCCTTATTGGAACATAAAGAGGATTTCACCTCAATCATGGCTTCAAACATGCCCAAAGGTCATTAAGACCATCAAATTATTTATAGTATGGTTATCATCATCATTCCATGCCTTAAATAAGGCTCAAAAGATCATTAGTACATATGTGTCCATAAATATTAACATGGCAAGGCACTATGATATTGAAATAGTACTAAAATGTGGTTTCAACACAAGAAGAGTGTAATTCATTATTACATTAATCATTCAAGAGGTCTGATTATAACTAGTCAACATCATAAAATTACATCAAGGTTAGGTACAACAAGCTAGATCACATGTGAGTTACACATCTACTTATTATAGTGATTTTTCAAATATAACTATATAATGGAAAAGACAAGACTACCAATTAATGGTATTAAACAATTGAATTATCCTCAATAGGACCCACATATAATAACATGTGATTTATTATAATCCATTAGATGTTAAAGAATTCAATATTATTCATTGGATCAAGTTCATTGTTCAAGGTTATCAATTGAAGTATATGTCTAACCCTTAGATCAATTTAACCAAGGAACCATTGGTTCAAGGTTTAGTCAAATCTACAATTACATTACTAATTCATCATATATGGTGATGACCTGATCCACCATTAATTGTGATCATTAGGTCACCATTGGTTTCTAGATCAGTAATACATTCATTTAACACCATCAAATATTAAGCCATTATCATCATCGATTGATAACATCATTAGAATACTTAGTGGATGATAACTAAATGTCTAATTGAGTCAAAACCTGACCTAAGGCGGTGACCATAGGTTGTCACCATAAATTTGACACCCTTGATCACGAACATCAGTTGCCAAGATAGAAACACTATTGGTTGTTGAATGGTATGACAATTAGTTATGTGATGGGGAAGGAAATAGCTTAAAAACCCTAATTTGAACCATCATTTATTTTGTACATAGCATGATAAGTTGTTTCTATCAACCTGTCTCAGATCATTTTACACCTTAGAAAGTCTGTACACATGTTTACAATTTCATATAGAACTGGAACATAACAAGGAACACCATAAAAATTCATAATTCTAAACAAGCATGGTGTCTCTATGCTTAGATCATCACATTCAAGCATAAACATGAACTAACAAGCTTCTAGTAAGCAATATAAGTGAAGAATGTTATATAACTCACCTCTATAGAGTAGGTCAGATCCCAAACAGAAAGAATCTCTAGCAAATAGGGCAAGGAAACCTTGAATTCAGATCTGAACTTGGCCAACTATGCAATTCTCTCCAAAAACAAGCAAAACCCTAGAAAAGAAACAAGAAGGAAGGATATTTGAGTTCTAGGGCCACTTTCACCATGGAAAAGCATGGTTACTCCTAGAGTGATGTAGGAGGAATAAGATCAAAGAAATAAATAGAGTAAATAAGGAAAAACTTACACTTTTAGGTCAATATCACTAGGAGGAAGCTTTTTAGACCCAAAAACCAATTCAATTGCAACCCTAGAATTTTTTTCCAAGAAAATCCCCACTTTATTCTTCCTTGGGCAGCACAATTTACAGATGAACATAGGTAGAACGAAGATGGGAGAAGGAGAGAGTTGGTGGAGAGAAAGTGGCTCATTTTGGTACTTGGGGATAAGTATATGACACTTTAATATTAAGAAAAAGAAAAAGTTGAAATTCTAGTATATATCCAAGTGTCCATGGCTTCAAATTATTAAGAATATTTAAGCACGCACACCAGAAGTCTCCCACCATCCCTCTAGACCTACTTAGCTTTCCTTTGTCGAAATTCCCATCCAATCACATAATTCCTTAGTTGATAGCTACTAAAGGTAGCTCATCAATGAAGAGGAAAATCCTAAAATACCCTTGATGAAAACACCTTCAAACCATGGCTCAACTAGGAGCCCCATGGCTCAAAAATATCAAGAATGATAATATAACATCTAAGGAACATAATGTATGTGACAAATTGCAAAGAAAACCCCTCAATTGGGTAAATTGCAGAAAAGTCCAAAATGTACAGAAAATTGCATAACTTGTTCAAACAATGTCCAAATTGGACCAAATTTGAAACTTAAGCTTGTATTATGATTTCAAAACATATCAAAAGGTTATATTAGGATTATAAGTATTCAATTATGGTAATTAAGCTCATTCAACGCATTAAGCAAGTTTAGGGGCCTTATAGAGAGAGTGGAGGAGACAATTGGGATAAATTCCAAGAACAAGTTGAGTTGACATGGAGATCGTGCGTAGGGAAAACCGATCATTAGATAAAAATACAAGCCTCCATTCTTTTCTATTTTTCAATGCGATGAGAGAATTGAAGAGGTTGTATCATTTTCAAATTACATCCATCTGATTGGCTAGGAGATTTTGTATGTGGAGAAAGCGGCACTGTTGTAATGTTTTTAAAAACATTCCCATTTTTATAGTAGTATAGATATATATATAAATTTATATTTATATGTGTGTACGTACATGGAAAGGGTTTTCCATTGCATTAGCTTTTGTCTATGGGATGTGAAATACAAAGTTCAACTTTAATATAATTAGAATTTAAGTAACTAGTTAGGAGACTAAGGAGTTTGTTGTAAAGTTTTTTTTTTCCTTTTTATAGTGAATCACTAGTTCTATCCTTTTCACATCTATGTCCAACTGGTTGGACCATATTTCTGACCAGTTCCACTAGAAAAGAAGAGAAATTTAATTTTAGGCTTTTGGACTGATCAAGCAATGGTTCACTAGTTCATGCAATCTGACCGACTGATTTGATCCAGTTCTAAAAACATTGTTTGATTCAATTAACATGGAGCAATATATATTAAGTGAATCAACAATGACTTATTATGTCTTTATAATTGAATGCATCTGCCATATGTAGTGAACACGACTAAATAATACTCAGTAGTCAAGGCCTCTAATTGAATTTTTTATCCGTATGTGAAGATAATTTAGGTTGTACCATTAAAATTGATGACACCATATGGTAATAATAACCATAATTAATAGATAGAATATTTATTCTCTAAGTTTTTTTTTAAATTGAGCCTTACTTGATTTACCCCTCACTATAAATCTTCTCTATGTTACAATTGATCCATATAACTTAAAATATGACCAAACCATACTCATATAACTATAATACTTTTGTAGACGGTTAGTGACTTGGCATGGTAGAGAGGAAGTTGTAACCTCGATAATTCTTTCTTCTATTTGTAAAAGGATGTTACAGAATTAGAAAGAGAGATATTGGAACTATGATGTACAAAATGAAAGTTCAAAGTAATGGAGTTCATTATATATATTAAAGTATAAATACTCTATACCCATATATTCTTTCAAACAAAATAAATTCAATGTTTGTAAGTATTTGTTATTTATACTTCGTTGTATGTCATTTTCATCATGCTTAATTAATATTGCACAAGGGAGAAGTACTCGATTGACATTTATGTAAGTGATTGCTCACTTCATAAACAATGTATTCTATATGAATTTGGTACTTCAGATAAAATATAAGTTTTTAAATATTTTGAACAATAACAAATATTAAAGATTTGTATAGTGTATCATTTACAAGTGCAAGAGGAGGCTAGGTGAAGATGATGCCATTTCTTGATAGACTTAGTTAATGCATCAATCTTCCATGCATCTAACATAACTTTCCAGTCTACCTCATTAACATTTTCTCTTCCTATATCTCTTCATAGCTCAAAAACTCCTATAGTTTATAGGAAATAATGTTTTCTCTTTCCAAGTATGCATCTCTTATTGGAAGAATCATAGAAGGAGTAGGTACACCTCATGACATGGGAGATAGATAAGTTGTCATAGGAGTGGTGGGATATAAACACATCATGGAAGGTGAGGTGGGGTTAGATGGGAAAGAGTCATGGGGAGAGAAGGGAGAGGGGCACAAACACCATGGAGTTGTTTGCAATTTTTTTCTAATTAAAGTGGACAACAATTATGGTAAGTACCCCTTTTTTATGATAGTGATATTGGACAAAAAGTTTAAAATGTTTCAAGACTAATCAACTTGAGTGGTTGTTCAAGATGAGACATCACAATGGTTATATTCCAATTTATTACAAAGAGATCTCAAGTTCATGACCGGGCGACATCATAAACAAAATTGGTAAGATTTTATTAAAAAAATTTACAAAATCGTTTCTTCTTTTCCAACTACTTAAGCATCAAGAAAAAGTGTTGTATAACTTTTAGTAATTATGTGTCTACACTGATAAGAAAAAATAAAAGAGGTAGTACAAATGTATCAATAGATCAGGTGAGGACCATTTGCTCATCTAACAAAAGAGTTCAGTCATACATAATTTCTTAAAAATATCTTATAGCAGTCATGGACACATTCCAAAAAAAAGAACATAAAAAGTGGAAAAATAACAACAAAAGAGAACAATTGAGTATAAGTGTCAAAATATTCATATACACAAGGCAAAGTTCAACAATGTTAAGAATACAAGTCATATATCTATTATGATCAAAGTAGTCAATATTTTTAAACCAAAGGTAGATCATATACATATGCATAAAAAGTGTAACTCACCAAGAAACAAAGATGAAGTTATTTTTTTGACAACAAAATATAGTAAAATGTCTCTTTGGTTCAACTTCCATTAGTAAAATTGACATGTATAAGGAGTATGAGGCCTTGTCATTTCAATCAAAGAATATATTATAAAGAAAATAGATAAGTGGACTATGTGTAGTAGCGAACAATCACATTTTATACATATAGGAAAACAATATTATCTAAAAGAGGTTGTTTGTGACATTTTTGAAACATGGATACGATATACATCCTATTACGAATTCAAAATTTAAATATTATGTATTTTAGAAAACATTTTTATGATAAAATGATACAAACACTATAACTATTTTGTATTTTTACTTGTGTATCATTTATGCATAATCTAGATATAACTCAACCATCTCATAGTCTTTTTCATCACATAATTCTATCATTTGATGTTAGTTTTATTAGTATATCATTTGATCATCATCACCTACTATCTTATTTGATGCATCTACAAAAGATTTTCCTCATTTATGTTATGTTGATTCAAAATTGAAACCTTTTCTTGACCTCCCATGACATGTCCCAAAAGTTGCATCATTGACAAGAAGTGATTTCAATAATCTCTTATTTCCTTCACACCCTTATATGTGATTTTTTACTCTAATTTGTCTTGTTGTAACCAGGGAGGTAGAGAATATGTTTTGAGTATTATAAACAAGACATATAGCCTTTATATAGGATATCAATGGATTCCAATATCCATTTACATAATTTGGGACAAATCCCGAACTTTCCAATACAAGAGTATAGAGAATCATATATACCAAACTTTCCCCCCTCAAACTGGTGCATAGATATCATAGGCACCCAGTTTGTTACATAAAATTTTAGCCCAACATCCATTGAAGGGTTTATTAAATAGATATGCATGTTGATTTTCTAAGAAGATTGGTATGAGTTTAATTAACTTATCTTCAAGCTTTGATCTGATGAAGTGACAATCGACTTCTATATGTTTTGTATGCTAAACAAAGACGGGATTAGATGCTATGTGAACTGCAACTCAATTTTTGCACTACAATTCCATGGATTGAGATTGTGGAACTCTCAATTCTTCTATGAGGTACCTAATCCATATAAGTTCACTAGTAACATGAGCCATAACCTGATATTCTAATTCAACACTTGAGCAAGAAGTGGCATTTTGCTTCTTGTTATTCTAGGAGACTAGGTTACCTCCTAGACAAACACAAGATCAAGTCACAGATCGTCGATCAATGATAGAGTCTGCCCAATTGGTATAAGAAAAACCATGCTCCTTTAGGTGTCCATGGATAGTGTAGAGAAGAGATTTCCCAAGGGACCATTGAGATAATAGAGGGTGTGAAAATAATACCACCTTATTGACTAATATGCAGTTTCTCCCTGATTTGACTAACCAAACTTGTAGCAACTAAGATGTCTAGCTGAGTAATTGTGAGATAATTCAGTTTTCAATCCTGTCATGTGCATTGTCCATGATCAACAAGAGGTTCCCCATGATCTTTATACAATTTAATTTAAAATGCATAGGGTATTCTGTAGGTTTTGTTCCCAACATGTTTGTTTCTATAAAGAGATCTAGTATATACTTGCATCGAGAGATGATAATTTTATCTTTGGAACTTTCCACCTCAATACCAAGGAAATATTTGAGAGTGACAAGATCTATGGTCCAAAATTTGCCTTGAAGAAATTATTTTAGACAAACATTTTTTTGGTAACAATGTCATCCACATAAATGACTAGAAGGGTATAACCAGAGGATCCATGCTAATATAAGATAGAATGGTCAGGTCTAGATCATTTTATGCCAAAGGCTTCAAAAGATTGACTAAATTTTTCAAACCACACTCAGGGTGATTATTTTAGCCCATACAAGGATTTTGAAGTAAACAAACGAGATGATACTTTCCATGAGAAATAAACCCAGGTGGTGTATCCATATATAAATATTCATAAAGGTCAGCATGACTGGAAGGCATTCCTTATATCTAGCTAATGTAATGGCCAAGATAAGTGAGTGACCAATGAGATGCATAGATGGTTTTTTTTTGGTTGAGGGTGAGCATGTTCTCATTGAAAGGTTGGGTGACATGGGTACTTCCTTTCATTATCATTTAGTTGTTGTTGGTGCACAGATGTAGAGCTAGATTTGAGGGAGAGTTGATGGTGGCATCCATGATATGGGTGGATGTTGTGTATATGACAGGGAAAAGCAGTGAAAGTATGTGATTTAAGATTAGTGGTGAACAAGAGTTATGAGATTTCTGAAGATGTATGAGACTAAGGGACTAAGAGTATGGATGAAATAGTTGAGGTTGTTTATATGGAGGCATCCAAATATACAAAATCTAAATATGAATATGGATTTTGACATTGTTAAGGGATGGTAAAGCATGAAAAGGGGACAAATGACACACATTGTTTGGAACCATAGTGGGAGAATGGTGATCACCATAAGAGCATTGATATCTATGTACTCTTATGTGCATTTAGGAATCAAGACGATTGTTGTGGAAATGACGTTGGTAGAGATGATATCATCCAGATGTCCTCCTGGGAGATAGATAGTGTAGATATGTAAATATGATGTGGGGTACTAGAAAACCACTATAGAGAGACAAAGATTTAGACAGAAAAGCAAAAGATCATATGCTATCTTGGGATACGCCATATCAGTGGAGGGTAACTTGGTGGCAAGAGTTTTGGGAAGATGGGTTGCCTTCCCATAGGAGGTCATGTTCATCCATGAACCTTGCAACCTACTACACAAGGTCAGGGGCATGTTGGCATTGGAGAGGGGAGGAATGTCTTACATTATGCATAGATGGTGGGAGGTATAGTTTTTTGGTTCATTAACAATACTAGTTTCTTTTTCCTAGTTCTTGGTGGTGGTGGTAGACCTTTTTTGGTGAGAGAGGTTGTATAGTGGGCTTTTGATGTCTTTTCCTACATGAGGAGGGTAGGATGAATACATGTTCTTCCTGGATTGATCCCTAAAAAAGATGTCATCTTGGTAATGGGAGAAAACATATCTAGGTAATCCTCCCTAAAAACTTGGGTGTATCAATCTGTGATGGATCTTACTTTCAAATGGCCAATAGTCCCATCTAAACCAACTTTAACTGAGTAAACCCATCTCCAACTAACTACTACTTTATCTAATTAGCGATCACTCGAGTCCTTGTGCCAATTTTAGACAAAGCAACCATCCCATCCTTCATATCTTGTTTCTGACCTGGGTGATTTAGTGCAACAAAGATACTATGATGTATAGGGACAATACATATGTTAGATTTAAATGCATCACATGAAGGATAAAAGCAATCACAAGACAAAAAACTACAAACATAATGGATAGTGAAAGAATGCTTCCCTTTTCTGAGAACAATAGGAAAATCATTGGAATTTGTATAACCTACAGAGATAGCAATGATTGGAGGAGGATTGAGGGATGTCCCTTCAATTTGTACCTATTCTGAGTTATGTAGAGAAATTCCATGAGTGGTAACTAGACCAATATATGGGTCACTAGAATTAGCTGATGAACATGGTGTATAATCAATGACAACTGAGAATGAATGGAAGTTTTCTAGATAAGTCTGAGAGGTTTCTATAAATATTCCAAAGTAGGGGGTTCCCTCAAATAATGTGACATCAACAAATACCAAAATACAATGTCTGGTAGGATTATAAAAATGGTACCCCATTTGAGTTTTGAAATATCCAAGGAAGACACACTATACTTCTCGAGAACTGAGATGGTAATGGTCATTATGATAATTCATGGACAAACTAACACCCAAAGATTTTTGAAGAAACACTATATAAATAGAGCAGTTAGGATAAAAAATATGAAATGGGACTTGGTTATGCAATATGGATGAAGCATTCAATTAATGAGGTAGGTAAATGCAAGGAATGCATCTTCCCAAAATAGTAGGGGACATTTATATAGTGAATCAAACTTCTTGACGTTTCAATAATAAGCCTATTTTTGTTATTCTTTTCCATTTTTTTGGGAAAGTGGGAACAAAAAGAGTAATGAATTATTTATTTTTTGTAAATAAATGAGGATAGTGCACAATTGAAGTACTAATTTGCAATTGTCGATTAAAACATGAATACATTGAAAGAATTGTGTTTCCATTTTAAGGCCAAAAAAATCACAATGGAGAAAAATCATGAACGATCTTCCATGATATCAACCATACATTTCTAGAGAATTCATCAATAAAAGTAAAAAAAATCAAAATTTAAGTTTTGAGTAGTCCCTAAAAGGTCCCCAAAATTTTGGGTCAACAATATGAAAGATAGAGTAAGCACACACAACATGTACAAATGGAAAAATAGTTCTATTGTTACAACCCCAATTTTTGGGTTCATCTGGTGAGAAATGTAATTTCTCATATTAAAGATAATTGAACAAAGAATGGTATAATTTGTTTTGAATATATGGATTTTGTTTACAATAGCCTTGATATTTGTGTTGTGGGCTTTATTGGCTATTGGGCCCAAATAACAAAGAAAATTCAATTAGTAATTGAATAATTGAATATTTGAAAAAAAGGGAAATATGGAAACCTCTAGATGGAACATCCAAAGAGGATTTCGTGCCTCTTGGGTTCCTTGGGTTCCAAGGAGTCCAAAGTTGCAAAGAAAAACAATAAGAAAAGAAAAGATTAATTAAGTATTTCTTTATTAAGAAAGAAATTAGAAAACAATGGTAAAAGGTGGAAAACAAGTGAAAGGAGGTATAATTGAGTATCCTTTGTGGAATTTTGTATTCCAAGGATTCCTAATGGTAAAAGGAATACTAATGAGGAAAATAAAATAGAAATAAAGAGAAATCCTCAAAAAGAAATATTTTAATAAGAAATACACATGATAATGAAGAATAATGCATTTAGATGCATCTAGAAGGGTAATGAGTATCCAATAAAAAGGATTTCGAATTAATAGAGTGTCTTGGGATCCAAAGAGTCCCAATAAAGAGGAAAGAAAGAGAAAATACCAAAATTGCAAAATAAAAGGATAATGTGATACATTATTAATGAATTTTGTGTTGTTTTTCAAAAGGTGGTATTTTTAAAAGAAAACATGATTTCGTGACAAATAACTAAAAGGAAAAATTAAAGAGGATAAGGGAGACGAATTTCAAATTCCTACATATCCATGCAACAAGGAATATCAAGGAAGTAGAAGATAATGAAGAGAGAGAGAGAGAGATGGTTGCTTCACAACCTAGGAAAATGTGTTTCATTTCGAGTTTAGGAATTGAGTTCTCATGAGGCATGCCTTAGGGCTTCATACTCCACCCTATAAAAGGGGTAGACCCCTGGATCGAGCTCTAGATAATCCCAAGGATTCTTCTCTCTCTCCCATTGTCTTCCTTACGTGTAAACCCTAGCGAGGGTGTAGACCTATCCTTGGAGCAACGAGGGTTGGTTTGGTGATCCTGTTGGAGGCTATAAGGTCCCACGACCACCTGGGAAGGATCGGGCATCACCACCTCGCCGTCGTCTTTGTGCAAACACTGCAGGAGGACTGCAGTGCGACCGCGGGTCGCATGACCTGTACTCCTGCACCCGGCCCTCTGGGCCACCGGTCGGAGCTTGGGCAGGCGCGGAGGTGGATGTCGGAGGTAGGGTGACCGTCGCCGACGACCCTCGAGGTCCAGGGAGGAAGATGAAGCTGTGCCGTGGGCGTCTACGGCAGCCGCAGGTCGAGTTACGTAAGGTTGAAGACGGAGATGACATTGGACAGAACCACCCCTCCGCGGGCTGAAGCGCTGACCACTTACGCGGGGGCAATTTCGACAATCCACTATGTTCCCAAAAACACAAGGCACGTTGCATGGAAAGGGGACACATGGCACCCTCCGATTGGCCAGAGTAACTGGAATTTGCTAAATTCATAGTAAATAATTGGTAGGTTGAATAAGGACATGTTATACATGAAAGTTGATCAGAAAAATGTGAAGAATCCAATAAAAATATAATTGAAGCCTGATTCATTGTCAAATTAAAAAAGTAATGGAAGATATCAATTTTAATGTATTAATGTTTACATGACCGTATTTTGATATGATTAATGTGATTAGTGGGGTTTAATTGACGATTAAAGTTGATATTAACCTGTTAATGATGAAAGGGCACATTAGGAACAAAAAGGATGAACTTTGCATGTAATTAGTTTAATTTCGAGTTTAATGTGCATGAATAATACTTTCATGGGCCTTGAAACCCTAATGTTGGTAATTCGGACTACTAATGGCTTTAATTATTCAATTTCATGCATAAAACTGAGTTTTCATGGTTATAAGTTATTTCGAGCATTAAAGTTCCTAATTTGTGGGTAAATACCCTAAATGTAGTAATTAGGGTTTTCTCATGAATAAAGAATAGAATTAATGGCAAATCGAGTTCATATGTGAATTGGACCATAATGAACTATGAATTAATGTTAAATGTGTATAATGATCTTGTCATGGATTTTATGGTATAAAAATAGTAGCTTTAATGAAAAAGAAGCTTAATTGATGATTAATGTGCCTGTAATATGAAAATAGGGTTATATGTTGTTAAGATAACCTTAATGTTGAAGAATAGACGAGATAATTAGGGTTTATGAGTAATGGCATAAAATTAGGGTTTAATATGGTAAAATATGAAGGGAAACCCTAATTGCAAAATGAAACCCTAAAATGGATACAGAAACCCTAGAAAGTGAATCCAAGTCAATAAAGTAGGTTCTTGATAAAGTGTGTAATAAATAGAGTACATATTCTTTTCAGGAATTATGTGATTGTTGAATTACTTGGATTGCATGCTTGGTTGGATTTTCTAATGCTTCTGAAATCATCAAATCAGGTGTGTGGTTACGCTTATGAATATATATCGAGTTAGTTTTCCGAAGTTTTCTGAAGTTTTCATCGATGACATGGAATAAACTATTGGATGAAATTTAATTCATGCAAACTATAATGTGGCTATGACTATAACATAAGATATGTGCCTACTAGCTCAGATCCTGGTCCCATCTGTGGCTTAATGGTTGACCTAGTATATGGCTACCTAGAGGGTAGGTCCATCAGGTCATTGAATGACTTAGTATATGGCTACCTAGAGGGTAGGACCATCAAGTCATATTGAGTTAGATATTGGTCTACCTTTGGGTAGTGCCATGCGACTCTACTACCCTATGTATTGGCTACCAGTAAGGTAGGACCATGGGGGTAAAGATCTACCTTTATAGAGGTATCATATAAGTCCACTGCAGGGACAACACAGATTGAGTAGTATGGATTAAAACGTAATCTTGGTTGTTAAATGATTAATTGCATGATTACATTATTATTACATTTGCATGATTATTGTCTCCTCCACATACCAGCTTCGGCTGACCGACATTTTGTTTGTCGGTCTTTTAGGTACAAGCCAAATGGACAAACAGTAAATCGTCATATTATGAAATACATAAAGTAAGATGCAAGGAGGATTAGTTAGATTAGTATCTTCATGGATAGAAGTTTAGAAATGCCAATTTTAAAAAGGTAAGCAAAGGTTTATTTTCTTACAAATTTTCAGTTTAGTCTGTTAAAATTTAATAATTGTTCTTGGTTAATTGCCGAACCTTTGATCCGGGTTATTGGTTAACGGCTCTGACCTTTCGGTCTCCCTTAATTGGGGGTTACCGGGAGTCGGGGTCGTAACATTTGGTATCAGAGTGTAGGTCCCTCGGTTAACCATTAATAATTATTAAATTTTACAAACTCCATAGAACCCAAGGGAGTTATTAGAGGATTATTCGAAAGACGGAGGTGTCTAGAAAAGGATCACGACCGGGGGCTGGCAATATTTTCCTCCACACCGCTAGTCAGAATACAAGGACTCCCAGATCCGTGTGACTGCCTGGCCAAAGTCTTAGGGTATGAATTGAAATAAGATACCTTTAGGACTTTCTCATCTTATTCATCCCTTCTCTTCACAAAATTCTGTTAAGGACCTTAAGAATTAGGGTTTTCTCTCTTCTCCTCACCCTCTTGAGGTATGGGTAAGATTAATAAGGTCTAAGGAATCCTCCATCAAATTAATGAAAAGCATGTAAATGTCATGGACATAAGCTTAATAAAGTAAGCGTAAAGGAATAGATACATGCTTAGGTCGTATGATATGAGTTGTCATTGCCTCAGGAGAGACCTGAGGATAGGCCTCCTTAGCAGTAGGATGAGTAGAGAGAGTTAGTCTTGGAGGTAGAGACCTCCATTAAAAGTAGAGACCTAGCATATCCTTTGAGGATGATGTTAACCCTAACCCTAGGTGAAGGTTAGAGAGAAAGATGACATGATGAGTTAGATGTCATGGTAGACCAGGTGTTTGGATAGATATGACCTGGATGCCATATGAGCTACGAGAAGTTAATAACCTAGCACCTCTGGCGACCCAACACTAGGAAGGGTCATGCATGTTAGAGTGAAGGATAGCTCCTTCATTGATGGGGTTAGAGAAAAACCTATAGAACCCTATGGGCTTATGTAGGTAGGGTATATCTTGCACCCAGAGTACATTCGTGGATGGAAGTAGGTTGAAACCCTGGCCAGTATGCATGAGGGATGGCTTAAGGGATGAGCATAAAGGGCTAGGTATAATCTTGAGCCAAACATGAGTTGAGCATAGGCTTCACCCACCTAGGGGTATGCTTGTGAGCTTGAGCCTTCATAGAGAGGGGACCTCTAGTAGTATGGTTGGAGGTGGAGTTAGCTCTAGAGAGAGAAAGTAGGACCCCAACAAGGAGGTTGGAATCCTAAAACCCCAAAACTTGAGGAATAGTGGGGAGTTGAGGATGATGTGACCTACGTGGATGATAGTAGTTTCCTTATGCTTGATCCCTGGAGGCTGATGATATCTTGGTTTCCTTTGGAGGAACCAAACCCTAGAGAGAGAAAGATGCTTCTAGTACCTATGGTATAAGTGATTACCTGCTGGATGAGATAAAGAGCACTTTAGACCCTGAGGAGGTTTAAGTAAATAGGATGCGAGGCCTTGTACCTTGTTGGTTGTCCTTGGGGAGGACTCAACCCTGATGTGTTTCTCGAGTAGAAGGATGACAGGAAGTGCATGTCATACCCTGTACATGTTTGGTTCATGGTTAAGAGATAGAGCATGCACCTGGACACCTAGAAGTGAACCTAGGGTTCCTAGGCCTAAGAGGGGAAGTGTGTACCTAATGCTCATGACGAGAATTAAGTTGTTATAGTTACGAGCATGGTACTCCTCATGTAAAAAGGAAAAAGGGAAACCCCTTAAGATTAAAGGTAGGTTTGATGAACCCTTCATAACTAAGTTGATGACAAGGGAAGGTAGGATCTTGACCCAATATGGAGGATGAGAACAAGTAGGACCTAGCATGGTATAGTAGGTGGTCTGCTTGTGCCTTAGTAGCTTGCTAAGATTAAGCATGCTCATGTGAATGTAAATCCTAGACCTAAGGGTGTTTGTGACCTTATTATCGAGAGATAGTTTTCCTCCCATCCTGGGAGAGGGACCCCTTTGGTAGGGTGTATATCAGTTTTGTTGGTTTAAAGTAACCTAAAGAGGTCTCATAGGATCTTGAGAAGCTATGTGAAGAGTACATGGCATAAGAATGAACCTATAGACCCACATATAACCATCTCTATGTGCATGTGGATGTGTTACCATGGAGGTAACTGGTATGGGGCTTGACCAAGGTAGGTAGGTTGCCATGATCCCTATGAAAAGATGAAATTCAAACCATGAATGCAGAAAGAGAGATGATGAATGCTTGGGCAAGGTTCCAAGTTGAACATGTACTATAAGAGAATCCTAAGTCTATCCTAGGGTCAGGAAGGGATAAGACCGATGGAAGTAGGAGTTGCCTAATTCTCTAGTTGCACATGACCATAGGTTCGGGAGGTAACAACTATCATTGTCTGAGGGCCATGGGTTAGGAGACTGATCACCTTCATGAACTCATGGGACCCAAAGGGAAAATGAGTAGGGCACTCTCTGATGCATGAGGGAAGATGGATGACCCCAAAAGTGCTAGCACCCTATAGCCCTAGAGGAGATGACCAAGGATTGTGTAGTAACCCAAGTAGGTTTGAGGCCAGTTTACATGGAAGCAACTTTAATATCATGATGTTTGTGATGTGGAGACATAAGGTGCACGTTTCAACTTAGAATTGAAGGTGTATTGGCAATGTGGGATGTATCATCTCTACTCTTGGAACAAGAAGAACTTTGTGTTTGGACGGCCACCAAATGCTTATTTCCTCTTATTATGGGAGTGAGAGATGGGATAGTATGCATGCCATACACCAAGGATAAAAGATGAGGTGGGTTGGAACGCTACTATGAGGTATGAGGACAAAGATGATAACATACCTTGGTGGAGTGAATGATACATGGATAGGTACAAACGATAAGAGTATTAAGATAATCACCTTGTGAGAATATTTTATCACGAGCTATGTCGAATCTGCATGTGATACAAGGTTGAGTTTGATAACCAAGAGGATGATCTTAGAGTTTTCTTGATGAAGAGTTCGAGATGGGACTTAAGCAGAATACATGGAGGTAGTATGTCTTCAACATTACCTAATACCGAAGGATGTGAAGTGGTAATGGATGCTCTGGTGGAGATATAGCTGCCTAGTTTGGCTAGAAGAGGTTGTTAGGCTAACCCTAAGTTTGGAAAGAAGATGTGTTTTGGCTAACACTCAGATGTAATGAGATACGTTGAACAAGTTAATGATTTTTTGGTTAGCCTGTCTAGTCCTTGACGTAATGAAAGGATGGTTTAGAGCCTCAGATGCACATCTCTGGAAGGGAATGTGATGAAACCCTGATTAGAATGGTTTAGGGTTTTTGAGGTATCAAGCTTGAGGAATCATAACAATGCAGGAGATCATGATATACCTTGGTACCACAAAGATAGTAAGTGACAGTAGTATTTTAGATGTCTAAGGTGAAGTGCATGTGGTATGTTGCCATGCATAACAAGAGGTGAAGGACGAACACCAGTAACCCATTGTATCAATATAGAGGATAAAAGAGTCCCTGAGAGGGAATGGGAGTTCATCACTATGGATGTTGTGGTAAGTCTCCCTTTGACCAAGAAGGTCAAGATGCAATATGGGTTATGGTAGATCGCCTCACCTAGATAACATAAGAAAGAAGGGAGTACTATCAAGAGACAGATTCTGTTGAACTACATAAGAGAGATGGTTCAACTACACCATGATATGAGTTCAAAAGTTCTTGAGTATGATCTAGCGGTTCACTTCCATGAGGGGGAAGTAGAAACATACAAAACTCAATGTTGGTACAATTTATCACCCCTTACTAATGGTTAGTATGATCCAGACTAGAGGTTCTGATGAGAGCATGTGTGCTTTGTTCAGGGTGATAGCTAGAGACAGTTCTTGTCCTATGCAAGATGTGAAGTTAACCACCATAGCCAGTATTGGGATTTAAAGAAGCTCTGTAAGGGAGGTTGTGTCGGTCACCACTTCAGTAAGGTGATGTTGGTGAAAGGACCGCGTGATGGTTAAAAAAGGACCACAGTGTGTGTAGATGAAGTCGCTTTGATCGTGCAATGGCTGAAAGGAGCCTAGAGATGACAAGAGTCGTGGGCAGATGCAAGGTAGACTGACATGCAGTTCACTGTGGGAGAATATGTGACATGAAAATCCGACCCCTCTAAGTTATAGCTAAGAGAGTTGAGTCCCCGCTACATGGGTCCATTTGAGATGGATTGGTGGAGAAAGTTATGGATAATATTACCCCTCAAGATAAAGAAAGGTGTGATGAGTTCCAAGTGTCCAATTTAGAGCACTATGTGAGGTACCCAGACCATGAGCTAAACAATGAACCTCATGAGCCCCAAGGGAGGCTGAAATAGCCTGAGTCACCTATGTGGTTTATAGACGCCAAGATGAAAGAACTCATAGAAAGGAATATGTGATGATAAAGGTTCTTTGGAAGTGTCATGAGTACGGTAAAGCCACATAGGGGCCAATGATGGACATGGAAGAGTCTTATCCTGAATTTTTGCTTGATAGAATTTTGAGGACAAAATTCCTATAAGAGGGGAAGGTTGTTACAACCCCAATTTTTGGGTTCATCTAGTGAGAAATGTAATTTCTCATATTAAAGATAATTAAACAAAGAATGGTATAATTTGTTTGAATACATGGATTTTGTTTACAATAGCCTTGATGTTTGTGTTGTGGGCTTTATTGGCTATTGGGCCCAAATAACAAAGAAAATTCAATTAATAATTGAATAATTGAATATTTTAAAAAAAGGGAAATACGGAAACCTCTAGAGGGCACATCCAAAAAGGATTTTGTGCCTCTTGGGTTCCAAGGAGTCCAAAGTTGCAAAGAAAAACAATTAGAAAAGAAAAGATTAATTAAGTATTTCTTTATTAAGAAAGAAATTGGAAAACAATGGTAAAAGGTGGAAAACAAGTGAAAGGAGGTATAATTGAGTATCCTTAGTGGAATTTAGTATTCCAAGGATTCCTAATGGTAAAAGTAATACTAATGAGGAAAATAAAATAGAAATAAAGAGAAATCCTCAAAAAGAAATATTTTAATAAGAAATACACATGATAATGAAGAATAATGCATTTAGATGCATCTAGAAGGGTAATGAGTATCCAATAAAAAGGATTTCGAATTAATGGAGTGTCTTGGGATCCAAGGAGTCCCAATAAAGAGGAAAGAAAGAGAAAATACCAAAATTGCAAAATAAAAGGATAATGTGATACATTATTAATGAATTTTGTGTTGTTTTTCAAAAGGTGGTATTTTCTATTAAAAGAAAACATGATTTCGTGACAAATAACTAAAAAGGAAAGATTAAAGAGGGTAAGGGAGAGGAATTTCGAATTCCTAAATATCCATGCAACAAGGAATATCAAGGAAGTAGGAGATAATGAAGAGAGAGAGATATATATGGTTGCTTCACAACCAAGGAAAGTGTGTTTCCTTTCGAGTTTGGGATGTGAGTCCTCATAAGGCACGCCTTAAGGCTTCATACTCCACCCTATAAAAGGGGTAGACCCCTAGATCGAGCTCTAGAGAATCCCAAGGATTCTTCTCTCTCTCCCATCATCTTCCTTACGTGTAAACCCTAGCGAGGGTGTAGACCTATCCTTCGAGCAACGAGGGTTGGTTTGGTGATCATGTTGGAGGCTATAAGGTCCCACGACCACCTGGGAAGGATCGGGCATCACCACCTCGCCGTCGTCTTTGTGCAAACACTACAGGAGGACTGCAATGCGACCGCGGGTCGCAGGACCTGTACTCCTGCACCCGGCCATCTAGGCCACTCGTCAAAGCTTGGGCAGGCATAGAGGTGGACGTCGAAGGTAGGGTGACCATCGCCGACGGCCCTCGATGTCCGGGGAGGAAGATGAAGCCGCGCCATGGGCGGCTAGGGCAGCCGCAGGTCGAGTTGTGTAAGGTTGAAGACAGAGATGGCATTGGACAGAAACGCCCCTCCGCGGTCTGAAGCGATGCCCACTTACACGGGGGCAATTTCGACAATCAACTATGTTCCCAAAAACGCAAGGCACTTTGCATGGAAAGGGGACACATGGCGCCCTCCGATTGGCCAGAGTAAGTGGAATTTGCTAAATTCATAGTAAATAATTGGTAGGTCAAATAAGGACATGTTATACATGAAAGTTGATCAAAAAAACGTGAAGAATCCAATAAAAATATAATTGAAGCCTGATTCATTGTGCAATTAAAAAAGTAATGGAAGATATCAATTTTAATGTATTAATGTTTAAATTACCCTATTTTGATATGATTAATGTGATTAGTGGGGTTTAATTGACGATTAAAGTTGATATTAACCTGTTAATGATGAAAGGGCACATTAGGAACAAAAAGGATGAACTTTGCATGTAATTAGTTTAATTTCGAGTTTAATGTGCATGAATAATACTTTAATGGGCCTTGAAACCCTAATGTTGGTAATTAGGACTACTAATGGCTTTAATTATTCAATTTCATGCATAAAACTGAGTTTTCATGGTTATAAGTTATTTTGAGCATTAAAGTTCCTAATTTGTGGGTAAATACACTCAATGTAGTAATTAGGGTTTTCTCATGAATAAAGAATAGAATTAATGGCAAATTGAGTTCATATGTGAATTGGACCATAATGAACTATGAATTAATGTTAAATGTGTATAATGATCTTGTCATGGATTAAAGGGATAAAAATAGTAGCTTTAATGAAAAAGAAGCTTAGATGATTAATGTGCCTGTAATATGAAAATAGGTTTATATGTTGTTAAGATAACCTTAATGTTGAAGAATAGACGAGATAATTAGGGTTTATGAGTAATGGCATAAAATTAGGGTTTAATATGGTAAAAGATGAAGGGAAACCTAATTGCAAAATGAGGCCCTAAAATGGATACAGAAACCCTAGAAAGTGAATCCAAGTCAATAAAATAGGTTCTTGATAAAGTGTGTAATAAATAGAGTACATATTCTTGTCAGTAATTATGTGATTGTTGAATTACTTGGATTGCATGCTTGGTTGGATTTTCTAATGCTTCTGAAATCATCAAATCAGGTATGTGGTTACGCTTATGAATATATATCGAGTTAGTTTTCTGAAGTTTTCTGAAGTTTTTATCGATGACTTGGAATAAACTGTTGGATGAAATTTAATTCATGCAAACTATAATGTGGCTATGACTATCACATAAGATATGTACCTACTAGCTCAGATCCTGGTCCCTTCTGTGGCTTAATGGTTGACCTAGTATATGACTACCTAGAGGGTAGCTCCATCAGGTCATTGAATGACTTAGTATATGGCTACCTAGAGGGTAGGACCATCAAGTCATATTGAGTTAGATATTGGGCTACCTTTGGGTAGTGCCATGCGACTCTACTATCCTATGTATTGGCTACCTATAAGGTAGGACCATGGGGGTAAAGATCTACCTTTATAGAGTTATCATATAAGTCCACTGCAGGGACAACACAAATTGAGTAGTATGGATTAAAACGTAATCTTGGTTGTTAAATGATTAATTGCATGATTACATTGTTATTATATTTGCATGATTATTGTCTCCTCCACATACCAGCTTCGGCTGACTGACGTTTTGTTTGTCGGCGTTTTAGGTACAAGCCAAATGGACAAATAGTAAATCGTCATATTGCGAAATACATAAAGTAATATGCAAGGAGGATTAGTTAGATTAGTATCTTCATGGATAGAAGTTTAGAAATGCCAATTTTAAAAAGGTAAGAAAAGGTTTATTTTCTTACAACTTTTCAGTTTAGTCTGCTAAAATTTAATAATTGTTCTTGGTTAATTGCCGAACCTTTGATCCGGGTTATTGGTTAACGACTCTGACCTTTCGATCTCCCTTAATTGGGGGTTATCGGGAGTCGGGGTCGTAACATCTATGGTGCTTTCCTACATGAGAAGATTCACAATCAAGTTCAACTAAATACAAAAATTGAGGATGTAAATTGCAAAGCTTCTTGAAAGATAACTGACCAAGGAAAATTTGGGTGTGCAAAGGAGACACAACCATGAAATCCTTCAGATCCCTTTTTAGATAATAAAGACCAGCTTCATCATACACACCACCAATCACCACATTCATCTAAAGGTTCTATATAAAACATTGATATGGATCACAAGTGGTGTAGGCACGAAGAGTATGGGTGAATTTACTAATGGAAACTAAATTAAATGGAAGGAAAGAATAAAATGGGTGGAATGAAGTTTGATATGAGGAAGGAACAAGATGGTGCCCTGAACGGAAATTGAAAATCCATTAACAATGGTGACTTCAGAGGTACTACCTATTGTAGTGGGCATAATATAAGAAATACTATGTATGTCTTTACTTTGATCTATTTCACTGAAATTGTATATGTAGGAGAATGAAGTGCTTTACTAGAATTGAATATCTAAGAGAATGAACCTATGTTTGGGGATCAATCTATGCAGGCTATAGAAGAACCACATGTTCCTAACATTTGAACATATGAAGATGTTTTTAAGATGCCCATAACTAAAGGAGTTGATTATAATCTTCATCCCTCATCTTGATATGATGATGAGTTTGTTTGATAGATTTTTTAGTCTGGGTGAGATTGACAATAAGAGTAGGAGTTTGATATGGAAAACCATTAATGGAGTATCACATCCCCATCTAGGGATTCTTTTTCCACAGTGTGTACACTCAATTTGGAGTGTCCTCCCCCTCTCCCACCGCAACCATGTCCTTACAACAATTAATTAGTGGTGTTGTGAGATGAAGGAAGATGAATCTATGATAGGATTGGATGAAGAGTTTTGTTTAAGGAAGGCTCTTAAGACACGTTGATATGCTTCATTCATGGAGGAAATCTTTGTCCATGACATAACCTGACTTGTAACTCCATCAATTTCCTCACAAAAACTAGAAATGAGCTTGATGGCAGCCATCATATCTCATTGTTCTTGGAGTTTGTCAGGACCGATGAAGATAGGAAGTGATTGCTTAGATATTATGAGATGTGAGTCACCTCTCACAAATATTTTTGTAGACTCTCCTCCTCCTCCTGATGTTTGTACATCTCAACCATCTTGTCATGCATCTAAGTGATGTTATTCGAGTACATCAGATGAAGGTGATCTGAAACTTACTTGTAGTCAATTAGGTGGTTTGTAATATTAATGATACTTAGCTCCATTTAGTTTCATCGGGAGAAGTGTAGGTTGGCATCATTTTGTTTAGAATATGGAAGAGAATCACCACTAGGAGGTCCTTCTATGAAATCCTTCCCCTTTCCCTGACCTTTGAAACAAATAGTGATCTTGTGACTTTACTGATTGAAGTTTCATTCATTTAGTTTGCTCAAAGTGATGAAAAACTCTTAGATAAGAAGAGGTATGGATGTAGGATGTGGAGGATTTGCATCACCCATAATATAGTGTAAGCAAATTACAAGATGTGTGTTGTTGGACTGATACAACATGGAAGCCATTATTTAATTGGTTGTGGGGATACAACCTGACAACAATGCAAATCTTGACATGGAGTGTAATTGCATTTCTATAGCAGTTCGAGATGTCTCTAGATTTGGAGATATCATAGATTTGTTCTTGTACGGATAGTGCACAAGTATAGAATAACTATATTGGAGATGATTTCCGCTGAGTTGGATCCATTAAAGATTATTTCCATCATAGACATATTTCTATGGAGATGATTTATGTGGAGAAGTGGCCAGAGAATATGTGAATTTAGGTGGAGATAATATCCACTAGATATAAGTTATCATACATGCGACTTTTGGGTAAAAGTGGTTGGGGAAGATATGGATCTGGGTGGAGATGATGTCCACCATAGGTATGTTCCCATAAAGATGATTTTGTGCAAACTTGACTTCCATAATTCCACTGTGAAAAACAAGTGGTTGATGAGAATGACAGAGAAGAGAATATCACTTCCTAGTGAACTTAGCTACTTCTTTTCATGAAAGGATTGAGATTCTCTGATACCATGTAAATAGAGAGAAGGTAGAGAATTTGTTGTGTACATTATAGATAAGAGGGCTAGTCTTTATATAGGACTATGGGTGGCTACCAATACTCATTCACATAATGTGAGACTAATCCTAGTACACGATAGTATAGGTAGACTCATATACTTAACACCTATGAATAAAAAAGAGTTGACTCACAATTAATATAGTTCAATACCACTATAATATCTATGCATCAAAGAATGGAAACTGACAAAACATTTTTATTGTACAAATTTGGATTATCCCCATTTTTTGTTAGATGACACTATTTACATATTTCAAATAATGATGAATCATGTTTTTCTTCCACCTACATGGATAATATGTTCAAGAGTTAATATTGAACTATATTGTAAATTTATCATCAAAATTTCATTACCATGTAATATTAAATTTCAGCAAAAATATTGGTACAAATATGTGTGTCAGCTTTGAACCCCAACTATTTCTTTATTCCTTTGTAGGCTCAAATTATTCATCAATATTTATTAAAAAGAAACATATATGTTTATAGGGTTTTAAACTTGCTAGAATAGTCTAAGAACACTTTTTCATACTTTGTGTGTATATGAATGATGATGTTACAAGGGATACTCATATGCCCATTGAAAAATACCGTATGCTCTCTAATATTTTAGATAATAGATCAAAGAAATGTTAGCAGTCATGACATGGGTTGAACTCAACCAACATTATAATATGTAGTAGGTAATTTATTTTTAGGTCCTTTTCCTAAAAACTAAGTAAACTATATAAGCATAAAGTGTATTCAATCTGGTAGCTAAAAATTTTCTTAAAGGGAATGTAATCCAGTTAAACACTAGCTATGTTAATTGGATAAAAAAAGGGAGTGGAGACACTTACATTTGGGTATCCCTAATTAGTTGTTTGCTTTGTGGGGCATCCAATTTTCATCTATAGCTCTATGTAGATATACAAAAATAATAAATAATATTGTCAAGATTTGATGCATAAAAAGAATACACCGCAACATCTTGGTATTGGGCTACTTATTATTAAACAAATGACTAATAAGAAATGACCTTATAAATTATTATCCATTTCCTTCATCATAGGCCTATAGATTTCCCAAAATAGTCACGATGATTCCTTAAAGTTTATTAACAAACAAATGAAGTCTTTTGCAACTGTGTTATCTTACAACATGTTTAAAAATATGTTTCTTTTATACAACAGACATTAAACTTAGTTGTTGATGCAATAGGCAAGTTTGTCTTATGAACTAACACAAGAACATATTTGTAACACCATGATTTTCTAAACACATGCATTACTGAGCGGAAGCTTAGTTCTTATTGGAAGTATCACAAACATGATAATCACTACATATATATAAAGTTTATTGAACACATGGTGAACTCAAAATGCTCACTCTCAAGGTCCAAAAAAAGGAAAGCTTCTATTATAAATCAATAAATGGTCATCTTTACTTGAATGTAAACCTAAACTATTCACTATATTATAGTTGGCACTCCCACCATGTTTGACTCCCAACTTTCTCCTTAAGGTATCTACTCCTTAACTATGCTCCTTGAATCTTCCCTCCCATGGATATCGCGTCACCATCATGCAATCATAAACTAGAAAATGTGCAAGAGTAAGTGGCACTGCATAACCATATACAAATAAGAAAAAAGTTATACTTTTGGGGAAAAACTAATTCAAACATTGTAAGAAATGAGCATTTTTCATATCATCCCAACTACAATTCTATTTGTTATTGACACCGTTATCTCTGTTTGACTATGTTGTCCTTCTTTCATAATGTTTCTCTCAGGATCTTGATAACTAACATTTCTCTTATGAGCTTGACAAATAGCATTGCACTCATGATCTTGAATCTATAACATTACTCTCAAGAGCTTGAATATGACATTGCTATCAAGATCTTGATCTGTGCCAAAAGGAAACTAACTTGGAAGGAACAATCACAAATCAACTATCTTTTACTTGACATTATGTAATAATAACTTGGAACATTGAACCTTACTTAAGTTGATGAACATATCATGGTCATGATCATTGTTGTGAAAAACATTTTAGAAAATAATTATAGGATTCATTGTTGAAATTCTTCCAAGTATTTATTAAAACATGTACTTGATATCATTATAATTGAATTTCATAAATATAATTGAATACACAAACCTTTTACCAATACTTGTTACTCAGAGCACATGATCCACTTACCTCTCTCAGAGAAAGATCCTAGTTGCTCTTCTTAGGTTGATAAAACCCTGATAACAATCATAGGTTTGATGAACCCAAATTACCCTATTTGAACTAGTTAACATTTATTAATAATTTAAACTTAACATGATTTCTAGTGTTTCAAGGTTCCTAAATCAGAAAACTCAAAGCCACAACAAGATTTAAATCCTAAACCATCATCTAGATCTCAAAACATAAACAAAATCGATGTATGTCTTAACCCAAATAGAGCATTATTTTAATTACTGTAATTTTTCTAAGATTAATTGTCTTTCAACCAATCAGGCATGAGATAAACTATTGAACTTTTTTCCTAAAAATCTGACTAAAGTGTGGCCAAAGTATCTAATTTGTCGTTAATTCTATTTTCCCACCATAGGCGTGACATAGGACAAACATGTCAAAACTCAGGGCGGCAAATATAGAAAAAGATAATAGAATCCGGAGAATTCCCATGCACATATGACAAAAATAAAATTAGGCAACGACTAGAATCATAAAATGCCATACATCTTCTTCATTTCTCAGGTACACCCTACATATTTCGCTGAGCTCGAGGCTAAGAACCCAATACCAAGATATGATCTTGAAACCGATGGTAACACTAGCCCCAGATCTTACCATGCTCACCAAACTCGAGGAGCGAAAGCAAAGCACTTAGTGTGGCCAAAGGTGATCGGGAAATCTCCAACCATGACTGAATCTGACGAAACATGATAGGAGCTACAAATTCAAAACCAAACTGAGAACTAATTCAGAAAGCCCATATGGAGATGAAATAAATGAAATTATAACACCAGGGTAGTAGAAGGATAGATTACAAAAACACCACCATGATTCAGTACAAGTAGAAGTAATCTTATAGGGGGGAAATATGTGAGTAGTACCAAGGATGTGATTGGGGTGTGGATGACTTTACTTCACCTCATATAGTTTCCCTAACACTCTTACACTAGCCTAAAAATCCAAGACCATCTGTTGGAACACAGATGGACACTATAGTGGAATTACATAGATGAAAGGCGTTGAGAGCTTTTAACAACTAAAGGCGTGAAAAAGATCATTGATCGATTTGGGAAGGTTGTTAGTGGTTTTTCTTGAACATTGAAGAAATTTGTGGTGGCTATGATTCCTAGAGGAGGCGGAATAGGGGACAGACGTGGGACTGTGTAGTCCAAGGAACAATGGGAGTCCAGTGAAAGCGAAGAATCCCTTGTCTACATACGGCTCCGTGTGTGAGAATCCGACTGGGATTCAAATAAAGGTTGCATGAAATCTAAAAAAATCTGTAAACTTCAACAAATTGTCTTAATCAAATAAAATAATATCATATCTAGAGTTTGAACTATTTGATAACTTTAAAATTAAAATTGAGGGTTCAAATAAACTCAAATTAATCTTAATTTTAAAGACAGTCGCTTTTATAGTCTAGAACAATAATAGACGGTTACTTTTCCAATTTGATGACCAATTAAAGAGTGGTCACTTTAATTTACGTATTGATTGATTAGTATATTTTAAACTTGATAATATGTTTTCCAGTTAATTAATGACCAATAGAGTTTATCTATAGTTCATATTTCAAAGCCATTCTACATTAATTAGAATTTTCTTTATATTTAAAGATTATGGAGGAGAGAGAAAGAACGAAAGTTATTTTTTATATATCTTGAACTTATTTAAGCAGGGGAAAAGTAAAAAGGAAACATAGTTTGTTTTTCTTTTTAATCAAAATCCAATATTAGGATTGTTACAAGATTTCATATTCAAATCTTTGTGGCTTACCCACAAGGTAAAAATAAGTATAAATATTTTCACTAGACCCTGACTAGCAACTAATTAGTGTTTTACGGTCCTAAAAAAAATCTATTTGTTCTTGTAAGTCTAATCGGCATTATCTAAACTCTTGACTCACATGGGCTAAGACAAAGTGGAAGACTTTGAAGTAGGCATTTCTCTCCTTTTTTTTCTAGGTGAGAGTTTAAAAAAAAGTGAGAAAAAGATGTTACGCCGTGATTGGTTGTGCTATAAAAAGATATAAGACCCGCCTTATGCTACAATTTACCGGCAGTAACCCTCATGATGCATTAAAAGTATAAATATTATATTTACTCGAAAGCATTTGCAATTTGATGCGATTTGTATTTTCTACCTGCTACGCTCGCAAGTCAAATTGTATATGCATGAGACCAACAAATAATTTTGTTATATACATTGAATGGAAATGGGGAAAAAAGATCACATATAAATGAAAAAATGCCACTATATGTGTATGATATTTTGAATGGCAACCCTCTGCATATGTGTCACATTTCTAAGTCTCTAATCGGACAAGATGATTTTCCGTAGCCCTCCTATTGTGGAGATGGCCATCAGTATGACTCCAACGACGATGCATATCTGCAGGCAGATCAAACTGATGTGAGCAGAGGCGCCAGGGAAAAGAAGAAGAAGCATACAGGAAACCGGAACAGTAGCCAATTAAGTACCCAGTTGGTGAGCCACGAAAGGCTGTACTTTCTTGGCTTATAGATGGCAAGCCACATGATGCACGGCAACTGTAACAGAGACAGGTTGCAGTTTAGTTTGATAACCAACGATTTCATAGGTCATTTGCCAATCTTAATACGAAGACCATCACTTGTCACAAGAGGAAAAACTATGCAGAGAGAAGAAAATACTTACAAAATAGTTAATAGGAGCACCTGCGAAGCCTCCAATGAACCCAAGTAGACTGCGAAAGTCAGAGAATGAAATCGCAGCAAACATGGTGAAAGCTGTATAGTTTTCATGTGAAAAGATACACGGTTAGATAACTTTTCAGAATCCAGTTCATACTTTTCCGATTCAACGTAAAAGAAGGGCGGGGTTAGCTTACCAACATATATACTTCGACAAATCAAACTCAGGGTAAAGCCTGGTGAGAACTCAAGTTTTCCGATCAAGAATGCCTCCATAATGTCGAACACGGGCACGGCGTATAGCTGCAGCAACTCATATTTATAATTCCAGCAAACAGTAATCTTAAAAGAAACCCCGCGCAAAAAACAGAGCAACGTACCTGATAGCTACCAATGAGATCGATAAAGAACATCATGCTCGCCATGGCGACGACCCACGTGTGATTCTTGATACTATCGAGTATGTCTTCCTCAACCTCGTTTCCAAAAACCCAGTATCCAATTAACGCAACTGGGAAGTAGCAGAAGGCGATGATGATGTATGCCGTAACGACCCCCTTCCACATTGGCCTCTTGGAGGACTTCTCCTGAGTCGATGGGATCGTTGCCTGGATCTCCAACACCACACCATGGGCGTTGTATGCGAATGCCACAGTCCCTAACGCATTGAAGATTCCAAACACCGTCCCTGCGGTGCTGCGCTCGTTATACCCGTAGTCAACGTCGTCTTTCCTCCCCTGGTGCAATGAAGTGGCCCAAGCGATGGTGCAATAGCTCACCGACATGACAGCGGCGGTCAGGGAGACTGCCGACATGGAGTTGAGACTGCGGAGCTGGGACAACACGAAGTGCACTGAGGCGAATATCAAGATGAACCAGGGTGTTGTGATCTCTGTGCTGCTGCCTCTCACGATGTCGTGGAATTTCTTCAGTGACATTCCGCCAAACACCATATAGGAGATGTTCATGGTAACTAGATTCACAAGCTGCTGCGGGACGACGATCCAGAGTCCCAGCTTCTCTCCGAAAGCATGCTGCCCCAGCTCATGGTACCGGTCGAATCGCTTCCGTGGCACCGTCTCATGCATCTGTACTAGTTGCCACAGCGTGTACAACGTCCACGCCCACATAACAATCAGCACAGCTATACCTGGGCCCCATCCGAATTCTGACATGGCGAATGGGAGGGAGAGTACGCCAACGCCGACAATGGCATTCACGTTGTGAAAGGCGGAGTACCACCATTTGGCTTTACGGGACGCAGTCACGGGGAGCCAGTCGTTGATCCATTTGTCGCTATCCATCTGTTCAAGTTTTTATACGTTTAGCGGTTGCTAGAGAGGAGTGCATGGGGATTGGGGGGGCATGCCCAACCACAATGATCGCAGTAGTGTTTTGGGAGGTTAATACAAGACAATGATCATACAACAATCATCATAAATTGACACTTAAAAATGCATATAAGCAAACACAATTTGCAGAATGACACACTATTTTATCTGTTGCAAACACTTATAAGCCGTTCCAAAAGGAGCTTCCTTCTATTTCAGTGCAATTGATTTATAATTATTAATTTTATCTTGTATTCGTTCAATGGACATATCACTTAACTATTAGCTACCTTGCCAATATAAATCTCGATACACAAGTCAAACTAAAATGAAATAATGGTGATGTCCAATGAACTGCAATGTGTATTAATGAGTGTTGCTATATATAAATATCTGATCGTATGTCTATTAATGTGTTGTAGTGTAAAAATATGACCACTGCTGATCAATAATCAGAGAACTTTATTTACCAGCACGTCCTAACAAGCCTATAAATAAAAGCTTTAACGAAAACGTATGTAACATCCTCTTTTTGAGGTACCTTTGTTATAGTACTCATTAATACAAATCATTCATGGTTATAATATATGTAGAAGGTCATTTAATTTAGTTTGCGTGATTAGTATGCACTAAAACTTTTCCTAATAAGAAAAGATATACAAATGTGTGACTACACAAAAGTTCAAGATTGAAATGTATTTGGATAATTATTAATTTTTTAATGAAGCATTATATTATTTTTATCGAATTATTTATTTAGATGATCATCTGATGGGACTAACCTTGTGATGATTTTCTAGACATTAAAATAAGCATGTGGTCAAATTTTGGAATCAATAAAGGATTGTTTGATTAGGCAAACAAATTTCACAAAATAATAGCCAATATGGAAAAGAAGTTTAATTATCAAATTTTCTTTTCTTCTAGTTTTTTTTTTGGGTTGTTGAATCGTGGTTCATGATGTGCCCATTCATTTGCAGCCGCATTTGATCATTTTAAACCTCCGTCCACCTTGCGTAGGACTCTTGTCCAAATAAAACCCATATTTCTCACATTATCCTTAATTGTATTCTAAATCAAATTTTGCTTTATCCTTGAGATATCAAGATGAGTATTTTAAACCCTTGTGCCAACCCTAGAACCTAATTGTAGAGTGGGTTTTTTTCTGTAAAATTGTTAACTACATGCTCAAGAATGAAGGTAAAACTTTTCAAAGAGCCATGGGGTCTCTTTACCACAACCTCATACACACAAAAAATCAAATCTTTTGCAGATGACATGATCACCAAGTAAAATCCACCAAAAGATCACATAGCAAATTTGAAAGCGTTGTTCCAAAGACTAGGATGTTTCTACCTATAATTGAATCCAATGAAGTTTACCTTTAGTGTCACATTCAAAATCCTACTAGGATACACAGTTATCTAATGAGTTATATAGGTCAATCCATAGTAAGAGGACGTGATTATCATGTATCCACTCTTTGTATGAAGAAAGACATTAGAGACCCACTCTTTGAAGATTTGAATCTATCAACCAAATTATTACCAAGTTGACATCAGTTACTGAATCGATCTTCAAGATGTTGCATAAGAATTATAGTAATAGTTGAAATGATCAATGTCAGAGTATCTCACAAGTTACAACAATATTGATTGACCCACTTGTTATCATACCACTAGTTCAAGTCCATCTTCTTATCTTAAGGCCCTCAGTTATACGAATCAATTAGTGGTACAAGAATTAATGGGAGGATTCCTACTACTAAAAGTGAACAATGAAAAATCTAATAGTTTCTATATGTACAAGAAGATTGAAAAAATAGAAGGATGACAATTTCTTTTTGAGAGATACTACCTCACATTTGTTCATTCTACTAAGAAATTACGATGTTAACTAATGTCTTATCTAGTGTTTTTAATATAACATCATGATCTAATGTGTTGCCTATGGACTATCTCACTATGATTGGATGATGTAAAAAATGGCATGTTCTTCTCTTTGAATTCGGTGTCATGTATATCCCCATGAATCGGTTAAAAATCCTAAGAATTAGCAAATTAATAGGCAGTAGATCCCATGTCTTATCCAATAGAAAAGGATTTTAATTTTCTTGATAGTTACATCAATGTAGTTGACACCTCACACACTTATATGTCCTATCTTGGAAACACAAAGATTGTGCTCTTCAATACTACCTTGAACCAACATGGCAACAACATTAGTGTAGTACTCATCGATATGTAAGGAGAATATATCCCTATCGCATGAAAACTACATTTTACACAACCAACAACATCAACGAGTATCAAGCATGCATCTTAGGCATACATGCATCCAAGAGGATGGACATCTAAAATCTTGAAATCATGTATGACTCTATACTCAGCATTTCTAAGGTAAACTATGAGTGGAAGACAAAGTAGGAGTACCTTATTATACTTGGAGTTCCTTTTGGAACTAGGTGAGGAATTCTATGAGAACAAATGAACTCAATATAAAAGAGATAAGAATGCAAAGATAGACACATTGGAAACCCTAGATCCTCAAATCAACATTCAAGATACCAAAAAAATCACATTAAAAGTCAAAACTCTACCTCAACTAGGATAATGTATGAAAATCAAAGTAGCCCCTTCAACAAGGGCCGAATTGTGATTCGATGACATGATGAGATTATTGAATGGTACCCCATCTTGAACGACCTTTGGATGTGATCAACAAACAATATAGCACATGGCGGTCAACTACGTCTTAGGAACCAATATGTTGTGTTGATGCTCCTATAGTAATACTCTTATGTGTTTCCTCAATGAGATGAAAGACAAAGATGCCATGTGTGAAGTTCCCAAAGGAATTTGTGTGCAGGTTGCCCTCCCAAGCATGTTCAACTCCTCGGATACTAATGGACTATAGGATTTCAATTGCACAATATGCTTGCAAATGTCGAATTTCCAACTACATATTGAACATATCCACATACCCCCGAAGTATCTATAAAACATGGAAATGCCTTTCCCATTTATACTTTGAGGAGTTGACTTGATTGGAAAGATTTATCAAAAGGCCTCCAATGGGCATTATGCCATATTAGTCCCTATTGAACACTTCACTGTTTGGGTAGAAGGAATATTAGTATTCATGGCCTTGGCCTCATAGAATATCAAGTTTTTTTGCAACAATATCATCACAGAATATACTATTCCAAACAAGGTCCTCTCTGAGAATGGAACCAAAAAATGTCATGAAGATAGTACAAGAGTATATTAATTCACTACTACGGAAACAACATTCAGTGTCACTTTTCTGGGCGTTGGTTATTAAGGTAAACTGACACCTATTATAGTCAACGTCGGTTATTTAGGGAAACTGACGTCTATATTCGAAGACCAGCCAGACATGGGTACCACATTGTATTCAGCGTCGGCTGGTTATAACAAATCGACGCCTAAAATCACCCACGAAATCCAAATTTTGAGAGAAAAAAATTTGCGTCACATACTGCGTCAGTTTTTTAAATATTCACCGACACCTATTTAAGAAGGATATTTCCGTGAAAAGTTCCACTTTTGGTGTCAGTTAATCCTTTGATAACAGACACTGATAATGGTTCCCGCCAAATAATTTAGGGCAAAGATTGTCTAATTGGACGTCGATTTTATCCTATCCACCGACGCTGAAGAGTAATAGGCATCGGTTATCTACCGAACAACCAACATTGTGTTTCTTTGGCGTCGGTTTTTTGTAATGACCGATGCTGATTGTTGACTTATTAGCACCCGCGCGAAGCAGACTCTTCCCCTTTCTCTGTTTCACTACAATCGAACATTGATTTTAGGGTCTGGCGATTTCGGTGAGCAAGCAAACTCCCTCCGTGTGCCACTGCCTGCCGCCACCGCTATTCTGTCATTCTCTTTACTCTCTACCGCTCCTTCCCCCTGCTTGCGTGCCACCACCTGGCACTCCTACTGCAACGTCGGGCTAACATCGACCGACTACTTGCTCGATGCCGACCTGCTCGACCTCACCTCGCCTCGACCTGTTCGATTTGCTCTACCTCGTTTGCCCAGGTACCTGCCGACCTACCCAGGAGGCACCCAGCTGCCCAGCCTGGGCGGACGCTTGGGCGGCGCCAAGGCACAATGTTGCTGGGTGTATTTTTTTATAATTAAGTTATTTAATGATTTGTGTTTATTTATGTACTGATTTGGTTATTATTTTATCATCTACTTATTTAACTTTATTTATCAACTGATTTAACTTTATTTATCAATTAATCTATATTTATTTATCTACTGTTTGTATTTATTTATGTACTGTTTCAGTAATTAATTGATCATCTACTACTGCCCGCCGTCTCCCTGTCCGTCGCCTGCTCACCTGCCTGCTTGCCTGTCTACTCGCCTACCCTCTGTCTCGCCCTCTCTCCCTGCTGATGCCTGACTGGGCTCAAACAGAGGTAAGCTTCTCCCAAAACCCTGTTTTATTACACTACTTGATCTTTAATCACATAGACTTAATCAACATTGCTACTTGTATGATCCTAGTGATTAAAAGCACTCTTTCTTGGTCCCCTCGATAACTAATGTTCCCTTGAGATCAGTGTTAATTAATGTAGCTTGCTTACTTTCCTTGTAATGCCATCTTTTATGTGCTATGACCCACTAGTCACCTTTAGAGTATTAAAATGATGCAACTTGTACATTTGTTAAATTTGAATCTATAAATCCTATGAAATGATATCACCCCACAAAATCAGTAGTCACTATTATGTCTTGTACACTCTAGAATCAAGATCTAATAATCTTATGCTCATTCTAGTGGATTATTATGACCTATGATGACCTAACATGAAACCATTCTCTTAATGATATGATTTTGTTGGCCTAGAAACCCATCCAAGATTTACTCATTAGGAGTAAATCTTGGATAGTCCCCAGTTTGGGACTGTTCTTGAACACCTAATCTCACTTAAGATGTAAGTGTATAATGTGTATTGGGTTTTTGAGAAAATTTCAGCAACATTTCCCCTTTTGTTCTCTAAGTACATATGTACTTAGAGAACAGCGGGGAAATGCTGCCGAAATTTTCTCGAAAACCCAATACACATTATACACTTACTAGTGAGATTAGGTGTTCAAGGATGGCATAGGTGGTACACATTTATTATATATAATAATGACATCATATGTATTTGTTAACTGTAGACCCTAATCTTGTCCTAATATATACTTGTTTTCTCTTTGATCATAGAATGGATAGATCATGGATGTCCATTCGCAATCGCTGCACCCCAGAGTTTATATCTGGTCTTGATCAGTTTATTAGATTTGTCGAGGAACATAGGAAAGAACCTGGAGATAGGTTGTACTGTCCATGTAGGCATTGCGGTAGCAACTTGAAAGTCAACACTGGTGACAAAATCAAAAGTCATGTCATGTGCAACGGGATTATACAAGGCTATATAGAATGGCACTGACATGGAGAGATTTCAAACTCGAAACTAGTGGATGTCGATAGCAGTGCTTGGGTGGAAGAAGAAATTGCCTCCGATGACGTAGATGTGAACGAACCAGTTCCAGTAGACATCGTTGATGCGATGCTGGATAGTTGTTGGGTAGAGCACACTGATCCACCTGCTATCTTTAGAAACATTGTGCATGATGTTGAGATACCGTTATACAAAGGCAGTGCTAAGTTTATGAAGCTTAGTGTTGTGTTGAGATTGTATAAGTTGAAAGCTAACAATAGATGGAGCGACAAAAGCTTCACTTCATTGTTGACTTTGTTGAAAGAAATGCTTCCTGAAGGAAACGAGCTGCCAATCTCAACGTACTGGGTAAAGAAATTGTTGTGCCCAATGGGAATGGAGGCCAAGAAGATACACGCATGCCCAAATAATTGTGTATTATTTCAAAAGGACTATGTGGATTTGAAAGATTGTCCAAAATGTGGTGCGTCACAGTATAAATTGATGACTTCGGGGGAGTCCAAAACTAGTTCTCCTGCCAAGGTGATGTGGTATCTACCTATAATATCACGGTTTCAATGCTTGTTTGTAAATCCGAAAGATATGAAGAATTTGAGGTGGCATGCAGATGTTAAGAAAAATAATGATGGGATCCTACGACATGCGTCTGATTCCCCACAGTAGAAGAAGATTGATCTATTATACCCGAAATTTGGTGAAGAAGATAGGAATCTAAGACTTGGAATTTTTACAGATTGGATGAATCCATACAGGACATTGAGCAGCCAACATAGCACTTGGCTAGTCATGCTTGTTATATACAATCTTCCTCTCTGGCTGTGTATGAAAAATAAGTATGTTATGTTGGCATTGTTGATATCGGGCCCTAAACAACCCGGAAATGATATCGATGCTTATCTTGAACCTCTGATTGATGACTTAAAGAAACTTTAGGCTGAAGGTGTGATGACCTATGATGCTTCAGGAAGAGAGACATTTCATTTGCACGCTATGTTGTTTTGCACTATTAATGACTTTCTAGCATACGGGAATTTGTCTGGATATAGTGTCAAAGGAGCTAAAGCGTGTCCTATATGTGAAGAAAACACTGATTCAATAAGACTAAAATATGGCGGCAAGACTGTATATCTTGGTCATCGAATATTTCTTTCAAAATTCCATCCGTATCGTAGGAAGCGCAAAGCATTCAATGGATGGAATGATGAACGGAGTGCACCTAAACCTATATCAGGGGATGTTGTTTATGAAAGAGTAAAAGGCATTGTCAATGAATTTGGTAAGAAATCACAATGTAGTATGGCCACACGGAGTGACAATTCTTCATTCAAGAAGAAGTCAATATTTTGGGATCTTCCTTATTGGAGTTCTTTGACAGTCAGGCATTGTATCGATGTAATGCGCGTTGAGAAAAATGTCTGTGATAGCGTCATTGGTACTCTGTTAAATATACCAGGTAAGACTAAAGATGGGATAAAATCCAGATTGGACCTACGTAAAATGGGAATAAGGTCAGAATTAATAGAATTATGTGAAATGGGTAATAAAAGAACATACTTACCTCCCGCTTGTTACACATTGTCTAGAAAGGAGAAGAGAGATTTTTGTGAATGCTTGGTAAATGTTAAGGTGCCACAGGGTTACTCATCTAACATCTGTAGATTGGTATCAATGAAAGATCTGAAGTTGATAGGTCTTAAATCTCATGATTGTCACACTCTAATGCAACAAATATTGCCTGTGGCAATTCGATCTATATTTCCGAAGCATGTAAGGTTTTTAATCACCAGACTTTGTTTCTTTTTCAACAGTCAATGCAACAAAGTTATTGACCTTGATACTCTCGATAATTTGCAAGGAGAAGTGGTTGTTACCCTATGTCATCTTGAGATATATTTCCCTCCTTCGTTCTTTGATATCATCTTGTTGTCCACTTGACTAGGGAAGTGAAAATGTTGGGACCATTTTTCTTGTATTGGATGTATCCCTTTGAACGATACATGAGCATTTTTAAAGGTGATGTTCGAAACCGTTATCGGCCTGAAGGGAGTATTATTGAAGGTTATGTGATGAGAGAGGTTATGGATTTTTGCAATGACTTTCTGAGTGGTAATAACACTCTTGTTAATGACAAGAATATTGAGGAGGGCAAAGGAATTTTGGGATCACATGTGAAAGTAATCAGCCATGAGCAGTTGGAACAAGGTCACTTGTATATTTTGCACAACATGGACGAAGTGAGTGTTTATATCAAGGAACATATCAATTTCATCAAGAGACAACATCTTCGAGCAAGTTCAATGTGGCTTGCTAGAGAGCATAATAAGACTTTTACTAAGTGGTTTGAAGATAAAATCTTAAATCAACTATCTCAAACACCAAATGATATTACGGAAACTATCAAATGCCTCGCCTTTAAACCAAAACCGAATGTTATGTCTTATGAAGGGTTTGAAATTAATGGGTTCACATATTACACAAAGTGCCAAGATGATAAGAGTGTCATCCGAAACAGTGGGGTCACTCTTCAAGCGTCGAATATGTATTTTGCAAGTGCAAAGGATAAGAGTCCACGTGAAGCTAAAATGTCATATTATGGTGTCATTGAGGACATATGGGAGTTTGACTACATAGATTTTAGAATTTCGCTCTTTAAATGTATTTGGGTTGATAACACAAAAGGAGTTATAGTGGATGAATTGGATTTCACTTTAGTGAACTTTGAAAATATTGGCGAGAAGGGTGAACCATTCATATTGGCATCACAGGCGAAACAAATATTCTATATCGATGATCCTGCAAATGATAAATGGTCGGTTGTTCTTCATGGTAAAAGACAGTTCATTGAAGATCCTATAGATGAGGAAGAGTACTATGATAAATATGATGACTCCAGTCCATTCTCAGTTGGGTTGCCAACTCCACAAAATATTGAATCTAATGATGACTTATATGTGAGCAAAGATCACAATGAAGGATTGTTAATTGATAAAAGATCACAATTTTAGAGGCATGCATGTCTATATTTTTTTATTGAAGCTAAATGTTTGCTTTTTTAATATCAATATCATTTTCTGATTTGATGTTTCATTATCTTCTAGTTAATACAAATGCTAAACGTTGTGGGAGGGTCCTAAGGAACTATAGGACCAATCTCACACGAGATTACATACGCGATGTTGAGAATAGGTTCTTGATTGATTCCAATTCTAGACATTGATCAGTATTTCACTAACTCTACACTAATAATTTTTGTTTATATTCTCTTTGAAAGATAAATATAGGAAGAAGAAAGCCACACAGAAATGGAACTACTTGGACCCCAAAGATTGGGAGGAGTTTGTTACCCAAAGAAAAATAGATGAATTCAAGGTATTAAGCGCCACTCTCAATTTAATTAATATAAATTTTTATGTATTCACCTATTCAAGATTAACCTTTAGTGTTACTAACCAAATCAATGTGCTAACTAACTAGGCTATCAGCGATGCTCAACGAATGAAGAGAAGCAGGATACATATACAATACATAAAGTGCAGCACGCACAAGACAACCAATGCGGTATCGATGTCAAATGCGGCATACAATACATAAAGTGCAGCAGGAACAAGTGCTTCAAATTCATATAACAACATGAAAAACTAACACATATATAGTGCATAACAACAGTAGTGCCGAATTTACATACAACACTAGCTTAGTACATATATAGTGGGACTAAGGTGACGAGTTAACAGGAGGACAAACAGATTTCACCACGAGTTAACATTGAAGAAGGTCTACTAACCTCCACTGAGTTAAACAAGTTTATCAGTACTAGCCTAAGGCACTTGTCCCGACGAACAGTATTTGTGCCTTTGGCTAGTACTGATAAACTTGTTTAGCTCAGTGTAGGTTAGTAGACCTTCTTCAATGTTAACTCGTAGTGAAATCTATTTGTCCTCCTGTTAACTCGTCACCTTAGTCCCACTATATATTTACTAAGCTAGTGTTGTATGTAAATTCGGCGTTGCTGTTGTTATGCACTATATATGTGTTAGTCTGTCATGTTGTTATATGAATCTGAAGCACTTGTGCGTGCTGCACTTTATGTATTGTATGCCGCATTTGACATTGATACTGCATTGGTTGTATGCACTTGTGTCTGCTGCACTTGTTATGCCGCATTGGACATCGATACCATACATGAGGTATTATATATAGTCTCATTAGTTAGTATGAAATATATCAATCTTATTTTTATATTATTACTTATATATATACACCATTCTCTTTGCAGGTGTTTAAAACTGACCACACTATAGGTAAATACTTAAAAGATGTACATGCTCCATACACGATGTAAGTATTAAATGAAGTAAGAGAAGAATGGGCAAAAGCCATTCAAGCAGTGGGGACTGTAAAATATAATTGGGATGCTGATAGCGATATTGAATTATATTTTGTAAATGAATATTTCTGAATATTTATACATGTCTGAATGTTTATACATGTATTTGAATGTTTCTACATGTGAGAATGTGAGAATTGAATTGATGTCTGAATGTATCTTTTGTTGATTTTGCAGGTTTGTGGCCTGTTTGTTGGTTGATACCAATGGATGTCGTAAACCTATAGTTTAGAAAATTGAACTGTAGGTTTTCATCTTGTTGACCAGCCACAGCAGGCCTGCAAACTGATAAGAAAAAAAAATTAAAACATAGGCGTCGGTTATTTATAGAAAATCATCATCAAAGTCTTACCGCGTCGGTTATTGGATAAAACTGCCGCCTAATGTGACAAACAACCCGACCGTGCAGGAAAGCACGGTCGTGGCGGGAAATGGCATCGGTTATTAGTATAAACCCGACGCCTATAGTACTAAACACAACCGTGTAGGGAAGCACAGCCGTGACGTCTGGAAATATGGCGTCAGTTTTTATTGGAAAACCGACGCAGAAAGTGGCCCTTTTTGTGGTGCGAGCCCTTTTGGCGTCGGCGTACTAAACCTAACCGACGCCTATATGTGTCCTGCTGGCACGTTTTCGGTGGCGTGAAGCCTTTTGGCGTCGGTTATAAAACCGACGCCGAAGAGTTCGACCTTTAGCGGCGCCCACATAGGCGTCGCTAAAAGGGGTTAAACAACCGACGCCAAAGACGTGTTATGTAGCAGTGATTGTTAGGAATCAAGAACCAAATAACTAATCCTTATCAACCCTAGATGAAATAATTGGTTTAAGTGGCCAACATGAATTTAATTTAGATTATTAAGACAACAACCAAGTCAACACTTGATCAATATGATTCATTTCCTTTAGTTGTTTAGTCAAGCATGCCATCATTTCACAGGTCAACTAGTGCAACAACCTCCTCCCACATCTATGACACCGATGTAGTTATACCTATCAAAATTGAAGTTTCCTCCTGGCACATACTTTAAGTGGAAGACAACCTTGAGGTAGATGAATCTAAGATTGCATATGCACGATCAATATGAACATAAAATGATGGTTTTCTACCTTACACCATGCAAAATGTTACCATGTGCAGATGGCTTAATCTTTTATTAAGAATGTACATGTTCTCGAATTTAACAAAGGTGACTTCGTGAAACACATGTATCTTAACCAAGAAAAACAAGGTATGTCAACCAAAACAAGAAGTCCATACATTGTCTGTGATGTCTATAATGGTGTTTCATGTGACCATAGGATATGAACAAAAATATCCATCTATGGACAATGAATGGTAACCATGTTGATAGGTACAACTATTTATTAGAGGGAATATGCACATGATTGTATTCCAAATTATTTTTATCCCTTCTCAACAAGGACTGTGAAAATCATGGTCACCAAAATAAAAAGGTTAATTAACTAGAACTTTGAGGCGGATATGGAGCATCATGTTAGTGTCATCCTCATGACCATCATTCTGTAAATTGGAATTCACTAAAAGTCATCCACTTAATAAATTTACACATGATATATGTAAAATAGCATGATTACACATATATCCTTGATCATGAGGATGCCCCTTGGCGGGCATGCTTTCATAAGTGACTCATTCACTAGATTCCAAGTGGAAAATAATGAGCCCACTGTTCTGAATAGACACCTAGAAAGGATGAATTTATTGGTATATTTTTCCTTCATTCAGGCAACATAACCTCCACCCCATCCACCACCCAATGGGACTAGAGGAAAGATGGAGTCCTACAACCAATGTCCTTCACACTAGTGTTAATAGGACAAATGCATCCATAACTCCAAAACTAATCACAGGAGGCTCAAATCAAGGTGATTCACATGCATTCTACATGACCATTCCTTGCCCCCATCCTAAAGATATGATAACCACTATATGTGATGTATGTGAATGTGACAACACACCCCAAAAATTATAAAATAAGAATCACAAACTATACAAGATTTTAGATACCAATTAGGAACCAAGCTCCATCCTAAGGTTGTAAATATGAATGTCAATGTTTTTTTCCAGAATGATACAAATCAAACATCAAGTACTTGCAACTGAGTTTAAGCTAAAAAGATACCTCCACAAGGTCCAAACTCATAGGAACTATTGGCTAGGATCATTTGGGAACGAACCCCTTATCTCTTCCCTAGAAGTGCACTATCATCCTATAAGAATTTTAGTTGTAAAAGGATGCACCACTATCACTTCAAGTCAAAAATATGAATTATGAGATTAGTCAAGGAATGTAGGGGAGACACATCCACCTAGCCTCAATTCCTCATTTATATTACCATCTCATTGTATACTCTCATAGGTAGCCTAGATCAACAATAAATGCTATTACTAATATTAAGATTTTAGATCCCTATAAATGAAATTATGTTGTGAATTGTGAATCATGCTATCAAGAACAAACGTCGCAACAAATTCAAATAATCATTATACATCATAAATATTCTATGGATACAATTATGTGAAAAAATAATACAAACAAAGATTAAAAAAAACATGAAATCTTATAATCATTAGTAGCTACATGGACATACACCTTTCTACAACTCACCCTCATCAGTAGAATTGACCTTCATATGGTTCCACCTCAAATGATGCAGCTCGTACTACTATATGGTTTCTTATACCTATGGTAACACCTCAACATTCAACATAACATGATGAATCCAACACACTAAAGATCATAAAGAGGCATAAACTGATTTCTAGACATGCCCTCCCACCATCAAGCGGGTAGACCACTTAGTAATGGATACTCAACCTAATAACAAATGAATTGTCAAAGAAATATGGTAGAAAAAACAATGGTGACAAAGTGAACACTATACCATGTATAGTAATACCAGCATGCCCAACTAAAGGAAACATTTGTCTCATAATATCATTTTGTATTTTTTTAATTAGCTTGATTTTGAATTTGTCATCTAGTTTTATTATCTCTATACATTATATTAAGACAAATTATATTGCTTTTGTTGATTTATGATTCTCCACATGGTTTTGATTGCAATACTATCATCATTTCATGTATCTTACTTTGAAAATTTTGAGATTCAAACTAGAGAAAGACACTTCGGGTTTTGTTAAGATCGGAGGAGATTTGTGTTTGGACATACGATTATATGTGTCTTATCAGTCAACATCGTGTGATTCTCATTAATTAACAAAGACAAGTAGTTGCAAAAACAACATGATGTATAGCTTACTTATACAATGTGTTGAAAATTCCATGCCATTTATTGTTTTAAGAGCACACAACATCCTCCTAGGTTATATGTCGTTTAACACCTTGAAATTCCATCTTCAAGTAAATAATCAATCAAATACATGGAATAAATGTTAAGTACACACCATAATAGTCTATCGATGAAATAAAAGAATCTGATGTTTCTCCAGCATATACATGTGCCTAAAGGAAGAATCCAATCTATATTAGATCGAAAAAGATGGTAGACATGCAACACATGATAGGAGGACAAATTTCACCTTACATGGGCAAGGGAGGATAAGCAAGTGTGAATATTCATCAATGATGGCCATCCTATGTCCCTCCCTCTATGTGGATTGACAACCTTCATTAATATATGATCATTAGAGTAGAAGATAACAAATCTAGACTGCATTGTTCTACCTACAATTCAAGTTTCCTTGAGTTTTAAAATTATATTTCTTCTATTGCATCCTTTTAGTTCGTTTCTTGTCAAACCCAAACATTCCTTGAATGAACCTATTTTATACTTTCATGAACACATCATAAGGAAGTAATTACTTTTGATGATGTGAGGGAGTATCTAACTTTTTGTATCATGTTGAATAATTTATTTCATTGAAATAAGTATTCTTTTCAGTTCTTACTCAATGATAATTGTTATTGTGTGGCTTGTTATTGGTTGGTCACCATTATTACGTTCTTATGCTATTATTATTTTACTAGAAGGTAGAGTAGATAGATAAGGAGATTTTACAATGACTAACTAATTTAATATATGGGAGTGTTTATATTATGTGGAGTGAATACTAAGAGTTTTAAAACTTGCATATCCACAGGAGTGGTAAGTGTAGACTATTGGTATGTATGCCTAGAGAGCCAATCATACAATGATTGGAATGAGGCATTAGATATTTGTTTTGATAATGATAAATGTAATTCATTTATTATGTTTGTCTCAATCATGAGATGAAGACACAAGCATAGTAAATGTCTAAAGAATGATGTTACTCTATGACATATGTATTCTTGTTGAGGACATGAACAATGAGATCATATGTATGCTAAGAGTATAAATATTATTATTATGTCCCTAGTCATATATTACTATGGAAGAAAAATATCTAATAGTAGTACATAAGACTAGTGTGTGTGTTGGTTGATGACAAAATCTCATCAGTCATGATATGTGATATCAAACCAAACACATATGTACTTGTTAAAGAAAAGTGTATCAGACAGACTCACCTTGAAAGTGATACATGGATACCATGAAATGGTAGACAAAATCAGCTCTCATAGTGACAGTGGTGGTTTTGGTTCTTAGATTTGAAGTCACTACACTCATCACAAGTCATTCAATGTATTTTGACATCATCTACCATGACCTTGAATAAGTGTTGCCATTAAAGTGATGCTTGGGTACATTGTGACAAATGGGGATTGATTGTGAGTCGTGTAAATGGGATTTGGCGCTCTGACATCTTATTAATATTAAGGCCACATGATAAGTGAGACTGAGAAATGTATAGCCATACTCATGTGACTTAAGATGTGATATGTGAGCTCACATGCATCTCATACAAACTGCTCTAGTTCAAGGAACATGGATTAAATGTTGAACAGGATGACAATTCCATGTCTCGTGTTCAATCAGGATATCAAAGACAAAGCAACTATAGGATCATGGTAACACTAATCACAAATTGTAAGTTGAACTTGTTTTCCAACTTTCCAATTACTTGGGTAGCAATGATGTGTTGCTAGATACCTTTCATTGCTTATAATATCATAAATTGATGATGGAGATTCACTGCCAATGCAATTTGGGACCTATAAGGTCACATGCATATGATGCACATAAAATAGGAGTGTACTCATGAATATGGTTTCGCTTGAGTACTAATGTGTTTAGGTATTCAATTTAAATAGCATTGGTTGAATAGGAATTTTGAACCACCACATTTAGAATGAACCGCCAGGCTCAGATAATGAAATGACCAGTTTAGAAATGGATTAACCATTTCAATGTGAAACAACCATTTTAGATGTGGAATGACCATTTTTACAATCAGATGGACTAGATCAAGGATTGATGTAGATGTCATGTTGTCCATTAATTGAATATTAAATGCCAAAAAAATTGCGAATAGGAAACATGATGGGATGACTATTTCAAGGATTGAATCACTCATCTCACATGTGAACTTATCGGTTCAACGTTCGTAGCTTCCAAAAAATTTGTGGAATTCCATCTCTTCGACTCCCGCTCAGACTAAAACTCTTGACCCTGACCCTCCTATAAATAGAGGGATAGTCAAGACTTTCTAGAGAGACAACAATTCTATTTGATAAGTTATTGTCCACTATAGTTGTGATAACTAGAGAGTCTGAGCAAGTCCTACCAGTAAAAGGGAGAGACAACAAGAGAGAGAAATCATGGGGGAATAAATCAACTCTAGCAGGTTGACGTTCGAAGAAACAAATCCTTCCTAATGGCTCTATTAGCGCAACATAGAGTTCCCAATGGTCTGCGTGGATTACTACAAAGGCATGTAGGTCGTCGATGCCTGCTAGGAGGATGTTGTCAAGCACCATTCGTGGTGATAAACCAGGAGGCCATTGTTGACGACTGCTTGAGTGCTACTTGAAAAAGAAGCACATTGCTACAAGGATAAGTCACTAGACTTGCTCCAAGATCATGTATATACATTGCAAACTTCTTTCCCAGTTCATAGTTGGACAAATGAGCTATTTTCCAATGGGAATATGACAATAAATTTTTTATTTTTGTTGCCATATCTGATGTCATATTTCCCAACAGTGGTATCAAATCTATGTCGATTTACTATGTTTTGGGATTTAATCGATATAATCAGATTTTGATTTACTCACTTATTTATTGTATATGATGCAAATATTAAAATGATTAATATATGTATCTAATTAAACACCACATACGATCCCTATATATATGAAATTTATATGCATCACCCTAAAATTTTGTTTTAATGGTGTATCTTAGCATGGTTATGGGCAATAACCCCTAATATCTTTTTGCTTGGTTAGATAGTTGTTATTCTTATTTATATCTTAGTTTGTATATCGAGCCTCTATCTTCTATTTCATATGTAAAAGTATTGATTCTTTCCTTCCTATTCTCCCCTTGAATGCAACTCGCGGTTTCCCTATTACCATGTAATATGTTAGATAGGATTAGGATAGTTTCTTTTCTTGGTATGGAGAAGAAGATGTTCTGCTCCAGACCAGACGACTGTTTCAGGAGGAAACCTAATCGACTGGACGACCAAGGAGGTCATACAATAGGAGAAGCCGACCGATCAGTTGGTGGCCCAACTGATTGACTGGAGGAGTCCATACGTCGCTTGGACCGAAGACCATACAACTAATATGATAGAACAACCGACCGACCAGGAGGTGAACCGATCAATTTAAGAGTTGAGGTCGATTGACCCAGATTGTATCCAACACAAATCTTCATTAACAACATGTTGTTGCATATGATGTAGACCTTAGGTGGTAGTAATTCCTTGTGGCTCTAAGGAATTACAATAGTATGGCCATAACCATAGCTCGGGTTTTATAATTATATGTTTTGTTTGTGGATGTAGTATGTATATGATACATATAAATATGTGGTTATTGGATATGTATATGCACTTAGATATAAAATCCCTGAATAAATATTAACCCTTATATCCTTTCCATAACCAAAACATAAAAATCTTGATCGCCTAAATATAGGTTATACCAAAGCATGGTGTATTGTCTATCTCATGGAACTGTGATGGTTGATAAGTAGATTTTCCAAGTAGGGTATACATTCTATCATGTTGGCTTTTTGGTAAGGCTTGTCTAGTTGACCTTAATTAGATTAAGTACCTAGAATCATAGTGATGGATTGTGACAAGTAGTTGTGTACACCATCTATCCAAGAGTTGTATTTGATGCAATTGGAAAAAGTTGCCTACCAAAATAGTCAAGTTGTGGGCGATCAACCAAAGGTGACTTATAATTTGACGAAATATGGATCTTGGCTAACTATAAGATTATATGTTGCCATCTTCCAAATTAATAATGACGGCTATCAATTTTAACAAAATAGTGGAAATGATAATTAATTAAAATCCTTATTAATATTGTCCAAATTATCAAATCAAATTAAAAGTGTTTTGATGAAAGTTGTAAATATTTCTTTTGTAGAATCTAATGGAAAACACATACACATTTTCTTTGTGATCGATCCTTGAAAAGGACAAGTGTAATGGGAACAACTTCCATGACTGGTTAACTTCAATGACTGGTTCTAGACATTGATAATCGTTCTCACTCAGGAGCCCAATCTCTATGGCTTGAAGATAGCATATCCAAATGAACCCGCTCCCACTACATGTAAGGATAACATGGATTCTTACAAGAAGCACTCTGAAGATGTTGTTGATGTCAAGTGTCTGATGTTGTGCTCAATGAACTATGAGTTGCAGAGACGATATGAGAACATGGATGTTATCAAGATGGTAACACATCTTAAGAACATGTACGAAGAATCAGGCAAGGCAAGAGAGATATGATGTCTCAAATGCATTGTTTAAGTGCAATATGGCTGAAGGAGATCTAGTAGGTCCTCATTAACTCAAGTTGATTATGTATGTGGAGAACCTTGTAAGACTGGGATTTCTCTTGGGCTAGGAGTTGGCCACAAATGTGATTCTACAGTCATTGCCAGAATCATAGAGCCATTTTATCATGAACTACAACATGAATGATTGTGACAAGTTGTTGTAAGAATTACTTCGCATGTTGAGGACAGATGAGGCACATATGAAGAAATAAAAACTCAAATCTATGATGATGACCATAAGAGGAAATTCTAAGGGAAAAGGAAAAGCTAAGAAGAGTTCTAAAGCTTCCTAGAAGCCAAAGTCTTCTGCACTTAAATCTATGAGAGGAGTGAACAAGGAAAGAAATGATCACCACTCTTACCATCCTAAACACTGGAAAAGGAACTTCCCTCTTTATATAGAGGATCTTAGGAAGAAGAAGGAGATAGAGATCTTCACCTCAGGACCCAAGATGAACTGAGCTAGAAATATGTGGAGAAAGAGTTGTTGCCACTATAGTTAGAATTTGTCATTCAGCTCGATGGGCATATAATAAAATTAATGAATTGCTACTATGTATTTTCTATTGATGAAAACATCATTTTTCTTATATGGATATGAATAGTATGAATAAATTGATGTTTAGTTTAAAAAGATAAGATGTTGTATGGAAGTGTCCTATGGCTCATAGTCTATACTTGATAGTTTCCAAGACAAACAGGTATAGCAAATATACTGAATGACTCAATAATTCAAACAATGAATACCTATAGCATTGCCATCTATAACACATAATTAACAAATTCATCTCTAGAATTCATAATGATGATTTTCTTGACTCTTTTAGTTAATGAATAAATAGTGACATGTAAGTCTTATTTGTTTGGAAATATGACAAAAGCACCTTTCACTAGATGTATTAGGAGAGCAAGTATTCTATTAGGGCTCATGTATACTAATGTATATAGACATTTTAGAATAAATGATAAAGGTGGTTAATAGTACACCATTTTATTTACCAGACGATCTCAATAGATACAGTATATTGTATTTAATGAAATAAAAATCTAGATCACTTGAAATATTCAACAAGGTCATGAATGAAGTACACATCCCACTTGGTAAAAGTATTAAGACACTTCGATCTGATCGACGCTGAAATATTTTAAGCCAAGAGTTTGAGGACCTTCTAGGAGACGATGGTAGTGTATCACAATGAACTCCACCTAAAACATAATGAGGTATTATAAAGAAGCTATCACACCGTATTAGACATGGTGTGATCATCAATAAAACTAGCTAATCTTGTAATTTCCTTTTGGCACAAGCTATACACTAAAACAATGTATTATCTAAAATGGTTCTAAAGACATCATATCAGATATGGCATGGGAGGTGTACCGACATGTCTATATAAGGATTATGATTGAAAGTTTGTGTAAGAAAATAGTTTCTTGAGAAGCTTTTGTCTAGAAATCACATAAATGTTATTTTGTTGAATACTACTTTTGTAACATATCAGATCTCAAACCCTACCCCAGAACTTTGATCTTTTGGACTTAGCCAAATAAGGTTGAGGTTAGAGTGATCCTAAATGTAATCTAATATGTCATATAATCTATTTGGAGATAATAAGATGATAAAGAACTTAATTGGTTAAGTAATCATGACAATGGGCCACTAATGGGCCATAAGGCATATCTCATAAAAGGAAATCCCAAAAGTGAAAAATTAGTTTAATTTTGTGTTTCTTGAGTCACAATTACCTTGGGAGTCAAGTTTCACTTTATTCACATAATAATAATTCATATAATTCAAATTAGAAAAGAAGATGTGAATTTTCCCTAAAAATATCAAATAAAATAATATATGACTCCAAAAGAGGAAAATAATCTTAGATTCATAATATACATAATAAATATATCCTTTGGGTGATTTTTCATCCAATTTGGAGAAAGTTTGCTTAAAAGGTGTAATCAAGAGAGAGAAAGTGTGTAGAACCTTCAAAATATTAAATAATTACACAAATAACTACAACATGTAAAATTGATGGAAAATTCGTATCCAAAATATTAATTATGACTTGTGGTTAGAGTTTCATAAAATTTGGATAATCCTAATGCCATTAATGAAAGAGGAAAGAGAAAATAAGAATTGATTTATTTAATACATTAAAGGTTTCCAAAAGGTAAAATTAAGTGTATATTCGAAATCTACATATTTAACTTAACTTATATGCAAAATTTGACTTAATTTAGATAATGTTTGAACCCTTATTTGAAGAGAGAGAAAAGGGACATTAAATGCAATCATTACTTTATTTATTTGATCAATTTTCCTTGTCACGCATTTAATTATAGATTTCGACTAAAGTCTGGCTGTCACACAATTATATTATGTGCCGATCATTTGTGATCATTGGATCAGTTTTGGATGACATCCGGTCGTCTCCTATCTTGGGTAGGAGACCGACCCGGATATTAACTGTACTAGTGATCTTGTTTTTTACTGTTCTCCCTCTCGTTTCCTCCATTTTCTTCGATGTGTGTCCCAGTATGATCGGGAGATCTTGGCGAACAAGTTAATCCTAACTTTCCTATACTTTTGCTTTCCCAATCGAAATCTCCCAAGAAGTCTCCATCGGTCCTAGTTTCTCCTCGCTTCTCCACCCTTCCTCCTCTCTATATATAGGAACCCCCAGAGCATCCTCGCCCCCAACCATGGCCTTTCCTCACTCCAATTGAACCGAACACTTTGTGGTGGTGCCCGACCAACTCCGTTTTAGGTTTTAGGTGGCTGCGATCTCGACCAGACTCTCTGTGCCATATTCGACTCAATTGTTTAGCTGGTAAGCACCTCTGGCTCTTTTTCTTTGCTTTTCTTTTCCTTGTTGGTCTCGTGAATGTCCCAAACATCATAACCCTCAGTCCTCCCTCTGAACCTCACCGAAATTCTTCAATTTAGTGTTTTTGTAGCCACTCGACCTCAGAGAAGCTTCGTCCGGGTTCCTCAGACCAGTAGGAATGTGTCTCAACCTTTGCTTTTTACGCTTTCAAGCTTTCCAAGCAGCATGTGTCTCTAGCTTTGTTTCCCCACGACAAGGCTTACCTGAGTTCCTGACCACTACACAGCCAAATTCAGGGCTTGGCAGGTTCATTCTAGGATAAGGTTGATCAAGGTACACTTGGTTTTCCTTGAAAGATATGAGGTTGTGTTTTAAGTCCCCAGGATCGAGTTGTTCTTCGCCGTGTTCTTCATCGTTCCGAGCAGGATCAATCTCAGGGAATGTTTCCCGTCTTTGCCCTTCCAGTTCCCTTTGTCTTTGATTTCTCACTCGGGGACCATTTGGCCTTTTTGCATGGGTTTTGGTTTTCCTACCACACCGAGGTGAGTTGTTGAGATGGTTATGGGCCCGTCCGAGTTGGCCAATATCAATTGGACCAACTCAGCACAAATGCACTCTCACTTCTCTTTGCAATCGATTTTATGACATGAAAATTTATGATTGGTTGTGTTTCAAAAATTCATAACTGATTCTCTGCTTATTCAAAAATTACAAATAAATACTCGTTGGATTCATAAAAATGTAAGCTTTCTAGAGGTATAATTTTTGATGGCTAAATCTAATGTTTAAAAACATATGTTATCAATGAACCTAATTAATGATGAATTAACTTCTAAAATAATTAAATAATTATATATAAGTCAGAAAAATGTGATAAAATATGTTTTGGACTCCTAATGACATATAAAAAAATAAGGCATGGTTTTGATAACCTAATTGACATATAATGAAAAACATGTTTTTAGGGTTTTGAATAATTAATGGAAACGTATCCCTAATCCCACATATATACTAGTAGGTGCTTTGGATGCCTAGGCTTGGACCTAGATGTGACTTTGGATCATTTGAATCTGATGTTGAGGTATGTTGTATCCTGTATTTCTCTATCATGAGCAATTCACCTATCTTTGCATTCTCTTGAATTTGGCCTACACCATATGTCTATTCTCTTGTTATCATGGTTCATGTGAACTATCTTGATTGTGATCTTGGATATTCTTTTGGCTCCTACCTTGTGATATGGTACATGATGATCTTATTGAAGGTATATACCCATTGTAATGTGGAGGTTAATTTATGGTTTCATATGATGTTCATTGTGTGATATGGCAAATCTTGTATAATGTTTGACTAAACCTTTCTACTTGCCTCTATATTTACTTGATATGTGATTAAGTAACCCTAGAGTAGTATAATGGCATTAGTTTTGTCTCATTGTGATTTATGTTGACATTTTGATATTTTGGATGGTGGATGTGTGATTCCCCATTCCAGGGCAGGATGTGTGATTCCTGGCCCAAGTTATATATATTTGGGTGGTGGATGTGTGATTCCCCATGCCAGGGCAGGATGTGTGATTCCCCATGCCAGGGCAGGATGTGTGATTCTTGGCCCATGTACCATCATGGCAAGATGTGTGATTCTTGGCCCATGTCTCACCAAGTTCAAGATGTGTGATTCTTGGCGACCTTTATCTTTTATAATATTCTAGTATTATGCTTATCTCAGATGTATGCAGGATGTTGTTCATGATATGTGCATGTGGCACTTCTTTATTGTTTTAACTATGGCAAGTATCCCTTTTATCATATGTTTGTGATTCTTTTCATTTATTCTGGATTGGGTAGTCCTTACCTATTGCATGGGAAGCCTTTTATTTTGATGTCCCTTATTCTTTATAAATTGCCCAATTTGCTTTTTAGTATGCACATACCAACCTTTGCTGATGTCTCTTGTTGTTTCTCTTTTACTGGGGTATGCTTCCAACCCTAGGTAGGACTTGCATGTCAAAGCTTGGAGACAATCTTGAGGTGGTTTATATTTCCTCTACATGGATCCCTATGATGTAAGTCTAAGGTGTTCCCCTATTTATAATTGAATATAGTCAAGTTTTTATTCTGCTTATATACTTTGGTCTTTTGTTACCATTATATAAAGATTTGAAAATTTTACACCCACTCCATCATACCTTCTGAGTGTGTTTGGACTGGAGGTTCTATTGTTCAAATTTTTCGTAAGGAGGTGTTTTCACTTCTTTACAACATGGTATCAGAGCCCATGGTAGTCGGAATCTGACTATTTCAATTTTGTCTCCCTTTTAGAACCCTTGACTTTTTAGTTATCTCTAAGTGAGATGTTGACCCTAGATTTGATCAATGATGATCTTCTTATGCAATAAGGTTTGGTTTGAGGCTGAGATCAGGTTATGAGGAAGTATTCATATGGAAATATTGTGACTTGGTTCTCGTATTGATTTTTAGTGCGCATGTTGGTTTTACATCTCAAAGTATTTCATCAACACAAATTATTTTCATTATACTGCTATATGTACACAACTTTTGTTTGGTTTGTTGATGTTTTCTCGAACTAAGTCGCAATGATGAAGAAACTGTAGTTTGAATAGAATCTAACCCTATTTTTGTGACTAGGATTGATATAAAGGTGTAGTTGACTTACCCCATGACTTTTGATGTTCATGTAGGGTTGATAGGTTAGAGACACGAGGACCTAAAACTCAACCCTAGATGATGACTTGATAGTTGGATACATGAGAAACATAAATCTCTAAAAATTTCACAACTAACAGATGTGGGTAGCTCTAAAAAAATGTTTAGTTGGACTTGTAAGGTTGAACCCTTTTAAGGGGTGGAGAGTAGTTAGATGTTGATGTTTTGAATCTATAGATTTCGAGGACAAAATCCTTTTTAAGGGGTGGAGTGTTGTAACATACTGGATCTCAAACCCTACCTTAGAACTTTGATCTTTTGGACTTAGCCAAATAAGGTTGAGGTTAGAGTGATCCTAATAATCAAATGTATGAATAATGTAATCTAATATGTCATATAATCTATTTGGAGATAATAAAATGATAAAGAATGTAATTGGTTAAGTAATCATGATAATGGGCCACTAATGGGCCATAAGGCATATCTCATAAAAGGAAATTCCAAAAGTGAAAAATAAGTTTAATTTCGTGTTTCTTGGGTCCCAATTACATTGGGAGTCAAGTTTCTTTTTATTCACATAATAATAATTCATTTAATTCAAATCAGAAAAGAAGATGTGAATTTTCCCTTAAAATATCAAATAAAATAATATATGACTCCAAAAGAGGAAAATAATCTGAGATTCATAATATACATAATAAATATATCCTTTGGGTGAGTTTTCATCCAATTTGGAGAAAGTTTGCTTAAAAGGTGTAATCAGGAGAGAGAAAGTGTGTAGAACCTTCAAAATATTAAATAATTACACAAATAACTCCAACATGTAAAATTGATGGCAAATTCATATCCAATACATTAATTATGACTTGTGGGTCAAGTTTCATCAAATTTGGATAATCCTAATGCCATTAATGAAAGAGGAAAGAGAAAATAAGAATTGATTTATTTAACACATTAAAGGTTTCCAAAAGGTAAAACTAAGTGTATATCTGGAATATACATGTTTAACTTAACTTATATGCAAAATTTGGATTAATTTGGATAATGTTTGAACCCTTATTTGAAGAGAGAGAGAAAGGATATTAAATGCAATTATTACTTTATTTATTTGATAAGTTTTCCTTGTCACGCATTTAATTACCGATTCCAACAAAAGTCTAGCTGTCACGCAGTTATATTATACACAGATCATTTGTGATCGTTGGATCAGTTTTGGATGACATTCGGTCGTCTCCTACCTTGGGTAGGAGACTGACCCAGATATTAACTGTATGAGTGATCTTGTTTTTTATCGTTTTCCCTCTCCTTTCCTCCGTTTTGTTCGATTTTTGTCCCAATATGATCGGGAGATCTTGGCAAACAAGTTAATCCTAACTTTCCTATACTTTTTCTTTCCCAATTGAAATCTCCCAAAAAGTCTCCATTAGCCCTAGTTTCTCCTCGCTTCTCCACCCTTCCTCCTCTCTATATAGGAACCCAGAGCATCCTCGCCCCCAACCATGGCCTTTCCTCACTCCAATTGAACCGAACACTTTCTGGTGGTGCCTGACCTACTCCATTTTGGGTTTTTGGTGGACACGATCTCGACTGGACTCTCTATGTCATCTTCAACTCAATTGTTTAGCTGGTAAGCACCTATGGCTCTTTTCCTTTGCTTTTCTTTTCCTTTTTGGTCTCGTGGATGTCCCAAACATCATAACCCATTGTCCTCCCTCTGAACCTCACTGGAATTCCTCACTTTAGTGTTTTGTAGCCACTTGACCTCGGAGAAGCTTCGTCCGGGTTCCTCTGACTAGCAGGAATGCGTCTCGACCTTTTCTTTTTACACTTTCAAGCTTTCCAAGTAGCACGTGTCTCCAACTTTGTTTCCCCACGACAAGGCTTACTTGAGTTCCTGACCACTACACAGCAAAATTCAGGGCTTGGCAGGTTCATTCTGGGATAAGGTTGATCAAGGTGCTCTTGGTTTCCCCTGAAAGATATGAGGTTGTGTTTTGAGTCCCCATGATCGAGCTGTTCTTCGCTGCGTTCTTCATCGTTCCGAGCAGGAACAATCTCAGGGAATGTTTCCCATCTTTTCCTTTCCAGTTCCCTTTGTCTTTAATTTCTGACTCGGGGACCAATTGGACTTTTTGCACGGGTTATGGTTTTCGTACCGCACTAAGGCGAGTTGCTGAGATGGTTGTGGGCCCGTATGTGTTGGCCAGTATCAATTGGACCAACTTAGCACTCATGCTCTCTCTTTTCTCTTTGCAGTTGATTTTCTGACATGAAAATTTATGATTGATTATGTTTCAAAAATTCATAACTAATTCTCAGCTTATTCCAAAATTACAAATAAATACTCGTTGGATTCATAAAAATGTAAGCTTTATAACGGTATAAGTTTTGATGGCTAAATCTAATGTTTAATAACATATGTTGTCAATGAACCTAATTAATGATGAATGAACTTCTATAATACATAAATAATTATATATAAGTCAGAAAAATGTGATAAAATATGTTTTGGACTCCTAATGACATATAATAAAATAAGACATGGTTTTTATAACCTAATTCACATATAATGAAAAAGATGTTTTTAGGGTTTTTAATAATTAATAGAAACCTAACCCTAATCCCACATATATGCTAATAGGTTCTTTGGATGCCTAGGCTTGGACCTAGATGTGACTTTGGATCATTTGACTCTAATGTTGAGGTATGTTGTATCCCCTATTGCTCTATCATGAGCAATTCACCTATCTTTGCATTCTCTTGAATTTGGCCTACACCATATGTCTATTCTCTTGTTATCATGGTTCATGTGAACTATCTTGATTGTGATCTTGGATATTCTTTTGGCTCCTACCTTATGATATGGTACATGATGTTCTTTTTGAAGGTACATGCCCATTGTGATGTGGAGGTTTATTGGTGGTTTCATATGTTGTCCATTGTGTGATATGGCAAATCTTGTATAATGTTTGACTAAACCTTTCTACTTGCCTCTACATTTACCTGCTATGTGATTCAGTAACCCTAGAGTAGTATAATTGCATTGGTTTTGTCTCATTGTGATTTATGGCAAAATTTTGATATTTTGGATGGTGGATGTGTGATTCCCCAAGCCAGGGCAGGATGTGTGATTCCTGGCGCATGTTATATATATTTGGGTGGTGGATGTGTGATTCCCCATGCCAGGGCAGGATGTGTGATTCCTAACCCATATACCATCATGGCAAGATGTGTGATTCTTGGCCCATGTCTCAACAGGTTCAAGATGTGTGATTCTTGGCCACCTTTGTCTTTTATAATATTCTAGTGTTATGCTTATCTCACATGTATGCAGGATGTTGGTCATGATATGTGCAAGTGACACTTCTTTGTTGTTTTAACTATGACAAGTATCCCTTTTATCATATGTTTGTGATTCTTTTCTTTTATGCTCGATTGGGCAGTCCTTATCTCTTGCATGGGAAGCCTTTTATTTTTATGTCCCTTACTCTTTATAAATTGCTTAATTTGCTTTATAGTATGCACATATTAGCCTTTGCTGATGTCTCTTGTTGTTTCTCTTTTGCTCGGGTATGCTTCCAACCCTAGGTAGGACATGCATGTCAAAGCTTGGAGACAATCTTGATGTGGTTTAGATTTCCTCTACATGGATCCCTTTGATGTAAGTCTAAGATGTTCCCCTGTTTATAATTGAATATAGTCAAGTTTTTGTTCCGCTACTATACTTTGGTATTTTGTTACCATCATATAAAGATTTGAAAATTTTACACCCACTCCATCATACCTTTTGAGTGTGTTTGGACTGGAGGTTCTATTGTTCAAAGTTTTAGTAAGGAGGTGTTTTCACTTCTTTATAACTTTTATATTCCAATCCAACAACAAAAGTTTTTTTTGTCAGGATGGTTGTACTCCTTCAAGGAATCTAATTCCAAATGAATCAGTGGGATAAAATTAGAACTTGAAAAGTTGGAGACCAATAAGAAAATATTGAATCTATATATGTACAATAGGAACAAAGAGAATCACAAATTGTTGTGAAATCTCACATTCCTTATGCAACTTAAAACTGCATAGTTCTAGTAGAACGCCCTTTGAGTTTGAAAGATTGTCATATATTATGACTCAAAAAGGTAGTGAGTTAGTTATATATGATGAGGGAACAACCTACATAGAATCTATTGAGGGACTAGAGTCTAAGAAATGGTTTGAGGCCATGAGATTAAATAGGGAGTCCATGTACACCAACAAGGTATGACCTTGGTTGCTCTACCTGAAGGGGTAAAACCCATAAGATGCAGTTGGGTCATCAAGAAGAATACTGACATGGAAGGTAGTGTACACACCTATAAAAGTAGATTTGTTACAAAGGGTTTCTAACAAGTTCAAAGTGTTGAACATGATGACATCTTTTCACCAGTTGTCATGGTTAAATCCATCAGGATCATGCTTGCTATTGCATCTTATTATGACTATGATATTTGTCATATGGATGTTAAAACTTCATTCCTCAATGGGAATAATTATGAGGATGTGTGTGTGACACATCATGAAGGTTGTATAAATCTAGTTATTTTAAATAAAGTCTATAAGCTACAAAGGCCAATAAATGGATTGAAGCAAGCATCTTAGAGTTGGAATATTTGATTTGACAAGATAGTCAAAGAGTTTGACTTCAGTTGAAATGAACATGAAATCTATGATTATAAAAGTTTAGTGGGAGCATAATAATGGGGAATAAAATCCCTATACAATAATTATCAAAACTGACAAGGAAAGTATCTTCTCTATGAAGAGTTTAGGCAAAGCATCAGATGTGATAGGAATTGAGATATATAAAGATGGATATGGAAATATTCTTGACCTAAGAAATATATCATACATTGGCAAGATGTTGAAGGGGTTCAACATTCAAGACTCAATCAGAGAAAATCAATTTGTGTTCCATAGGATTAGTTTCTTAAGAGCCTAACGTCCCAATTCTTGTAAAGAATGGGAAAACATGAGTGAGATTCTATATACATTCGTAATTGAATCTATCATGTATGCCATGTAATGCACTCATCCCATTGTCTCATATGTATTAGACATGACGAGTGGATATTTGTTAGATCCCAGTGAAAGTCACTAGACTTCCTAAAAAACATCCTTAAGTACTTGAGAAGTAGTAAGAGGATGTGTTCCTTATTTATGGTAATGAGGAGTATTTGGGTGTAAAGGGATACATTGATACAAGCTTCCAAAATGGCAAAGAAAATTAACAGTCACAATCTAAATTGGTGTTTTTGACCATAAAACAAGAATTGTAAGCTGGAAAAGATCCGAACAGGAGACATTTATTTAATCTACAATAGAAGTTGAGTATGTGGGTGTTATGAACACGACACAGGATATTGTATTGATCAAGAAGTTTACTTAGATGAACTTGTGGGAGGCTCCAACCATTGATGACATATTAGAAATACTATGACAATGATGGAGCTACTAGTTAGGAAAAGGAACTCAGATATAATTATACGACACTTCCATCTCATATGAGAAGTTGTATGACTAGGAGATGTGAAACTTGAAAAATGCTGACTAGAAGCAAACAGTTCTAACCCGCTAGAAAATCACTTGCTTAGTAAAAACATGTTGGACATGTTACGGTAACATGGAATAAGATTTGTTTGTGATTGGCTCTAACTGCAAGTGGAAGTCTATTGGTATGTATGCCCAGAGAGCCAATCTTATGATGATTGGAATGATGCATTAAATATCTAATTTGATAATGATAAAGGTAATTCCATCTATTATGTTTATATCAAACATGATATCAATACATAGATATAATAGATGTCTAAATAATGATGTTACTCAATGACATATGTCTTCAGGTTGAGAACCTAAACAATGAGATCATATGTATGTTGAGAATATATACATTTTTATTATGTTCCCACTTAGATATTACTGTGGAAGAAAAATAGACAACAATAATACATAAACTAGAGTGTGTGTTGGTTGATGACAAAGTCTCATCAGTCTAATATAGGATATCAAACCAAACATATAAGTACTTGTTAGAAAATAGTGTATCAAACAAACTAACCTTGAGATGATACATGGAGACCATGGAACAGTAGTCAGAATCATCTCTCATAGTGATAGTGGGGATTGCGGTTCTTAGACTAGACTTCACTACACCCATCACATGTCGTTCGATGTATTTTGGCATCATCCAACATAACCTTGAATAAGGGTTGCCATAAAGGTGATGCTTAGGTACATTTTGAAAGATGGGAAATGAGTGTGAATGATGTAGATGGTATTTGTTCCTCCTACATTAGATTGATATCCAGACCACTTGATAAGAGAGACAGAGAAATGTATGGCCATACTCATGTGACTCAATATGTGATATGTGAGCTCACATGCATCTCATATAGTCTCATATAGTTCAAGGAACATGGATTGAATGTTGAAGAGGATAACGATTCCATGCCTTGACTTCAATATGGATATCAGAGACAAAGGAACTATACTATCATGGTAATAGTGATCACTAATTGTAGGTTGAAGTTGTTTTCTAACTTTCCAATTACTTGGGTAGAAATGACGTGTTGCCAAATAGCTCTCATTGATTATGATGTCATAATTTGATTACGTAAATTTACTGCCAACATAGTTTAGGAACTATAGGATCACACACATAGGATGCACTTGAAATAGTAGTTTACTCATGCATATGGTTTAACTTTAGTAGTAAAGTGTTTTGATATTCAATTTAAACAACATTTGTTGAACAATGGCTGAATCGGAATTCTAAACAACTAGTTTCATAAATGAACCGCCAGGTTCAGAACATGAAATGACCAGTTTAGAAATGAACTGACTGTTTCAAAGTGTGAAATGACCATTTCAAATGTGAAATGGATATTTCAACGATCGATATGAATGGATCAAGATTGATGTTGACCTTATGTTGTGCATGAATTGAATATTAAATGTCAATATAATTTGCAAATTGGAAACATGGTGAAATGATATGTTCAAGTGTTGAATCGATCGGGTCACACGTGAACTGACTGATTCAGTTGTGAACTGAGTGGTTCAATGTTCATAGCTTCTAGGAAAATTCAAGAAATTAGGTCTCTTTGACTTTTTCTTAGATTAGAACTCCTTACCCTGACCCTCCCATAAATCGAGGGGTAGTCGAGGCTTTCGAGAGACACAACAATTCTCTCTAACAAGTATTTGTCATATCTAGGTGTGGTAACTAGAGAGCATGAGCAAGTCCTACCCATAAAATAGAGGGTCAACAAGGGAGAGACAACACATGATTGCTAATAAACTCTAGCACTTTGATGTTTGATAGACAACTCCTTCACATTGGCTCTAGTAGTGCAATGTGGAGTTCCCAATGGTTTGTGTGGACTACCACAAAGGTGTGGACATGATTTGCACCAGATAGGAGGATGTCATCAACCACCGCCTGTGGTGATCAACCAGGAGGTCGTTGTTGATGACTTCCTGAGTGCAGCTCGAAGAAGAAGTGCATTACTACAAAGATAAGTTACTGGACTTGCTCCAACACTAGGTATAAACCTTACAACTCTCTTTTGCAGTTCATAGTTGTTGGCACAATATGTTGTCTAAGGGGAATATGGTAGTAAATTTTTTGTTTTCACTGTCATATCTAATGCCATATTTCACCTTAAATGGGAAAGGGAAGAGAATTAGGTGTGAATCTTCTTCACTAACTGCCATCCTACATCCTCCCTCTATGTGGATTGATAGTATTCATTAATATATGATAATTGGAGTAGAATATAATGAGTCTAGACATCATTCTTCTACCTACAATTCAAGTTTCCTTGAGTTCTATGATTATCTTTCTTCTATCACATCCATTTAGTTTGTTTCTTGTCAATCCCATGTATTCCTGGGATGAACCTATTTTACACTTTCATGAACATGTCATGAGGAAGTAATAACTTTTGATGGGTGTGAGGGAGTTTCTACCTTTTTTTATTATATTGAAAAAATTATTTCATTGAAATAAGTATTATTTTTAATTCTTACTCAATGATAATTGTAATATTGGGATATGTTATTCATTGGTCACCATTAATATGTTCTTATTCCATTACGCTTTTACTAGACGGTAGAGTAGATAGTCAAAGATCTTATACCGGGATTAACTAATTTAATCTATGGGAGTGTTTAGATTATGTGGGTTGAATATTAAGAGTTTTAGAACTTGCATAGCCACAAGAGTAGTAGGTGTAGACTAGCATAATCCATGTAGTTATAGGAGTAACGAAAAGACCACTCAATTTTTTATCTGAATGATATAAGCTTGTTTATTATGAAATTTAAGCATGAGATATGTGGTTAGTGAAATCCATTTCTTAAGAATCTTTCTCTTGATTGGACAAAATAATTTAGCATTACTTTTTATTCTATTAGCTTTTATGTATTGTGAAGCAACAACCAACCTATAAAATAGATCTAGGTTGTTGAACCATTAGAAGTTCTCTTCCGATAAACTTCCAAATTCCCTAAGATTGATTTCTACTACATAAATGAAATATACTTGTTGCACAACGGGCTGAGTTATACTACAAATTTAAAAGTTGTGTGAATAGAGAAACAACAACCTAAAAAGTTATGAAGCATGTGTAGATAAAATTCCTCACAAAAAATATGCACCAAAAAGATGTTCTAGCATGAACAATAATGGACATCCATTATATACCTACAATCAGGTGAAGAACAACATAAAAAAACATATGGTAGATGATCTTTAATCTCCAATAACATGACAATGGCTACATGTTATACACAAACATTTGACATGTGAAGCACTCGTATGATTTGAAAAATGCGTCATACTATTGATATGGAAAGAATTGGCAGTTGTTCCACATATTATGAACAAGAAGAATAAAAAATGTTCAAATCAAGCATTTCAAAAAGGCACTTTATGAAAGAACAAATTGATGCTCGACGAAGCAAATACTAATCAAAACATAAATAAATTCTATGAGGTTGGCGTATGTAAGAGTGGTTGGTTGTTATGTAGGCTTGTTATGAAGAAAAAATGAATATAAACAAACATGCATTTCTTGAGGCCTTTGTTTGTTGGGTTTGATACAAAGAAATCACATTATCAAAATGACCTAACTATGATTCATAATATGTTCCTTAATCCTATAAGAAAAGAGAAATGAGATGAGAATAGCATAAGTAGGATAGAAATATATGTCTTAAAATTTGGTGAAGCAAAAACAAGACAATGTTGAGAGAAATAGGAACAAACATACATTTCTTAGGCTTATTGATAAATAAAAAAATAAGATGAGGCTAACATAAACATGGATGTGAAAATGTTCTGCTAGGCTTGGTGGCTAAGAAAAACATACGAAGATGACATAATAGAATGCGAAGATTTTAGTTACACCTTCTACTAAAGTGAAAATAGTGTTAGGCCAAAACAAACAGGTATAGACAAACATTACTTTAGAGCTTTTGGTGAAGAAAATGCACAATGAGGCTCACATAAATAGGAATAAATATACTTTTTAAGGCCTTCTAGAAAACCAAACACAATATGAGACTGACACAAATAGGAATGAGTGGACATTCTTTTAAGCTTGTTATGAAGTGAAAACGAGATAAAGTGGAAGTACTTTCCATACTATTCATTATATCACATTTCGATATTGAAAAAGACACAACTATACTGAGAAAGAATCCTAACCTCAGGTCTAATTTAGGTGAAAAAAACTCCAAGAATCATAGGGTAAAGTGTGAATGTAATTATCACTAAGGTGAACTCAATGTCAACTCTTCACATGTGAGCACAATCTCAAGTCTAAATATAAGGGGCTAGACCCCATGTCTCACTAAAGTGAACAAGACGGTCAGACTCGCTAAGGTGAGTATATGCCAAGACTCATTGAGGAGAGAAATATGCTAAGAGTCACTGCGGTTATAATGACTCTGTGTCTCACTATGATTAAAGGGGCAGTAAGTCTAACTAAGATCAATGGGTCGCCCCCCTTCCTCGCACGTGTCATGGACATCGATCCTCAACAACCCCTTGGGCCTAGAAACAAATATGTTTTCCATTTTAATCCTTTTAAAGGCATTAAAGATCCTCTTGGCCCCATAAAGCCAATATATATCTTATATCACTAAGATTTAGCCACTTGGCTCCTTAAAGTCAATATATATTGTATATCACTAGGATTTAGCCGCTTGGCTCCTTAAAGTCAATATATACCATATACACTAGGATTTAGCCACTTGGCTCCATTTTCAGCCTTGGTTAAGTGTAATTGAAATAAGAAACTCATTTAGAATCCTTATATCATAGGCAATCTACTTCAAGCCTTTTTCAAGCTAGTAATTTTTATTGAATTAACAAATCCTTGCAACTAGAAAGAATAATTGTTGAATGCGTTAATAATGTGATAAACACATAGATACATGGATCACTCTTACTCCCTTGATGAGTACATTGTTTCCCAAACATCAACCCCGATGATGTGTAATCATGTTGACATCCAAGATGAAAATTGATTGCCATATACTCTCAACACTATATTCCTTCTCGTAAGTGGGTTCGTGTACCATGATTTATACCTCATTTTGAGAGAGAAAAACTACTAAGACTCCATGTTTGAGTTTGCTGAATCTAATCACCAAATGAATGATATCATGATAGATATTAATAAAAATGACTAAATGATTCCAGTAATAATATGCAAACAAAATCCAAAATAGAACATATTTTTCTATAATTTTGACTGTAATATAGACCCTAATATATGTATGGAACACTAATGGTGAATGTGGAATGAGAGGGGAAAATCCAAACAAATAAAGTCATTGATTAGCATCCTAGGAGATTTTGGGATGCAAAAAGGTGAATCAATCCAATACTCAAAAAATATAGATGACAACTAAATTTGTTACTAATTCCATGATTAATTAGCAAACTATAAGTTGATGATCAATACAATTGACAATTATGGATATAATTAGTCAAAACCATTCTAGATCTTTCATGATTACATGTCAATGACACAAATTGAAACATTATGGTGTCTATTAGTGGGAAGGCTTCAATCAGAATGAGTTTTTAATTGATAGACAATTCACTAGGAACTACCTTACTTGGATGTTTTCAGTGACTCCCAACTCGAGACAATTCTTTGAATTGGTCATATAGGATGAGCTCTCTATCTTGAAACATAGTTCGAGTACCCAAAATATGCCCCTCAACATTACTCTCTATCATATTAGGCTCATATGCCACCACAGTCATATGAAAACCCACATGAGGATTCAGGTCAAGTGGGACACCTACAAAACTTGCACCCCACTTTGAAGTATGTGTTGCACCATGACTTGCTCTTAGATGTGCGGTTCAAATATAGTTGTGAGTCAAAAGACATGCTTCACACTTAACTAGATCTTGCTCCTTTTTTACCAACACTTGATGCACCAAACATCAAGTTTATGTACTTGGAAGTCTATATGAGGTGGAGAGCCTGGTAGGCATGTGCCCTACGGTCCCCATGTTTCCTTCTTTGATTGCGTCAACCATACTACATACAAATATCTTTTGAAAGACTCTAGAAGGTGGGAAGGCACTTAGCATGTACCTTATGTTCTCTCTTTCATCGATTTCTTTAGATTGTGTTTGCTACACATTAGCAAGACTATTGAAGGAGGGGAGATATTTTGGTCCACTCCTCTCCACCCACCAGTGATGGATGTAGAGCATGGACACCTGAACCAATGGCCTCATCAACATGCATCCATGTCTATTAATTAGTTGGTGTTAGTTTCTCTTGGCATCACCTACTCATATTGTTTGACTAGGGACAACTGTTCCACCTTATTAGGCGCATCCATTACTCTTCAATGTGAATTAATTCATATAGAGCATGATATGTGACAAAAATAGAAGGAGTGTATGACTAGAATGGAGAGGAGGAAGTTATGTCATATGAAAAGTAAAAAATGCTATAAACATTGAGAATGTTTGTTAGTCTCCTTTACTGATAAAATATATCTATAACTAGTTGAGATTTTCTTATTGTCATTGCACCGATATTGGAGTAATTATGTTAGTGAAACATTGACCATGTTTATTCATAAGAAGAAAAAAATCCATCTTATTTTTGGAAACTTATATTAGACTAAATGCTATACTTACTTGGTATAATGTTTGTTTTGAAAATATTGAACAAAAAATATATTAAAAGGAATGTTTTCTTTTCAGTATATTATGTTTGGGTATGCATGTACATCCTCTTATATGGTTTACATAAGATAATATCGTACTATACACAATGGAGACTGTTGACCCTCTATTAAAACTACCATATCATGTGTCAACATGAGATAACACGGTTGGTGATCTCTAATGGTATCAGTGATGGAACTTACATTATAACCATACCAACAAATATTTCTTAATTTAGTGCCCTTCCAAGCATCTAATCTCTACCACAAAATTTGGAAGGTGGGGGTAAATCTTGATGTCTTAATTGCAACTACTACATTGTGTATAAATAATTAGAAGATGATGCTACACTTCAGAGGTATTTGTCTATAGACCACAACAAGTTTTGTATGCTATTTCTTCAACACACCTCACCACTTCATTAAAAAATGTGATTTCAACAAAATTTTGTAAAAAGGTCACATTTCACTATATTTTTACATTGGGAAATACAATGAACTAACAGTGCTAGTTGTAGGACGAGGAGCACTATGATGAAATGGTCTATGATGTGGTGAAACATCTCAAGACAAACACAAATGGCATACCATAACTCAGGTAGAGAGCTCTTCAATGGTAAGGAGATAAACATGTGGGAGGATAGGTGGATTACGCATGATCAAGCAACCTTGTTTCCAAGAAAAGTGGTGCCACCTGAGTTAGAAGGCATGATGGTGTGTTGTCTAGTTAAGGAGAATGATGAATGGGATGACAAATTTATAGAGGAGTGGTTCAATCATGATACATTTAGTGAGGGAAGAAAGGTGCCAATCGAATACAACCTCAATTGAGAAAATGACTGGGTGTAGAAACCAGGAGTACATGGATAGTTCAACACAATCAGTGTGTACTAGTTACTCATTAAAATAGATATGAATAATGCTAAAGGTAGCCCGAACCACATATGGAAGTGTCCAATATCTCAAACAACAAGAAAAAATTTCAATGATAGTGGCACATAATCGAATTATGACTAATCACTTGAGGAGAGAAAGACAAATGATGTCTGATGGAGGATGCAATAGATGCGGGTATACATAGGAAACCACACTGCATGTGCTAAGAGACTGCCCAATTAGTTGAGAAGTGTGAAGGAGGATGCTACAACAACCAGATGTTGAGTTCTTTGGGATATCCAAAATAATAGAATGGATGAATTTACACTGAGGAAGAACTTTAAGCAAGAAGAGTTCACAATAAAGTTTATGACTGGCTGATAGGTAGTGTGAAAAGTTAGGAATAGACAAATTTTCAAAGCTAAAAGACACAGTGCCATTGATTTAACAACAAGGATTGGAGTAGAGTGTAAGAGTGTAGAATATGCAATGGAGAAGTTTGTCATACACTGATAAACGTGTGAAGAGGCAATGGGAAGGTCTAAAGGAATGATACCATTACATCAATCTAGATGTTGTGTGGAACCATGTGATGAAGAAAATGTGCATCAACTGGATGGTATGGAACGACAGAGGTGTGTGGATACACGAATTCACTGAAGAGCTTAGGGGAGAGGATGAGGATTAGAGGGTGAACCAATGTCTATTGAGAAAGGTATGACCTAGGTGAAGAAGTTGAACTTTTCTAAATACATAATCAAAAATGAATCTTTGGTGGAAACTCAACTCAATGAAGGAAATCTGACCCAAAACTCAAACCTATGATTGGAAGCATCTTAAGGAGGAAGGGGAACAACCAAAATTGCTCAGTGGTATTTGTAGGAAGAGAAGCCCATGTAACTATAGATAAGATGGAGAAGTGGTACCACAAGCGATCTGACTTGAACATCAGTTTAGGCAATGCACATTCTTTTTAGTAGATCACATAAATAAGGAAATGCAAAATAGTAGGATATCTGATAGGGGAGAAGGAGCAGGTGTAATTATTAACTGAAAAGGTGAAGGTTGATGTCTCTCAAATAGAAATATTTCTTGTTGCACATAATATTGAATGAGCACTCCAAACTATACATGTGATTTCAATAATTCAACATCTATACACCCTTATTGAAATAAAAATTGCGAGTTAGTTTCTAATTGTGGTGTTTTTACTAAACTTATTGCCACATCACAAAATTATGGTTTCTAGAGTCGAACCTACATTCTCATATAGACAAAAGTAGAACATAAATTCGCATAGAGCCACTTAGTGCGGTTAAAATAATGGTGTTTCTATCCAATGGTGTAACATCTTCTTTACATCATTTCCATCCTTACATTCAACCACTTATTATGGATAAAGTGAACCCTAGAACCCAACCTCAATGTATAACCGAGAAACATATGAAATTTGGATCAAATAGTGGTACTAAACAAAGTAGATTTTGATCTATATTTATTTGAAACCATATTTTTCTAAAATTTTCAAGAATTATAATAAAATAATTTTCTTTTCTCATAACTACCACATATGCAAGTAACACATATTTTTTATTTTATTTATGGACAATGTTGTTGATAAGAATTGGATTCACCCACCTTAAAATTATGGATCCTCCACTGCCACCCACCAGTCACCTTAGCCTCAAGTTATCATGTCAAAGAAAGATAGTTTGGGCCTTACAACCATGTAAATTTGTCTATCATCCCCTATTCCAAACCCATATCCAAGCACATGAGGATGTGATAGTCTTAAATACCATATCGTTACATCTCATCTCTCTCTTACAGGTTGTTTTCTTACTAGTTTTGCAGCCTCCCTCCTTCCTCCACTTCCAACCCTCTAGTAGTGTGATGACACAAGAACCATGAGGTTGATGGTCGAGATACTATATTTTTTATATCTAATCTCTCCTTTCATGTTTTCCTTATTAATTGCGTTCTATTGTATGTATAAGCCCCATTTACAAAATATAATCTAATAGACCCCATTGGGATTTATGACAATGAAAGGGTGTTGTGGGAATCCTAACACCTTTCCACACATTACTAGATGCTATTACATGTTGCTTGGTTGAGATTTTTCCTTATCCAAAAAGGTTTTCTGAGTCCTTTTATGGTTCCCTCATTTTCCCTTATTGATGTGGTGGAATCTCTGGATCTCTTTTTTTTTTTTTTCCTCAACCGTCTATTGGTGATTGCCCATACCAATTCATTCTATAGATAGATTATGACAAACATCACAACAAGACTCCACATAGTCATCTAAGCATATAAAATAACAAAGTCCTAATATTATCATGTGTTGGTACTTGACGCCTAAGTAGGCTTATTTATCAAGAATGTAAGAAAAGACGGTTCCTAATAGGCTTGGGTGAAATTGACAAATATGATGAGTTTTGTTGAGACTATAACGGCACATGAGCACACCTAGCTACATCTAAGCAGTTTTTACTCACGTGCTTGTTGTTTCAAAAAGGTATTATTATGTTTGTCTTTGTTCAATTTAAACTAACGATGGATTGCCTTCATTAACTATGTTTCAAAGTTGTTCGAAGCCTCATTGATCATTCAAGGCAATGTTTAAGCACCTTTATGGAGTGTGTACGACCCCAATATGTCAACGTAGAACCAGTGGTAGAGTTGCACAAAGGCCTGGGGCACATGCCCTACCTAAGACTTGACATTATAATAAAAGTAAAAATAATATGAGTTAAATTTTAAAGGAAAATACTTGGTGTGCCCAACGCAATATTTGATCTAAAGGCTTTAGATTATATAGTGCTAAGCTTTCACAGGAAGTACATAACTGGATGAATGTATACACGCTGGGACACTGTTTTTGGGAGAGACGATTTGAACCCAATACGCAACTCCTTAGTACAGTGAATTATTTTTGTTCAGGACATAACTTTAGTTATTAATTATTAAGTTGTTTGTAATCTTTCATAGATTTAGATTATCTTCTGGCTATCCAGCTGGCAAGATGTCAGTCGGCAGAAGTCTTGCACAGAAATCGAACACGGCCATCCTGCTGCCGCATCTTCTCTACCACCACAACCGACATAGACGACGACCAACCACCATCACCAGTTAAACATGCTGCCATCTCAAAGTCGCCCGACTCCGCCTTTCTCCTTGACAGCTCCGCCCGGCCGGGACCGTGTCTGGCTCTGTCGTCCCCCCGTGCGTGTCCTACAAACTCCAACAGATCTGCGCTGGCGTCCCCCCCCCCCCCCCCCCCCCCCGTGTCACAAACTCCGCCCTAACGCACCACATTAGAACAAGATCCGGCAGTCACCGCACTGTTCCATCAGCAGCCTACCCTTACATCGGTAGGAATCTTATCGTTCTCTGCTTGCCTAGCCTGCTGCTTTCTCTAGTCCGGACAGATCTGTTGCTTGCTCTGGCTATTGTGGCCGCCGGCATTACCACATCCAGCTCCTAACTCCACACTCGCAACCCCATTGGGATGATCGGAACCCATTTGCCAACAGAATCAATGTCTTACTAATACCCAGAACTATGTACACTACACTGTGTTTGTTTGACTCCCACATTCACCTCAGCCATATGATGGCTGCTATATAGCCCACCCGGCCGGCGACGAAGTAAAACAAGACAGAAGGCGGACAAAAATGAAAGAATGGAAAGGCTGAAACTACAAACTTCCGGGTGTTACCTTGACAGGAGGCACTTACAGATGCAGCTGAAGCTGAGTTGCCGAAGCCCGCCGGCCTGTGGTCCTTTACGAGCAGAGCCGCACTGACCCGATCACCTCAGGCTTTGGAGGAGCTGCGCGGCGCCCAACGTAGAGGCGGCCCAACTTAGCTCACCCTTCTCTGTATTTGGCTTGCTGCTCTGCTGCTTGTTCGACTTGACGCGAAGAATTGAAAACAAGCGAAGCTGCAGTCGTTGGCTATGATGGACGCTCTTGTAACAAAGGTTCGGACCTCGTGACAACTCACAAGTAGCATTTTGACCGTATATGGTCACATTTTCAACGAAGTTGACAAACTTGACTTTGTGAATCATCAATCATGATCCATCAACAAACACGGGAACCGAAATTCCACATCTATATCGTCCCATTTTCAACGAAGTTGACAAACTTGACCTTGTGAATCATCAATCATGATCCATCAACAAACACAGGAACAAAAATTCCACACGTCTATTTGGTGGAGACACGATTTTCACGTGATAGGAGGATGTTATCAACCGCTGCGTGTGGTGATCAACCAGGAGGTCATTGTTGATGATTGCCGGAGTGTTTCTTGAAAAAGAAGCACACTACTACAAAGATAAGTTACTGGATTTGCTCCAACATGAGGTATAAACCTTACAACTCTCTTTTGCACTTCATAGTTGTTGACACAATATGTTGTCTAAGGGAAATATGATAGTAAAATTTTTATTTCCATTGTCATATCTTATGCCACATTTCTCCTTAAATGGGACAGGTAGGAGAAGTAGGTGTGAATCTTCTTCACTGATTGCCATCCTACATCCCTCCCTCTATGTGGATTGATAGGATTCATTAATATGTGATAATCGGAGTAGGATATAACGAGTCTAGACATCAGTCTTCTACCTACGATTCAAGTTTCCTTGAGTTCTATGATTATCTTTCTTCTATCACATCCATTTAGTTTGTTTCTTGTCAATCCCATGTATTCCTGGGATGAACCTATTTTACACTTTCATGAACATGTCATGAGGAAGTAATAACTTTTGATGGGTGTGAGGGAGTTTCTAACTTTTTGTATTATATTGAAAAACTTATTTCATTGAAATAAGTATTATTTTTAATTGTTACTCAATGATAATTGTGATATTGGGATATGTTATTGGTTGGTCACCATCAATATGTTCTTATTCCATTACACTTTTACTAGACGGTAGAGTACATAATCAAAGATCTTATACGGGGACTAACTAATTTAATCTATGGGAGTGTTTAGATTATGTGGGTTGAATACTAAGAGTTTTAGAACTTGCATAGCCACAAGAGTAGTAGGTGTAGACTAACATAATCCATGTAGTTATAGGAGTAATGAAAAGACCACTCACTTTATTTCATGAATGATATAATCTTGTTTATTATGAAATTTAAGCATGAGATAAGCGGTTCAGTGAAATCCATTTCTAAAGAATCTTTCTCTTGATTGGACAGAATAATTTAGCATTACATTTTATTCTATTAGCTTTTAAGTATTGCGAAGCAACAACCAACCTATAAATAGATCTAGGTTGTTGAACCATTAGAAGTTCTCTTTCTATAGACTTCCAAATTCCCCTAGATTGATTTCTACTACATAAATGAAATATACTTGTTACACAACAGGCTGAGTTATACTACAAATTTAAAACTCGTGTGAATAGAGAAATAACAACCTAAAAAGTTATGAAGCATGCATAGATAAAATTCCTCACAACAAATATGCACAAAAAATATGTTCTAGCATGAACAATAATGGACATCCATTATATACATACAATCAGGTGAAGAACAACATCAAAAAACTTATGGTAGAATCTCTTTAATCTCCAATCACATGACAATGGCTACATGTTATACACAAACATTCTAACATGTGAAGCACTTGTATGATTTGAAAAATGCCTCATAATATTGATGTGAAAAGAATTGGCAGTTGTTCCACATATCATGAACAAGAAGAATAAAAAAAGTTCAAATCAAGCATTTCAAAAAGGCACTTTATGAAAGAACAAATAGATGCTCGATGAAGCAAATACTAATCAAAATATAAATAAATTCTATGAGGTTGACGTAAGTAATAGTGGTTTGTTGTTAAGTAGGCTTGTTATGAAGAAAAAATGAATCTAGACAGACATGCATTTCTTGAGGCCTTCGTTTGTTGGGTTTGATATAAGGCAAACACATTATCAAAATGACCTAACTATGATTCATAAGATGTTCCTTAATCCTATAAGAAAAGAAAAATGAGATGAGTTTAGCATAAGTAGGATAGAAATATATGTCTTAAGACTGTTGGTGAAGCAAAAACAAGACAAGGTTGAGAAAAATAGGAATAAATATACATTTCTTAGGCTTGTTGATAAATCAAAAAATAAGATAAGGAAAACATAAACATAGATGTGAAAATGTTCTGCTAGGCTTGTTGGCTAAGAAAAACATACGACAATGACATAATAGAATGGGAAGATTTTAGTTACACCTTATACTGAAGTGAAAACATTGTTAGGCCAAAACAAACAGGTATAGACAAACATTACTTTAGAGCTTTTGGTGAAGAAAATGCACAATGAGGCTCACATAAATAGGAATAAATATACTTTTTAAGGCCTTCTAGAAAACCAAACACACTATGAGACTGACACAAATTGGAATGAGTGTACATTCTTTTAAGCTTGTTATGAAGTGAAAACAAGATAAAGTGGAAATACTTTCCATACTAAGCATTATATCACATTTCCATACTAAAAAAGACACAACTATACTGAGAAAATATCCTGACCTCAAGTCTAATTTTGGTGAAAAAAAATCCAAGAATCATAGGGTAAAGTGTGAATGTAATTATCACTAAGGTGAACTCAATGTCAACTCTTCACATGTGAGCACAATTACAACTTTAAATATAAGGGGCTTGACCCCATGTCTCACTAAGGTGAACAAGACGGTCAGACTCGCTAAGGTGAGTATATGTTAAGACTGACTGAGGAGAGAAACATGCTAAGACTCCCTGAGGTGATAAGGACTCTATGTCTCACTGTGATTAGAGGGGCAGTAAGTCTAACTAAGATCAATGGGTCACGCCCCTTCCTCACATGTTTCATGGGCATCCACGACAACCCCTTAGGCCAAGAAAGAAATGTTTGTTTCCATTTTAAGCCTTTAAAAAGGCATTAAAGGTCCTTATGGCCCCATAAAGTCAAAATTTATCGTATATCACTAGGATTTAGCCACTTGGATCCTTAAAGTCAATATATATCATATATCACTAGGATTTAGCCACTTGGCTCCTTAAAGTCAATATATACCATATATCACTAGGATTTAGCCACTTGGCTCCGTTTTCAACCTTGGTCAAGTGTGGTTGAAATTAGAAACTCATTTAGAAACCTTATATCATAGACAATCTACTTCAAGCCTTTTTCAAGCTAGTAATTTTCATTGAATTAACAAATCCTTGCAACTAGAAAGAAAAATTGTTGAATGCCTTAATAATGTGATCAACACATAGATACATGGATCACTCTTACTCCCTTGATGAGTACATTGTTTGTCAAACATCAACCCCGATGATGTGTAATCATGTTGACACCCAAGATGAAAATTTATTGTTGTGTAGTCTCAACACTATAATCCTTGTCGTAATTGGGTTTGTGTACCATGATTTGTACCTCATTTTGAGAGAGAGAAAAGACTACATGTTTGAGTTTTCTCAGTCCAATCACCAAATTAATGATATCATGATAGATATCAATTAAAATGACTAAATGAATCAAGTAATAATATGCAAACAAAATCCCAAACAGAACATATTTTTCTATAATTTTGACTGTAATATAGTCCCTAATATATGTATGGAACACTAATGGTGAATCTGGAATGAGAGGGGAACATACAAACAAAGAAAGTCCTTGATTAGCATCCTGGCAGATTTTGGGATGCAAAAAGGTGAATGAATCCAGTTCTAAAAAAATATAGATGACTACTAAATTTGTTACTAATTCCATGATTAAGAAGAAAACTATGAGTTGATGATAATACAATTGACAATCACTGATATAATTAGTCAAAACAGTTCTAGATCTTCCATGATTACATGTCATTGACACAAACTGAAACATTATGGTGTCAATTAGTGGGAAGGCTAAAATCAGAACGAGTTTTCAATTGATGGACAATTCACTAGGAAATACCTTACTTGGATGTTGTTAGTGACGCCCAACTCAAGACAATTCTTTGACTTTGTCATATAGGATGACCTCTCTAGCTTGAAATATGGCTCCAGTACCCAAAATATACCCCTCAACATTACCCTCAATCATATTCAGGCTCATATCCCACCACAGTCATATGAAAACCCACATGAGGATTCAGGTCAAGTGGGACACCTACAAAACTTGCACCCCACTTTGAAGCATGTGTTGCACCATGACTTGGTCTTAGATGTGTGGTTCAAATATAGTTATGAGTCAAAAGACAAGCTTCACACTTAACTAGATCTTACTCCTTTTGTGCCAGAACTTGATCCACCAAACATCAAGTTTATGTACTTGGAAGCCTAAACAAGGTGGAGAGACTGGTAGGCATGTGCCCTACGGTCCCCATGTTTCCTTCTTTGATTGCTTCAACCATACAAATCTCTTTTGAAAGACTCTAGAAGGTGGGAAGGCCCTTAGCATGCACCTTATGTTCTCTCTTTCATCGGTTTCTTTAGATTGTGTTTGCTACACATCAACAAGACTATTGAAGGAGGGGAGACATTTTGGTGCACTCCTCTCCACCCACCAGTGATGGATGTAGAGTATGGAAACCAGAGCCAATGGCCTCATCGGCATGCATCCATGTCTATTAATTAGTTGGTGTTAGTTTCTCTTGGCATCACCTATTCATATTGTTTGACTAGGGACAACTGTGCCACCTTATTATGCGCATCCATTACTCTTCAATGTGAATTAATTCATATAGAGCATGATATGTGACAAAAATAGAAGGAGTGTATGACTAGAATGGAGAGGAGGAAGTTATGTGATATGAAAAGTCAAAAATATGGTATAAACACTGAGAATGTTTGTTAGTCTCCTTTACTGATAAATTATAACTATAAATAGTTGAGATATTATTATTGTCATTACATTGATATTGGAATAATTATGTCTGTGAAAAATTAACCATGTTTATTCAGAAGAAGAAAAAAATTTATCTCATTTTTGGAACTTACATTAGATTAAAAGCTATACTTAGTTGGTATAATGTTTGTTTTGAAAATATTGAACAACAAATATAGTAAAAGGAATGTTTTCTTTTCAGTATATTATGTTTGGGTATGCATGTACATCCTCCTATATGGTTTACATAAGATAATATCATACTATACACAATGGAGACTGTTGAGCCTCTATTAAAACTACTATATCATGTGTCAGCATGAGATGACATGGTGGGTGATATGTAATGGTATCAATGATGGAACTTACATTATAACCATACTGACAAATATTTATTAATATAGCACCCTTCCAGGCATCTAATCTCTACCACAAAATGAGTCTTGATGTTGATGTCTTAATTGCAACTACTACATTGTGTATAAATAATTAGAAGGTGATGCTACACTTTAGATGTATTTGTCTATAGACCACAACAAGTTCTATATGTTATTTCTTCAACCATACCTCACCACTTCATTAAAAAATGTGATTTCAACAAAATTTTGTAAAAAGGTAACATTTCACTATATTTTGACAATGGGAAATACAATGAACTAACAGTTCTAGTTGAAGGACGAGGAGCACTACGATGAAATGGTCTATGATGTGGTGAAACATCTCAAGACAAACAAAAATGGCATACCATAACTCAGGTAGAGAGCTCTTCAATGGTAAGGAGATAAACATGTGGGAGGATAGGTGGATCATGCATGATCAAGCAACCTTGTTTCTAGGAAAAGTGGTGCCACCTATGTTAGAAGACATGACGATGTGTTGTCTAGTCAAGGAGAATGACGAATTGGATGACAAATTTCTAGACGAGTGGTTCAATGATGATACAATTAGTGAGAGAAGAAAGGTTCCAATCGAATACAACCATAATGGAGAAGATGACTGGGTGTAGAAACCAGGAGTATATGGATAGTTCAACACAATCAATGTGTACTAGTTACTCATTAAAATAGATATGAATAATGCTAAAGGTAGCCTGAATCACATATGGAAGTGTCCAATATCTCAAAAAATAAGAAACATTTTCAATGATAGTGGCACATAATCAAATTATGACTAATCACTTGAGGAGAGAAAGACAAATGACGTCTGATGGAGGATATAATAGATGTGGGTATACGTAGGAAACCACACTGCATGTGCTAAGAGACTGCCCAATTAGTTGAGAAGTGTGAAGGAGGATGCTACAACAACCAGATGTTGAGTTCTTTGGGATATCCAAAACAATAGAATGAATGATTTTGCACTGAGGAATAACTTTAAGCAAGAAGGGGTCACAATAAAGTTTATGAATGGCTGATATGTAGTGTGAAAAGTTAGGAATAGACAAATTTTTAAAGCTAAAAGACAAAGTGCCACTGATTTAACAACAAGGATTGGAGTAGAGTGGAAGAGTGTAGAATATGCAATGGAGACATGAGCCTGAAGTAGGTCATACACTGATAAATGTGTGAAGAGACAATGGTAAGGTCTAAAGGAATGATACAATTACATCAATGTAGATGTTGTGTGAAATCGTGTGATGAAGAAAATGTGCATCAGTTGGATGGTATGGAACGTTAGAGGTGAGTGGATACACAAATTCACTAAAGAGCTTAGGGGAGAGGATGAGGATTAGAGGGTGAACCAATGTCTATTGAGAAAGGTATGACCTAGGTGAAGAAGTTGGACTTTTCTAAATACATAATAAAAAATGACTCCTTGATGGAAACTCAACTCAATGAAGGAATCAAACCAATTTTGACCCACAACTCAAACCTATGATTGGAAGCATATTAAGGAGGAAGGGGAACAACCAAGACTACTCCATGGTGCTTGTAGGAAGAGAATCCCATGTAACTTCAGACAAGTTGGAGAAGTTGTACCACAAGCAATCTGACTCGAACACCATTTTAGGCAATGTACATTCTTTTTAGTAGATCACATAAATAAGGAAATGCAAAATAGTGGCATATCCGGAGAAGGAGTAGGTGTAATGATTAACTGAAAAAGTGAAGGTTGATGTCTCTCAAATAGAAATATTGCTTGTTGCACATAATACTGAATGAGCACTCCAAACTATACATGTGATTTCAATAATTCAACATCTATACACCCTTATGAAATAATAATTGTGAGTTAGTTTCTAACTGTGGTTTTTTTACTAAACTTATAGCCACTTCACAAAATTATGGTTTCTAGAGTAGAGCCTACATTTTCATATAGTCAAAAGTAGAACCTAAATTTGCATAGAGCCACTTAGTGCGGTCAAAACAATGGTGTTTCTATCTAATGGTGTAACATCTTCTTTACATCATTTCCATCCTTACATTCAATCACTTATTATAGATAAAGTGAACCCTAGAACCCAACCTCAATGTATAACCCAGAAACATATGAAATCTGGATTGAACAATGGTACTAAACAATGTATATTTTGATTTATATTTATTTCAAACCATATTTTTCTAAAATTTTCAAGAATTATAATAAAATAATTTTCTTTTGTCATAACTACCACATATATATGTAACACATATTTTCATATTTTATTTATGGACAATGTTGTTGATAAAAATTGGCTTCACCCACCTTAAAATTATGGATCATCCACTGCCACCCACCAGTCACCTTAGCCTCAAGTTATGATGTCAAAGAAAGATAGTTTGGGCCTTACAACCTTGTAAATTTGTCTATCATCCCCTATTCCAAACCCATCCAAGCACCCGAGGATGTGGTAGTCTTAAATACCATATCGTTATATCTCATCTCTCTCTTACAGGTTGTTTTCTTGCTAGTTTTGCAGCCTCCCTCCTTCCTCCACTTCCAACCCTCTAGTAATGTGATGATACAAGAAACATGAGGTTGATGGCTGAGATACTATATTTTTTATGTCTAATCCCTCCTTTCATGTTTTCCATATTTATTGCATTCTATTGAATGTATAAGCCCCACTTACAAAATATAATATAACAAACCCCATTGGGATTTATGACAATGAAAGACCATCGTGGGAATCCTAACACCTCTCCACACATTACAAGATGCCATTACATGTTGCTTGGTTGAGGTTTTTCCTTATCCAAAAGGTTTTCTGAGTCCTTTTATGGTTTCCTCATTTTCCCTTATACATGTGGTGGAATATGTGGATCTCTTTTCTTTCTTTTTTCCTCAAACGTTTATTGGTGCTTTCCGAGACCAATTCTTTCTATAGATAGATTATGACAAACACTACTATAGAAATGGCTTATAACGTCACTTGTAAAGGCGTCAGTTTTATAAATACACCGACACCTAAACCATACAACGTCGGTTTATAAAATAAACTGACATCAATCTGTGAAGGGCGACCAGACACGGGTATCGCTTTTATTCAGTGCCAGTTAGTTAATAACAAACCGACGCCGAAAGTTAACCGTCAAATCCAAAATTTCCAACGAAAAAAATTCCCTCCAAAAATTTAACATATGGCGTCGGTCATTAACTAATAAACCGATGATGAAAGGTTATTCATGAAACAGAAATTGGGCACATTTTCATCGTCGGTTTTACAACAATGACTGACACTTATGGGTTTTCCCGCGCTATTCGCGGGAAATTTTTCACACCCTTTGAGCGTCGGATTTAAAAAAAAACCGACGACTATGGTCATTAATCGAGAACCAATTTTTTAATTAGCATATGTAGATAGACGTCAATTTTTTTTAGTTAAAATTGACGATTATCATGGGGAACAGGTGTCAGTTTGTGTTGTTAACTGACACCGTTAGTGTTATGTGTCGGTTTTGTTGAATAACCGACACGGAATGTTAACTTAATATCGTGCGAGCGAGCCCGACTCTTCCCCTTTCTCTCTGTGTTGCAATCGGCTTAGGGTCTGGCGATTCCGGCGGTGAGCAAGCAGACTCCCTCCGCGTCGCCGCCCACCGCCGCCGTTCTCCTTGCTTGCCGCCGCCGTTCTCCTTGCTCTCCGTCGGCCACCTACTGCTCGATCTCCACTTGCTGGCCGTTCTTTGCTCGCCGGCCGCTGGCCACCTGCTGCTCGCCGCTTGCTGGCCGTTCTCCTTGCTCTCTCCTCTCCCGCCGCCGCTCACTGCTCCAACGGGCTGGTCTCCTGCTCTCCGGTGGCCTACTCTCTAACAGCTCTCTTGCCAAGTCCGGCGGCATGCTGTCTTGCTGCTCTGGCACCTCCGACAGCCTGCTCTCTTACTGCTCCGGCCAACTCCGGCGGCCTGCTCTCTAACTGCTCCAACTCCGGCACCGCCTTCCTTCTGCCTTTCGCCGTCGCCACTGCTTCCGCCGCTGTTCCGATCAATCAAAGGTAATGGAACCATCTCCGTTTCTACGTATTTAAGACATGACTTTGTGCCTAATATTTTTTTTGATCGGCCAAAAAATGTGTTACTATAAACCAAAACTTTAGGTACAAAGTGTCTCAGAAATAACTAGATCTATGTGTCTCCACGCAGGAAGAACACTTCAGATCTAAACGAAAGAATGAATACCCCAAGTATCCAAAACCTAAGAGCAGAAAAAATACTAACAAGAGGAAAACAACTTCAGATGAAACCAAGAGGTGACACACAGAATCATTGAGCACACCCACAAAAATATCTATGATGACACCTCTCCTCTCTACTGCAAACCATTCACCAAGATTAGACTTAGACCTGCAACATAGGATAATTGATAACTGGGAACACTAAGAAACCAATGAGAAATGCTCAATCTGCCACATCCAAGCATTCTCCCTGGAGCACGCATGATCTGCCACACCAAGCTAAGCTCCAACAAAGTGAAGAACTAAGCCTCCAAGCCAGATACAAATCCTGATAGGGGAAAGACAACCTTTGTCTCACCTAGCGTCTGTGCAGCCAACCATCATCCAACCAGTACCACTTCGATCAAAGCACCCACAAATTTGTGTTATAGGAGAGGAGTCCAACCAACCACAAAGGAACTATATGAGCCAGGAAAAAAATGGACATCCCTGCCAAGACAAATCCTCAGCTCAGATACCTGCACATAAGAACAACCAACAGAGAAACCTTAGATGGACTCAGACAAGCCTAGCATGGGAATCTCTTCAGTACCAGTCCTCTTATGTCTTTTCTTCTTTTTCTTTGATCTTGGCTCCTTGTTCACACTGAAATCGTCAGTTAGTTCCTGATCAAACTCATAAGAGTAAACTGAGGACCCTTCATCAGAATTACTAGTGAGCCTCTACTGGAATTCCATAGAAATCCCAGTATCTTATGCGAGTTGCTTCAAAAAGGGAGGAGTAGCAACTGGTTTGGAGGATGTAATCTCCCATTCCAAATTCAGAGCACCTGCAACCTCAGTTGGAGAGCAGCTCCTCATATCAGGTTCCGACTGAACACCAAGAAGATTAACTTTCGCCCTTTGCTCTGCTTCTGAACTAGGCCCAGAAACTTCACCACAATTGGGACTCTTCTCCTTGGCAAACTGTCGAACACATACACACCTTCTGTTCTTTCCCGCTCTCAGTTGCAGCTGACTCTGCATCGGCTTGCTCCCTGTGACCTTGGGGCAAGAGGGCAGATGATGACCAAATTGAGAACAACCCGAACATACCTGAGGTTTCGCCACATAGCCAACCCTCAAGTTCCTAGGACTCCTGTCTATATTGACCATCACTGACCTTGGGAAGACAGAGCCAACTGCAACCTCCACGCACGTCGTGGCTTCACTCAAGCAGTGAACACAGAGGCTGGAGTCTTCAACATCGAGGGGCTTTCCAATGAGGCTAGCGACACCGCTGATCCTTCTCGATGTCCAATGCAACCCTGGATTTTTGAGTTTGATCCATACAGGGAGCTTCAAAAATGAGGGAGGCTGGAGAGGGGAACCAGGTTCCCATGCCTGGATAATAGTCAGAGAACCGTCCATCATCCATGGCGCCTCGCTCAATATTATCCGTCTTTCCTTCACCGTGGGCAGCTTCACGATGAATCCCTCAATTTCCTCCACGATGATGTCGAAGGCATCACTTGGCCTCCACTGACGGAGAATCCATCCTTGTAGCTGGCTCCGAAAGGGATTTCTCCCCGTGAATCTAATCGAAACATACTCCTGCCAAGATGGAAGTGGCTCATCCTCGCTCAAAATGGAGAAGCACTTCACCCCGTCGACGATATCTGGTTCGATGTAGTTGACATAGGAGATGTCCTCGCAGGGCAACCCTGATCTACTAGCAGAAAGCCAGTCTCTCACCTTGTTTCCTACAGAGGTATCCCCAGTCTCATCAGGCGGTCGAGTTGGAGAGGAAGGTGGAGTTGCGTGCTTGGTTGAGGGGGACGACACCTCTGAGCTGCCTCCAACCTGGGTCGACTGGTCTCTCTTCACTCCCTCAACTGCACTTGAGCTATCAGGAGGAGCCAAAATAGGTTCTGGAGATGGAATCCTCGCCCCATTGATGTTGCCGCCCCTAGGGTTATCCCCCTTCCCGCGACCTCGACCTCCTCTTCCACCGCCCCTAGGCATTGTCTCTCTCCGAGGTTAAATGTTTAAACCTACTTTGTCCCTAATATTAGATCCTCTAAGGGAGTGTTTATTTAAATTGAACATTGTATATGAAATAAAATATGATTGTCTAGTATTTTTTCAATGATCACTTCCATTACGGTTCAGGAGCTCGCCGGCCTTCTGCCTGCTCACTGCTCTTCCACGCTCGCCTGCCCACTCGGCCTGCCCGTTCGACTTCTATGTGAACCCATCCGTCTCGCCCTCTCTCCCTACTCCAGAGCAAGATGCCCGAATGGGCTCAAACAGAGGTAAACATCCCCAAAAATTATTTAATCATCTCTTGATTTATATTTGTTTATCAACTGAGATGTACTTTTTTTATCTATTTCTTAATTTGTATTTGTTTATCTACTGATTATATTTATTTATCTAATGTTTTGAGTTTACTTATTTAGATGTTGCTATTGTAAATCAACCTAGGATATGAATAAATCTTGTGCTTGTATATATTTGTGCTTCTAATCCTCATGCTTGACCTAATTCAATAAACCCTAGGAATTGATAGTATAAATGCATCTAAACATTCATAATCTATTAATGTTGATTAATTTAGGAAGCATTTATATGTTGTTATGGCTGTCCACAAATGTTTTTATAAGAAATTGTGTGTTGAATGGGGTTGTGAACAAGGAACTGGTGTTGTATTTGTTGGCCTAGAAACCCGTCTAAGATTTACTCATTAGGAGTAAATCTTGGATAGTCCCCGATTTGGGACTGTTCTTGAAAACCTAATCTCACTTAGGATGTAAGTGTATAATGTGTATTGGGTTTTCAAGAAAATTTCGGCAGCATTTCTCTGTTTGTTCTCTAAGTACATATGTACTTGGAGAACAACGGCGAAATGCTGCCGAAGTTTTCTTGAAAACCCAATACACATTATACACTTACTAGTGAGATTAGGTGTTCAAGAATGGGATAGGTGGTACACATTTAAGAATGACATCACATGTATAAACCCTAAAGTTTTAACCATAAACTCTAATCTTGTTGTAATATATACTTATTTTCTCTTTAATCATAGAATGGATAGATAATGGATGTCCATTCGCAATCGCTGCACCCCAAAGTTTATTTCTGGTCTTGATTAGTTTGTTAGATTTTCCGAGAAACATAGGAAACAACCTGGAGATAGGTTCTACTGTCTTTGTAGGCATTGAGGTAACAACTTGAAAGTCAGTACTGGTGACAAAATCAGAAGTCATGTCATGTGTAACGGGATTATACAAGGCTATACAGAATGGCACTGGCATGGAGATATTTCAAACCTGAAACCAGTGGATGTCGATAGCAGTGCTTGTGTGGAAGAAGAAATTGCCTCCGATGACGGAGATGTGAATGAACCGGTTCCAGTAGACATCGTTGATGTAATGCTGGATAGTTGTGGGGTAGAGCACATCGGTCCACCTCCCATGTTTAGAAACATTGTGCATGATGTTGAGATACCATTATACACGGGTTGTAAGTTTACGAAGCTTAGCGATGTGTTGAGATTGTATAAACTGAAACCTAACAATCGATGGAGCGACAAAAGCTTCACGTCATTGTTGTCTTCGTTGAAAGAAATTCTTCCTGAAGGAAACGAGCTGTCGATCTCAACATACCGGTTAAAGAAATTGTTGTGCCCAATGGGAATGGAGGCCAAGAAGATACACACATGCAAGAATGATTGTGTATTATTTCCAAACGACTATGTGGATTTGAAAGATTGTCTGAAATGTGGTGTGTCAAGGTATAAATTGACGACATCGGGGGAGTCCAAAACTGGTTCTCCCGCCAAGGTGATGTGGTATCTACCTATAATACCACAGTTTCAACGGTTGTTTGCCAATCCTATAGATGTAAAGAATTTGAGGTGGCATGCATATGTTAAGAAAAATAATGATGGGATCCTACGACATGCGTCTGATTCCCCACAGTAGAAGAATATTGATCTATTATACCCTGAATTTGGTGAAGAGGACATAAATCTAAGACTTGGGCTTTGTACAGATGGGATGAATCCATACGGGACATTGAGCAGCCAACATAACACTTGGTCAGTCATGCTTGTTATATACAATCTTCCTCCCTGGTTGTGTATGAAAAATAAGTACATTATGTTGTCCTTGTTGATATCGGGCCCTAAACAACCTGGAAATGATATCGATGTTTATCTTGAACCTCTGATTGATAACTTAAAGAAACTCTGGGGTGAAGGTGTGATGACCTATGATGCTTCACGAAGAGAGACATTTTGTTTGCACGCTATGTTGTTTTGCACTGTGAATGACTTTCTAGCATATGGGAATTTGTCTGGATATAGTGTCAAAGGATCTAAAGCGTGTCTGATATGTGAAGAGAACACTGATTCAATATGACTAAAACACGGCGGCAAGACTATATATCTTACTCATCGAAGGTTTCTTCCAAAATTTCATCCGTATCGTAGGTTGCGCAAAGCATTCAATGGACAGAATGAGGAACGTAGTGCACCTAAACCTATATCAGGGGAGGATGTTTATGAAAGAGTGAAATACATCGTCAATGAATTTGGTAAGAGATCACAATGTACGATGGCCACAAGGAGTGATAAGTCTTTATTCAAGAAGAAGTCGATATTTTGGGATCTTCATTATTGGAGTTCTTTGACAGTCAGGCATTGTATTGATGTCATGCACGTTGAGAAAAATGTATATGATGGCGTCATCGGTACTCTGTTGAATATACCAGGTAGGACTAAAGATGGGATAAAATCCAGAATGGACCTACGTGAAATGGGAATAAAGACAGAATTAACAAAAGTAGTTAGTAGTGATCGGAGAACATACTTACCTCCCGCTTGTTACACGTTGTCTAGAAAGGAGAAGAAAGCATTTTGTGAATGCTTGGTAAATGTTAAGGTGCCACAGGGTTACTCATCCAACATTCGTACATTGGTATGAATGAAAGATCTAAAGTTGATAAGACTTAAATCTCATGATTGTCACATTCTAATGCAACAAATATTGCCTGTGGCAATTAGATCTATATTGCCGAAGCATGTAAGGTTTGCAATCACCAGACTTTGTTTCTTTTTCAACAGTCTGTGTAGTAAAGTTATTGACTCTGATACTCTCGATAATTTGCAAAGAGAAGTGGTTGTTACCCTATATTAGCTTGAGATGTATTTTCCTCCGTCGTTCTTTGATATCATGGTACATCTTGTTGTCCACTTGACTAGGGAAGTGAAAATGTTGGGACCAATTTTCTTAAATTAGATGTATCCCTTTGAACGATACATGAGCGTTTTTAAAGGTGATGTTCGAAACCGTTATCGGCCTGAATGGAGTATTATTGAGGGTTATGTGGCGAGATTGGTTATGGATTTTTGCAATGACTTTCTGAGTGGTAATGACGCTCCCGTGAATGACAAGAATATTGAAGAGCATTTTGGCAAAGGAGTTTTGGGATCACGGGTGAAAGTAATCAGTCGTGAGTAGTTGGAGCAAGGTCACTTGTATATTTTACACAACATCGACAAACTGAATGTTTATATCGAGGAACATACCAATTTCATCAAGAGACAATATCCTCGATCCAATTCAATGTGGCTTGCTAGAGAGCATAACAAGATATTTATTAAGTGGTTTGAAGATAAAGTCTTACATCAACTATCTCAAACACCAGATAATGTTACTGAAACCATCAAATGCCTCACCTTTAAACCAAAATTGAATGTTATGTCTTATGAAGAGTTTGACATAAATGGTTTCTCATATTACACAGAGCGTCAAGATGATTAGAGTGTCGTCCAAAACAGCGGGGTCACCCTTCAAGCGTCTTCATTGTTTTTTGCAAGTGCAAAGGATAAAAGTCCACGTGAAGCTAAAATGTCATATTACAGTGTCATTAAAGACATATGGGAGTTTGACTATGTAGATTTCATAATTCCGCTCTTTAAATGTAATTGGGTTGACAACAACAAAGGAGTCATAGTGGATGAATTGGGTTTCACGTTAGTGAACTTTGAAAAGATTGGCGAGAAGGGTGAACCATTCATATTGGCATCACAGGCAAAATACGTATTTTATATCGATGATCATGCAAATGATAAATGGTCGGTTGTTCTTCATGGTAAAAGACAGTTCATTGAAAATCCTATAGATGAAGAAGAGTACTATGATAAGTATGATGACTCCAATCCATTCTCAGTTGGGTTGCCAACACCACCAAACATTGAAGTTGGGGATCACAATGACTTGTATGTTCGCGGGGATCATAATGAAGGATTGTTAATTGATAAAAGATCAAAATATTAGAGGCATGAATGTTTATATTTTTATTATGCTCCCATGATGACCGTGCTGATGATCACCGTGAGGGTGAGGACGTGCTTGCACCGCCTGACAATGTAAGTTTTAAGAATATATCCCTGAGGTTTCTATCTATATGTTCATTTATAATTATATTATGTAAGTGTGTTTTTTATCAAATTTTTAGGATACTAGTTAATAGCAATTGTATTTAATTTACAGGCGTTCGACATAGACTACAGGATATGCAGGACGTCCATGACATAGCTATGCAGGCCATCGACATTGCTTTGTAAATCCAAAGTGCCACAGTCGGAGAGAATGCAAGCATCTCACACTAAGGTTATATAGATATATAGTGAGACTAAGGTGACGATCCCACCTGCTAAAATAGGTTACCGACAACTACATGTTACGACTGGTAGGTCGTGATTCAGCAACCATATTCATTATTAGGAGGACAAACATATTTCACCACGAGTTAACATTGAAGAAGGTCTAATAACCTACACTGAGCTAAACAAGTTTATCGGTATATACTTCATAGATTTAGATTATCTTCTGGCTATCCAGCTCGCAAGATGTCAGTCGGCAGAACTCTTGCACAGAAATCGACCACGGCCATCCTGCTGCCGCATCTTCTCTACCACCACAACCGACATAGACGACGACCAACCACCATCACCAGTTAAACATGCTGCCATCTCAAAGTCGCCCGACTCCGCCTTGCTCCTTGACAGCTCCGCCCGGCCGGGACCGTGTCTGGCTCTGTCGTCCCCCCGTGCGTGTCCTACAAACTCCAACAGATCTGCGCTGGCGTCCCCCCGTGTCACAAACTCCGCCCTAACGCACCACATTAGAACAAGATCTGGCAGTCACCGCACTGTTCCATCAGCAGCCTACCCTTACATCTGTAGGAATCTTATCGTTCTCTGCTTGCCTAGCCTGCTGCTTTCTCTAGTACGGACAGATCTGTTGCTTGCTCTGGCTATTGTGGCCGCCGGCATTACCACATCCAGCTCCTAACTCCACACTCGCAACCCCATTGGGATGATCGGAACCCATTTGCCAACAGAATCAATGTCTTACTAATACCCAGAACTATGTACACTACACTGTGTTTGTTGGACTCCCACATTCACCTCAGCCATATGATGGCTGCTATATAGCCCACCCGGCCGGCGATGAAGTAAAACAAGACAGAAGGCGGACAAAAATGACAGAATGGAAAGGCTGAAACTACAAACTTCCGGGTTTTACCTTGACAGGAGGCACTTACAGATGTAGCTGAAGCTGAGTTGCCGAAGCCCGCCGGCCTGTGGTCCATTACGAGCAAAGCCGCACTGACCCGATCACCTCAGGCTTTGGAGGAGCTGCGCCGCGCCCAACGTAGAGGCGGCCCAACTTCGCTCACCCTTCTCTGTATTTGGCTTGCTGCTCTGCTGCTTGTTCGACTTGACGCGAAGAATTGAAAACAAGCGAAGCTGCAGTCGTTGGCTATGATGGACGCGCTTGTAACAAAGGTTCGGACCTCGTGACAACTCACAAGTAGCATTTTGACTGTATATCGTCCCATTTTCAACGAAGTTGAGAATCATCAATCATGATCCGTTGTTGTTAGAGTGTTCTATCAACAAACACAGGAACAGAAATTCCACACGTAAGTACGAATATCTTGGCAGCAGCTATATGACGTCGAATGGGCATTTATCGCAGTCCACTAAAGCTTTCCACAAGAGTTACTTTACATGCACGCACTCCCAACCCCGTTCTTCCACACGGTTCTCGGGAAATGTCAATCGCTAAGAAAAAAATGAAGAGAGAAAAGAGAGAATTTTGTCCATGACTTTTGATATATAATATATTTTTGATCGAAATAAAAAGTAATAGATTCGTCACAAGTACTTTCTAACAAAATCAATGTTGACATACTTTGTAGAAAACTTAATATGAGAAAGAAGTATAAAAAATAGAGGAAAGAGGTATGAAAAGTACAATGCTCTAAAACAAAGGGTATCGTACAACAAAATACTAGTATTTGTATATTTTAGGATACATTATGTATACTTTCTGGTACATTACTCCCATTTTGGGATACTTTAGGTATTGAGATGTATTACTTCCATTTTAGAGGTATTGTACAAAAGTTTATTTGCGGATGTATGGTACCTCAAAACATGGGTGTTGTACACCGAAATTGGTTATTAAATGGTTGAGATGTTTTACTTCTATTTTGGAGGTATTGTACGAAAGTTTACTTGCTGGTGTGTGGTATCTCAAAACACAGGTATTGTACCCAAAATGAGATATTGTATGTATTAAGATATATTACTTCTATTTACATGTAATGTATGAAAGTTTATTTGCTAACGTACTGTACCTCGAAACACGGGAATTGTACCCCAAAACAAGATATTATATGTATTGAAATGTATTACTTCTATTTTATAGGTATTGTACAAAAGTTTACTTGCTGACGTACTGTACCTCAACACACGTGTATTGTACCCTAAAATAGGATATTGTATGTATTGAGATGTATTACTTCTATTTTGCAGGTATTGTACGAAAGTTTACTTGCTGGCGTAATGTACCTCAACACACGGGTATTGTACCCCAAAACGGGCTATTTTATGTATTGAGATGTATTGCTTCCATTTTACAGGTACTGAACGAAAGTTTACTTGCTGACGTACTGTACCTCAACACACGAGTATTGTTCCCCAAAATAGGATGTTGTATGTATTGAGATGTATTACTTCCATTTTAGAGGTATTGTACAAAAACTTACTTGCTGACGTATTGTACCTCAAAAACGGGTAGTGTACCCCAAAATGAGATATTATATACATTGAGATGTATTACTTCCATTTTGGAGGTATTGTACGAAAGTTTACTTGTTGGTGTATTGTACCTTCAAACACATGTACTATGCCTCAAAGCAGGATATTGTACCCAAAACATGAGTTGAATATTTTTCTCAAATTATTCTTTCTTCAAAATATATCAAAAGTAGTCTTAGACAATATTTTTCATAAGAAATCTAAAGAATAGTCAGGCAGATAAATAATAGTCGTACTTTACTCATATTTTGGGGTATATTACTTTGGTTTAATAAACAATACAACTATTATACTTACTCATGTATTATACCCTAAAGTAAATGTATATTATCCAAAACATATGTGGTATTGTATCACCAAGACACGAGTACTACATTGCTCTCATTTAGTCTTTTTCCAAAATATGTTATCATTGGTCTAGTTAAAAAATATTTTTCGTAAGAAATCTAATGATCTTTTTTTGTCAAAAAATACCTTATAAAATAAAAGTTATGAAGAAAATAATTTTTAAATTCTTATTTTTTCCTACTTCTCTCCTAAAAATATATTTAAAAAGAGCATCCATTTTCACATCATTAGTGCACTCTAGGTGGACAGCCGGATGGACGCCCAGGGCTGTTAAGAACTTTTCTTCCACAATTAAATTCTTTTTTAATTGATCCAGAGGCAAAAGTGTCTTTCCTCATAGTTTTGGGCAAGTGTGGAATGGTCCCATTTGAACTAAAAAAATAGAACTCGTGGGATATAAACAGGTGATATGTGCTTCTATTGCCAACTTATATACTATATTCATTATTTTAACCACAATGAGGTGTAAGTTAATGACGACATATAAAATTGAATATTCATGGCGTTTAAGATGAGAGCGGGTGCAATAAAATGAAGAACATGCTGGTAAAAAAATAAAATATGGGAGTTGTAGGACTCGACGTATGGATATGAAAAATTAGATTGGGCACTTGTTTTATTCATGTCGGAAGCCTATCAACAGGTAGGGCACCTTTTCATATTTCACAGAATTTACATGTTGCAATTTCTATGTTTAGTCATTCATAGAAGTACTGGGTAGGGCATGTGCCCCCCTTTGCCCATGAGTGGCTACGCCATTGGTTGTAAGGAGTCATAAGTAGTGTAGAATCAACCAATATATATCATTCTCTATCAACATAGGGTTTAATATACCTCTTTCCCAACCCATCTCTTTTTCTAACCCTCTCTCTATGTAGCATTAGGGATTTGTTTCAATTGTAACTGAAGTGGATGCAGATGACTATGGTCAACCTCACATGTGACATAGTGTCACGCACCAACATTCAAGTAGACATGTACCCAAATGTGAATGCCCTTGCAATCACCTCAATCTTAACTCATGTTAGCATTCAGATTAGGCTACACCACATCATGTTGAGGGTTTGCTCACATTTCATGGAAGGTGTATAGTGGTATATGTGCCCACTACATATTTTTTGTATCGGTGGACACAACAAGATTTGCATTGATGATATATTGATAACTTGAATTTTTGAGCATTATCTTTTCCTTAATGTAATTTGAGCATTTAATAATGTCTTTGAAAATTCCTAGATTTTATGTATTTGTTTTGCAATTAAGTCCATGTGTGCAAATCAACCATTTCTAGAATTGTGTGTCCTTATTAACATTAGTAATGCTTTAAGATGTTTTCTGATTTATTGGAGAATAGATAAACAAATTTCAAGAAGGTCCTCAATTAGTTAATTTTTTGGATAATTAATTAAAGATTTATCCCTTACTTCCTAAATTGTATTCTGATGGCTAATGATATGGTCTGTGTGTCTGTTCAACTTGACTTTCCACTAAAGAAAGACACACCATTTTTTATCCCTCACCTTGAACATAGTATGTTAAGTGATGCAAAAGGTGATAATGTTCTGTGGCCCAAACCTTGGTTGTCTATGACATTTTGTAACAATTGGTTATCAGGTTTGAATTTGTGTTATATTGTATTTGTTGATATATGTTGACAATTGATGCGTGAATATTAACATATCATAATACCTGCAAAGCTTGTTACAGTTCCTCCTCTAAAGTTTCTTACACCTACTTTGATTGCACCAGACCTCTTCGACATCGTGGGTCCAAACTCTAAGGGCTTAAGATGATGGTTAGAGAATGCTTAACCAATGTTGAATATGGTGATCCATATGCTAGAGCAGGTCATAGGACAAGATTGTGAAATTAGTGTATTCATTCAAGATATTATAGGTTTTTTTTGGTATGATTGGTTAAATACCTCCTCAATTTGGATATGGTGAGAACTTATGGTTAAATACCTTGCTCTATGTGAATACATATCTTGAATTTCTTTTCGATGTACTAAATCATGACATATGTGCTTACAACTACTTATATTGAGAGACTACAATGCTTCAAATAATCCATTTGGCATTCCTACTTGCTTCGTTGATTAGAAGTTTAGATAGAGAGAAACAATATATATATTTGAATGTTTTTCTACTTGATCTAAGTATTTTTCTATTTCTTGATTTGACCTCATTTTTCCCTTGTCGAGATAAGACTAAAATAAAGATCTTGCAAAAATTTGGTAGTAATGCAACATTTTTAGAGACCTACATGATTTAATAAAGATTTATCTAATCTTGAAAAGTAGGAAGGAATGGTTATTTATATAAGTTCTAAACAACCCAACCCCAACCATTGTATTAAGATATATTACTTCCATTTTACATGTAATGTATGAAAGTTTACTTGCAGACGTACTGTACCTCGAAACATGGGTATTGTACCTCAAAACAAGATATTGTATGTATTGAGATGTATTACTTCCATTTTATAGGTATTGTATGAATGTTTACTTGTTGACGTACGGTACCTCAACACAGGGGTATTGTACCCTAAAATGGAATATTGTATGTATTGAGATGTATTTATTCTATTTGATAGGTATTGTCTGAAAGTTTACTTGTTGGCGTATTGTACTTCAACACACGGGTACTGTACCCCAAAATGGGATATTTTTTGTATTGAGATGTATTACTTCCATTTTGTAGGTATTGTACGAGAGTGTACTTACTGACGTATTGTGCCTCAACACACGAGTATTGTACCCCAAAATAGGATATTGTATGTATTGAGATGTATTACTTCTATTTTGGAGGTATTGTATAAAAGCTTACCTGCTGACGTATTATACCTCAAAAACGGGTATTGTACCCCAAAATGAGATATTATATGTATTGAGCTTTATTACTTCCATTTTAGAGGTATTGTATGAAAGTTTATTGGATGACGTATTGTACCTTCAAATACGTGTATTGTGCCTCAAAGCGGGATATTGTACCCAAAACATGAGTAGAATATTTTTCTCAAATTATTCTTTCTTCAAAATATATCGACAGTGGTTGTAGACAATATGTTTCATAAGAAATCTAAATAATGGTCAGGCAGATAAATAATAGTCGTACTTTACTCATATTTTGGGGTATGCTACTTTGATTTTGGTAAACAATACAACTATTATACTTACTCATGTATAATACCCCAAAGTAAATGTATATTTCCCAAAGCATATGTGGTACTGTCGCCCCAAGACATGAGTACTGCATTTCTCTCATATATTTTTTCCAAAATATGTTAACATTAGTCTTGTTAAAAATATTTTTCATAAGGAATCTAATGATATTCGTTTCGTCAAAAAATACATTTTAAAATAAAAGTTCTGAAGAAAATCATTTTTTAATTATTCTTTTTTCTTACTTCTCTCCTAATAAATATTAAAAAAGAGCAACCATTTTCACATCGTTAGTGCACTCTGGGTGGACAGTCGGAGGGACGCCCGGGGCTGCTAAGAATTTTTCTTCCACAATCGAATGCTTTTACAATTGATCCAGAGGCAAAAGTACCTTTCCTCATAGTTTCAAGAAAATGTGGAATGGTCCCACTTGAACTAAAAAAATAGAACTCATGGGATTTAAACAGGTGATTTGACGCATGTTTCCATTCCACCCCTACATAGAAATAACAAAGGTTCGGACCTCGTGACAACTCACAAGTAGCATTTTGACCGTATATCGTCCCATTTTCAACGAAGTTGACAAACTTGACCTTGTGAATCATTAATCATGATCCATCAACAAACACAGGAACAGAAATTCCACACGTAAGTCCGGATATCTTGGCAGCTGTATGACGTCAAATGGGCATTTTTTGTAGTCCACTAAAGCTTTCCACAAGAGTTACGTTACAGTTGTAGGCACCCACTCCCACACGGTTCTTGGAAAATGTCAATTGCTGAAAAACAAGAAAAAAGAAAAAATTGAAGAGAAAAAAAAGAATTTTGTCCATAACTTTTGTTCTATAATATAATTTTTATCGAAATAAAAAGCAATAGATTCTTCACAACAAGTACTTTCTAACAAGACCAATGTGGACATATTTTGTAGAAAACTTAATATGGGAGAAGTACAAAAAATAGAGAGAAGTATGAAAAGTACAATACTCTAAAACAAAGGGTATCATACAAAAAAATACTAGTATTTCTGTATTTTAGGATACATTGCGTATACTTTAGGTACATTACTCCCATTTTGGGATACTTTTAGTATTGAGATTTATTACTTTCATTTTGGAAGTATTGTACCAAAGCTTACTTGCTGACGTACTGTACCTCAAAACATTGGTAGTGTACATCGAAACGGGATATTATATGATTGGGATGTATTACTTCTGTTTGGAGGTATTGCACGAAAGTTTACTTGCTGGCGTGGTACCTCAAAACACGGGTATTGTACCCCAAAAGAAGATATTGTATGTATTAAGATATATTACTTTCATTTTACATATAATGTACGAAAGTTTACTTGCTGATGTACTGTACCTCGAAACACAGGTATTATACCTCAAAACAAGATATTGTATGTATTGAGATGTATTACTTCCATTTTACAGGTATTGTACAAAAATTTACTTGTTGACGTATTATACCTCAACACATGGGTATTGTACCCTAAAATTAGATATTGTATGTATTGAGATGTCTTACTTCTATTTTGCAGGTATTGTATGGAAGTTTACTTGTTGGCATATTGTACCTCAACACACGGGTAATGTACCTCAAAACGGGATATTGTATGTATTGAGATGTATTACTTCTATTTTGCAGGTACTGAAAGTTTACTTGCTGACGTATTTTACCTCAACACACGAGTATTGTATCCCAAAAGCTTACTTTCTGACGTATGTATTGAGATGTATTACTTCCATTTTGGAGGTATTGTACAAAAGCTTACTTGCTGACGTATTGTAGCTCAAAAATGGGTATTGTACCCAAAATGAGATATTATATGTATTGAGATGTATTACTTCCATTTTGGATGTATTGTATGAAAGTTTACTTGTTGGCGTACTGTACCCTCAAACACGTGTACTATGCCTCAAAGTAGGATATTATACCCAAAACATGAGTAGAATATTTTTCTCAAATTATTCTTTCTTCAAAATATATTGATAGTGGTCTTAGACAATATTTTTATAAGAAATCTAAATAATAGTCAGGCAGATAAATAATAGTCATACTTTACTCATATTTTGGGATATATTACTTTGGTTTTGGTAAACAATGCAACTATTATACGTACTCATGTACTATCCCCCAAAGTAAATGTATATTACCCAAAACATATGTGGTATTGCATCTCCAAGACACGAGGACTACATTTCTCTCATATATATTTTTTCCAAAATATGTTAACATTAGTGTTGTTAAAAAATATTTTTCGTAAGGAATCTAATGATCTTCGTTTCGTCAAAAAATACCTTATAAAATAAAAGTCATGAAGAAAATAATTTTTCAATTCTTCTTTTTTCTTACATCTATCCTAATAAATATTAAAAATGAGCACTATTTTCACATCGTTACTGTACTCTGGGTGGACAGCCAGATGGACGCCTAGGGCTGCTAAGAATTTTTCTTCCACAATCGAATGCTTTTCCAATTTATCCAGAGGCAAAAGTGTCTTTCCTCATAATTTCGGGCTAGTGTGGAATGGTCCAGTGGCGGATCCAGAAATCTACCACAGAGGGGGCTGAATTACAATGAGTAGTTACGATGAGGAAAATAATGCTTATTTAGAACAAAAAAATATGAAAAACACACCTAATTAGTGTCTCATTTTCTCCAACATATAAAATAAGCTATTTGTAAAAAAAATCTAACATAAATGAAATGATAAATTCACTATTCAAAATAATGAATTTGTTTATATGTCTAAGGTCATAACTAACACATTATTTGATATATATTTCAGATCAAACAACTAGAAGATCAATAATATAATCATAATTCATGATCACTTGATCAATACAATGTGCATACAATTGGCAATGTATAAGAAAAATAATAGTTATATTAAAAATGGAAATAGAATCATCTTTTAAGTGGAGAACAAGTATTAAAATATCATATGACATCATTTAGTGGATGTTATCATACTGAAAGAATCAAAAAATTGTAGCAGTCAAATCTTATACTATAAATGATATAAGTATAATGTACTTGATATATTATAAGATCTTAACACAATGATCAGTTGAAGGAAACTTTAGAAAAAAAGAAGAAAAATATTTAATGTGGTTGTACGAACAACATATGATGGAGAAGCACATTGGGAAATAAAAAGTGAAGAGAATGAAGAGGAAAGATCCGTGCGTATTTTTTATTTAAAAGTTGAAGAAGAGAGGATATGAAAGAAAAAATTATATATTTTTATTGAATTTCATTTTACATATCATCCTTATTTTTTTCTCTCCATTTGATTAAAATTATATTTACTAGATGGATTTTCTCACATTTTCTTCTCCTTACCCCACGTTTCATATTTTTTCTACTTTTTTTACCTTATGCCAATTTAATTGTCTTATTTTCTTTTATAGATAGAAATATTATCATTATCTTCTCAAGTTCTTGTAAATTTGTAATATTTGTTACTTGGCTTAAAACTTATTATCTAAATGTTATGTAACTAAAAAAGTTTGTAAAATACCATGTAACAATATATATTATTTGGATTTATTTCTATATAGTAATATAGATCTTTTCTTAATTTGAGAGTGATTGACTAATAAAAGTGTGAAAGAAAAATATATAAATAGAAGGTGATAGTTGTGCATGTATGGTTATCATTTTTCCCAATGGTGTATAATTATAATTGAGTGAACTTACTCAATTTATAGTTAATAATATATGTCAATTAATAAGTCAACTATATTACATCAAATTTCAGTTAATAGGTCAACATGATGAATGATATATTTTTATAAACTTCATTTTATATAATTATTTATATCTTTTATGGGTACATATCCCTAGTCTTGTAGGGAGACGATTTGTGTAACTCTTAACACAATTAATATGAAACTATTAAACAAATTTTATTAGGATAAAAATAAAATATATGATTTCTTACGCTCATAATTGATGGCATGCATATTAGGACAGTAAATTTTATGATTTGTGAGTATATAAGATGCATAGTCTACAAATATATTAAGTTTAACTATTAAGAAGTTCATACAAAGAAGAATGATAGGATTGATTGAAATCATAAGATTAAAAGTCGCATTTTGTATGATGTAATAATTTTTTTACAAAATACAAATCTGTACATGGTATCATAATAATAATAAAAATATTTTTTGGAGGGGGGGCTTCAGCCCCGACAGCCCCCCCTCTGGCTACGCCCCCGGAATGGCCCGACTAGAACTAAAAAAATAGAACTCATGGGATTTAAACAAGTGATTTGACGCATGTTTCCATTGCACCCCTACACGACAATAAACCAAAGCACCTTCTTTGGTCCTCGTCAATATTTTCATTCCAAAAACGATCTCCCAAACATACTCCATTCTACTCTCTCTTTCCCTCGTGTACCCCTATATTTATATTTTTAAAGGACGAAATTGTGGGCCAAAGATTTGTTTCACTCGTTTAAGGCTTAATCATTATGCTTCCACCTATATGGTTATAATTAAATGTGGTATACTAAGAAAATATTATAGTTGTAAGCAATGATGAAGCTAGGAAATTTGGTAAGGTGAGGCACAAAGTTAGTCTAAGCATAAAATGTTCTATATGTTACTGTAAAACATTACTTAACAAATGATATAAGATAATAATATCGTAACATTACTTAATATCTGTAACCTTTTATAATGTTAAAAAATGCAAAACAATCATAAATACATTAAGTTGTTAATGCTAATTAGACATGTTTTAAATTGCTTTGAGAAATGACCATGTGAGTTATTAATGAATTATGAGACTACTTGATACTTTGTTGGAGAACTTTAGGCAACAAGTTATCAATGATTCTAAAACTAGGACTAAATTAAATCAAAAAAGATATCATGATGTTGGGAAATGTGTGACTTCTTCACCATACAATTACACGTCCATAATATGATTATTTGTCTCAAAAGTGAAACAATTTATGTTTTCCTAAATGAACATTAGGATTAACCAAGCGATTGATAACCCAATTGGTAAAATCTAGTGGCAAAGCGATTGATAACCCAATTGGTAAAATCTGGTGGCGCCATATGAAGCGTCTCAAATTTGAATTCTAGTTGGAGACTGGGACTAATATGTCTATTCCGAGAGTATCTTGACTCTATTGCTGGGTCGGAAAAATGAAAGATAAACCTTCTCTTAGATCCGAACATGAGACTCCAACAAATGTACTCAAACTCGCTACAACAAATTACTATTTCCTTTTCCAAGACTTACTGAATTATGAAATGGTTCGTCATTATCAACCAAATAATGTCACAACTTCTAAATAATTCAACAATATTTTACGATAAATTATGTGCTTCTATTGCCAACTTATATACTATATTCATTATTTTAACCACAATGAGGTGTAAGTTCATGAAGACATATAAAATTGAATATTCATGGCATTTAAGATGAGAGCGGCTGCAATAAAATGAAGAACACGCTGGTAAAAAAATAAAATATGGGAGTTCTAGGACTCGACGTATGGATATGACAAATTAGATTGGGCACTTGTTTTCTGATGCGATGATTTTGAGTCGCATTTATAGACTTGTTTTATTTGTGTTTTATGTAGCTATTGGTCATTTTGGTGGTTAATATTGCATAATTCATCTACTTTGGTCTATGATCTTTCTCTATGTCAAATTCCCCTTATTTCAGTATTTTGAGCATAAAATTATCACAAGAATATGTTTTGTTTCGGTTTATTTAGTTTCATGTTGAAATTTCAGGAAAAACAAGTATCTGCTGCTGTCGATACCATCGACAGTGGTAGATACCATCGACCAGACCACAAGCAGCCAGCCGCAAGGAGCAGCAAAATCTGGATACTATCGACAGGAGAGTCGATGGTATCGAGATACCATCAGGTTGCTTCAAAAAAAAGAGTCGATACTATCGACACAAAAGTCGATACCATCGACACAAAAGTCGATACCATTGACTTTTGGAGCTACAATGACGTAAAAGGACAAAACCGACACCTATGAATGTCGATACCATCGACCCGCGTCGATGGTATCGAGGTGGCATCAGTTGCGACAAAGAAAAGAAAAGAAGACCAGCCGATACAGTGCAGGGTCGATACCATCGACTCGTGTCGATGGTATCGACACCGTTAGATACATATTTGCTTCAGATTGATCTAAATCCGACAGTTGTGGTAATTTGGTGACCTAAGTCGGAGATTATACCTAATGACGGTGGCTAAGAGCAATCTATCACGTCATTAACCGTTGCACACGTCCCGAGAAGGTGTGGAGAGAAGAACGGAGTCCAGAAGCACGCCCCAGCCATTCCGGACACCGAAGAAGATGATTTCCACCACCGAAAGGCGGGAGAACGCATATTCTACGCCAAGGAGCGATTGGATCTTCTCCGTTCAGGGGTTTCACCACTCAATCACGTTTTTCTCCATGTTTCCCCTTTTCTCTACCATGTTTTGCTTTGAGATGAACATGCGAGACTAATCCCCTTTATCTTTAGGACCGGGAGTAGCCCGGGAAATCATTGTATGATGATTTTATTATAGTAATTCATCATTTATCTCTTAAATCCGTGGTATAATTTCATTGTCTCAATTATATTGTTATGCTTGATCACCATAATAATAACCTAATGCCTTTAATTACTTTGAAAGAAGAATTAATGGTTGAAAAGAGACGAAATTCATATTAATTGACAAATCCCTTGAACAAGGCGGTGTAAGGTTAATGGTGGATACTGAGAGATCGACTCTAATGCACCTAGTTTAGGGTATAGGTCGCTACGACGGTGGAACCGACCTAGACATAGGTAGTGAATTGTACCACGACAGTGGGCAATTCTGATATCAGGCCACTACCCGGATAGAGAGATGAATCTGAGTGATTATATAGAAATTCATACAATGATAACCCGTGGTGAAACCACAATCCTGAAGATTCCCACTTGAATTGATTAAACTAAACATTTAATTGATTGTTTTCTTTTGTTTTAATTTTATCAACAACCTCCAACTTTTTAATCGGTCTAGCTGATTGGGAGTAGTTAGTAGTAGTCTTCAATAATTCACGTGTCCCTGAGTTCGACTCGGGCCTCACAAAGGCCTATATTACATTGACGCGTACACTTGCGTTTCTACGCACGTAAAAAGCGCATCAAGTTTTTGGCGTCGTTGCCGGGGACACGACAATTGTCGGCACTACGAGTGCTGCAAGCGGCCACTCTAGGCCACTTTTTATTTTTATTAGTTTGAAATCATTTCAAAAATTCATAGTCTATTCTCCAATTTTCGTAATCGTCAAGCACGATACTGAACTTAAATTTTCACTTTGCAGGTACTGTGTATGGTGCAGACGCGTAGCACTGACTACACGCAACAAGCACCAGAGGTTCCATTGCAGGGACTAGAAGACGAGGAGGATTTTAATCAAGACCACTTAGAAGAAACATATTCAGAATCCGAACAAGAAGAAATGGCAGAGGAACAAACAATATGGGAGAAGATCAAGGCTTCTTCTTCATCTTCTTCAAAGGGGCCAATCAAGAAGCAGGCGATCAACATTCCAACTTACAAGATTGATCCTGCGTTAATCAACTTGGTCAAATCAAATGCTGTCCATGGGCTCAAAAATGAAGACCCAGTCATGCATATAAGCCAATTTGTGGAGAATTGTGACATGATAAAAATTGACAGATTTCCACAAGAGACGCTCTACTTGAAGCTATTCCCGAGTTCTCTGGAAGGGAACGCACGAGAGTGGTTGCACAATCTAGATGATGAATGTGTGGAATCCTGGAACCACACAGTGGATGTTTTTTTTGAAAGGTTCTTCCTGCCCGAGAAGACCAATGACATGATCAGGAAGATCCACAACTTCACCCAGAAAGCCGGAGAGACCTACTCTGAGACCTGGGAAAGGTTTCAGATCATGCTTAGGAGGTTCCCGCATCACGGGCTTGACAAGGAGAAGTAGGTAAAATTTTTCTATTTTTCTCTTTTCGAGCATGATAGAAGTAACCTAGATTCAGCGGGTTCAGGATTTTTCTTGAACAACTCAAGTACAAGGTGCTGGGAGATCTTGAAAAATATGGCAAAGAAGCAGTCTTGGGGCGATAGGGATGCACCAGAACAAGTCAAAGTCGCAGGTGAGTCTAGGGCCATCAAGGAGCTGAATGATAAACTAGATCTTTTAGCCAAGAAAATGCTTGCCAAGGAAGATACTGAGTCCGATGAGGAAGCCTAGGTCAAATTCATGCAACAACAGAGCTATAGAAATAATGATTATGCTTGGAGGAAGGATAGGAAGTTCTCATGGAAGGATCCGAACAACTTCCTCCAAGATCCAGATGCAAAGCCACAACCAAGAGTTGAAGATAAAAGCATCGAGTTGCTTAGTCAAGTGGTGCAGCAAAATCAGGAGATGATGAGTATGTTTAGTAAGTAGCTGCAGTCTCAGGGTGATATTTTGACCAAGTTTGGACAAACACTGCAAAGTCATGGAGCACAAATGAGGGCTCTAGAGACGAATGTGACCCAAATTTCCAATGAAGTGGCGGCCATAAAGCATGCCAATCAACAGAGACAGGCAGGGAATGCAGAAGTTGCTCAAGCACATCATCAAGTAAAATACATATCTGTGATTACCGAGGCAGAACCCCCTGTGATAGAGGTCCAAGATAAAGGAAAAATGATTTTTGATACGGAGGCTACACCAAAAATACCATATCCGCGCAGTCATTATGGACTACCAGGCGGATATTTTCCATTCAGAAAAGCCCGCCAAGCGCCCATCTCAGTCACGCCCGCACCTATGCAAGAAGAGCAGGTGAAGGCCATGTGTCAAGGTGTAGCTACATCCACTTTGAGAGAAGAGCCGCCACAAGTCACAACTATTGAGAGCAATGTGCCAAAGTTTACGCCAGCGGGTGACATTGAAGCAAGTTTGGGAGAGATTGCCCCGAAAAGCCCATACATTTCACCTCGTAAGCGTCCACATGCGGAAGTTGTGTCTAGCCCGGATAGCTCGAGGTCGAAGAAGGAGCATCGACATTACAAGAAGTTCTTGGAGATGTTCAGAAAACTCCATGTCATTATTCCGTTAGTGGAAATGATAGAGAAGATTCCCGCCTACGGGAGGTTCATCAAAGAAATAATCAACAAGAAGAGGCGGATTAAAGACAGGGATGTTTGCCGAGTAAATGAGATGGTGAGCTCAATTATCCATGGGAGTTTACCACAGATGAGGAAAGATCCAGGAGGCTTTTACATTCCATGTTCCATAGGCGGTCAATTCTTTCCACAAGAATAGTGTGATTTGGGCGCCAACATTAATCTTATGCCGCTGTCCACATTTCAAAAGCTTGGGTTGAAGGACATAAAGAAATCATCTGCAACTATTGAGTTGGCGGATGGGTCCATTGTGAAGCCATACGGAGTGTGCGAGGATGTGCTAGTCAAGGTGGATAGGTTCATCTTTTCGGTGGATTTCATCGTCATGGACATGCCACAGCTTAAAGGTTGTGAGATGCTATTGGGTAGGCCCTTTCAAGCAATAGCTGATGTTGTCACTGCCATTGGGAGAAGTACATTGACCTTGGGGATTGGCCAAGATCGAGATGAGTTCAAACTGCTGCACGATCCCTTGGGCACACTCTCCAAAGTTCCAAGTTGATGAGGAGCTTCATGTCGTCTAGCCTAAGACGTTAAATAAGGGCGCTTGTAAGGAGGCAACCCAGCCATCGGTACTTTAGTTTAGTTTCTTTCACATTCATAGTTTGATTTGTTTTTTCTTTGTTTTTAGTGTAAAAAAGATACCGTGATCGTTTGCTCATCGTGCAGGACTGAGGCATAGTCGATACCAACGACCCTTGTATCGATGGTATCGACCGGGTACAGGTTGGCGACTGCAGAAATCGCACTGCGTCGATGGTATCGACATACCAACAGGCTGATCGCAAGCAGAGGTCGAGATCTCTGGAGATATTCAGAAGAAATCGTCTCAGTAAAGTCGATACCATCGACGGGCCTGTCGATGGTATCGACCCAGTTTCAAAAAGAAGGCGGCGGTCGGGCCTCATGAGGGTGTTTCCCTAAACAGAAGTTGATACTATCGACGCGCCACGTCACCGATCCTCGAGAGGAGATCAACGGTGATCGCTGCAACAAGAAAGTCGATCTGGGGGATGGGTCGATACCATCGACACCTGTCGATAGTATCGACACGTCAGCGATCCGGGCCCCATAAATCCAGCCATCGACAACCGTCGATACCAGTGGCAGTACAGATTGTGCTACCCGCGTCGATACCATCGACCCGTGTTGATGGTATCGACGGGCATACAGCAGCGCTAGCCACAACAATATTTGAGAAGGATTGTCGTCATATGACGTCACAACTCCAGAGCAATTCTTCGCCACCTATGCCGAGCGTATTCCAGAGCGATCCGAGCCTGGCGACGAGCATCCAGGAGCACGTTCTTCATCGAGCGGAGATTTCCTTCTGCGATCTTCACCGATCTCTACCTCTCTTTCTTCCGCAACCATGGTGCATGTTGCTGGTGTGTCTTCTTCACGCACCAACCCGATGGACATTCCGGAGTTTGTGCCTCCACCGACTGCATCGATCCCACGTCCGCGGATTGTCCATCCGTCCGCGGAGGTCAAGAAGATCTACGAGGAGATCATGAAGAGGAAAATCAAGCCGACCCGCTATGTTGACCGGGAGGTGATCCGCAACTTGGGGTTTGAGGCGAGACACACGAGCAGGATGCCTGACGAGATGGAATACCATGCTGATGGCCAGCCGTTCTTCAGTGACTGGCCGACATAAAAGGAGCTGGTGGCTGAATTCATGGCGTCGTTGGACGTCTGCGTCGTGCCCAATGACATCATCGCTATGGATCGTGAGTGGATCAAGGGCCGCGTTTCTTTTCGGCTATACAATAATGACTACACTCTCACCCTCCACCAGTTCAACTCCATCTTCAACTTGAACCATGGGCAAAATGACTACCGGCAGCCAGACAACCGGACCGAATACGACGCCATCTTCTCCGAGCTTGTGATGGTGCCGCCGGGAAAATCTGTGAGCTACCACAATGCAGCGGTAGCAGACTTCGAGCATCCGTTCGTGTGGATTCTTCATCGGATGCTGTGTTCTACCCTGTTTTCTAGGGGTGATCTGTCCCTTAGCAAATTTCAAGAGACAGACTTGTTTTTCTTGCACAAGCTACTGAAGTGCCAAGAGTGCAACTGGGGTGCATTCTTTCTGCAACGGGTGTTGGCTGTAAAGAGGAGTACGCGGAAAGCTCCAATTCACTTTGGAGGACTCATTACATTGCTCGCCTCCTACCTTGGGTTGAATTTCCAGCAGCTTACTCCTCTCTCCAGCAGAAGCAAGGTTAATTTGCAGCATCTTCACCGATCCAATCTTATCTTGCTTCGAGATGGTTTACCATATGCTCATTTCCATGTAAACCACGCATATCAAGAATATGCTCGCTTCCTGATCCTATCTTCCATATCGAGGGTGCTCAACATTTCCGATGGCCAATCATAGTCATTGCTGACTCCGATGAAGACGGCGGCAACGACGACAACAACAATGATGACGACGAGGTTGAAGAGGAAGAGGAGGCTTATACTCCTCTTCGGGCACAAGTAGCACCTAGGAAGCGTCCTCGCATGCATCCGTGTGCATCTTCATCTTCGCAGCCTCCGCCACCACCACCGCCCTCGCAGCCAAGTGAGGATGTCTATTCCATGCAAGGAATGTATGCCATGCTGCAGGATATACAACAAACGCAGCAACACCATACAGCAGACAACAAACGCAGCAACACCATACAGCAGTGTACACTGGTGTTCAGGAGACGACAAACCGGTTACTTGACAATCAGAGGGCAATCTTCGAGAATGAGTGCCTCCTCCTCGACAACCAACAACAGATTCATGACAGGTTGCATAGGATGGAGATGCAGCAACAACCCTTTTATGAACATTACTGGAGCCAGAACTACTTTGGGGGGTATCCACAACCTCCACCCATGCCCCAATATGATCCTAGCTTTCAGGGGCAGTACCCATCATGGGACCCCACGGCCCCACAGTACCCACCTCTTCCAGAATAGTGATCGGTATCTCTGTTCCAACCTTTAAGATTGTTTTTGACTATGAGGCCATAGTCGAATTCAAGCTTGGGGGGGAGTTGGAACAACTCTCTCTTTTATTTTCTAAATTTTTCATTTTATTTTGTTGTTTCTTGTCATTTATTTCTTGCAATCTTAGTTGTTTGTAGGATCCACATTCTATCTAGTGTAATTGTGGATGTCTTAAGTCTTGTGTCATCTCAATTGCTTGAATATGTGAATTAAGGGAAAATTAAAAAATGAAAGAAAAAAATTTTGAGTGTTCACAAGCTTGTGTTGCTCAACTGTGAGCACATAACATAAGAAAATGATTGGTTTTGTCAACTCTAAAACAGAAAATCACAATTGTACATCCCTAATGATTTATGAAAAGTGGACGGATTTGGTTGTGTGAGCCTAAACTGACCAAATGATAATGAGACTCTAATTTGAAGTAAGAGAGAGAAACCTCTTAACTATTACATAGGTCAGTAAGGAGGGACACATAATAATTTTCAAAGGTTCAGTCAATTAGTCTTATGATCTTTCCACCTCATTGTTTTTCACAATCCACCATAAGAATTGGAAGTACTTTATGGTTTTAATCTTTTTGATTGCATCTCATATAGATAGGTTTTGCATTGCAACCACTTTCACATGTTTTACATGAAAATAAGAAATTTAGAATAGTTATACATGCACATTATCCTTAGGTGTGTGTCATTTAGTTGCATTCATAATTTCTATGCATAGAGAACATCATGTAACTTATTTCTTCTCTAAGGGTGATTCGTTGTTCCATACCTTCATAAATGCTTCAAATATTTGAGCTATGAAGAAAAAGTGAGCCCAACAAATAATTCATTGTCAATTATGGATATAAGGGCTTAAGAAAAAAAAGTGAAAAAAATAAAAAAAATGAAAAAGAAAGAGAAATTATTGAGAAGCAAGTAGAATAAGAAGGAGAAAGGAACATAGTCTCACATGCATTTGAAGATGGTACATGATGTAGCTCTGTTAGATATTCCATCTCATTTTGAGACGGGATGTTAGTGCATGCATCATTCCACCCAATTATAGGCATTAGGGCATGTTCATGTGCAAATGCATAATTTAGGGCATTTTTGTTTTATGCATGTTGAAACTGTATGATGCTTCCATTTCTTTCATTAGCCACCCATTCCATACACCCGTTGCTCGAATTGGTAGGCCACCGTGAATTTCTCCTCACTTATGAATATCAGGAGACCTGCTTCCATGTAGATGGTAGTTAGGGCGAGCAACGTAGTATAGGAGATCACAAGATGCACCGAGCCTGGACCGATGAATTTTATTATGTTAACTGCCTTATGTGATAGTGTTCATCAATTTTGAGGTAGAAATCTTTTATGGATGAATACTGTCGCCTTAGGGTAATTATCATTCCGTGGTTAGTGAGGGCCGGAATGTGAATGTCCGGTGGGGATCATATGGTAATGTTTGTTGCGATGATTTGTTCTTTAGTTGACTCTGGCAATTCTATTCTAAGGTTTAGTTGGTCGAGGGCGAGCAATGTTCAAGCTTAGGGGAGTTTGATGTGATGATTTTGAGTCACATTTACAGACTTGTTTTATTTGTGTTTTATGCAGCTATTGGTCATTTTGGTGGTTAATATTGCATAATTCATCTACTTTGGTCTATGATCATTCTCTATGTCAAATCTCCCTTATTTCAGTATTTTGAGCATAAATTTCACAAGAATATGTTTTGTTTCGGTTTATTTGGTTTCATGTTGAAATTTCAGGAAAACAAGTATCTGCTGTTGTCGATACCATCGACCGGACCACATGCAGCCAGCCGCAAGGAGTAGAAAAATCTCGATACTATTGACAAGAGAGTCGATGGTATCGAGATACCATCAGGTTGCTTCAGAAAAAAGAGTCGATACTATCGAAACAAAAGTCGATACCATCGACTTTTGGAGCTACAATGACGTAAAAGGACAAAACCGACGCCTATGAATGTCGATACCATCGACCCGCATCGATGGTATCGAGGTGGCATCAGTTGCGACAAAGAAAAGAAAATAAGATCAGCCGATACAGTGCAGGGTCGATACCATCGACTCGTGTCATTGGTATCGACACCGTTAGATACATGTTTGCTTCAGATTGATCTAAATCTGACGGCTGTGGTAATTTGGTGACCTAAGTCGGAGATTATACCTAATGACGGCAGCTAAGAGCAATCTATCACGTCATTAGCCACTGCACACGTCCCGAGAAGGTGTGGAGAGAAGAACGGAGCCCAGAAGCACGCCCCAGCCGTTCCGGACGCCAAAGAAGATGATTTCCACCACCGAAAGGCAGGAGAACGCATATTCTACGCGAAGGAGCGATTGGATCTTCTCCGTTCAGGGGTTTCACCACTCAATCACGTTTTTCTCCATGTTTCCCCTTTTCTCTACCATGTTTTGCTTTGAGATGAACATGCGGGGCTAATACCCTTTATCTTTAGGACCGGGAGTAGCCCGGGAAATCATTGTATGAAGATTTTATCATAGTAATTCATCATTTATCTCTTAAATCCGTGGTATGATTTCGTTGTCTCAACTATATTGTTATGCTTGATCACCATAATAATAACCTAATGCCTTTAATTACTTTGAAAGAAGAATTAATGGTTGAAAAGAGACGAAATTCACATTAATTGACAAATCCCTTGAACAAGGCGGTGTAAGGTTAATGGTGGATACCGAGAGATCGACTCTAATGCACCTAGTTTAGGGTATAGGTCGCTACGACGGTGGAACCGACCTAGACATAGGTAGTGAATTGTACCACGATAGTGGGCAATTCTGATATCAGGCTACTACCCAGATAGAGAGATGAATCTGAGTGATTATATAGAAATTCATAAAATGATAACCTGTGGTGAAACCACAATCCTGAATATTCCCACTTGAATTGATTAAACTAAACATTTAATCGATTGTTTTGTTTTGTTTTATTTTATTTTCTTTTAATTTTATCAACAACCTCCAACTTTTTAATCGGTCTAGCTGATTGCGAGTAGTTAGTAGTAGTCTCCGATAATTCATGTGTCCCTGAGTTTGACTCGGGCCTCACAAAGGCCTATATTACATTGATGCGTACACTTGCGTTTCTACGCACGTAAAAAGCATATCATTTTCTTCATGTCGAAAGCCTATAAGCAGGTAGGGCACTTTTTCATATTTCACAGAATTTACATGTTGCAATTTCTTTATTTAGTCATTCATAGCAGCACAAGGTAGGGCACATGCCCCCCTTTTCCTATTAATGGCTACTCCATTGGTTGCAAGGAGTCATTAGTAGTGTAGAATCAACCAACATATATCATTCTCTATCAACATAGAGCTTAATGGACCTCTTTCCCAGCCTGTCTATCTTTATGACTCTCTTTCTATGTAGCATTAGGGATTTGTTTCACTATAACTAAAGTGGATGCATATGACTATGGACAACCTCACATGTGACATAGTGTCATTCACCAACATTCAAGTAGACATGTACCCAAATGTGAATGCCCTTGCAATCACCTCAATCTTAACTCATGTTAGTATTCAGATTAGGATGCACCACATCATGTTGAGGGTTTGCTCACATTTCACGGAACATGTATAGTGGTATATGTGCACACTACATAGTTTTATATCGGTGGACATAACGAGAAATGCATTAATGATATATTGATAACTTGAATTTTTGAGCATTGTCTTTTCCTTTATGTAATTTGAGCATTTAATAATGTGTCTTTGAAAATTCCTAGATTTTATGTATTTGTTTTGCAATTAAGTCCATGTGTGCAAATCAATCATTTCTAGAATTTTGTGTCCTTATTAACAAAAGTAATGCTTTAAGATGTATTTTGATTTATTGGAGAATGGATAAACAAATTTCAAGAAGATCCTGAATTAGTTAATTTTTGGATAATTAATTAAAGATTTTTCCCTTACTTCCTAGGACACCAAGTCTAGGGTATCGAACAGACATAGTAGGAACCCTTATTTAGTCCAATAAAAGGAAGATAAATCCAAATTTCCCATTTTAATATAATTATTCATGACTTGAGGAATAAATTTAAGCTCTTAAATGAATGTCAAGAAAAGGGTATTTCTATTTCTTCTTTTGATCTCATTTTTCCCTTGTCGAGATAAGACTACAATAAAGATCTCATAAAAATTTGGTAGTAATGCAACATTTTTAGAGACCTACATGATTTATTAAAGATTTATCTAATCTTGAAAAGTAGAAAGTAATGGTTATTTATATAAGTTCAAAACAACCCAACCCCAACCATATTCTGGGTCACCCGAGGCTTAGGGCATGACAGATGATGATACTACAGATCACAATCACCCATCCAAGATTGGGCGGCTACATAATCATCATCTACCATACACTTAGATGCATGTGAGGGCTGAACTATCCCTCTATCTTGTTCTCCCTTTGTGATTCACCAATCTTCTTGGGACTTGTCCCATTGGCTTTGGAAGAGCCAAATGAACCCAATGAGACATGTCTTAGCCATTACCTTCATAATTATGGATAATTCCATATCCCCTTGGAGCTGGGAAGACAACCAAATCACTCACCCTATCCTTAAATAAGGCATCCTATAGTTACCCTGAGTTTATCCCATCTCAACCTGACCCTCAATTTGTAAAAATAGTCCCCGACATCCTCTATCGAGCTTCTTTGTCTTCTCTAACACTAACAGACTTGCCGTAACCATCCACACCAACTTTAGCCAATTGAATTGGCATAGAGGATTGCGAGGATGTCATGAATATCCCCTAACAACCAATGAGGCCTAAGGAAATCTCATGATCCATCCTTAATCACCAGACCACACTACTTGAAGGATATTGCTAGAGATATGCTGGCATGCCATTGTAATGCATCATGCGGGTTGGAAAATCTCTAGGTGACTTCCAAGGGCCTTCTATGATCCTTCACAATTAGTGAATCAAGGCATTCTTCCGTTTTCTTCCTCTGAATATTTTTAGACCTTATAAACCCCTAGCTCCTTGCTCCCAACAAACTACTTTGTCGTGCCTCCACTAGATGAATACAATTATACCTGGCATATGTAAAGGAACTATCAACCAATGTCTCAGAGGCCTCTAGTACAAGGTCAACTATGGATTTGACTCCATCGTTTCATGTGTAGTGAGTGGGTTGAAGGTGGAAGAATCCCCTTTGGGGTTTACACCTTTTCCCTCAAACCTTGTGACAAACATGGACAAATTAGTAATATTCCCTTTGTTTGAATTTTGCACTCGGATAATTATAATTTGGGTGACATGGTAGTTAGCCAATAAATAATGAAATTAATAAAAATCCTATAAAATTAACCATAAGACAAATATAGTTAATGTCTATATGAAATAGATAAAAAAGTAATGTATCCAAAACTAAAGTTTTCAAGACCTAGTTTTGGGTTGGATTTAAAATTGTAGGTTAATTTGTGATTTAAAATAATGATAATCTGAGAACCCTTATTTCAAGGAAATAATGTGAATGTCTTATTTATTTTGATCTTAGTTCATATAGTCTAATTTAAGGTATTGATGATGAAATATTATGCTAAATATGAAAATTAGGTTACATCTACTTATTGATTAAGATTTCTAAACCAAAGGATTTGTAATATGGAAAATTGAGGGTTCATAATACTTTGACATAATTTAACACTTGAATCAAAACTATGACCTAGGACCCAATCAGGCCTAATCAATATTATGTGAACATAAATGAGAAACTTTAGTGTTATGCTAAATTTTCACTTTAATATAAAACATTTGATATCATTTGAATGTCTATTTTTTTTTATCATGTTTTGGTTTTGCTTGTGAGATGGTTACCTTAAAAATTTGTACTAATTTATAGCCCTGGTAAGGGATATTTCAATGGTATATGAGTGATGTCTATCAATTTGTTGGTTTTAGTTTTATTTGTTGTATCATTCAGAGAAACCATTTTTATTAAATTTCCCTTATAGTAAGGCAATAAATAAAAATATTATTTTTAGAAATTGGGTATATCTAAAGGATATCTTGAGAACCTTATGGCCGAAGTGCTCCAAATGAATTTTAATCATGCAACATATAGTGATGTGGGTATGATGAGTGGCTTCTATAGTCATGTTGTTAGTTTGTATGTTATGTGAGGATCAAAAGACATATACACAAAATGCATATCCTTATTTTGTTAATCAAGTCAAGTAATTAAGATGATAGTAACACTTTTGTAGAAGCATGGGACCAAAATCATGCTTGCACATGCTAACAGGATATGCATCACATGTTGCTATGATGTGTACATAAAAAATCAATCTTAATGATAATCTAATAATGAATTCACAAAATTCTAAACTGACAATCATACCTACATTAAAATATCTAAACAAGAAGCCTTATAGGGATTAATTCTTATGTTGAATTTCTCATGTGAGTATATATACTAATATTTTCTAATAATATGGAATTGTTTGATGATGAAAATCATGTTTAATAAAGGTGATATAGTGAAAATTAGGGGGATAAGACCAAAGTACGGTTAATGAAGATAGAAAAGTTAATATTGGGTCAACTTTTGGAATAAAAACTAAAAAAATAATACAAGCAAGTAATTAAGTATGTATTTAACTTTAGGGTCTAATTAGTGTTTTTAGGGTCATCATCATAGAAAAACATAATTAGTTAGAATGTTTTCCTAGATATACAGAATAATATATTTAATTTATAGGAATGGCCACTATAAAAATATATTTTATACCAACATTTAGATAAATGTTGGTATAGGTCTAAAAATTCTGGTATAGTCTATACTAGTTGCCAATAAATGATGGCTAAAATGATAACGACATAGGTCTTTATCAGTATTTTTTGAGGCTATGCTCACACTTGTAAATGCCGGTATACATGTGTTAGGTTAGCTTTCATCATTCATTACTCCTTCTAATATGTCATTTATGGGATGTTGGCATAAGTTGCAAGGCCGTTGGTAAAGGAGTTTTTGACACCAAAAATAATCAGCTTGGAACTTATATACCTACGTGGAAAACATGATTGGCATAAGTTACAAGGCCACTGGTAAAGGATCTTTTGACACCAAAAATAATCAGCTTGCAACATATATACCTGCGTTGAAAACATGATTGGCATTGTGACATGGTGGGAAATATATACCATAAAATTAAAGAAAATGTAGACTTATATGGTTTCAAGTGAAGAATAATGAAATATGAGGTTTTCTTTAATATAGATAGGATTACAACCATCAAAATATTAATTGATTTTTAAAAATTATATCAGTTGAATATGATAGATATTGTGGAGAAAATGAAAATTTAATCATGATCAATGAGAAACGTTAATGGTGATTTGTGCATTAACTAGAAGCCACCTAAGCTTGAGGAAGAGAGTGGGATCGAGAAGTAGTCAAGATGGATAGATTTTTTGGAAGAAATATTAAAAGTCAGTTTCTTTACTTATTCATGCATGGAGTATTAAGCATTAAACAATTGTCAATACAACTATATTTAAATTTATCTACTTGACTATTCCATGTTATGGAAATTACTTGGTCTAGGAGAGGGAGACAACATTCTTCAAAATGATTAGGGATGATATAATGAGAAAATAAAGAAGTGGCGAGAGTGGAGGACAGAATTTAGGAGACACTAAATATTATGAGAGGAAGAGAGAGAGAGAGAGAAAAGGAGTGGGGCAACCATTAGGTATTGGAGTGTGTTACCTTTATTGGGGGGTATATATAGGAGAGGTTTTAATTGGATGAGGTCAAAGTAGTTACAAGAAGGATAGAGGGAGGGATATGGTGTGGAGACTAAGAGACGTGGAAAAACAAGGTAACTAAAATAGAGAAAAATATGAGCAAAATTGTGAGATTAGCGTTAGTAAAGAAGAGAACAACATTTGAAAATATAATTTTCTTATTATTCATAGAAGACAAAATAGCATGTTCATATTTTTAAGAAAATTATTTTTTAGAATAGCATAGATGAGTTACATATATGCATGTCTTTTAGTTCTCTATTTATGAAAGATTTTGTACTTATCAATGAGATAATAGGGGAGGGAGATATCAAAACTAGTAGAGAGAGAAAGAAAATTGAGGAATGAATTCTAATAGAATGAAGAATAAAGAATAATGAGAGTTAGAAGAGAGCAGGGTTGATGTTTCAATTTTTTTCATTTTTATGCGGCAGTTTTATGATCGATGACAGGATAATGGGGTTTTAATTTTCCTTTAAGAACTGCTTTTGCATTTGTCAAAGATAATGGGGCATCTTGGGAGAGAGAATATATGATGGTGTAAGTTGTATGGAACAAGTGGGTTGAAGAGAAGTTGTTGTGTATTGATTTTATAGGAAAATACAGAGTTGCATATGTCTGGGAATTTGTTGTGTGTTGCAAGCCACCAGATCCCGAGGAAGACAGTGGGACCGAGAAGTAGTCGAGATGGATAGATATTTTGGAAGAATAATTAAAAGTTTGTTTCTTTACTTGTTCATGCACATAGTAATAAGCATTAAACAATTGTCAATACAACCATGTTTCAATTTATCTACTTGACTATTCTGCATTATTGCAATTACTTGGTCTAGGAGAGGGAGACAACATTCATCAAAGTGATTGGGGATGCTATAATAAGAAAAGAAAGAAGTGGAAAGAGTAGAGGAGAGAATTAAGGAGCCACTAATTATCATGAAAGGAAGAGAGAGAGAGAGAAAGGGAGTGGGGCAACGGTTTGGTGTTGGAGTATGTTGCCTTTTGTTGGGGGGGGGGTTATTTAGGAGACTCTTTAATTGGATGAGGTCAAAGAATTTACATGAAGGATGGAGGGAGGGAGGTGGAGTGGAGACTAAGAGACGTGGAAGAACGCGGTAACAAAAATAGCGAAAAATATGAGAAAAATTGTGAGATTGGAGTTAGTAAAAAAGAGAACAATATTTGAAAATATAGTTTTCTTATTATTCGTAGAAGACAAAATAGTGTGTTCATATTTTTTTAAAGATTTTTTTTAGAATAGTATAGATGAGTTGCGTATATACATATCTTTTGGTTATCTATTTATGAAATATTTTATAATTATCAATGAGATAATGGGGAGGAAGATATCAAAAATAGTAGAGAGAGAAAGAGAATTGAGGAATGAATATTAACATAATGAAGAATAAATGATAATGAGAGTTAGAAGAGAGCAGGGTTGATGTTTCAAATTTTTTTCATTTTAATGCGGTAGATTGATGATCGACGACAGGAAAATGGGGTTTTGATTTTCCTTGCTATGTTTAGTACGTAGTGAATGAAGGGGAGGGGAAGGGGAGGGGAGGGGAGGGGAGGGGAAGGGAAGGGATGGGATACTAATTTTAGTCTGTTTGGTTAGCATGGGGAGGGGAAGGGGAAAAACATAAAAAGTCACTTTTTTTAACAATCCATATTGTCACAAAAGGTTACATACACCACACACATATTCATATATGAAAATTCAAGATAAATTAAACTCACGTGCTTTGTGATCAAGGTAAAACTATTCTTATAATTGTTTTATCAACGAAGAAGATATATTTCTCATGTCTCACATCATTGAGTTCTACATTTTAGGAGTTTGACAACATATCCATCAATAATTTATAACCATTTTCTATCTGGAAATCAAAAAATGCAACCAATATATCTGGATGTTACATAAAAGATATTTTTATATCAAAATATATTTTCTCACTACTATTTTTGTAGAAATTACGATTAGACATGTAGTTCCCTCCATATTTATAATTTTCCCTCCATTTATTTAAGGTCCCTCCATAACTTGAGAGTTTCCTCCTCCACAATCCTTCTATTTTTCCTTATGTAATTATGTTTGTAATTTTATTTATCTAAAACTTTACGTATTCTCTAATAATATTTTTTCCAAACTTTCTAAGATTTTTTCTAAATTGTGCGCTACATTTATTCTAGTTTTCTTTTATTTTAAATTTTTCCCTCCAAAATTTCTTCCCAATTCCCCCAATATTTTGAAATTGTGTGTTGTAATTCTCTCACCCCACTTTGAGGGATACAAGTATTTTCTGCAATATCATTTATATTTTCAATCCACATTCCATATTTTCCTCCAAGCTTCATAAAATAAATTTTCCGCCAAATCTTTCCCCTTCCCCTTGTCTTCACTACGATTTGGTGGGGAGAAGAATGGCTAGAAATACACTTGATTATTTCCTCTCCATTCCCCTTCATTCCCCTCCATTCCTTTCCCCTTCACCATGTGTAACAAACAACTTAAGTTGTTTCTCCTCCCTTCCCCTCCACTCCATTCACCCAATACCAAACAGATCGTAAGAACTACTTTTGTGTTTGACAATAAGATAATGGGGTAACTTGGGAGATAATATATGATGACATAAGTTGTATGGAAAGAGTGGGTCGAAGAGCAGTTTTTGTGTATTGATTTTATAGGAAAGCACAAAGTTGCATATGTCTGGGAATCTGTTGTTTGGTGGATATTTTCGGTTTCAAGTTTCAAAAAGAGATGGTAATTAATGAAAACTGAAAATGGTTTATGGTGACTGTAGATTATATTGTTTGGTTTTCTGGTGACAGAGGATGTTTAAGATCGTGGCCATGTAGAGGTAGCTTTTCTTTACGAGAGAGTGTGTGTGGCTGGTGTTTTTGGTAGAAAAAAGTACCAATAAAAAATAAGAAAATCCTTGAAAAAGGAGAGAGACTCAAGGAGAATACAATATTTGAAATTGGAGCAATTTGATTGGTCAATGGTGTCTTCCGTAATTTGTTCAAAAAAATCTTCCTTTTTAGAGTATTATAGATATAGACAAATAAATTTTGATATAAAAAATAAAATTAAAATATAAAAGTATATTTAACTCAGCTATATCCCATTTTAAAAAATAAAGAATATGTGAAACATTAAAAGAGGTCAAAGAATTAGCCGCACGGTACTCGCTCGCGTCTGGACTAAAGGAGTGACTAGGGCCGGCACTCCTGTGCACGGCGGCTGGCTTGGGGGAGGGGTTCCGGCTGTCGGTGTGTGCCGACCTGCTCCCCCCGGGCTCTCTCTTTGTTTGGGTAGGGCGGATCCAGATCCTGGTGGTCAGCTGTGGCGGGATTGACTTCCTCCTCTTCTGCTCCGAGCGGCGCCGGCTTCTGGACCCTAGGGTCCGATTCTCGACGGTACTCACGGTGGGGGTGGTGGCTGCGGCACAAGGGGCGCTGAGGCACACCTCGACTCCCCTCTTTGCTGTTGCGATCGCTTTCTGCCACAGCTTGCCGACTTTCTGGGATAGCGTAACCCAAGTTTCCTGTTCCTTTGTGCGTTTTTCTGTCTACGTTGTTTCCCTTTTTTCGTTCTGTCTTGGCTTGTTTAGCCAGTGGTTTTTGGCAGTTGATCTGCATGTTTTGTCACCGCTAGTCGGCGTTTATCTGTCGCGCTTCGCTGCGACCTCTCTTCAGGAGAGCGATGAGATATCTTTCTACGGATAGATCTCATCTTTGCTTTAGATTGATCTTATTACTCAGTTGTATGGCTTCGTTTGAGTTGATATACGAGCAGAATATCATCTTGTTCCAGCCCCTCTACCACTACTCAACGCTCAGTTTGAAGGAATTCTTCATGGACAGCTGCTTAAGACAACCTCAAGGAAGAAGAATCAATGGATAAGTGTCTTTTTCTTGTTCCAATATGAGTTGTAGTGTCCTTGGGTTACTGAGCGTGATGTTTGTATGTTCTGTCTGTAAGTTCCTTCTCAATTGTAGATGTCGTATGGCTAACAAGTAATGAATCGATCCATTTGCTCTCAAAAAAAAAAGGTCAAGAGAAAATATACAAGTTCTAATAAATCTATCTTAAAACAAAGAGACATGACCACAACCAAGAGTTTTACAAATGAGACTGATACACATCACCCTAATTATACTCATTTGTATACCCTCTCCTCGGAATATGTTATCCAATCAATTAAAATGATAAGGATGCATTGCATAACAACAATTTGAGGGTTTTCAAAACCTAACATGCAAAGGAAAATAATATTTTGTGGGTTCCCAATAACATGCATGCACTGCATCAAAACAAAAAATATATATTTTTATTAAAATAAGTTTTATTTGTATTTTGTTATGAGTACTATATTTGTGGAACACCTCTAGAGAATGAGTATGGAAGTTATGCACATCATTTATGTGTATTGTAGTGTTCATGACAAACCATTATTATATTTCAAGCAATTGTATTGCATACATTAGAAATGTGTATTGTACAAGTGGAACACTATATGAAACGAGTACTGGAATTATACATATCAAATAAAAATGATGTAATATTAATTGTCATGCAATGACATTGTGCACTAAATTGGCTTAATAATAAAACATATAATATATTTAAGATATATAGTACCGTGTCGTACTACCTACAAATAAACACATGTGTCATGTGTGTTTGTGTGTTGTTCCAACTGTGTGCATGTGTGGTTTTTAATGAGCTGGGCTTGCTTCAGTCTATTTTCCAATCACCTTGCTTTCTATTTGGTTGTATCTTTGGGCCGATTCTTACAACTTTTGTACATGTACCTAATTGCATAATAATTTAGTGAGTTGCCATAACCACAAGTAAATAGTTGATGTACTGAGAAACTACAATAATACAACAATGCTCACCGTCTTCCGTTGAATATATAGATGGTACGAAACCTAATACACCATTGTGTTTCACTTTGGTAAAAAATTAAGCCATTTCAGAATTGAAACCCAGTAAATTATTTTAGAATTGAAAAGCCGTCAAATGTGGAATCTGCATATGAGCTCCTTTCTACCAGGTCTTTTTTTTTCCATAGAATTGAATGTTTCTCACCATCCTTCATTAGTTCTCATTACATTCCCACCATCATATATACAACACATAGTCCTCCTTTTCACTATCAATGCGGATTCATGTCCTTGCTCTGATTCCTTTCCTCCTCGGCTTCAATCCGGGAACCAACTCTATCAATGAACAGAGCTACATTTGTGGTATGCTGTATTTTCTTTACTACTTCTGAATGACATCCTTAGAAAGTTGGCACCATACAAGAATGTTAAAACATAGATTGAAGTAGAAAAATAGAGCTAAAGTTAAGGCTCGAACAAACTCAAACTCTGCAAAGATGGGCCTCAATGTCTTTTCTTTTAGTTGTTTGCATCAGAATATCTGAGCTTCTACTAGTCATCTGAGGTGTACACAATCTTCAAAGGGATGATAGGCATAACTGGGGGAGTTGTGTGCAACGTTCCAGAGGCACCACCGTAGGGCAGGTTCCAATACATGATGGCAACACAAAAATAGAATGGCATGTACCGTTTGATATGGGTAAGAATCGGGGTCAATGTCTTGCCATAGATGGGCACAGGGTAGAACAATTTTTTGGTCCCGATTCATGTCATTCATACCTCTTATTCAATGCCTCCCGATCCGGCGCGCTGTGCTTAGCCAGTCAAATAGTCCAACCGTCATCAAGAAGCGGCTCGGGATGAACATGCGGAGCCACGCAGAACGAGAACCAATATGTTATGTAGCATTAATTGATCCACTTGATTGCTACGTATATCCTGGTTGGCTTGGACCTTCTCTTCCTCCCCCATGAGCACAATGGGGATAGGGATTCCTTCGAGAACTTCATCCCATCATTCAATGTGTGTTGTTGAAATCAGGTGTGTGTTGTATATATGCATTCACAAAAATAGCTCATTGAAATCTAGGTCTCTTAAAATAAATTGAAGATTGGTAGTTAATCTTTTTATGTAACATAGAGAAAAATGTATGCAAGAGTCTTCAATTTGTAATCTCTTTTGGTTTTTTTGTTACTTTATACGGATGTGTAAAATCTTCGTATGTAAGTCGCAATATGTATTTTTTCAATCTATTTTTGTTATATGGAGATAGTTACTGATGTACTTATATTACACAGTCAATAATGTACTTAAAAACCATACTTCAACGTTCATTATTGTTCTTAAGAAAGGTAGAATGTGATGTATTGTATTGTATATGGGCATAGGACATGATAGAAAAAGTCTCATAATGTGTATTAATCTTCTAAATACAATTCAACAAACATATGGTTTAGGCAACAACAAAGATTCATATCTTTCATCGGTATGTTTCATTGAATATTAAGTACTTCACAACATTATAACATTTTATATTATGTGCATCGAAATGTAAAATATTTAAAATTACAACCACACAAGTTATAGACTAGTACATTCAATAATTAATCTTATTTTAATTGGCACAAGCTTAAATGTTGTAATTGTTCATACATATTCTAGCTAAATTTTGATAAATGTGTTGGTTTTGCGTTCCATTTTTATTTTAATTTTGGTCCAAAAATCTTCAAAATAGAAATTCATATACTTCATACTCACATATTTCAAAATGGTGTCACATTTTCTTATCATATTCAAGGATTTTTAATATAACTAGGGAATCAATTGTCAAATAGTCTAGGTATGGAATAAAAATATGGATTCTCAAACAAATTTTTTTCCAGATCAACTCATACTTTGTGGAGAGTGTTTGAATATATTTCTATGTGTATTTATTTTCACTTTAATAGAAGTAATTTGATATGCTAATTGTGTCCTTCTACTAAAACATTGATCATTACAATCCATTAAAAAATCAACTATATGAACTTTTACAGACAATTACAATAGACATTTCTAGGAAAATTAACTATTTTAAGACGAGAAGAATTACAATATATGAATACTATGTTTCTTTGGTTTTGTAAGAATATTTTTATATATGACCATGTATATTTTATAAATATGAAGTGTTAAGAAAATAATTTGTTATTAACATATATCAGATGAAATGCTCCAATCTAATGGAGGATGAAAAGGCATTAATAACACCTATATTTGTAACAATGATGATCAATGTGTTTTGTTTGAAATTACAAATCAAGTTCCACGGGATGTGTCTAGTATTCTAGGTGTAAGTTGTCAAGAACTACAATAATTACATCGAATAAAAAAACCTTTAGGAAAATCTTGAAGGTATATAGATACTTATAGTTTGTTGTGTGTGTTGTGTGGTTTAGTATTTTTATATAGTATCAACAACTTTATTCCTTTCTTATTATGTACACTATTTATATGAAAACTACACAACACATGAATAATATTTTATGTAAATATCATATACCTTGTATATGTACATTTATGTCTATGTTATATTTTGTTTTCTTAATAAATGAATCATAAATATTAAAATAAAATATCATCATAAGATGCACATGTGCTTAGCACGTGTAATATGCTAGTTCTTGGAAAAATGAGAACTGCATTCGAGAAAATGTTATTGAGCAACAATACACTTTTTTTCTTTTTCTCATTTTCTTAACTCATCCATGTAGTCTCTATTCCCAAGGCCCCCTATCTCTATTATGTCACCTGACTCTTTTTTTTTAAATAACCACTTTATACACACATTTTTTGTCTTCAATTAATTTCCTTTATGCACACTCAATTCAGTCAACAACATCATGCGCCCTGCTTTACATTCTGGATACAAGCAGGGTGATGCCTATTATTTTTCTTTTGTAGAGTGGTCTGTCTATCACAAGAGATAGCCTTCCAAAAAATAGTGGAAATTGGAGGCGATGTTTGGCAAATCCATTCAAAGTCCAGGTAGTTAATATACTAAATAGTCATAAATATGGATAGATCTGGAACTTGTAACTGTCATCCGGCAATTTAGGCAACAAAAATCAGAGTCTTCTCTAATCACTCCAAAATTGTTAGGACTGGAGGAGTGACAAATGTTGTTATCATATTCCATTTCTTCCTTTTTCCATAATAGTTGTTAGCAGCTGGCAATAGAGTGTTTCCTCTGTCACACTAGGATTCAGAATGTAAGCGGCCAAATAGGGCCTGAGTGTTCTCAACAAGTTGTCCAAAAGGAATCCTTTGCATTCTGATGGATGTTGCATACAACCAATACAAAGCACACAAGAATCCAACCCTAGCCGACACGGTGACTGAAACCCTAGTTGCCCACCCTCTCTCCCTCCCAAACCCCTAAGTCGTCCCCAAGAGCAGGCATTTTCAAGGTCTAGATGCGAACATATGGTTCCATGTGGGTTGTTCTCACACTGTTCTCAAACACTCGAAGCATGGGACATCCACCAATACACCACTTGTGCAACTAGCTACTCATGTTCAACATGGTCCTACCCACCCAACCAAGAGGGTTTCGGATGAGTGAATCCTTCTCTCAGTGGATATATGTAATAAATGCTTAAGAAAGGGGAACTGGAAACAATCATGCACATCTGGCTAGACCTTCCTACTCTGCTAGCGATCAGGGCACCGCTCCTTTAAATGCCCACCCTATAAAACCCCTTCCTCAGCCCAACCCCTACCTCTCTCACCAACTTTCCCCATAGATGAGCACATGGAGACACCCTCTTTGGGGAGTGGATACCAGATCTACTGCAAAGAAATCTATGGTACACCTCAATGGGGACTTACTTTAACAACAATACCTCATTGATCTGATGGAGAGAGAAATAGTCATCTCTTGGGATGGAAGGAACCTCTGAAGTGTGGTAGAGAACACTCTCACATTCACTTGGCCTAGAGCGATCAAATGCAAGTGCTTTGCTAGAACTAAAGCCCTGGTGGGTTTACAGAAGTCGAAGAAGCAGTTCAAAAAGTAAATGCCTCTTGTCTTCTACATAGAGGTGGCACCTTGGCATCGAAGCATCTTCCTTAGAGCACTGGTGGTTGAAGATTTGGGACCTTCTGCTCCATTATAGGTCGGAGGAATCATTTAGACAACTCATGGAACCCTTTGGCATGTTCATAGGTCGATCTTTCTGGACGAATACATAGAGTAACTGCTCAGAGATCCTAATATAGGTGGTGGTGCACTGAGAAGATATCCTGGTGGAGAATTTCATTAGGTACGGGATGAATAACTTCACAGTTCTAGTCACCAGAGTGGCTTACCTTTACCCTCATACAAGATCCATGACTAGTTTCTTGCTGGAGGCGGTGCTGCCTCTCGCGGCTCTGTCTACAGATGATTTTATGGTTCCCGAATTCTAGGACACTAGAAGATCTCTCATCACGTCTATTGTAAAATGGGTTACACTTGAGATAAGCCCATCAGATGATCGGGTGACCACGTCCGCTTCTGTTCTACCTTTTGTGGAGTCCCCAGGCTTGAATGACACCTATTCGAGGGTTTGTGAGACTGAATAGTGCACATTCCCATGGGCATTTAATATGGAACGTTGGGTCTTTGATGCAGATAGAAACTAGAAGGTGATGCAGATCCCCTCCTTTAGAAAGTTCATCCCAGAAACAACTTCATCCCTTCTTCCCAAAGCATCACGGGAGGACATCTTCTTCAAATTTTGGGAACACGATGTGGTGTTCCTCTCCCTAGATGGAGAGGACGTTGTTGACCTTAGAGTGATGATCATGTTGTCCTCATGCTAGACATCTTTGGTGAGGAGGAGCTACTGGCTAGAGGTAGATGATGAAGACCGATCCTTCTTTGGGACATGGCCCTCTTTGTTTCTTTGTGGAATGCAAGCTTCTTGTGTAGAATACAAGAGGGGTTTCTAACAAGCAAATGCGTAGAATGTTGAGACGTCTTTTGAAGATGGATGTTGATGGCATAGCGATCCTAGAACCCTTTTAGATAGCAGACCGATCCTCCATTATACTAGATTTGTTGGGCTTCAAATGGAATGCCACAAACCACCCTCCATGATCTCATATTTGGTTTTTCATGTCCTCTGTGGTTCACCCTTCCGTGATTTTTGCCAATTAGTAGAGCCTAACAATTGAGATGGGTTTAAGGGCTTGTCACTTTTGTCTTTCCTTGATGTACGCCTCTTGCTTTTCCTCTAAGAGAAGAGATCTATGGTCCTCCTTGATAGATGTGGGCGTTTCTTATGATGGGGTTCCTTGGCTCTACTGTGGTGATTTCAACACGATCAGGTCTCCTGTTGAGAAGGTTGGAGCAGGCATCCCCAACGGGTGCATGATGGATGACTTCAATGCTTGGGTGGAGGTAGCCGAGGTCACTGAGCTCCCTTTGAGTGGCTCCCCCCTTCATTTGGGTGGACAAACATGAAGGTTACCCTACAAAATGGGTGAGGCTTGATAGAGGCTTCACCAACTCTTCTTAGCCCAGAAGCATGGGATGTAAGTTGGAGCACCTCCTATGTAGTCAAGTTTCAGACCACTCACCTCTTATTTTCCAGATCGTCACGGATGTATCTCCTACCACATGCCACGAAACCTTCTCCTTCAAATGTATGTGGATGATGCACGAAGGATTCCTGAAAACCGTTCTGGATGGTTGATGTATATATAGCTGGGGTTACCCCCATTCTGTATCTTCGAGAAATAAAGACATATGAAGTGAGTTTTTCCTGAGTAGAACAAGAACGACATGAGAAACATCTTCTATAGATTCATTTCCTATGAATGCGCACTCAGAGAGCTACAGGAGCAGTGGAAAAAATTTATAGATGATTGTAGACAGGGAGAGCTACCTCGAGCAGAAGAGGATCTAAACTAGGATTTGCTAACTGAGGGGGATATTTACACTCTCTACTTCCATTCTATTGCTAACGACAAGAGGAAGAAGCTCCATGTGTACAAGATTCAACGAGCCAATGACTCCTAGGCTTCTGGCACACATAAATCCTTTATGTGGTGATTAATTTTTACTCTATCCTCTTCTCTGCTGATCTTACAAGACCTCCTGAAGAGCCTCTGTGTCACATCCCAACACTCCTTACTAATGAAGATAATGCCACCCTGATGACCCTACCTACAGAGGAAGAGGTGTATCAGGTGATGCTTGACTCAACCTAGAAGGGGCACCAGGCCCACATGGCTTCACCGAAGCCTTCTATAGAGCGGCCTGGGAGGTGAACAAGATGGACATGGTGGATTTTTTTAGGCATTGTTTCACATGAGGTTACATTCATAGGAGTCTAAAGTGCGTTAAGCTATCTCTGATCCTGAAGATAAGGAATCCCACCTGCCTTGGCGACTACCGACCGATTAGTATAGGCAACTTCATAATGCACATAGTGTCCAAGGTCCTATCCAGGCATCTCTCCCCCTCCTACCTATACTCATATTAGAAGGGCAAAATTTATTTGTGAAAGGAAGGGATATCATCAACAACATCCCCTAGGGGCTCTATCCCAACCTTGAGCATGGAACTTCTGGTCAAAACATTATCTTTAAGGACGACATGTATACGGCCTTTGATATGATAGAATGGACCTTCCTCCTCAAGGTCCTACAAAGCTTTGGCTTCATCCCTGGGTTCATTGGCCTGATCACGAACCTCCTCAGGGATGAATGGTTCGTGATACACATCAATGAGTAGAGAGGTGGTTTCTTCACTACTACTAGAGGCCTCCATAAAGGAGACCCGATGTCACTGGCTGTCTTCATTCTCATGGAAGAGGCCCTTCGTAGATGGTTGAGGTGCTTTAGTTCATAGGGGAGTATTCATCGCTTCTGCACCAAAGTTCTTAGAAAAGAACTGCTACACCTAATGTACGTGGATGACGTTCTCTTCTTCATCAACTCCCAAGGGGTTCCATCCCTAACCTCTGGCTCTACCTGGACAACTACATAGTGGCCTCAGGTCAGCACATCAACTTTGCTAAATCATCCTTCACGATGGGGAAGCATAACCTGCAATGCTATTCAGATCTTGAGAAAAGGCCATAATGACCTTATACCATATCTTGGTATCCCTCTATAACACCTGAGCCCACTTCCCAAGACTCTAGTAGAGTTTTAGGAATGATGATAGGCCCCACAGACCACCACTAGCCCTAACTGTGCACCTTGTCCTTACTCACGCGCAAGCCAAGATCAACTTCCCGACTGGTCACCCATCCTAGTACTACTCCAAGCTGAGCACGCTCAACTATGGAGTTCTTTAGTGATGAGCTTCCAAAAAAGAAGTGCACTTTGGTGATATAGGCAGTATAATCATTCCTTTTAAGATCATTATCTCTAAGGCCTCAAATCCTGGGACTTCACAATCTCCCCCACTTCGACTCTTGACGTCCACGTCAAGGCTTAACTATGTGGCCTCGTAACATTTCCCCATTTTAGTGCACCAAGCTCAGTCGATCGGTTCATCACATGAGCCGATCGGTTGGGAGTGTAGATTGTGCAGAATCGATCAATCGCAGTTTCAATCAATCTGATACTCTAATCAAAAAATCCAACACCTTGAACACTATGATACTGAGCTATCAATTGATTGAGTGTTTAATTGAACTACTAAACTCCTTTAGTAATCAATCTAAACATTGTTTGTGGACAAACTCCTATTCAAGGTTAAATCCTATGTGTGTAACCCTGCAGGTCCATTTCACGTTGGCAGTGAAAGTCCATAACGCTTATGACTTCACAAGCAAAGAGCGGTGCCTAGTCACACATCAGTGCTACCCAAGTGAAATAGAAAGTTGGAGAACAACTTTCAATCCTACAATCCGTGAATGGTGTTATAGTGAATGTATAATTCCTTTGTCACGGATATCCTGAATGAACTCGAGGCATGGAACAATTATCTTGTCAATGTTCATTCATTTCCTTGATCTCAGAGCAGACTGGGTGAGATGTGTGTGACATCAATATATCATATTGATTCACACGTGCATGTGCATGCCTTTCTCAATCCTACTCATCAAGTGGCCAAGGACAACAAACTCCCTCAGGAGGGACAAATCCCATATCTATCACTCGCCCCTCAAAAGCCCCATGTGTCAAAGCCACCCAATCATCACCTTTATAACAACCCATGTTTCTGGACTGTGTTTGATGATGTCAAAGTGTACCCAACGACATGTGTTGAGTGTAGTGATTTCAGGTCTAAGAATCACACTCACCACCATCACTGTGAGAGCTGACTGTGATTACCAAGTCATGGTTCCATGTGTCACTCTCACGGTGGGTCTGTCTGGTACCTTGTTCTCTAACAAGTACATATGTGCTTGGTTTGATATCACTATATCATGACTAATGAGATTTTGTCATCAACCAACACCCAATCCAGTCTTTAGTATTATTGATGTCTATGGTTATTTCCACAATAACAACCAACTAGGGACTAAACAAGAATGTATACTCTTAACATCTGTATGATCTCATCGTTTAGGTCCTGAACCTAAAAGCATACGTCATTGAGTAAAACAATTCTTCATACATCTATCATGTTACACCATCATCTCAGAAACAGTTTAAACATATAGATCGGAAATTGCCTTTATTGTTATTCAAATCATTTACAAAGTATCCCATTACAATCATCATATGACTTGATCTATGGGCATACATACCAACAGACTCCCACTTGCACTTAGATCCAGTCACCAAGGAACGTCAGTCCTTGTGACCTAGCATGACCATCATGCTTCTGCTGAGAAAGGGCCTTTGTCAGTGGATCAACTATGTTGTCTTCAGTTGGTACTTTGCAAATCTTCACATTTCCTCATTGTACGATCTCTCGTATGAGATGGAAGCGCCGCAGTATGTGCTTGGACCACTGATGTGATCTGGGTTCCTTAGCTTGTGCAATAGCTCCATTATTGTCACAATAAAGCTCAATTGCATCACAGCTATTGGGAACTACACCAAGTTCAAAAATGAACTTCCTGATCCACACAACCTCCTTTTCTGCATGTGAAGCAGCAATATACTCGGCCTTTGTAGTAGAATCGACAACTGTTTCTTGCTTGGAACTCTTCCAACTCACAGCTCCATTATTAAGGCAAAATACAAATCCTGACTGCGATATGTAATCATCTTTATCGGTTTGGAAGCTTGCATCGGTGTAACCCTTTACAACCAACTCTTTCTCACCACCGTAAACAATAAACTGATCCTTAGTCCTTTGCAAGTACTTGACGATGTTCTTTATGGATGTCCAGTGAGCATCCCCGGGATCTGACTGGTACCTGCTCGTCATTCTTAGAGCATACGAGACATCTGGGTGTGTGCACAACATAGCGTACATGATGGATCTGATGGCTGATGCATATGGGATCCCATTCATACGCTCCCTCTCTTTACAAGATTGGGGACATTGAGCTCTAGAGACGGTGACTCCATGTAGCATGGGGATGTTGCCTCTCTTTGAGTTCTCCATGCTGAACTGCTTCAACACTTTGTCAATGTACATGCTCTGACTTAGTCTGAGAAGCCTTCTAGATCTATCTCTATAGATCTTAATTCCTAGAATGTAGGATGCTTCTCATAAGTCCTTCATTGAGAAAATATTCCCAAGCTAAGTCTTTACCTTCTCTAAGGCTAAGACATCATTCCCCATCAAAAGTATGTCATCCACATACAATATGAGGAATGTGGTCGAGCTCCCACTAACCTTCTTATACACACAAGGTTCATCTTCATTTTGAATAAAGCGAAACACTTTGACTTCCTCATCAAATCGAAGATTCCAACTCCGAGATGCTTGCTTCAATCCATAGATTGACCTTTGCAACTTACAGACTTTATTGGCATTCTTTGGATCTACAAAACCTTCAGGCTGTGTCATGTACACATCCTCATTTATATTCCCATTAAGGAATGTGGTTTTAACATCCATATGCCAAATCTCATAGTCATAATAAGCTGCAATAGCAAGCATGATCCTGATGGACTTAATCATGGCAACTGGAGAAAAGGTTTCGTCATATTCAACACCTTCAACTTGTCGAAATCCCTTCGCAACCAATATGCCTTTATAAGTTTGCATGTTGCCATCCATGTCAGTCTTTTTCTTGAAGACCCACTTGCACCCTATGGGTTTTACCCCTTCGGGTGGTTCCACCAAAGTCCATACTTTGTTGGAGTACATGGATTCCATCTCAGATCTCATGGCTTCAAGCCATTTCTCAGAATCTGGTCCATCCATAGCCTCTACGTAGGTAGTTGGATCATCATCTATGATCAACTCACCACCTTTCTGAGTCACAAGGTATCCAAACCTCTCAGGTTCAAGGTGGGTCCTACTAGATCTACGAGGTCCTTGTGTTACCTGAGGAGACTGAGATTCCACAACACCTTGTGAATCTCCATTTTCCTCTTGTACATCTACCGGTTCTATGTTTTCTTATTGGGCTTGAACTTCTTCAAGCTCTACTTTCCTCCCACTGCTTCCTTTGGAAATAAATTCCTTTTCTAGGAACACAGTTGTCCTGGCAACAAACACTTTGTTGTCAGTAGGGTGGTATAGATAATATCCCCTCATTTCCTTGGGATATCCAACAAAATAACATTTATCAGACTTGGGTCCAAGCTTATCAGGAAACATTTTCTTAACATAAGCCTCACAACCCCAAATCTTCAGAAAAGACAAATCGGGACGCTTCCCGTACCATATCTCATATGGTGTCTTTTGAACCGATTTAGATGGTACACGGTTAAGTGTAAACGCGGCGGTTTCAAGAGCATGACCCCAGAAGGAAATCGGAAGATCAGCAAAACTCATCATTGATCACACCATATCCAACAATGTGTGATTCCTTCTTTCAGACACACCGTTATGTTGTGGTGTTCCAGGCGGAGTCCATTGTGATACAATACCACGGGCTCGCAGAAGGTCCTCAAACTCATGGCTTAAGTATTCTCCACCTCGATCGGATCGAAGTGCCTTAATACTCTTACCAAGTTGGTTTTGTACTTCATTCATGAAATCCTTGAACCTTTCAAGGGTTTCTGACTTATGCTTCATCAGGTACACATAGCCATACCTACTGAAATCATCAGTGAAGGTAATACGTTTGATGATGTCAAAGTGTACCCAATGACATGTGTTGAGTGTAGTGATTTCAGGTCTAAGAATCACACTCACCACCATCACTGTGAGAGCTGACTGTGATTACCAAGTCATGGTTCCATGTGTCACTCTCACGGTGGGTCTGTCTGGTACCTTGTTCTCTAACAAGTATCTATGTGCTTGGTTTGATATCACTATATCATGACTAATGAGATTTTGTCATCAACCAACACATAATCTAATTTTTAGTATTATTGATGTCTATGGTTATTTCCACAATAACAACTGACTAGGGACTAAACAAAAATGTATACTCTTAACATCCGTATGATCTCATCGTTTAGGTCGTGAACCTAAAAGCATACGTCATTGAGTAAAACCATTCTTTAGACATCTATCATGTTACACCATCATCTCAGAAATAGTTTAAACATATAGATTGGAAATTGCCTTTATTATTATTCAAATCATTTACAATGTATCCCATTACAATCGTCATATGACTTGCTCAATGGGCATACATACCAACACATGATATATTTAAGGCATATTAAGGCTATAGTGATGCAAAACCATAGATAAATACTTAGCATAAATACATAAATTTGGGTGTTATGAACCACCCCAAGCTTAAACCTTTGCTTGTCCTCAAGCAAGAACGTGCTCAAAGAACAAAAAGATAACGTCCAAATTAAACTTGGCAATGAGTTCTAAGGTTAAGAAAAATAGTTTGAAACATCAATTCTCTTGATCTATGTTTTTTCAAAGCAAACCCCCACAAATTCAGCACAATCCTTGTTTCAAAGAAAACCCCCGCCAATTGAGCACAATCCTGCTGAAGTAAGATCAAAGAGAAACCAAGCAAGGTTAATCTAGCCCACTGTAACCTATAGATACTCATGAGGGTTTGAATCATAATTATACAACATAAAAGCATTGTCATAAGGATGATCGCTCGGGTAATGAGCCATGAGCCATCATCATGTTTCCATGTAGACCAATTAGGGGGAGACACGCCTCTCACTTAATTAGGTCCTAGGAGGCGAGAAGAGGAAAAAGACTCTAATGACTTCTGAGGATCTCAATCTACGTCCGACTGGTCCATGTAACGAGCAACAATCCCTACAGTCTGAGCCAGTTGGCCTAGAGTAGTGAGACGAACTCCTCATACTATGCTTGAACCAACCCTGCTACTGGGATGATCTCATAGGTCTCCTTGGGGTTCCTAGTTACCTTCTAATGAACTTTTGGAGTGATACTACCAGGAATGAAATACCCACATTCATGAGCGCAGTCATAAGCCACCTGAGCACCATCCTGAACTCTCTTGAACGAACAAAAACAAACACTCATTTATTCACACTCAGGATTTTATTCTTTGCATTCTAATTTATAGGCCTAGGTGCGAACTCTTTTGATGTTTTTGGGATTTTGTGGGCGACCAAGCCTCTTTTGTATATTTTTTATTTTTCATATTTTTGACTCAATCTAAGGTGAGAGGGAGTGTAGTCCATCAAGGAAAACATTTCAACTTGATTATGGCTCAAAACTCATCATGATGTGTTTGACATATGTGTGAAAAGTAGCAATTATGATTCAAGGATCCTTAGAATAGAGGCAAGCTTATCAAACTGCTGCTAGGGGTCTTTGATTGTGCTTTAGCTCATTCCAACGGTCCTATACCTTGGATTTGTCATTCACACATAGATCAAGGGAATAATGTTTTAAGCTATGAAAAAGGCACATAACCTTAGATTCATTACCAAACTTAAGGAAAGAGTCAAAGAGTAAGACAAGAAAAAGTCCAAGTAGTTTAAGATGAAAAATTTAGGCATAAGGATAAGCATTTAGCTATAAGATTTGAATTGCACAACCTGAATTGTAAATCTACAAATTACGAAACAAAGTCTTACAAAGCTGAAGTTACGCTAAAATTTATGCTAAATACAAGGAAAAAGAGGTATAATGCATGCATGTTATGGAAGAAATAAAAAGGAAAGGTGGAAGATAAAGGATGTACACCTTGACCACCCTAAGCTTAAATTTTTTTTGCTTGTCCTCGATCAATTCTTTTAGCTTCAGAAGTCACGGGAAGAAGCTATTGTTGGTAGTCACTGTTTAAATATTGATCCGGATTGTCTAAACCACTTGATGTGTTCTCATAGTTCTAGTTTAGATCCTACTGAAAGTGAATTGACTGGTCGAAGCCTTGGGTCGGATGATAGAAGGACCCGATGGGTCACTGGAACGGTTGCTGATAATTTGACTGAGGCTATGGAGGAAAGGTTATGTCGAACCTCTCTCTGAGGTACTATATATCCTGCTCCAACGTATCAAACCGTCTGTCTGATTTAGCTTTGAGATCGGTCATGAACTCGTAGAAGCTCTCGGAATCAATATTTGGTGTGTATTTCTCATGTTGAGGGGTCGCGGGTAATCTATAGTAGGCATCTCTTCGTAGGATCCTCCCTGATAAGGTATGTTGTGGAAGGTTGTCCCCGTCTTCCGCCCACCCTCTTGAGCCTCTAGCACTAGTGGTGTAGAAGTAGAAGCTCCTGCAGCTCCACCCGTACGATGAACGTTACCCTGAGTGTATAAAAGAGAGTCGTCCATGAATGACATTCTACATGTGAAATCTGCATTTGTTGGCAATAATACTATGTGCTTGTAGTGACTGAAGATATATAGATAGCCCATGTTGCACTGTTTGATCACTCCTGAGCAGATCAAGTGGTCTAAGTCTAACTTGGATCACTCGGCTATTTCTTGCATAAGTTCCAACTGTTCATCTCCAATTCCTAGATGGCGTGCCATAAGAGTGATAATTCCTGCCATCGGCATGAATTAGATTTGTTTCTTGAAAGAGTTGTGGATGTAGAGGATTATGGAATTCCCCACATTCACTTTCTTTCCTACTACTGCACATCACAAAATGTAGAGATTAGCTGCAGTGAGCACTCCTTGACTGTCTTGTTTTTCCAAGACACAATTTGTTATTACCCGATGTAGATAATGAATTGTCGGGTTTTGGATGTGCGAGGCCTTGGCGCCCTTAGTGACATACTTGTCTTCTCCCGTAAGCATTTTCCATTCTTGGACATCATTAAAATTGTGGTCCCATGTATCTAGCTGGCCTCTAGACATCTCAATGCAGTCTTCAGCAGAACGTGACAACCACCTATTGAGTTGTTACATAGTAAGTTCGCGGGGCTGGTTAAGGAGATGAAAATGCAAGACAGTGTGTTGGTGGTCCTTGGATGTCTCTAGCGTAGCATAAAACTCACAAGTGAGTCTATGGTAGGCGTTGCACTGTGCTTACGTGAGGACATCAAGGCTAATGACTGCAAGATATCTGTTGACTTGCTCTTAGATCCTGAGTCTAAGAAGTGTTCCTAGATCGACATATCTCAGGCCCACTAGTCTGCACTTGTCTCTGATTAGAGTATCAAAATTTTGTTTTTTCTTCATACTCTCGAATAAGGGAGAGGGGAGTGAGTTTTGGTTGGCACCGCCATAAGTGATGTGGCATCTGTTCCCTTGAAAAGAATCACATGAGGAAGTCGACCGTTGTAAGGATGTAAAACGTTCTGCTAACCATCGACGTTGGTCTCCTGGAGATGAAGCTTTATGCAAAATTGATGGGCTTTCTTGATACCCGGTCGAAGCCTGGAGCTCAGCATCGCGGCTTTCTATCCATGTCCTCTCACTGGAGGCTTCTGGAAATACTTATCGCTATAGGTATCCATAGGAGTGTCGACTAAGTAGCGGTAGTCTGAAGTCTCTAGCGACCCGAACCCTAAAGTATAAAGCATCACCTCATCTTCATATATAAAATTCGTGGTTCGAGAGGCGTAATGTGGGTATGGGATACCGTAATTGGATGGTTATGCGGAGCTTGCTTCCCCTTTCTTTCTCGTAATAGACTTTTTAAGCTTTTTGAAGTTATTTTTCGTAGCGTCCATGGTGTCGATTCTTCTGATGTAGATTCGATAGGCTTGACTATGGTGAAGATCGGTGTTGCTGCTCTAAGATACGCTAAGTTCGCCTGCAGTCTGGATTGCAACCTCAGTGAAGACCACGATCGCAGTAGCAAAGACCGCCACCTCTGTGGCTGTTCTTGGCACCGTGACCTGTGCGATCACGATCACCGTGACTGCGGTGCACAAGGTGACCGCGATCCAAGTGATCGTGACCTGAGTATGTTTGACACCGTGACCGCGGTGTATAAGGTGATATCGATCTACGGGATCACGATCGTGAAGACTGCGACCATCCTCACCAAGGCATCTTCATCACCGATCCGCTCGCAGTAGAGGAGACCGTGATCTGAGGGACCGCGACCCGAGTGCTGATCACGATTGAGACCACAGAACTTGGCGCAACCCGAAGCGTGCGGTTGGTGGAATCACTGGGCTACTTCTTAAAGACTATGGTCATGGTCTAATGGGGGTTGCTGCTACTGCTGGTGTTGATGTGCCTGCTTATTCCTTGTTAGCCTACAACGAAGATAAGGGGATGAAAGAAAAATGGCAGGGGGCAGTGTGGTGGTTGAGGGAATTCCATGGTTAGGCGAGGAGATGACACCTCCGCCCGGGGGTATTTATAGGCCGGTCGCCCAGCCCCGACCTCACCTCGAATTGCGTGAGATCACAGATAGAGTGGCAGAAAAACTATAAAAAGGTGTCAGAGACCCAGTCAAAAGGGGCAAAAAGATCGGTCAAAAGAGCAACAATCAGTAAAAAATGTGGAGACAACCCAACATGCTGGTTAGTCAGGTCGAAAAAGCACACTCGGGTCTTGCGTGACCTCTGTTGTGGTCTCACTCCCCTACGGTCACGGTCTAACTCGGGCATGACTGCGATCACGGTTTTGGCTTTCAGACCGCGGTCTCGGTCTAGCTAGCAGGCTGCGGTCACAGTCCTCCACGCAAGAAAGGATGAGGGTGGGAAGCCTATAGAGGATAAAATCCAAATCGAACACCAAGGAAGAGCAACAAGGAAAGACGATTAAATTCTTACAAGATATGGACCAAAGGCATCTGTTAGGGTGCAAAGATGTAAGTGCATGAAAAATTAAAAGAAAACTAGAAGATGCAAAATAAACCATATTTCTACCAGTTACAGGAAAGATAAAAGTTAAACTGACTTCATTTGTAAAATATATGAAAAGTAAAGATCAAAGAGAAATTGTGTAGGAAGTAGGGGGTGGCTTCCCTACGACTCCTACTCTTGGATCCCAAATCCGTAGTTTTCAGTTCTGAGTTACCTGTATCTCGCTGCTCGGGCTCACCATGTAGTGGTAGAGTATGCAGAGAGGTGACTCCTTCTGATTCTAGAAGAGAGGGATAAAATTTGGCGACACGGTGAAGTCATCCCCATTCTGTGATTCACTTGAACTGCACTGGGATGAATTCTTCAGCAACTCATCTTCAAGGTAGCTTTCAAAATATGAATTTGAACAGGAAGTTCATAGGATGTCGTCACAGGATGAAACGAATGGGAGGGGTTGGGTGTTCTCCAGAGGGCTCATCTCTACTCCTTCCATCTCTAAACTTAAGGTTGGATACCCAGATAAATTTTCATTTACAATCTAAGTCGTCCAATCATCTTATGAACAAGAAGTACCCCCAGAAGAGCCTGTTTGTCGTTCCTCTACCCCAAGCTTGTCACTTTTTGTGTGGTCCAGGGTGTCCTCATGCTAGGTAGACATGTTGTAGTGGATTGTCCATCCTGCTCCATTGATATCCACCAAGCCTTTTAGGGTAATGGTGGTAAATGTTGGCACATACTATTCTAACTCGTCGTCATCAGTGTATTCACTGCTCCAACTTGAGAAGTTGTCATCGTCGTCATCGAACAAATTGTTTCAAACCATGACGGGAATACTACTTAAGTATAAATGACAAGTCTCAATGTGAGAGCTATCACTCTGATATGGATCAATGTCTGACTTGGGTTCCTCAAACCAACCCTCTAGCTGTGAGGTTGTTTGGCTATTATAGTGAGGATAAGGGTCTTCATCATCGTTAGCATAAAACTATTCATGCGTGTGGCTTGTATTTTCTATTGGTTGGTAAACTGAGTCATCTAGATAGAATGAAGACTTTCCCAGGTGGGTTGGTCTTCACAAAAAATCCCGATGAATCCAGTTGATGGTCTTAATTGGATGGTGAGGCATATCCTGCTTCAGACCCATTGGAACGGTCTTGATGACTAAAGTCTTCATTGTAAAGCAGTGGTGCTTACAACTACGTGGTAACAAAATTGATGAGATCTTGAAGATTCTTTCCCTGTTGGAATTGGATAGCTAGGCTTCTGGGATCCATCAATTCCTCCTTGCACTCTTGTTGTAGACTTGCTGCATCAAACTGATGTGCTTGGATGAATCCTTGCCCAATAGCTTGAAGTAGTCTCCTATTGTGATCTGCAATTTCAGTGGCTACTTGGAGTTGGTGATCTTGCTTCTCTAGTAGCTATTGGAGTGGATCTACATCTTCTTGCATATGAGGAGCTAAGGAGGTGAGCGCATATACACTTTCTCCAACTAATTCTACTGCATTAATCAGTTCTTGATCCCATGATAGCACGAAAGTCGAGGGCTGACTGACAGTTTCTGTTGTTGGAGCGTCTACATACGACGACAATGGGGGTGAATATAGCTCAACAAGTTGTAAGGCATGGCTTTCAATTATTTTCCAGCAGTTGGAATTGCAAAAAAAATTAGGAGGACATGTGGATAAGATGACTTGTCTTGCAAAAGTACGATCCATGGCTGAAAAAGTATAAGAAAAGGGAGGCTATTCAGTATATATGTACAAGTATGTTTAAAAAAAAGAAAAACTATGCATAAATATACATGCTTAAGAGCGACAGAACAAAATATTTTAGGCATGAAAATGTGGAAAACCACATCCCCGACAACGACGTCAAAAAGATGATTCCCCTTAATTGCACGTCCGAAAGGGAGACAGACTCAGAAGCAATCAAGCTTTTGAATTTATAACCCGAAACCTTCAAGGACTCCCACAACTTTATCACGGGGTCAAAGTAGATATATGGGGTCAAACATAGGGACGTGGTGACATTTAGGACACTTGAGATTTTATTCTTGAGTCAGATAAGCTAAGATGATAGTTGAGGAAAGTAAGGAGCTAGAACTAGTCTAGTGGGTTGTCACGAATTAAAACAAAACAAAGAAAAGAAAAGAAAACAGAGTCCGTAGGATTCTACTAAACTAGAGAGAAAGAAGTTCCTGGCTATGTAACCACAAGTCGGGCAGTCTATGCACCCGTTCTCGGGCTTAGACAACCCTCGAACACTCCAGCAAGCAATCTACATCCAAACTTGGTACGCACTGTGGTATTTGTTCCTATGGGGTCTCCCCAAATGGTATTTTCAAATGCATCAATTGATGAGCTCTCGTAAACAACATTCCTGATGAGTTTGGATGAAAGAGAGTTTTTACCTAACTTGTCTAGTAATTTTCTCATTACGTGTCATAGACATAGTTTGTGCCTAGCATTAGGAAACACGGACCTAATACCGTTTATTATAGACTGGGATTGATCAGTTACAATACCCTTTGGTGGAGTACCTGAGAACAATAAAAAATATAGGCACATATGAGCTAGTTGTTATTCAATTAAAAGAATATCATTAAGCAGTAAAAATTCTGAAATGAATAAGAAAGATTTATCGAGTAATTTTTAGGTAGTATGAGTTGTATGTAGGGAATGTGAACATAGATTAAACTCCTTAATAACAACCTAGTGTATAGTTGTTGCATGGTACACATTGAAGTACTTTGCACAAGGATATATCACACGAAGTAGAAATTAGTGACCTGATTGATAGCATTGGTTATATTTGTGCTTACCCATGCATTGGAGCCAAGTTTGGAACAGCCATATATAATTATCCATTGTCTCTTCACGTAACAGGCCACATTCGAGCAAGATAGGTTGGCCATGTTGGTTAATACCGACGAATGGTGCAAATAGCATTTTGTATCTATTTGTCAAGTATGTTGTATCGAATGGAACAACATTACCAGAGTATTTGTATGCCATCCAAGACCTCACGTCAGCCCAAAAGACATTTCAAAGAACCCCTTCTTCATTCAAGTCTAGAACGTAGAAGAAGTCAATGTTTTCCTTTTGCATACGAATAACATATGTTTATATTGCATGGGCATCGCCTTCCCCAAGATGGAGTTTCCGGGATTGAAGTAGATGGTTATTCATGTCCTTCTGGGCGAATGAGAGATTATCATACCCTCCAGCTTTGCATACTAATAATGCCATTTCTTTAGATGTGTGCCAATGTTGGCTGCATCATTGAAGTTAATACACCTTTGTATATCTAACATGCTTTTTCTCTTGCATGGGAGTAGCCTAAGCATGTGCTTGGCCAGCATTTGGTGGTTGTCTTTTAGATTAACATGAGAGATTTGATATTCACCCGATAGAGTGTGTTTCAGCTTAACAAAGGAGGGACATTCTGCATGTGCAATTGGCTTGTACCAGTATAGTGTATCCTTGCATTTGGCTGGTGGCGTACCACTGTTGTGGCGACCGTCTCGCGAAAACAGGATTAACTAATGTGGAAGCGGTAACACTACTACAAAAATGGCTTATAAAGTCAATTTTCAAGGTGTCGGTTGTATACATAAACAGACACCTAAACTCTACAGTGTCGGTTTATAACATAAACCGACATACAATCTGTGAAGGTCGACCAGACACGGGTACCGCTTTTATTAAGTGTCGGTTAATTACTAAAAAACCGACACCTAAATTCAACCTCCAAAACCAAAATTCCAGCGAAAAAATTACCTCCAAAATTTGACATATGTCATCAGTTCATAAATAAATAACCGACGACTAAAGGGTATTCGCGAGACAGGAATAGGTGTCGGTTGACCTTTAGTTAAAAACCAACGACTATAATCTAGTATAGGTGGCAGTTTTTGGAATAGAACTGACACAGTTGGTTTATTTGTTGGTTTATTAGAATAATTGATGCCTATTGTCAACTTAATAGCTCACCAGCGCGAGCTTCTCTTCCCCTTTCCCAGTTTCATTCCCGATTTCAGTTAGGTCTGGCGATTTCTTGCTCGCCCCCACCGGTCGTTGCTCCTCCGCCGCTGCCGTGCTCCTGCTCCTGCTCCTGCCCTCGCCGCTGCTCCATGCTCACCGGCAGCCGTGCTCCTTCTCCTGCTCCTGCCCTCTGTGCTCACCGGCGGCCGTCCGTGCTCCTGCTCCGTGCCCTCGCCGCCGCTACTCCGTGTCCTCACCGGCGCTTCTCCTCTCTTTGCCGCCGCCTCCGCTGGTGGTTGCTGTGCTCCAGCCGCTGCTCTCCTCTGCCCTCAAGGTATGCCCGCCCGCCCTGCCTTCTTCCTTCTTCCTCTGCTCCGGCGGCTTCTTGGGCGGTGCCAAGGCACGCCCAAGCAGCTGCTGGGCGTTATTTTTTTTTTAAAGTTATTTACTTATTTGTGTTTAGGGTTTAGGTATTGATTTTGTGCTTCTACTGAGTTGAATCCTCTATTGTCTATACAATACATGTAATTTTGATCAAGTGATGATATGTAAATGTAGAAATAAGTTAGTAAGGTATCAATGATAAGTCTGCTGTAATGTGATGCAAAATAGTTATTGTATCATGCATATCTTAATACTTTTTTGTTTTATAGTTGTATATGGTGTTTTATGTGTGATAAGTCTATTGTTTTATAGTTGTGCATACCTACGAGTTATCAGGAACACCTAAATGAATGTCTAACACCTAAATGAATATCTAGTTGTGTATTTTCCTAGTATCGTGAAAGATTCTCAATCGTGTGTATCACATGGGATTCTTATCTCAACACAATGGACTGTAATATATGCATCTAATGCCTTAAATGGAAGACTCGAATGTTATAAAATCCCATCAAAGTAGGTAGAAACAACTTATATATATTCAGATCTTAATAATTCCATGAAGTGCACATTATCTTACTCTGGAAAAGTATGTGTATAATTTAGGATTAGTTCCATATAATGGTTCTATTTTAGTAAGCACCTAGAAACCCGTACAAGATTTACTCATTAGGAGTAAATCTTGGATAGTCCCCGGTTTGGGACTGTTCTTGAACACCTAATCTTACTTAGGATGTAAGTGTATAATGTGTATTGGGTTTTCGAGAAAAGTTCGGTAGCATTTCCTCGTTTGTTCTCTAAGTACATATGTAGACTTCTTTTCAAGCTATCATGTCTACCACAATAAAGTTGGTTATGACAAGCAATAAAAGGTTAACTGATGTTATACAACTTTTTATGAAAATATATAACATCGTTATATGTACTTACACTTTGTTAATACTAATATTGTGCAGTCTCTGTCCACCCATAACAGTCACTATGAACTGGGCCTCTATGTCAATGTTAACGTTCCCTATTGAAGAACAATTGGACATCATCCTAGATGATCGTTCCTTAAACCAATTGGTCATACCCAAACATTGGCATTTTATAAAAGGAAGACACTACATGCCTGGTAAAGTGACCCTAACTTTTGGCAATTATTCACATGTTATCGAGGTTGAGTATGATTTGGCGGGAAATCTTGTATCAAAATCCGGTTGGCGTGATTGGATTGGAGAGATGCATGTGGTCTGTTCCAACATGCTTTTTCTCCGTCCAGTTGGTCATAATTCCATCAAAGTTTGGATAACCAACATCAACTGCGAGACCCCCGATCATCTTCTGCGGTATAACCGCACGGCGTCGGATATCATCTATGAGGAATCTGAATCTGAGGCCCCTGTTAGTTCAGATTCGTCTAAATACAGTGAGGAGCTTCGTGACACAGCTTCATCATCAAAAATAAGTTATTGATGCGGGACCATGTTGGTGTAGTATTTAGTTGTCTATGTATCTAGACTTGTCTGTATTAATAGTTTTTTTAATTATGCGCATGTTTAGGGGTACACCAACCCCTTTGTTTAGTTACTGTTTAGAGGTACACCCCTGTGTGTGGATGTAAAAAGAGATTAATGAATGGAACTGAAAGTTGCTACATGAATGCTTATAACTGAAGTGTGTGTTCCCATGAATGTTCCCATTTGCATGATTACACTACTATTTTCTCATATTGTATAGTCTATTTTAATATGACATACTTACTTATATCTTGCTTAATGATGAACTGTAATGCACACATGTGACATGCTTGGAATGTAAATGATGAACTTTTCCCTAAATTGCCAATCATGCTTTTAAAGACATCAATAATCACCCTAACTTGAAGAACTAGGATTTTAGGTATAAGAATGACAACACATTATTTGTTGGCCTAGAAACCCGTCCAAGATTTACTCATTAGGAGTAAATCTTGGATAGTCCCCGGTTTGGGACTGTTCTTGAACACCTAATCTCGCTTAGGATGTAAGTGTATAATGTGTATTGGGTTTTCAAGAAAACTTCGGCTATGTTTTTTGCAAGTGCAAAGGATAAGAGTCCACGTGAAGCTAAAATGTCATATTACGGTGTCATTGAAGAGATATGGGAATTTGACTACATAGATTTCAGAATTCCGCTCTTCAAATGTAATTGGGTTGATAACACCAAAGGAGTTATAGTGGATGAATTGGGTTTCACTTTAGTGAACTTTGAAAAGATTGGCGAGAAGGTTGAACCATTCATATTGGCATGACAGGTGAAACAAGTATTTTATATCTATGATCCTACAAATGATAAATGGTCGGTTGTTCTTCATGGTAAAAGACAGTTCATTGAAGATCCTATAGATGAAGAAGAGTACTATGATAAATATGATGACTCCAGTCCATTCTCAGTTGGGTTGCCAACTCCACAAAATATTGAAGCTAATGATGACTTATATGTGCGCGGAGATCACAATGAAGGATTGTTAATTGATAAAAGATCACAATTTTAGAGGCATGCATGTTTATATATTTTTATTGAAGCTAAATGTTTACTTTTTTAATATCAATATCATTTTCTGATTTGATATTTCATTATCTTCTAGTTAATACAAATGATAAACATTGTGGGAGGGTGCTAAAGAACTATAGGACCAATCTCACCCGAGATTACATACGCGATGCTGAGAATAGGTTCTTGATTGATTCCAATTCTAGACATTGATCAGTATTTCACTAACTCTACACTAATAATTTTTGTTTGTATTCTCTTTGAAAAATAAATATAGGAAGAAGGAAGCCACACAGCAATGGAACTACTTGGACCCCAAAGACTGGGAGGAGTTTGTTACCCAAAGAAAAACAGATGAATTCAAGGTATTAAGCGCCACTCCCAATTTAATTAATATACGTTTTTATGTATTCACCTATTCAAGATTAACCTTTATTGTTACTAACCAAATCAATGTGCTAACTAACTAGGCTATCAGCGATGCTCAACGACAACTACATGTTACGACCACATAATGGGTCTAAGAGAATATGCAGGCGTTCGCCAAAGACTACAGGATATGCAGAACGACCATGACATAGCTATGCAGGATATGCAGGCATTCACCAAAGGTTATATAGATATATAGGCAGCAAGCCATGAAACAGCAAAAGAAGCCCCAATGAAGAGAAGCAGGATACAAATACAATACATAAAGTGCAGCACACACAAGTGCTTCAGATTCATATAACAACATGACAGACTAACACATATATAGTGCATAACAACAGCAGCGCCGAATTTACATACAACACTAGCTTAGTACATATATAGTGGGACTAAGGTGGCGATCCCACCTACTAAAATAGGTTACTGACAACTACATGTTACGACTGGGAGGTCGTGATTCAGCAACCGTATGCATTAGCAGGAGGACAAACATATGGTGATCTGTTTGTCCTCCTGCTAATGCATACGGTTGCTGAATCACGAACTCCCAGTCGTAACATGTAGTTGTCGGTAACCTGTTTTAGCTGGTGGGATCGTCACCTTATATGTACTAAGCTAGTATTGTACTAAGCTAGTGTTGTATGTAAATTCGACGCTGTTGTTGTTATGTACTATATATGTATTAGTCTGTCATGTTGTATGGACATCGATTGTATTGCTCAGGTATTATATAGTCTCATTAGATAATATGAAATATATCAATATTATTTATAGCTCATTAATTATATATATACATCATTCTCTTAAAATGTGTTTAAAGCTGACCCCACTACAGGAACGGACTTACCAGATGTACATGCTCCCTATACGATGGGAGAATTAAATGAAGTAAGAGAAGAATGGGAAACAACCATACAAATAGTGGGGGTTTTAAAATATAATTGGGATGTTGATAGCGAATAATGACTAAAGAATGATATTTTGTAAATGAATTTCTGAATTATAATATATGTGTGAATGTTTCTACATGTCTAGATGTTTCTACATGTGTCTGAGTGAAAATGAATGAAAGTGTTGGTTGCTATATGAATGTTTCTACATTTGTGAATGTGAATGAATTGAACTACAGATTGATAGCTACATGAATGTTTCTAAATGTGTGAAAATAAAATGGAACTGCAGGTTGTATTGCTAAATGCATGTGTGAATATTTTTGTTGTTAAATTTGCAGGTTTGTGGCCTGTTGTTGGCTGATATCAATGGATGTCGTAAAACCTACAGTTAACTACAGGTTTCTCATCCTGCGACCAGCCACAGTAGGTCTGCAGACTGACAGACAAAAAAAAACAAAACAATAGGCGTCGGTTATTTGTATAACACCGACACACAAAGTTATAGTGTCAGTTTTATATAAATAACCGACGCCTGTTTCCTGTGGCACGAAGGTATATAGCGTCGATTTATTATCTAATAACTGACGCTGATAGTGGCCAAGATGGCACCCTTTCTGTGGCGCGAAGGTATATGGTGTCGGTTTCTTATCTAATAACCGACACCTATACCTTCGCGCCAGAGGAAACATGCACGATTTCGGTGGCGCGCGAAGAGTTTGGGCGTCAGTTTTGGAACCGACGCGTAATGGGTGAGCTTTTAGTGTCGCCCACATATGTGTCTCTTAGAAACCGACACTAAAGGCCTTAAATAACCGACACTAAAGGTAGGTTCTGTAGTAGTGTAAACTCTACGGAAGCGATTGTTTAACTGGCAGCAGAATAATGAAAAATCACTAGAAATTAAAACCTTTTAAGAAAAGATCTTTAATCCATAAAACTTCTTTATACGAAACATGATAAACAGTTTACATCATGTTTTAACATTACATCTCTGTGATATCACCTCTCGAGTGATTACATTCATCCATTGCCCTGCTAACTGTACAAGGCAAGATACAACAAAATCTTGAGGCTTAAAGCCAAAAACCTCAGACCTACTGACTCCTTGGACCTGAGAGTACAGAGACGACATAAGACATACTATCTACAAGACTTGACAGTCAGTATCTCCACCTGAGATTCACTACTACCCTTGATACTGTTGCTGCTGTTGTTGCTCATTCTTAAATGGATGCCTTCGTCCTCGGTGTCTACCTAAAAAAAAGAATCCCACAGGAGTGAGACAATTGAACAATTGTCCCAACGAGAGTTATAACTCTCCGCCAGAAGCTTTGTTATTGCAATAAGGAATAACATTAAGCAGTATGATTATTAACATTTAATAGCAGGTTTAATGTCAGAAAAACAACATTTCAATTATAATCTAATTGGGTATCAAAGCATATCTCATTAAAGAATATGAAGAACATATATAAACTATGTAACATCAAGCATTTGTTTCTCGTAGTTCAACCTAAGCAATTATGCTACATGGCTGATTATATTTTTCAAACGTTATTATGCCCTACGGAGATGAGGTATACCACTCATTCTCCAACCGACCATTATGAAATCGCATCGGTACCATACATAGGTCATCAAAATAGCCGGATTCTTATGACCTCATCTTCCTCAGTCAGTAAGAGGATTTACTTGCAGGACATCTTGTGTCTCTGCTATGATAGCTATCCAGGGTATTCTGGAAACTTCGCTATAGAGTTACAGTGGTATTCTGTACTCTCTTCGTCATCGAAAGATCTCTTGTTTATCTCTCATCGATGCGGTATTGGTGATTTATTCGGGAGATTGGTGATACATCATCCCGGTATAAACATATAATGAAGGATTGATAGGTTAATAGTACATCTTACATCAATTCCTACATTAGGACGTAAGGATATTCGTGTCCATAAACCCCCATATACTCAAAAGTATATGATCCAGGAGTTCCCTTAGGAAAACCTGTTTCACCATCATTTGGTCTCTAACAATGATGGATCTATGGTCAGGGCCCTACATGATATGATCATACTTGATTATTTAAGTACATTTTAGCATTCTTTTAGCATCAAGCATGTTTTCAAACATAAACAATTAAAACATCTGCTATAGAAGAAGAATACTAAATGTATCAAGTTTATTTCACATCAATTATCATTTCATAACCATCTCATCATTATGGTTCAAGAACAGGGGTGTTCAAACCCTTAAATCATCATAAGTCATCTAATAGCATGACCTTAATTGTAACAATGTAAATATTACTCAAGGCTCTTACAGCGCATCATTCTCATATGTTATCTCTTAAACCAGGCAACATAGTATATCATTATTCATAAATCTTATAAAATGCTTTTTAATGAATAAAACATCATAACCCTTGCCTGGCTATGATTACCTTTTGCTAGCAACCTGCATGATTAGCATAATTGAAGACATGCATATATAACAATATCAGCACAATACCAATTCTTTTCAATTTATTCATAGAACACCACAGTCGTGCCACCTTGCACGGTCGTGCAAAGTAAAGCTACCACGACCGTGCTCCCTTGCACAGTCGTGCTATCAAAATCATACCATGACCATGTTACATCACCATGGTTGATTTCTAGGGTTAGGGTTTAATCAACTCAATTAGGGTTATTAAACCCCTTTGACTTATAAGTCATAAGGATTCCTCATATTATAATTCATTCAAAGGGTTTCATACTTAAAATCATAACCCAAACTTAGGGTTAAAGTTCCCTACCTTTCATTAATTAGGGTTTCCTGTTCACATTATCAGTTCAACCTAATATAATACTCCACTTCCCTTGGGAGCATTCAAAGATGTTATAAGTGTTTGATTTCAGTTATTCTACTCATCATGTATCATTAATGATCATCACTTCTAAGTATTAGCCCATTCCTCATATGATGCATATATCATATATCAGAATTATCCAATTATCTGTAATGATATAGGTTTAAACATTGTTGATATAGGATAAATCATCATCAACTATTCTAGGTATCTTCATATTCAGGATGTTATCTACATCATGCTTTAGTATACATCATTTCTAAGAGTTTGATGCCCATTATTGTTGTAAGGTGTAAAATGTATTCTTCATTCATAGGAATGTTTGGATCTAAGAATCTTACCTCTTAAATCCTTATTTATTGAAATTACCACATTTATCATTCACAGGGTTCACTAACCTTATTCTATATGTTTATGACATAACCATCTTATTTAATTGATTTAGCTACACCTCACCTTATTGTACTATCTAGTAAACCATCTCAAGGTTTTTATGATTAATAAGCCATAAGTTAAACTTGCTATTCATCTCAATAAGGGTTTCTCATAACATCACCTCCAATTAGGGTTTCTATTCATACCACATCTCCCCTATATTAGGTTTATGATTAATATCCCACCCTTAGGGACTACTATTTCACATTATGTTATTCCCCTAGAATTAGGGTTTACTATTCACATTATGTGATTTACCCTAAAATTAGGGTTTACTATTCACGTCACAGTGAATTGAGGTCTTACCATCAATATGTATGAAGATTACTTCTATTAACACCATCAAATTAAGTTAAGATTCATAATCTCCATAATTAGGGTTTCCATGATCTCCTTATGAAGGATCATTCCCTAATGGTGTGTATTCATACATTTTAAAGGTATCTTATTTGATTGTCATTGATATTAAGAGTCTTCTCCCTCCTCTTACTAATAGATGATGTTTACATCACTCTTGATTAGGTTAAGTCAACTTAACTTTGACTAACAGAAGTCAAGTTATCCCCATTAAGGTCATTAGGGTTTACCTGATCGAGGGTACTAGTCACACTAACCCACTAAGGGTACTAGTCTTCACCATTGACCCTAACATTCATTAGTTCACTAATTACTTAACCCCTTAATGACTTTAGGTGTCTTTAGGGTTTAGGTTAAACAACCATTGAACCATCTAAGTCATTAAAGCATTAAGCACTCTTAACCTTAAAAGATCCCAAACGGTTTTGCACTTTCAATCTCCAAACAGTTTTGAAACCGCATGAATCCAATCGGTTTTGAAACTGTTTGGTCCCAAACGGTCTTGAGACCGTTTGGACTCAAACGTTCTTGAGACCTTTTGGTCCAAACCTCCTCAAAACCGCATGGACCAAAGATGGTCTCAACTACACCAATCGGTTTAGGGTTCTCAATATTGATTCCTTCAACCATTGAATTTATGGAACCAATCATCAATTGGACCTATCCTCATACTTCAATTGAGTTAGATAGGTCAACCATCAACTGATTTGACCCTCAATTGACCCTAAATGAGTCCTCAATTAGGTTTTGAATCAATTGAATTAGGGTTTGGAATCGATGATCCTTCAACACTAATCAATGCAAGATTAGTTACTTTGAAACCATTGAACCATCAACCAAATTGGGTATGACCTGACCCCAAACGGTCTTGAGGTCATTTGGATGTCCTACAAATGGTCTTGAGACCGTTTGCCCATCATCTCACTCAAATTTAAGCCATCCAATTAAGGTTTGGATCATTGGATTGATCACCAAATCAGCAATTGATTACACTTCAACAGAGTATCATTGGATCATCAATTGCTTAACCATACTCACCCCTAGACCTCCAAACGGTCTTGGGTGACCTCCAAACGGTCTTGAGACCATTGGGATGAGTTCCAAACGGTCTTGATACCGTTTGGCTCACCCAACCCTTGGATTCTAGTGAAAAATCATTAGGGTTTGAGCTATTGAGTTGATCATCAAATCAGCAATTGATTGCTTTGTAATTGTGTACCTTTGGACCCTAAATTGGTCAACTATACTTAACCCCAGACATCCAAACGGTCTTGGGTGATCCCCAAATGGTCTTGAGACCGTTTGGGTGATCCCCAAACGGTTTTGAAACCGTTTGGGCCAATCAACCCAAAACAATCAACTCATCACTTGCAAAATCAGCACTTAGCCGATTAGAGTTCATACCACATCTTTGGATCTTCAAACACATATCCATACTTGACCCTAGACCTTCAAATGGTCTTGGGTGACCTCCAAACGGTCTTGATACCGTTTGGGTGATCCCCAAATAGTCTTGAGACCGTTTGGGCAAGAAAACCCAAACAGTCAAATCAATCAAGTTGAAAGTCAGGACTTAATCCAATTAGGGTTTACCTAATTGATTAGCCTTCAACTCATGATTACTTTGTAATTAACCTATAAAATTTGGTGAGTTATTAACCAACATAATTATGAACAGTAATATCAAACGTTCAACCCTTGGTCAACGCCTTCAAACGGTTTTGAAACCGTTTTCCCAAAAAGTTCAAGTTAATCAGGTTGGAAAATCAGCACTTAATCCAATTAGGTTTACCTAATTGATTAGCCTTTAACTCATGATTCCTTGGGAGTGAACCTATAAATTTTGGTGGGTTATTATCTAACATAATTATGAACAGGAATCCCAAACGGTCAACGCTTGGTCAACTCACTCAAACGGTTTTGAAACCGTTTTCCCAAAAAGGTCAAGTTAATCAGGCTGAAAATGAGCACTTAATTCAATTAGGTTTACCTAATTGATTAGCCATTAACTCATGATTCCTTGGGATTTAACCTATAAAATTTGGTGGGTTATTATCGAACATAATTATGAACAGTAATACCAAACGGTCAACACTTGCTCAACTCAATCAAATGATTTTGAAACCGTTTTCCCAAAAAGGTCAAGTTAATCAGGTTGAAAATCAGCACTTAATTCAATTAGGTTTACCTAATTGATTAGCCTTCAACTCACGATTCCTTTGGAGTTAATCCCTCAAATTTGGAGGGTTATCAAAAAATATAATTATGAACAGAAATCGCAAACGGTCAACACTTTGTCAACTCAACCAAACGGTCTTGGAGACCGTTTGCTCCAACCGACCTTGTGAAACTGTTTGCCCTTCAAACGGTTTTGCAAACCGTTTGCCCCAAACGATTTTGCAAACTGTTTGGCCAAGGGGGGGGGCAAGATCGTTTGATAAAGTAACATTGGTAATCATGCCCATCTTCTTCTACCTCTAGATCAAGGTCTGTTCTTCTTGGTTTTAGTTGCAAGAAAGCAAGGAAGGATGGGGGAAAGAAGAACAAGCTACTTTTGCAAGAAAGAAAGATGCATAACAAAGTTTAAGGGTTTAGAGTTATAAAACCCGCCTTAGAACCAGATCTAGAGCTCCAAGATTAGAAGCTTGTGTGGCTTGAGCTCCACAGGTTTTCCAAGGTTTCTTCTTCAAGAATTGGTTGGAAAGGATGACTAGAAAGAGGAACTTAGTAAGAAAAACTAGCAAACCAACCTTGTATCATGATTTCCTCCATGAATCCGAGCTAGAAGATAACCAAAGCTTACCCAAACCTACTTGGCCGTTCTCCCCTTCTCCTGAGTGCCTTCCTTAGTCGGCCACAGCAAGAGATAAGTGAAGAGAGAAAGGGAAACGATCCCTAGGTTGTAAAAGAAAGGTGTATATATACTTTGGGCATGTTTTCAAGATAAGGACAATCTTTTCTTCTATTTCTCATATGGGTCCTTCTCTCCTTCTTGGCCACGCCCCTCCTTCCTATTCTTAAGAAAAACTCCTTTCTTAACCAAAGTCTAGTGAAAAGGAAGCCAAACATCCTACTAAGTTGCACACATATAAAAGGGTCATTATGCTTACAACTTGGTTATTTAGTTTATAAGGGTTATCATTCTTATTTGATTATTCAATTGAAGTGCCCTCTTCATAATTCTTACTCTAAATGATGCCAAGAGTCATAAAAGATACTCTAGAAGGTGTATTTTACAAGTTGCACCCCATATTTTGGGTAAATTGCACTTTACACCAAAACTAGGGTTTTAAGTACAAGGATTGCTCCACAAGCTGCATCTTGGTGCCCAAGCTTGGAGAATCCATCATACTTCATCATATTCATTCTTATGATGTCTCAACACCAAAGGAACATCTTAACATGTGCAATTTGCAAGTTAAACCCTTTTAATTGGGTAATTTGCACATAGGTCCCTGTATTACAAAACAATATTACAACATTGTTCAAAAGGGACAGAAATGGAAATGTATGTTCCTCAGGAGTTTTAATTACATACTCAAAAGATAATCACAAGTATCTAATTACATAATTAAGTAAAACACCTAGCGTTATTTCATAACCCAGGTCAGGGATGTTACAAATTATAAACCCCTAACAAGGATTTCGCCCCCGAAATCCCAGAAAGAAAAGGGGAAGCAGTTATTGTTTAAGCATCATTTTATTATATCCTTAGATAACATTTATTTATTATGGAGATATTACAGAGTTTTGATTAACTTTTCTTAAGATCACACTCATACTCTGTTATTTATTTGAGACCATATAAGTGCTTTCATACTTTGATTGTGTCATCACATCTGATAACACCATACTAATTTTCCTTATTATTAGCACTGATTATCTCATTAGTCATACATTCACTTATCATGGGGAAAAGTTACTTATCAAATAAGGACTTATTTGATAGGTATCTTAGAGAAAGATATGTTTATGTAAGACATAAACCCCTAACAAGTGATGTTCATATTATTTTGCATGTTTAATTTGATTTCATAGTTAACCATTCCAGATAATTAATATAAATCATTTGATATATTATTACATTCTTGGTTTGGTACCTATCACATGTGTTATCAACACATTACATCTTTTTCTTCCTTTCATCATGGGACATTACTTATCACATATATTCTCACCTTGGAACCAAAGTCCAGGGTAAACTGATACCTTTATAAGTAATCACCCATAAACATCTTTATTATTATCCTTACAACTTTACTGGTCCGGGTTGACCTCCCTTATTCCCATATTTCTTATTTCATGGTACTCATTAGATTGTCTCAGAATGACTTCTTGATCAGAGCAATCAAGAAGATAACAATCTAAGAGTTTCCATATTTACTTTATCATCATCAATTGTATACATGGCCAGGGTATATAAATACTGAGATAAGGTAATATGCACTTGTATATACCATATTCCTTCTCTTTTCTTATCATTACAAGTATAAGTATTAATCTTACTGAATTTCTATCCAGACCAATTCTTTAATACCTCATCTTTATTATGGAGGTAAGCATGCAACATGAAACATCTATTTTATACTACATTATAAGTCCTTATAGGACTAATCAAGAAAAGTTCAATCAATTACTTTCTCACTTTTATCCAAGAGATCATAAAAAGACATATAAGAATAATATTTATTTTGTCTAACCTGTCATGACTTGAGGATTATTCATTGTCTCAGGATGATTCTGTCTTAGAGGTCGATTTGCCATAACATTTCTAGCTGGGCAATCTCTTACCAGATGCCCTACCTGTCCACATTGATAGCAAGTTCTGGGTTCCCGGTGTGGTCTAAAGGGTTCTTTACCCTTTCTGGATAACCATTTCCTTGGTGCACTAGGTCCTGGTTGTGTTGGTGACACCAGAAACTTCTTCCTTTTATAACTACCAGGTCTCTGCTCCTGGGTTTGGATAGGCCTTTTCTCAATTCTTCCTTTATATTTCTCTTCTGGACAATTAATTCTGATATGTCCAGGCTTCCTACACCTATAGTAGGTCCTGGTCTCTGGTTGTATTCTAACCCCTACATTACTGTATACTGATTCATCAGACTAAGGTTGATCGCACTGACTTGCTCTAGGTTCAAAGCTTCATCATTTACCATTGCTTCAACCTATTGTTGTGGTTCACATATTCTGTTGATATCCAAAACATCATCATTAGGAGCTAGTAATCTAGGTTGCATTGCTAGTGCTTGATCCACTAGATACATCATAGTCGCCCTAAATTCCCCAAAAGTGTTTCCTAAGGAAGGATTCCTTATCATGGTTGGATTAGCTAGGGGAATCTCAGGTAATTGTCCTTCTCTTGCTTGCTCCTCTACACCTCCTCTCGGTGTAGCATTGTTGCTCTCTGCAGCAAACTCCTCGTCCGATCCAGTCATCTTCAAGTTCTTCTCCTCCTATGTGAGCAGAAGATACCATCAGATACACTGGATGACACTAGAACAGACTCTACTACCTTAGTCCTATGTGTATGTAGACTCAGCGAACCAAGAGCCCTGATACCACTAAATTGTGGCGACCGTCTCGCGAAAATAGGATTAACTAATGTGGAAGCGGTAAACTCTACGAAAGTGATTGTTTAACTGGCAACAGAATAATGAAAAATCACTAGCAATTAAAACCTTTTAAGAAAAGATCTGTAATCCATAAAACTTCTTTATATGAAACAGGATAAACAGTTTACATCATGTTTTAACATTACATCTCTGTGGAATCACCTCTCGAGTGATTACATACATCCATTGCCTTGCTAACTGTACAAGGAAAGATACAACAAAATCTCGAGGCTTAAAGCCAAAAACCTCAGACCTACTGACTCCTAGGACCTGAGAGTACAGAGACGACATAAGACATACTATCTATAAGACTTGACAGTCAGTATCTCCACCTGAGATTCACTACTGCCCCTGATACTGTTGCTGCTGTTGTTGCTCGTTCTTAAATGGATTCCTTCGTCCTCGGCGTCTACCTAAAAAGAAGAATCCCACGGGGGTGAGACAATTGAACAATTGTCCCAGCGAGAGTTATAACTCTCCGCCAGAAGTTTTGTTATTGCAATAAGAAATAACATTAAGTAGTATGATTATTAACATTTAATAGCAGGTTTAATGTCAGAAAAACAACATTTCAATTATAATCTAATTGGGTATCAAAGCATATCTCATTAAAGAATATGAAGAACATATATAAACTATGTAACATCAAACATTTGTTTCTCATAGTTCAACCTAAGCAATTATGCTACACGGCTGATTATATTTTTCAAACATTATTATGCCCTGCGGAGATGAGGTATACCACTCATTCTCCAACCGACCATTACGAAATCGCGTCGGTACCATACATAGGTCATCAAAAGAGCCGGATTCTTATGACCTCATCTTCCTCAGTCTGTAAGAGGATTTACTTGCAGGATATCTTGTGTCTCTGCTATGATAGCTATCCAGGGTATTCTGGAAACTTCGCTATAGAGTTACAATGGTATTCTGTACTCTCTTCGTCATTGAAAGATCTCTTGTTTATCTCTCATCGATGCGGTATTGGTGATTTCTTCGGGAGATTGGTGATACATCATCCCGGTATAAACATATAATGAAGGATTGATAGGTTAATAGTACATCCTACATCAATTCTACATTAGGACGTAAGGATATTCGTGTCCATAAACCCCCATATACTCAAAAGTATATGATCCAGGAGTTCCCTTAGGAAAACCTGTTTCACCATCATTTGGTCTCTGACAATGATGGATCTATGGTCAGGGCCCTACATGATATGATCATACTTGATTATTTAAGTACATTTTAGCATTCTTTTAGCATCAAGCATGTTTCCAAACATAAACAATTAAAACATCTTCTATAGAAGAAGAATACTAAATGTATCAAGTTTATTTCACATCAATTATCATTTCATAACCATCTCATCATTATGGTTCAAGAACAGGGGTGTTCAAACCCTTAAATCATCATAAGTCATCTAATAGCATGACCTTAATTGTAACAATGTAAATATTACTCAAGGATCTTACAACCCATCATTCTCATATGTTATCTCTTAAACCAGGCAACATAGTATATCATTATTCATAAAGCTTATAAAATGCTTTTTAATGAATAAAACATCATAACCCTTTCCTGGCTATGATTACCTTTTGCTAGCAACTTGCATGATTAGCATAATTGAAGACATGCATATATAACAATATCAACACAATACCAATTCTTTTCAATTTATTCATAGAACACCACAGCCGTGCCACCTTGCACGGTCGTGCAAAGTAAAGCTACCACGGCCGTGCTCCCTTGCACGGTCATGCTATCAACATCATACCATGACCATGTTACATCACCATGGTTGATTTCTAGGGTTAGGGTTTATTCAACTCAATTAGGGTTATTAAACCCCTTTGACTTATAAGGCATAAGGATTCCTCATATTATAATTCATTCAAAGGGTTTCATACTTAAAATCATAACCCAAACATAGGGTTAAAGTTCCCTACCTTTCATTAATTAGGGTTTCCTGTTCACATTATCAGTTCAACCTAATATAATACTCCACTACCCTTGGGAGCATTCAAAGATGTTATAAGTGTTTGATTTCGGTTATTGTACTCATCATGTATCATTAATGATCATCACTTCTAAGTATTAGCCCATTCCTCATATGATGCATATATCATATATCAAAATTATCCAATTATCTGTAATGATATAGGTTTAAACGTTGTTGATATAGGATAAATCATCATCAACTATTCTAGGTATCTTCATATTCAGGATGTTATCTTCATCATGCTTTAGTATACATAATTTCTAAGAGTTTGATGCCCATTATTGTTGTACGGTGTAAAATTTATTCTTCATTCATAGGAATGTTTGGATCTAGGCATCTTACCTCTTAAATCCTTATTTATTGAATTTACCACATTTATCCTTCACAGGGTTCACTAACCTTATTCTATATGTTTATGACATAACCATCTTATTTAATTGATTTAGCTACACCTCACCTTATTGTACTATCTAGTAAACCATCTCAAGGTTTTTATGATTAATAAGCCATAAGTTAAACTTGCTATTCATCTCAATAAGGGTTTCTCATAACATCACCTCCAATTAGGGTTTCTATTCATACCACATCTCCCCTAGATTAGGTTTATGATTAATATCCCACCCTTAGGGACTACTATTTCACATTATGTTATTCCCCTAGAATTAGGGTTTACTATTCACATTACGTGATTTACCCTAAAATTAGGGTTTACTATTCACATCACAGTGAATTGAGGTCTTACCATCATTATGTATGAAGATTACTTCTATTAACACCATCAAATTAAGTTAAGATTCATAATCTCCATAATTAGGGTTTCCATGATCTCCTTATGAAGGATCATACCCTAATGGTGTGTATTCATACATTTTAAAGGTATCTTATTTGATTGTCATTGATATTAAGAGTCTTCTCTCTCCTCTTACTAATAGATGATGTTTACATCACTCTTGATTAGGTTAAGTCAACTTAACTTTGACTAACATAAGTCAAGTCATCCCCATTAAGGTCATTAGGGTTTACCTGATCGAGGGTACTAGTCACACTAACCCACTAAGGGTACTTCTGTAGTCTTCACCATTGACCCTAACATTCATTAGTTCACTAATTACTTAACCCCTTAATGAATTTAGGTGTATTTAGGGTTTAGGTTAAACAACCATTGAACCATCTAAGTCATTAAAGCATTAAGCATTCTTGACTTTAAAAGATCCCAAACGGTTTTGCACTTTCAATCTCCAAATGGTTTTGAAACCGCATGAATCCAATCGGTTTTGAAACCATTTGGTCCCAAACGGTCTTGAGACCATTTGGTCCAAACCTCCTCAAAACCGCATGGGCCAAAGATGGTCTCAACTACACCAATCAGTTTAGGGTTCTCAATATTGATTCCTTCAACCATTGAATTCATGGAACCAATCATCAATCGGACCTATCCTCATACTTCAATTGAGTTAGATAGGTCAACCTTCAACTGATTTGACCCTCAATTGACCCTCAATGAGTCCTTAATTAGGTTTTGAATCAGTTGAATTAGGGTTTGGAATCGATGATCCTTCAACACTAATCAATGCAAGATTTTTTACTTTGAAACCATTGAACCATCAGCCAAATTGGGTATGACCTGACCCCAAACGGTCTTGAGGTCATTTGGATGTCCTCCAAACGGTTTTGAGACCGTTTGCCCATCATATCACTCAAATCCAAGCCATCCAATTAAGGTTTAGATCATTGGATTGATCACCAAATCAGCAATTGATTACACTTCAACTTAGTATCATTGGATCATCAATTGCTTAACCATACTCACCCTTAGACCTCCAAACGGTCTTGGGTGACCTCCAAACGGTCTTGAGACCTTTTGGATGAGTTCCAAACGGTCTTGAGACCGTTTGGCTCACCCAACCCTTGGATTCTAGTGAAAAATCATTAGGGTTTGAGCTATTGAGTTGATCATCAAATCATCAATTGATTGCTTTGTAATTGTGTACCTTTGGACCCTCAATTGGTCAACTATACTTAACCCCAGACCTCCAAACGGTCTTGGGTGATCCCCAAACGGTTTTGAAACCGTTTGGGCCAATCAACCCAAAACAATCAACTCATCACTTGCAAAATCAGCACTTAGCCGATTAGGGTTCATACCACATCTTTGGATCTTCAAACACATATCCATACTTGACCCTAGACCTTCAAACGGTCTTGGGTGACCTCCAAATGGTCTTGAGACCGTTTGGGTAATCCCCAAATGGTCTTGAGACCGTTTGGGCAAGAAAACACAAAAAGTCAAATCAATCAAGTTGAAAGTCAGCACTTAATCCAATTAGGGTTTACCTAATTGATTAGCCTTCAACTCTTGATTACTTTGGAATTAACCTATAAAATTTGGTGAGTTATTAACCAACATAATTATGAACAGTAATATCAAACGGTCAACCCTTGGTCAACGCACTCAAACGGTTTTGAAACCGTTTGCCCAAAAAGTTCAAGTTAATCAGGTTGGAAAATCAGCACTTAATCCAATTAGGTTTACCGAATTGATTAGCCTTTAACTCATGATTCCTTGGGATTTAACCTATAAAATTTGGTGGGGTTTTATCTAACATAATTATGAACAGGAATCCCAAACGGTCAACGCTTGGTCAACTCACTCAAACGGTTTTGAAACCGCTTTCCCAAAAAGGTCAAGTTAATCAGGTTTAAAATCAGCACTTAATTCAATTAGGTTTACCTAATTGATTAGCCTTTAACTCATGATTCCTTGGGAGTTAACCTATAAAATTTGGTGGGTTATTATCTAACATAATTATGAACAGGAATCCCAAACGGTCAACGCTTGGTCAACTCACTCCAATGATTTTGAAACCGTTTTCCCAAAAAGGTCAAGTTAATCAGGTTGAAAATCAGCACTTAATTCAATTAGGTTTACCTAATTGATTAGCCTTCAACTCACGATTCCTTTGGAATTAATCCCTCAAATTTGGAGGGTTATAAAAAAACATAATTATGAACAGAAATCCCAAACGGTCAACGCTTGGTCAACTCAACCAAACGGTCTTGGAGACCGTTTGCTCCAACCGACCTTGTGAAACCGTTTGCCCTTCAAACGGTTTTGCAAACCGTTTGCCCCAAACGATTTTGTAAACTGTTTGGCCAAGGGGGGGGGCAAGATCGTTTGATAAAGTAACATTGGTAATCATGCCCATCTTCTTCTACCTCCAGATCAAGGTCTGTTCTTCTTGGTTTTAGTTGCAAGAAAGCAAGGAAGGATGGGGGAAAGAAGAACAAGCTACTTTTGCAAGAAAGAAAGATGCATAACAAAGTTTAAGGGTTTAGAGTTATAAAACCCGCCTTAGAACCAGATCTAGAGCTCCAAGCTTCTAAGATTTAATGGTGGCTTGAGCTCCACAGGTTTTCCAAGGTTTCTTCTTCAAGAATTGGTTGGAAAGGATGACTAGAAAGAAGAACTTAGTAAGAAAAACTAGCAAACCAACCTTGTATCATGATTTCCTCCATGAATCCGAGCTAGAAGATAACCAAAGCTTACCCAAACCTACTTGGCCGTTCTCCCCTTCTCCTGAGATCCTTCCTTAGTCAGCCACAGCAAGATATAAGTGAAGATAGAAAGGGAAATGATCCCTTGGTTGTAAAAGAAAGGTGTATATATACTTTGGGCATGTTTTCAAGATAAGGACAATCTTTTCTTCTATTTCTCATATGGGTCCTTCTATCCTTCTTGGCCATGCCCCTCCTTCGTATTCTTAAGAAAAAACTCCTTTCTTAACCAAAGTCTAGTGAAAAGGAAGCCAAACATCCTACTAAGTTGCACACATATAAAAGGGTCATTATGCTTACAACTTGGTTATTTAGTTTATAAGGGTTATCATTCTTATTTGATTATTCAATTGAAGTGCCCTCTTCATCATTCTTACTTTAAATGATGCCAAGAGTCATAAAAGATACTCTAGAAGGTGTATTTTACAATTTGCACCCCATATTTTGGGTAAGTTGCACTTTACACCAAAACTAGGGTTTTAAGTACAAGGATTGCTCCACAAGCTGCATCTTGGTGCCCAAGCTTGGAGAATCCATCATACTTCATCATATTCATTCTTATGATGTCTCAACACCAAAGGAACATCTTAACATGTGCAATTTGCAAGTTAACCCCTTTTAATTGGGTAATTTGCACATAGGTACCTGTATTACAAAACAATATTACAACATTGTTCAAAAGGGACAGAAATGGAAGTGTATGTTCCTCAGGAGTTTTAATTACATACTCAAAAGATAATCACAAGTATCTAATTAAATAATTAAGCAAAACACCTAGGGCTAGTTCATAACCCAGGTCAGGGATGTTATAACCCTGATACAAGTGTATGTGATCCTTGAGGACTCATTTCAATGCTTTTTCTTATGTGAGTGGGAGAGTTTTATACCAAACCAAACAACATCTGCATACACTTCGTATAAATGCCTTTCTTGTTCTATAGAAGCAAATGTAAGACCTACCTTAGGTGTTGTACTGATAGCTTTTGTAGTCAGGACGATGGATGAGAAGGGTGTTGCTGAATGTGTCTGACTTGTAGATGAATGTTCAACATCATCTTCTAACAACAGTACAACATGAGATTATGATGCATGTTTGGAAATGTTGACTTCAACTACATTAATCCCTTTGTTGACATTAGCATACTCCTGCTCGGGGTCCTGGTTAAAATCAATGATAATGACTTCAGGACTTTATGACATTTAACAATGTATTTAATGTAACCAACCTAAAAACATAAGGGATTAGATAATTGGAATAATATTAACAATATACCTAGAAGTTTGTAGGTTTAAGATGTAATTTGTTTTGGATATTTGATAGAGTGAGTACGCTAAAATGCAACCTTGAGAGCAATGTAGATTAATGTAGTATGTATTATGACGGATGCTATGTTGGATTAAGTAAACAAAAATTCAATGTTGACAACAACATATAACTGAACAGAACAAGGTATGCATATAAAATACAATGGTGACTTTCATCACATAGCCAAGAAGTGTTAAATGCAAATTTGTACTAAATGCAAAACAACATGCCAAAATGTAAGAGAATGCCTATATAAGGGGGAAGTAAATACAAAGGAAACCTTGATAGAAAGATCTAATTGAAACGTAGGTGTACCATTAGGTGGGTGTTGTAATTGAATATCAAATTGGTGTAGGTGAAAAAAATTGAGTGACATGTCCAACTGATGCTTAGTATGTACATTATGTCAAGGGGAAACATTAGCTTGATGGTCAACCAACATTGCAACTTTGTTTCCATTGTACATAACTAGTTTTCACACAAAGGTAGGTAAGGCGATGTTGAACATTTGCCATGGTGGTATAATCTTGTTGTTGTACTAAACGACAAGATGAGTGCAGTAAACAAAACAGAACACGAAAAGCTGAGTGAACAGAACACAAACATCTATTACGCTACATCAAAATATAACTGAACAGAGCATGAACTGTTAAGTGAGTGTAACAACTTGAGTATGGAGTGTTCTATGAAGCAAGGTATGCGTATCAATTCATAGTTGGGTGAGAAGGGAGAGCGGGAAATGTTAATGCTAAGATTTATAAAATGTTAGTTCCAACACTTAATAATGCAAGATCATTCAATAGGATTTCCGCTATGCAAACAAATTTCATGCGACTAACATTATTCAGTAGGATCATACTAACATAATATAATGGGGGTACAATGTATTTAAAGTATGACAAGTTTGTTTGTCAAAAAAAGATGTCTTAATAAAGTAGCACCAAGTTGTAAACATTTAGTGTGGGAGGCATGTTCTTCCAGCATGACAACTTTGTTTTCAATTTTGACGCGTTATGAGATGTGTAAATGCAACCCAAAGGTAGGTAAGTCGATGTTACACTAGTTTGCCATGGTGTTGTAATGTTTTTGGCATACTAAACAACAAGCTTGGTGTCCCGTGTGTGTGGCATAAGAGTGTGTGTTATGTGTTGTGGTAAGCAATAAGATGAACATCAAGTTGAGTGGCATGGGGAACTTGTTATTTTTTAGGATATGTTATAGCTAGGTTTGGGACAATTATTATGGCACCGCAAAACACAAGGGTGTTTCGCTTTGATTTTAAATAATTAGCAGTAAACCAGAGTGTGAATTTAGCTAATGGCCGATATTGAAGAAGTGTGTTTTATCGTTAATCAACATGGGTCTACTGAACAAGGTTTTAGTGAAGTCTCTTTGAAGGGATAACTACAGTGAATAAGGGGCCGACTTACATAAATACATGTTGATGTTTCTTAGCAAACCTTTTGGGTCTGGACCAACTGGGGATGTTAGGTTGATCATACAGGTAGGTAAGGTGATGTTGAACCAGTTTGCCATGACAGTGTAATGTTGTGGTTGCGCTAAACAGCAAGATGAGTGTAGTAAACTGAACAGAACATGACAAGCTGAGTGAATAGAACATGTACATCTATTACTCTATAGCAAGTTATAACAACAGAACACAGACTGTTAAGTGAGTGTAGAAACTAGAGTATAGAGTGTTCTATGAAGCAAGGTATGCGTATCAATTTGTAGTTGCGGGAGAAGGGAGCACGACAATTCAGAAAGATCTTAGTAACCTAATATAATTGGGGGGGGGAGACAATGTAATTAAAGTATGTCAAGTTTGTTTGTTAAAAAAAGACGACTTAACAAAGTAGCATCATGTTGTAAACAGTTAGCGTAGGGGGCATGTTCTTCAAATCATGGCAACTTTGTTTTCAATTTGCATGCGTTATGGGATGTATAAGTGCAACCTAAAGGTGGGTAAGTTGATGTTGCACTAGTTTTCCATGGCGTTGTAATGTTGTTGGCGTGCTAAACAACAAGCTTGGTATCCTACATGTGTGGCATAAGAGTGTGTGTTATGTGTTGTGGCTAAACATTAAGATGAACATCAAGCTGAGTGACATGGGGAATCTGTTATTTACTAGGTTATGTTACAGCTAGGTTTGGGACATCTATTATGGCACCGTAAAATACAAGGGTGTTTTGTTTTGATTTTAAATAATTAGCAATTAAGTGGTGTGTGAATTTAGCTAATGGTTGATATTGAAGAAGTGTATTTTATCATTAATCAACATGGGCCTACTGAACAAGGTTTTAGTGTAGTTTCTTTGAAGAAGTGTGTTTCTTAGCAAACTATTTGGGTCTGGATCAACAAAGGATGTTATTGTAGAAACAGAATAAAACACAAGAACAACTACATGTTAATGCTAAGTTGTTCATATGTTTGGTCGAACACTTAAAAATGCAACTTCATTCAATAGGATTTCCGCTATACAAACAAATTTCCTACTACTAGCATTATCATACTAACCTAATATAATGGGGGTGGGGAAGATATCTAAAAATGGACCTTTGTAGCAAAGTTGACATTCACAACTCGATGCAGGATCGCTTTTCCTTCGAGAACGCCACAAGCTACTGATCCATCATGCCCGTCGTCTGAGACGACATGCGCCGCGGTAGCTGGCATCGTGAGGGATTACGATGCCAACAAGCTGATGCACAACATGCTCTAGGTCATCTGACGGAAGAGGAGAAGGGGCGAGGAGGGGACGAGGAGGGGAAGGAGAGGCGTAAGCATGAGTGGAGGAAAGGGGCGGAAGAAAGGGACGAAAGGGACGGAGGAAGATCGGAGGAAAGCAGAAAGGAAAGAGACGGACCGGTGAGAGGGGGTGACAGGGGAGCAATTGGGGCAAAAAAATTTTGAAACGCAAAGATCAATATGATGGGGGCGCGGGGATGCGTGAGTGGAGGAAGCTTGGAAGCCGCATCTTTGCCACGCGCGCGCGTCGCAAGTAGAGGAAGACGACAAGCAGTCGTCCGAGATTTCGTCCCGTAAGTCGTCTACTTATCACTTACCATAAAAAAAAGCACACAGCAATCGATTACGGCCACTTGACCCCAAAAAGGGACTGGTGGGGCACATGCGTCGTTGTCTAGTTAGAAAACTGGCGTTCGGCGGACTGCGGGCTACCAGTTTTGCAGGTCGTTTATTATTTGATAAGTTTTCATACAGTTTATTTTATAACTTAGCATACAGTCTTGTCCACGTTGAATAGTCAAACAGTCTACAAACAGTGTTCCGGAAATTGCCTCCTGAGAGGGGTTTCTTGCTGGACCCGATGGAGACGGCATTTAGTTTTCTTTTGAGTGGCTCATCTTTTGGCACCGACTGGAAAGCAAGAAAAACAGGAGTTTCAATAATAGAAAATGGAAGGTAACGACAAATAATTATGTAATGATTTCTGTTTCCTAGTTCCTACTTCCCTGTTATTCAACACGGAGATATCAGAAGGGATAAATGAAGTCTTTGTCTTTATAATTCCTGTCTTTTTTAGGGATAAATGATGTCTGTATCTTTATAACCTGTCTTTCTTATGCTCCAAAGTGTCCTTTCTACCAATACTAACCAAATCTGTTGTAAGAAATGGTTGTTCCTTTCATCTTCCGTTCCCCTTCGACACCAAACTCTTTATGGGTAGGAGACAAGGATCTGGGGTGGATCAATGACCCATTAAGCAAAACTTGTTTTGTAGTAACATTGCTTAAGGCCCATATATATGTGACAACGATATTAGATGAAATTCTAATTATCTTATCATTATTGATACATCATTTCTTACATTTATAAAGTAAGAAGATGACATGTATTTGTGAATAACCCTAGAGAGAATCAATACAGATGCATGCAAAAGTGTTTACAAAGTGTCAGATAACAAACTCATGGGACGAAATGTGCACCAAGAAATTGTAATATTTAACAAAAGTTCCACCCCAAGTTTGAAGTTGAAACAAAACATAAACAAAATGCCAATGTGTGGCCACATGTTTATGACGTTGATGCTAGTAGTCCTTATCTATTTACTAGATCGACAAGATTTAACATGTGGTCTTCAAGATAGATTGTTGCATCCAACTAGGGAACAAACAACATTGAGTAAATCAACAAATCTTTGAATATTTCATAAATGGTTAGGGAATTAAATGAGATGTGATGACAATTTTATACGCGGACAACCAATTTACAAAAAAAAATGAATTAAACTAACCATAATCAATATACCTAAGATAAAAAAGGGACGTTAATAAACTAAGTTCTACTATACAATCGTTTTATTTATAACTCATTCTAATAGGAACGAGATAAATAAACACAATAAGAAATAATGACAAGAATATTCCATAATTTACAATAATTACATTGGACATAGATCCTGACTGAGGGAAGTTTTGGATTATAAAGATGAGATTAGCCACTCATGGCTGAGATGCCTTTATATAATCCAGTGAAGCAATTGATATTTAGTTCATGTTCTAACAAGAACATGAAAAGAGAAGAAGAAAAAGAAGAAGAAGAATAATAAAAAGAATAGGTTACGAATTATGGACATACATATATCCATCAATCAAGGTTTTCGAATTCTTCTTTCATCACTTTCACTCTTATGGTCCTCTAATCTAGAACTTCAATTGTAAACTTCTATTGTTGTAGAAAGAAAACATTGACGGAACAAAGTTTGATTTTTAAATAAGTTGATGTGTATGTATGAGAGTCACTTTATCAATAGAGGGTGTGGACAACGAATGTGATGAGAGAGGTGAACATGCAAACCCAAACATTGATGGGGAAGATGCTATATTTTTAAAAATGCCTTTCACGTGCACTGATATGGTTTCATATAAAGAATTCAATTTAATTTTATATGAATTCATTTGGATATTGAATTGTATATATCCTTAACTATCAAACATCATGTGAAAGGATGTCACACTTTCTTTGCTTTGATTTTGTATGAATTTCCCTTGTTGCAATACCAGTCACAGTTCTCGTGACACTTAATGACTTTTCATAGAATTTGTGGATAGGTTGGATGCATAATGATAATGTAAAGTGCCCAAGTAAAACAGAACATAATTGAACCCTTAATGTGTTATTGGTTAGTGTTGGGAAACCCTTAGTCGGACTAAGGTTTGGGTGGAGGATGAAACCCTAATAGATTGAGTGTTATGTGAACATGAGATTACCCTAAAATATGAAATATGTTCATTGTTGTTAATCTTGCTTCTTATGAGCATAGATAGTAATGTAGAGTTTTTAAAATATGATGTATGTCTGTATGAAAAATATAGTGTTCTATAAAAATAAATTTTTAGTTGAGTTTTAAGAAGGTTGTTTATAAGTCTTCTACCCTTAAACTCCACAAGCTGAGGTTGAAATCCATTGAGTTGTTTGAGAATGTTGTCAATGTTTGATGAAGACTCGACAAATGTTGAGATGAACTTGGAATGAACTCTATCATGTTTAAAAAAATCATTTGAGTAGTAGAGTGAAGGGTTGAGTTGACATTCCATGTTGATGATAGATGGATAGATAGTAGAGCTAGACAAATTGAATGAGTTCTCCTAAAATTAGGCTGAATTTCCTTGAAGCCAATAAATGTTCCCATTAACTCATACTAAGTTTCCAGTAGGCCCAACCATGTTTTTAATGTATCAATCTCTTTATTCTTGAAGTTATGCCATTATTCTTGAAATTGAGTTGAGTTTCCCCAAACTAGGCCATGTTTCCATTTCTCTTAGTTGTTTAATTAAGGATATGATTTTGATGCGAAACTAAGTTGCATAAGCATGCACCTTTCCCTAGTCATGAGAAAAACTTGTTTCCAAGAGCATTTATAGGGTTGGCCAGCATATGAGGCAGGTGATGTCCATGCATTTCCAATAATAGACCTAATATTACTAATTTGTAGGTGTATGGGGCGCTAATTGCCTCAGGATGTCTCACAGTAGATGTAACACCCCTCCTTTAGGCATATATCATAATTGAGCAGAAGATTTTATCTTGAAGGAGGAATGTCACATTTATGAAATCATAGAAAATAAATACATAAATCACCATTGAGATTCATACATTGTTCTTTACATAGGAAACTTTGGTTGAGTTCTATAACATGTCTAGACATTTCTAAGCATTACAATTTAAACATAGAGGGCCCTTCCTGGCTGGCCCAATCTAGGTCGTCTGCTTGGCCAGGACTTTAACTTGCGGTCAAAAGATGAAGACAAGTGTTAAATACCAAAATACCCATGTGAATTGAACACCCAGATTGAACTAGCTTGGGTACACTTAATCCTTTCCAACCCTGGTTTGTTCCTCCTCCAAGCCATGGATCGCGAGCTCTTCTGCAGTGATCTCCTCCCATAAAACACAGGGCAAACCCTCTCATGTCAAAAGAATTGGAGCATCAACTCCAACTGGTTTCCATGAAGCTAAAAACACTTTCCTCATGACCAAACTGCCGACAAAGCAGCGAGCTTGACTCGCTAGAAAACTAGCAGTCCCTTGTATCAGCGAAGGAAAACAAGGCAAGAGAAGATGGGGGAAGCTCGGGCATTCAAAACATGACATCAATGTTCACGAGCTCAAGCTAAAGTGAAGGCATCCTTTCTTGAAGTCAAAAGCACCAGTTATCCACTGGTTTTCCATAGCACAACATGAAACATAGGAATGATCAGAGCTTTAAAAAGACATAGGTGCCACGATCACAACACCCTCTGAGGGTCGGAATAGGTTATTAGTGATCGAACAAGTATCATGTCATAGTCCTTAAAGCCAATGAGGCACATAAACATTAAAACACAAATATGTCAGTGAGGACATCATCAGGACCAATAGGGTATGGAGTTTGGGGACACAATGAGCCAAAGAGATGATACAAGGATGAATAACATAGGTTGAGGATGCATATAGTCAAAGGCATCGATGTCAGGTGGTCAGGAGTGGCTAGACGATGCTGAAGTCACCAGAGATGAAGCTCAAGCAGGTCAGGGCTTTCCGAGGCATGAACGACTAAATTGAAGGAAGGGGGGTGAAAGGTGAAGGATGTCAGTGCTTTGGGGACCCTTAAATAGATGTGGGTCTTGTTGTGATGGTGACTTCAACTTCATGGTGGAGATTGCATAAATCGCTGGTTTGGGCATTTCTGTTATAGACTACGGGAGCAGGTGAGTTAGGGCTTGCCCAATTCAGGGGAGAGAGATAGAATGGGTGGTGAAGAAATTTCGTAATAAAAGGTTATGATGGCCCAAAACCAAATCGAGGAGGGATTTTCTCAGAATTGGTTTCACTCCAGCGATGGAACCGGGGGTAGGGGATAACACCCAAGCCGTCAGATCCTTGATGGATGGCTGGTGATGCGTGCATAAAAGGAAAGAATAAAATGGGCGTGTGGCAAGGAGGAACTATAGGAGAAAGGGTAAAATTAATGTAATTTGTGATTGATTAGTATTAAAATTATATGGAAACTTGTTTACTTAATTTGAAAGGTGAAACTAAGCCAAAATGCTACCAAATTTGGACCACGTGTCCATAAATGAGTCTAGATTTTTCCCATAAAATTAGATTTTCATTTTTCACATGTCTTATCTAATATTTTCATAAATGATATTCCATTAATTCTTAATGTATTTATACACGAAATAATAGAATAAGACCTTTCCTTTGTTTCTCTTGGAGTCAAATTTCAAGATATATCTGTATTACTCACTCCATGATTATGTCATCTATTTTCTATGCATTTTTGAGAACCTTTTCTTACAGGAGAGAGAAAATGGATTTCCTTCCTATTAAAATTATGAAAGGAAAGAGGGTTACTTCTTTGTTAAGTTATACAAAGTATACTTTAAAATTTTGAAACCTCTTATCTCTCTCTTCTACTTCCTTTAAAAAATAGTTTAGGTTAGGTAGAGAAAAGGGTGAGGGCCACATATATTTTCTTGATTTAATAAATCATAAATAAAAAGGAGAAAAGGTGGATTCATCCCAATGTTGTTTTCCTGACTTTATTATTATTTAAGAAAATTCCTCTTGAAGGTCTTTTGCTAATATGCCCCTTGATTATTATTTATTTAAGAAAACCACATTTTAAGACTTAAATTAATATAGAAAATTTTGGATGTTACAATTCTACCAACCTTAAATAATTTTTGTCCTCAAAATTTCATTAAGCTACTCACCTTAGAACTTTTCATATCTTTAGAACAAAAGCTCCAACACATTATCATTGTCATGTGAATCCATGGTTCTAAAGATTTGCATGCGACAATATCCTTGAAAGTAAAAGAAAAGTACTACACTAAACCCTACTCATTCTTTTCATCCTCACTCTTATCTACCATAGAAAAGACTCTAGCTTGTCGTTTAGGAGGTGGATTCAGATTCCTATCCAGTCCCTGAGGTGTATCCTTCTTGAACTTTAGGCAATTTGACCTGAGGTGTCCAGTCTCTCCACAATAGTAGCACACTCCCACATCATACAAGCATGGGCCTACATGGTGCTTCTTGTATGTTGGGCATTGGGGCTTCTCAACTTCTACTATAGGCTCATGTATCTTTCTCTTAGGGTTGTTGGGAGGTTGATATTGGTTGTGCTTCTGGGGAACTTCCTTTCTATAGGATCTTCCAGGGTGATCTTCTAGTTCTATGGCTGCATCTAGGGCAGCCTGAAGGGTCATGTGGCCTCTTCCTGACAAGGAAAAACTCTAGTCGGGCTTGAGTCCTCAGATGAATTTCTTTGTCCTTCGACATTCATCATAATCATAGCCATACTTTTGCAGGACCCTAAACTTCATGTCTTATTGGGTAACCGTCATGTCACCCACTTGAGCCAGGTTGGAAAACTCTAGCTCCTTCTTCTCTATCATGGCTTCAGACACGTAGTGCTCCTAGAAGGCTTCAAGGAATCCTTCCCATGTGAGTGGAGGTGCATCAACTGCTCTTGAGTTGAGGAAGTTTTCCCACCATGTGCAGGTTGCTCCCTTGAGCATGTGGGTTGCAAAATGAACCCTTGAGTGTTGTGGGCAGTCCATGTCTCAGAAGAAATGCTCCATGCCTCCAATCTTGTCCTCATCTTTGGTGAAAAATCAATTTCTCCTTCACCCGAGAAAGAGTCAGGCCTTATCTTCAGGAAGTCCACTAGGGTTATCTCATGATGCCTAGGATGATGTTGTCCTTGAGCTAGGGCATTCGTGCGTTCTTGGACAAGATCTTCTATGGTTGGCTTATTGTTCCCTCTTGGTCCACTTTCCCCACTAGAAGAGCTAGCACCATCATCCTTATCTTTTCCCTTGTCTGCTCTCTTAGGGCCATCTAAAAAAGGGTCACATAAACCTTGGGTTAGAACATATGAATCAAATTGCTCTGTTTCTAGCCATCCATTTATCTACTCTGATACCATTAATGTAACACCCCTCCTTTAGACATATATCATAATTGAGCGGAAGATTTTATCTTTAAGGAGGAATTTCACATTTATGAAATCATAGCAAATAAATACATAAATCACCATTGAGATTCGTACATTTTTCTTTACACAGGAAACTATGGTTGAGTTCTATAATATTTTTAGACTTTTCTAAGAATGAAAATCTAAATATAAAAGTAAACAACTTCATAACATTGGATTGCCTAGTATGGATGACACCCCACCAGTTAGCTTCTTGAAGTTCTTCTAGTCCTTGTTTGCTCCTCTTTAGTCCTTTTCTCTAATATATGGGGACATCGCATCCCCATCCATGCAAAGGGGAAAATCAACACATCAGTAAATGGTACTGACACTTTATCATAAGAGAAAAGTAAATATATTTTACATGTAAGAAAATTTGACATGAATTGACTATAAGAATTCTTGAATAACATTATTAACATGAAGAATTGAAAAGTAAATGTGCATCCCTCTATGGTGCCCCCTTAGAAGAACATGATTGTTAGGAAATCCCTTAAAGCTAGGAAAGCCTTGATGTCCCCTTAAGGTCCATGATTTAGGAGCATATAAATACTATTTCAATTAACATGACATTAACATTAACATAATCATGATTCTTGAACTTAAATTGAAGGGATTTCTCCCCATTAACATGGTATCTTAAACATGATGGATTTCCCCCTCTTGATCATTAACATTATTTTCATGAGTCATTAATATTAAATCATAATCATAGTGAACATTATAGACATAGGACATAACATATAACAATCATCAAGAAATAATATAGTGAACATGATTAAAACATTAAACTGGAAACAATAAAGCATACTTTATACTTAACATGCAAACAACCAGTAGTACTTGTGCTCAATAGCATGACTCGTTTACCTTGGAGCAAAGCTGATCCAAAGATAGTCTGTCTCTAAGCATGATCAAACCTAGGTCTTCTCTTGTCTTGATTAGGCCCTAAACACCTGTTCATAATTATTAAGCACCATAACCAATACCTTGTGTTGATCTTAGGTTGAACTAGGGTGAATTAGGGTTAGGCTTATCGATAGTAATAATTAATCAAGGAGAACTAGATTGATTTAGATCGCATAAAACACATGTGATTCATATTAGGGTTTCATGGGTCCTATTATCGTTTCTAATAAAACTTTAGAACATGGTGACAAAAGAAGACTCAAAAACCCTAAAATCAGATTCCTTATGAAAAATCCTTTCAAACAACTATTTATTTGCATTTTTCTGAGCATCCTACAATTCATTATGAATTTTAGACAATCCGGCCAATCAGAGAGTGAGAAAATGCCACATAGGAAAATCGATTCACCCTAGCGCTAGCGAGCCCTACCTGGCTGACCCAATCAAGGTTAGCTACTTGTCCAGGACTTCAAATTGCGGTCAAAAGATGAAGACAAGTGTTAAATACTAAAACACCCATGTGACTTGAACATCCGGATTGAACTGGCATGGGTGCACTTGTCCTTTCCAAGCCTAGTTTGTTCCTCCTCTAGGACATAGATCATGAGCTATCCTGCACTGATCTCCTCCCGCAAAACACAGGGAAAACCCACTCATGTCAAAAGAATAGGAGCATCAGCTCTGACTGGTTGCCATGAAGCTAAAGACACTTTCCTCAGGACCAAACTGTCGGCAAAGCAGCAAGCTTGACTCGCCAGAAAACTAGCATTCCCTTGTATCAGTGAAGGAAAACAAGGTGTGAGTGGATGGGGGAAGCTCGTGCATTAAAAACTTTACATGAACATTCATGAGTTCAAGATGAAGTGAAGGCATCCTCTCCAGATGTCAAAAGCACCTGCTATCCACTGGTTTGTCGGAGCACAACGAGAAACATAGGAATGATCGGAGCTTTGAAAAACCATTGGTACCATGATGACAACACCCTTTTAGGGTCAGAGCAGGTTATTAGTGATCGAACAAGCATCGGGACATTGTTCACAAAGACAAAGAGGCACAGAAACATCAAAACACAAATACGTCGATGAGGACATCACTAGGACCTATAGGGTATGAAGTTCTGGGAAATGGTGATCCAAAGAAATGATACAATGATGAATAACATAGGTTGATGATGCTTACAGTTGAATGAATCGATGTCAGGTGATCAAGAGAGGTTGGATGATGCCAAATTCACTGGAGATGAAGGTCGAGAAGGTCAGGGATTTTCGAGGCACGAATGACAAAATTGAAGGAAGGGGGATGAAAGGTGAAGGATGTCGGTTCTTTGGGGACCCTTAAATAGATGTGGGTCTTGTTGTGATGGTGACTTTAAATTCATGGTGGAGATCAGATAAAGTACTGGTTGAATCAAATTTCTCTGTTGGTGGCCATCCATTTATCTTATCTGATACCATTAATGTAACAACCCTCGTTTAAACATATATCATAATTGAGTGGAAGCTTTTATCTTGAAGGAGGAATGTCACATTTATGCAATCATAGCAAATAAATACATAAATAACCTTTGAGATTCATACATTGTTCTTTACATAGGAAATTGTGGTTGAGTTCTATAACATGTCTAGACATTTCTAAGCAAGGAAATCTAAACATAAAAGTAAACAACTTCATAACATTGGATCGCCTTGTATGGATGGAACCCCACCAGTTAGCTTCTTGATGTACTTCTAGTCCTTGTTTGATCCTCTTTAGTCCTTACTTGCTCTAATATCTGGGGACATAGCATCCCCAACCATGCAAAGGGGAAAATCAACACATCAGTAAATGATATTGATACTTTATAGTAAGAGAAAAGTAAATACTTGACATGTAAGAAGATTTGACATGAATTGAATGTAAGCATTCTTGAATAACATTATTAACATGAAGAATTGAAAAGTAAATGTATGCATCCCTCTATGATGCCCCCTTGGGAGCACATCATTGGTAGGAAAGCCCTTGATTCTAGGAATGTTGGGTTTTGTGTGACAGAGAAGGCAACGAAAATAAAAAAATTTCTCACCACAAACCTATAAAAAAATAAATTGCATCAATGACTACGAAATAGGAAGGATGGTTTTAGCGAGGTGTACCTAGTCTTGAGGCTTGGTCAGTGACAATACCTTGCAGCTAGTGTGGTCTTCAACCACCTAGTCTTGGACGGTGTCTGTGCAACTCCTGGTCCTGACCTAGACTGTGGTTGACCGTTGTCCTCCTGAGTGGAAGAAACCTCCTGCCTCTACAGATAGTCCAAAAATACCATCGGGAACTCTAGTCATCCTATCCCATAGGACACTAGAAGGAGTTGTCCCCTTCTATTTATGTACTAGTCACTGAAACACTCTCCCACCACCACTTGTCATCCTGTAGTTGTCTTTCCCTTAATGTGTCTCCCTGGTCAGGTAGCACTTGCTTGGGCTCTCTCGATTACCACAACCAGAGAGGACAACATTGCCGAAGAACTACTGTTCTGAGTTGTGCTATGTAAGAAGCCTCCATTACCCTTGTATATATAGGAGGGGTCAGGGTCAGGGTTCTTACCCCGGGCAATGCAGGACTAAAGTGGGAGTAGAAGGGTCCATAATTTCCATGAACTGATTGCACCGTGGAAGCCAAACCGATCATTTCACAAATGAATCGGTCGGTTGGGAGTGTGAGATGGTCGGTTCGCTTCCCATAATTGCCTCCAATTGACTTTCCTTGTTCATTTCTAATTGATACTAATATGAATTCTTGTCCCAATCAAATTGTACAAGTGAAACAAACAACTTTTCTCACAAATCAGGACAACCCAACACTACTCGTTTGGACACATGAACTGATCGCTTCAACAAAGTGAACCAGTCGTCTCACTCGCCAAGTGCCGATCGGTTCACTAATGAACCAGCCAGTTGGTGGTCCAGATTGTGCAGAACACATTCAATGCAGTTCTCAATCAATCTGACACTCAAATCAGTTAGTTCAACACATGAACTTGATGATTTTTGAGTCAAGTCAATTGATTGAATATTTGATTTAGTACCTAAACACCTTTAGTAATCAATCCAAACATCATTCATGGATAAACTCCTCTTCTAGGTTAATCCTATGTGTGTAATCCTATAGGTCCCATTTCACATTGGTAGTGAAAGTCCATAGCAACTTATGACTTCACAAGCAAAGAGTGGTACCTAGTCGCACATCAGTGCTATCCAAGTGAAAAGGAAAGTTGGAGAATAACCTTCACCCTACAATCCGTAATTGGTGTTACAGTCAATGTATAGTTCCTTTTTCATTGATATCTGAATTGAACTTGAGGCATGGACATGTCATCCTCTACAAATGTTCAATTCATGTTTCTTGATCCAGAGTAGAATGTCTGAGATATTTGTAAGCTCAATGTCACAGATTGACTCACAAGAGCATGACCATGTTTTTCTCAGTCTCACTCATCAAGTGGTCAGGATATCATACTCCCATAGGAGGGACAAATCCCATATCTATCACTCACAGTCAAAACTCCATGTGTCAAAGTCACCTAATCATTACCTTTATAACAATCCATATTTCAGAACCACATTTGATGATGTCAAAGTGCACCCAACGACATGTGTTGTGTGTAGTGATTTTAGGTCCAAGAACAACAGTCACCACCAAGCGTGGTTTCCACGCATCACGCTTATGGTGGGTATGTACGATACACTGTTCTCTAACATGTATCTATGTACTTGGTTTCATATCGTATATCATGACTAATGAGATTTTGTCATCAACCAACACACACTCTAGTATTATGTGTTATTGATGTCTATGGTTATTTCCACAATAATAGGGATAAAACAAGAATGTATACTCTTAACACCCATATGATCTCATCGTTCAGGTCCTCAACCTGAAGGCATGCGTCATTGAGTAAAACAATTCTTTAAACATCTATCATGTTATATCATTATCTCAAAATAGTTAAAACATATAGAAGGAAATTGCATTTATTATTATTCAAATCATTTACAAAGTATCCAATTACAATCACCATATGAATTTCTCTATGGGCATACATACTCACTTAGAGCCAATCACCCAGGAACCTCAGTCCTTGTGACCTAGCATGATCATCATGCTTCTGCTGTAAAAGTGCTTTCGTCAGGGGATCAACAATATTGTCTTCAATCAGTACTCTGTAAATGTTCACATCTCCTCACTATATGATCTCTTGTATGAGATGGAAGCGCCTCAGTATGTGTTTGGACCACTGATATGATATTTGTTCTTTAGCTTAAGAAATATCTTGATTGTTGTCATAATAAAGCTAAATTGCATCATAGCTGCTAGGAACCACGCCAAGTTCAGAGATGAACTTCTTGATCCACACAGCCTCCTTTGCTGCATGGGATGCAACAATATACTCAGCCTCTATAGTAGAATATGCAACTGTCTCTTGCTTTGAACTCTTCCATCTCATAGCTCTGTTGTTAAGGAAAAACAAAAATCCTGACTACGATTTGTAATCATCTTTATCGGTTTGGAAGCTTGCATCGGTGTAACCGTTTACCACCAAATCTTCCTCACCGCCATATACGAGGAACTGATCCTTAGTCCTTGTCAAGTACTTCAAGATGTTCTTCATGGATGTCCAGTGAGCATCTTTAGGATCTGATTGGTAACTGCTCATCATGATGAGTGCATAAGAGACATCAGGATAGGTGCACAACATTGCATACATGATGGATCTAATGGATGATGCATACAGAATCTCATTCATACACGCCCTCTCTTCAAAAGATCGGGGACACTGAGCTCTAGAGACAGTAACTCCATGCACCATGGGTATGTTTCCTCTCTTTGAGTTCTCCATGCTGAACCACTTCCAAGCCATGACTTTACCTTCTATAAGGTAGAGATGTCATTCCCCATCAACAATATGTCATCTACATATAATATTAGGGATGTAGTCATACTCCCATTAACCTTCTTGTACACACAAGGTTCATCTTCTTTTTGACTAAAACCAAACTCTTTGACTACTTTGTCAAATTGAAGATTCTAGCTCCGAGATGCTTGCTTCAATCCATAGATTGACCTTTGTAGCTTATTGATAACCTCCCATTTTGTGACGTTATCTTATTAGTTATCTTTAGTTTTCCATACTCTTTCTTAGATAAACTAAATAGAATCATTAAACCTTCTTACTTTATTGTAGATACATCAATAAACTAACTTTTCCTCTTTTTCATTACAGAAAACACAAAAAAATTACAAAGACTCCTCATGGTCCCAAGATCGCGACAAGCCTCACGGTCCCAAGACCGCGAGAAGCCTCACGGTCCCAAGACCGCGACAAGACTCACGGTCCCAAGACCGCGAGAAGCCTCACGGTCCCAAGACCGCGACAAGCCTCACGGTCCCAAGACCACGAGAAGCCTCACGGTCCCAAGACCGCGACAAGCCTCACGGTCCCAAGACCGCGACAAGCCTCACGGTCCCAAGACCGTGAGAAGCCTCACGGTCCCAAGACCGCGAGAAGCCTCACGGTCCCAAGACCGCGACAAGCCTTACGGTCCCAAGACTGCGAGAAGCCTCACGGTCCCAAGACCGCGAGAAGCCTCACGGTCCCAAGACCGCGAGAAGCCTCACGGTCCCAAGACCGCGAGAAGCCTCACGGTCCCAAGACCGCGAGAAGCCTCACGGTATCAAGACCGTTTGAGACCAAACGGTCTCAAGACCGTTTGGGCTCAACTTGAGCCTATAAATAGGACCTCAAGGGCCACTTCAAAAGGATCGAATTTCAAGACGCCCAAAGGCTGCCTCTCCAGATCTAGAGCACCCTGGTCTTCCGTCCACCGCCCCAAGGCTGCCAGTTTTGAGATCCGTGATCATCATCAAGCCACCTTCTCTCTCTTCTTTATCTTTCCTCAACAAAGAAGGTGGGAAGAGAAGATCCTTCATCAAGGCAACCACGAAGTGCGAAGATCGTTGCTCTCTTCACCAAGGGTTCAACCTTCCCTCCTCCGTGGAGATGACGTTCTTTCTCTCTCTTCTCGCCTCCTTCTTTGTCATGAGTGAGTAGTTTCATTCACTAGGGTGCGGGGAGTAGCCCCTCTACCCATGTTTTCATTTCATGCGATGTAATTCAATAACTTGTAATAGAGATACTCTTCTTTTCAGTTTGACTTCAATCGCTTAATGAATACTAGTTGCTTGATCATCAACTCATGTTACATATTTTCTTTTGGTATGAATTGTCTATGTTTGTACCTTTAGATCTGAATATCGATTGAATGTTGGTTATGGATGTATGTAGTCACCATATGTCTGTTTCGGTGTCTAGAAGTGTTTTCATGATTGGAGTAAACTCACCCCCATCGTTGCACTTTCATACTATGAAATGGAATCAGTTGACGTATGAAAGTGCAACCTTGGTAAGGTCGAGGAACACATTTTATGAAGGAGTAATGCAAAGCATGTGACCATTCATTATGGAATGGCTGGCATTGCAATACTCCACACTTCTCGTAGCTAGTTATCCGAAAGGAAGCTAGGACTACAAGATACTAACTGATTTGTCTCTCTTTGCAGGTTATTTTGTTATGTTGCATGACTTGATCCATGTGTAGTGGTGTGAAACCCGATAACATCCTAGTGGTTTTTATCATAGTTTACAACCTTAATCTTTACTTTCTTGCTTTACTTTCCTCGCATTTAGCTTTAAAACCAAAATCAAACTTTCGATCTAAACATCAACTGTTAAGTAGTTAAGTAAAACTAAAAACGTTTTCCATCTTGACTTCATCAAGACCGTTGTCCCGAGGATTCGACCCTTAATTATACTACGATAAGACTTCCGCGTGTCTTAGCACACGTGGGTGGAGTTCTTACCATAGTACTAGCAAGGCTAAACCTAAGGATTCATCACCTTAGGATTTTTAGTGGTGTTGCAAAACTCCATAAAAAATTGGCGCCGTTGCCGGGGAACACGGAACGTTTTAGTTTTTACTTAACAACTTCTTGGTTGATTAGGATTTTACACTTTTTCTTGATAACTACTCCAAAACTTCTTGATTTCTTCATTTCCTTCCATTATCCTAACGTATGACTTTCCTTCTACTCAGGTAGAAAACGTGTATGCAACCCCCGCATAGCATCGGATTCTCCCCTGAACCAGAATATGATTTTGAGGTAGAAAGAAGTTTCCACCGAAGGAATAGACTTAACCGCCAAAGAGCCAGACAGATGGCCGAAGAGCAACGCCTTGTTGCAGAAAGAGTCAATGCCGCCATAGCAGCACAACGGGCACAACTTATTGCCGACACTCGTGCTCAGGTGCAAGCTGAGATCTGAGCTGAGGAACAAGCCCGCATCCAAGCAGAGCATGCTGCTGCTCAACTTGCGTTAAGAAACAAGCAACTTTGGGACTACAAAGTCCCGAAGAATTATGAAAACGATCATCCTGTCCGACCACCGATTATTAACATACCACACTTTGAAATTCGGATGCAATGGATCCAGATCATGCAAGGCATCTCTTTCTCCGGAGCACCCGAAGACGATTGCATGGATCACCTTAAGAGATTCAAGTCACTCTGCCGACTTGTACCCCAAGCAGGAATTGCCTTGGAAGCAATCATGTTACACCTTTTCCACTTCACCTTATCTGGAAGAGCACTAAGCTGGTACAACGCTTTGGATAGACACCCCATCATCACTACTTGGACTCCTTTAGAAGAGAAGTTTCTTGAGAAATTCTTCCCACCTTCGCTAACCTATGAGATTAGGGGACAAATTAATCACTTTTCCCAACTACCTGGAGAAACACTTGCTGAAGCTTGGGAAAGATTCAAAGAACTCCTGAGAAAGTGTCCTCACCATGGCATATCTCAAAATCAACTGATAGAAACATTTTACAGAGGAGTAAGTGATGATATCAAGCAATTCCTAAATTCCTCATCTGGAGGAAACTTTATGAGAAAGAATTATGAAGATGCCTGGAATATAGTTACGCTAGGGGATGAGAACCAATCCAATTGGGGAAGGTCATCTAACCAACCCAAAGGCGTTCTCAAGGTTTACAAAGCAGAAGAATCCATGGAACTCAAGGCCATTGCTGAGGCCTTGAAGACTATTGCTAGCAAGCAACAAGCCCTCGAAACTTCTTTCAAGGAATATGATAAGAAGAAAAGCTCTCAGGTTCAACAAGTTAAGGAAGCTACTGGAACTTGTGAAGCCTGTCATGCATCCGATCATCCCACATTATCATGTGGCCTGTTATACAATGTCATGATGGATTTACAACCACCTATGCCGCAATATGAACCCATTATCGAGCATCCCGAGGACCAAATGCCAGAGCAAGTCAACTCCATACATTCAATACCTGGCCAAGTGTATTACAACCCAGATAAACCAATGAACCATCCTAGTTTTCAATACGGGAATCCTGTAGGGACTGCCAACCCACAGAAGCAGGCACAAGGTGGATCTTTCAATAGACAACCACCAGGATTTCAGAATAACTTCAATCAAGGGAATTACAGACAAGGTTTCCAAAGATCTAACTATCCCAGGAATCCCTCTTACCAATATGCCCATTCAGGACTGCACCCTCAGTTGCAACAACCCCAGTTGCAGCAGCCACAACAACCCCAGTTGCAGCAGCCACAGTTAACTGCACCTCTACAACAACCAGGACAACAAGTCACTCAGTATCAACAAAGGGGTGCTCCTCCCCAATCATCTGATGAGATATCCTTGATTAGACAAATGCTTCAATCGCAACAAACCATGCTTGCAAACCAACAAGCTCAACAAAAGGCCGTAGAAGCCCAACTGGCATAGATTTCCGCTCAATTGAAACCTCAAGCCGGCACTTTTGCTGGGCAACCAGAGGCAAACCCGCGTCATAACCCAAACAGACCAGAACAACTTAATGCCGTCACCACGCGGTCTGGTCGTGTCCTGCCTGATGTCACCAGAATCGATCATGATGATGATGACGCAGCCATTCTTTCCCCAACGGGGAATTCAAGCAAAGAAATAGAAAATTCTACAGAGGAAGAAAAGGAAAAAGAACCAATCCCAGAAGTCCCACCAAGAATTCCTTACCCAGACAGACTAAAAGGAACAAAAATGGATACTAGGTTCCAAAAATTTAAAGAAGCTATGAAAAAGTTATACATTGATATTCCTTTTCTTGATGCCCTTTCCGAAGTGCCCGCTTGGGCAAAATACCTGAAAACCCTCTTGTCGAGAAAGTATATGACAGAAGAGCATGAAACAGTGAAACTTGCTCAGACCACTTTAGATATTCTGCTTAATAAAATGCCAAAGAAAAAGAAGGACCCAGGTTCCTTCGGCATTCAGTGTTCCATTGGAAATGGCTCCAGCAAGAAAGGATTGGCAGACCTAGGAGCAAACATATCTATTATGCCCTATTCAATGTGTAAAAGATTAGGCTTCACTGATTTGTTACCTATGACAATGACAATTCAGTTAGCCGACTCTACCATAACTGCCCCTCTTGGCATTATCGAAGACATCCCTGTCAGAATAGGAACAAATTCTTATGTCCCGTGTGATTTTGTTATTATGGACATACAAGAAGACCTGAGATATCCGATAATCTTCGGAAGACCTTTCCTAGCTACCGCCTGAGCTCTCATCGATGTAGAAGCAGGAACTATTATTTTGAGACTTGGGAGGGAGGCTTTCCAGTTCAGAGTTCTAAACAGCATGAAAGGTCCAAGCATTCAAGAGGAAGTCTTTCTCCTGGATGCTATATATAAAATGTCCCAGTTAGAAATGTCTGAACCATCCGAAGAATTGGAAAATACTCTTACAAATCCGGAGGTAGAATTCTCGGCCAGTGAACTAGTGCAACAATGCCTGCAATACTTAGAAAAAGCTGAAGAAGCTCCGACAGCCACGTTTGAAGAACTTAAGGCCGTCACAATTATAGAAGCCATTGAGCCACCTAAGGCTCCAGAAATGAAAGCCTTACCCGAGGGGCTTAAACATGTCTTTCTTGATGATGAGAAGCTCTGTCCAGTAATCATCAGCTCCACTCTGGAGGATGATTAAGAAAACAGACTCCTCGATGAACTGAAGAAGCATAAGAAAGCCATTGGCTATAAAATGACTGATCTGACGGGCATAAACCCTGCTTTATGTATGAACAAACTGCCCATGGTTGAAGAGTTTAAACCATCACGAGAACACCAGAGAAAGTTAAACCCCAACCTCAAAGAGGTGGTTCGCCTCGAGGTCCTCAAGCTTCTAAAGGCAGGCATTATCTACCCAATTTCTGATTCTCAGTGGGTAAGCCCAGTGCAGGTGGTCCCTAAAAAGGGGGGAACCACCGTTGTTCTTAATGACAAAAATGAACGGGTGCCCACCAGAACCGTTACAGGGTGGCGTATGTGCATTGATTAAAGGAAACTTAATAAATCAACACGAAAAGATCACTACCCCCTGCCTTTCCTAGATGAGGTCCTCGAGCGCCTAGCTCATCAGAAGTTCTTTTGTTACCTCGATGGATATTCCGGCTTTTACCAAATCCCGATACACCCGGACGATCAAGAGAAAACTACTTTTACCTGTCCCTTTGGGACGTATGCTTTCAGAAGAATGCCATTCAGACTCTGTAATGCACCAGCTACTTTCCAAAGATGCATGTCTTCTATCTTTGCGGGATTGACAGAATCTATAATGGAGGTATTCATGGATGATTTCTCAGTTTATGGAGACTCCTTCGACAACTGTCTGCTCAACCTGGTTCAAGTTCTACAAAGATGTGAGGAAACAAACCTCATTTTAAATTGGGAAAAATGCCATTTTATGGTAACAGAGGGTGTTGTTTTGGGACACAGAGTGAGCGACAGAGGGATCGAGGTGGATCAAGCAAAAATTGACATTATCTCAAAATTGATGCCACCAAAAGATGTAAAAGGAGTACGTGCCTTCTTAGGACATGCTGGGTTTTACAGAAGATTTATTAAAGACTTCTCCAAAATAGCAAAACCCATGACACAATTGCTGACCAAGGACACATAGTTCAACTTTAACCAAGAATGTTTGCAAAGTTTCACAACTCTGAAAGATGCCTTGATTTCTGCACCAATATTACGAGCTCCAGATTGGTCGTTACCTTTCGAAATCATGTGTGATGCGAGCGATTATGCCATAGGGGCCGTTTTAGGGCAAAGAATCGACAAGAAACCCTATGTTATATACTACGCATCTAAAACGCTGGATGAAGCACAAAAAAATTACACCACTACAGAAAAGGAATTTTTAGCTGTCATCTACGCGTTCGAAAAATTCTGCTCATACCTGATAGGAGCTAAAGTCATTGTCTACACTGACCACTCCGCTATACGATATCTGATTCAGAAGCAAGACGCAAAACCTAGACTTATCCGCTGGGTACTAATGCTTCAAGAATTCGATTTGGAAATTAAAGACAAAAGCAGAGTGGAAAATGTCGTCGCCGATCATCTCAGCCGTATTAGAGTCGAGGATGAAGACAAAGTTCCTATCCAAGATTCCCTCCCGGACGACCACCTAATGAAAGTCTCCAATGGATTTCCCTGGTATGCCGACATTGTCAACTATTTGGCAACAGGAATCATTCACCCATCCACATCCTATCACGACAAAAAGAAGTTCATTCACGACGCTAAGCAATATTTCTGGGACGAGCCCTATCTCTTTCGCTTATGCACAGATGGACTCTTTCGTAGATGCATCCCAGAGATGGAAATCACTCTGGTCCTTGAGCACTGTCACTCAGGCCCCATTGGGGGGCACATGAGTTCTAAGAAGACAGCCCTCAAAGTCTTGCAATCTGGCTTTTATTGGCCCACCATCGCAAAAGACGCACATGAATACGTGCGATCATGTGACAAGTGCCAACTATCCGGAGGGATAACCAGAAGAAATGAAATGCCATTGAACATATGGCAAGAAATCGAACTCTTCGATGTATGGGGAATAGATTTTATGGGCCCTTTCCCCTCGTCTTATGGATTCAAGTATATCTTGGTTGCTGTGGATTACGTTTCAAAATGGGTAGAAGCTCTACCAACCACCTCTTGCGATTCAAAACCGGTAATCAAGATGTTTAAAGAGATAATATTTCCCAGATTCGGCGTCCCAAGAACGATTATATCTGACGGTGGATCACATTTCTTGGAACGGAGCTTTGAAGCCTTATTAAGAAAATATGGAGTCAACCACAAAGTTTCTACACCATATCATCGACAGACATGTGGAAAGGTTGAAGTCTCCAATAGGCAAATTAAAGCTATTATGGAAAAAACTGTCAATCGACACCGCACTGATTGGTCCACCAAACTATCTGACGCTCTATGGGCTTACCGTACAGCTTTCAAAACACCCATCGGAACAACACCGTTTCGATTAGTGTATGGGAAGTCTTGCCATTTTCCAGTTGAATTAGAGCATAAGGCTTGGGGGGCCATTAAGCAACTAAATTTCGATCTCAAAGCTGCTGGTGAATTCCGACAACTTCAACTCCAAGAGTTAGAAGAGCTACGAATGACAGCCTACCACAACGCAAGAATCTACAAAGAACAAACTAAGATGTGGCACGATGGCCACATCAAAAGAAAAGATATAATCGTCGGAGACAAAGTCCTCCTATTCAACTCCAGATTAAAAATGTTTCATGGAAAACTGCGTACTAAATGGTCGGGGCCCTTTACAATCAAACATATATACCCGACAGGAGCTGTCATTATTATTGACGATAATGGAGGAGAGAGGACCATAAATGGCCACAGATTAAAAAAGTATCACACTCCGGCAGACAAGTTATCAAGACAAACCATAGAGATTCATGACCCTATAAAGTCAGCATAGCCGGGGCAAAATATTGTCGAGCCAGCGACGTTAAACCAAGGCGCTTCTTGGGAGGCAACCCAAGGCCTGAATATCACCTTCCCTAATTTTTTCTAGCCTTTTCTTTTGTTTTTAAACACCCTTTCATTTATCTTTGTTTTTCCTTTTTCTTTTGCTTTCTTTAAATCCAAAAATACATAAAAATCCACATGATCTTGAGGTCAAACGGTCTCGAGACCGTTTGGGCCCTTGCGGTCTCCAGACCGTGAGGGACCGTGAGGCCCCTCGCGGTCTCCAGACCGTGAGGCTCCTCACGGTCTCACGACCGTGAGGCTCCTCGCGGTCTCACGACTGTGAGGCTCCTCGCGGTCCCAAGACCGTGAGGCTCCTCACGGTCTCAAGACCATTTGGATCCTCGCGGTCTCAAGACTGTTTGAGCTCTCTCGGTCACCTGACCGAGAGGGCTCCTAAAAACCTATAAATATACCACCCCACCTATGTGTCCCTCTTCTTGATTCCCGAATTCTCGAACTCTCCTGTTTCATTCCACTCTGACTTTCGTCTATACACTCCCGCGCGTCGCTGTTTCAAGTGCTTCGCAGACGACTCGGCTTCGTCGCCGTCGTTCTCGACTTCGTCGTCGTCGTTTCTAGCTCGTCGTCACTCCCGGCTCGTCGCCAGCTCTGCAACAGCTAACCCTTCACCGACCCACCGACCGCAGCGACAGGTTGACGCATCACCGTTTAAAACTCGCGTTCGAGCTCCTTTCCGCCGTTGTCACCATCATCGTTTCCGCAGCTCTTAGCCGACGAACGGCCGCGCGGTTCGTCTCCCTCGCGGTCTCAAGACCGTTTGGATCCTCGCAGTCTCAAGACCGTTTGGATCCTCGCGGTCTCAAGACCGTTTGGATCCTCGCGGTCTCAAGACCGTTTGGATCCTCACGGTCTCAAGACCGTTTGGATCCTCGCGGTCTCAAGACCGTTTGGATCCTCGCGGTCTCAAGACCGTTTGGATCCTCGCGGTCTCAAGACCGTTTGGATCCTCGCGGTCTCAAGACCGTTTGAGACCAAACGGTCTCAGGACCGTTTGAACTAAATCAAACTAATAAAACTCATATTCAAAATAATTTTACTTTGTTATAATTTCAAAATTTAAGATTTCTAACTCTTGTTTCTTATCAATTATTTCAGAATGACTTCACCTGCTAAGCAAGGACCAACAGACGCTCCCTTCTGGACAAAAGAGAAGCTCATTGCTGAACGAGCAAATCTGCAAAGCATAGTTGACGACTTCAAAAGGACTGGAAAAGTCCCAGCAGAAGTGAACCTGACTGCTGTCATGAAGGACATCAAGCGAATCAACCGCTGCCTAGATGAAGAACCTTCTGACAAGGAGGTCGAAGAGACCTCATCCGACGAGGCATCCGAATACCAGCCTTCCCCTGAGAAAGAATCACCCACTACAAAATCTAAGGGGAAGAGATTGGCTCAAGAACCAACAACTGAGCCAACATCTAAGAAGAGAGCCAGGAAACAGGTCCACCCTGCCTGTGCAAGGGAACAAATCCTAGCAGGGTGCATCCCACCATCCTCCACCACCGTCACCAACCCCGCCACAATAACTGTTCCTATTTTTCCTCCCATCACCACCAAAACACCACCACCCGAGAACCTTCACCTCCAAATCATTCCCCCCATCAACCAACTCCTTAAACCGACCAAGTATGTCTGCCCCAGCATACTGATGAAGATGGGGATCTACCACAGAATCCTCACTCTTCTTGACAATTCTAACCTTTCCCGGCTCTGCTTTGTATCTGAAATTTCCTACTCTGAGCCAACTACTGAATTCTTCAACTACTTCAACAAAGAAGTGGTGGACATCTTGCATAAAGAAAGGGACGGTGGTGACCGTAGAATAACCTCCAGAATCTTCAACAATGAGGTGGTCATCACTGAAAATGTCCTGAACGAAATTTTCATCGACAATAAAGACCAGCTGAAGAATGCCAAAGTTGCTGGCACAGACCACCCCAGTTTCAACAAGCATAACTTATGGAAGTCATTAACGGGGTTACCAACCTTTGATGCAAGGACAAGCAAGGCCTCCAACGTTCATTCTGGCCTAGTGCGCATGTTACACAAAATTATCGTCGGCGCACTTTTCCCTAGATCCGAAGGAGGAAATGTTCTCATATCCGACCTTTTTGTCCTCTGGTCAGTCCTCAACGGAATGCCTGTCAACATTGGACGGCACATGCTGATCAAGCTATCAGCCTTCACCCTCGGGAAAGAAATCTGCACAGGTGGTCATATCACATCTATCATCAAATATCTCAAGATGGATAGACTTCTACCCAAATGCAGCCCAATAAAAGGCGACATTCTTACCAATGAACAGACACTAAAGAACTCTTACATCTTAAAGGATAAGGATGGAAGGTTGAACTACATATTCTGCCCCACAAAATCTTCAAGAATCCTACTCCCACTTCCAGAGCTTGCTGACTATGATAAAGACAAGCTCCTATTCACTGAAGACGAGATCGCAAAAATCATAGCTTCAGTCAAAGCCAAAGAAAAGAAAGCAAAGGCAGGGCAGGAAGAGCTTAGTATAACTGCCCCGACAGCTAAAATAGCAAAGCTCCTAGTCAAACGACCTTCCAGAAGGCTTGCCAAAGCTCATGAGCTGTCAGGGACACCCACATCGAAACCTAACCCTAAAATTGAACCCCCCCTCCCTGAAGAAAATATTACATCCTCATCACTAGACTCTTTTATAATGAGTCTAAATGCTGAGCTCAATACCACCTCTCCACCTTCCACCACCCCAATATCTACCACCCCACCACCATCAACCACCCTTCAATCATCCTCCGCTCCACCTTCCTCTACCACCCCTCCACCACCTCCACCCTTCTTTACTTCGGGCACCCCATTCTCCACCACAATGCCCGAATTCTCCTCCTTCACATCCACTGACTTTCCATCAACATTCCCGGATCCATTTCCCTCTTCGGGAATGCCACCATTTTTTCCATCCTCCACCACCCCGACATCGCTGGTGACCCCATTTACAGTCACCACGCAATTCGCGGGTCCATCAACAGTGTCTTTTCTGCATGACACTATCATTCCACCCCGACCCCAGCCACCTCACCCTTCGTTCACTGGGGTCCCTTTTACTAACGTCGGTGAGGAATTCGGACGTCAATTTGACACCATCCGAAACCTCCTCACCGACCCATCTAACATTTTAAATTCTATTTTTTCATGCGTGCAGGGTCTAACTAAGCAGGTTGCCCAGATCGGCGAGCAGAACCGCGCCATGCCAGGCATCCTCCAAGGAATCCAACAACGTCAAGCTTCAGTGGCCAAGCAAGTTGACCACATCGACGGCCACTGCAACAACTTGCCCAAGTTGATCCAGGGAGTACAACGCCAGCATGAAGTGTTGGCAAAGCAAGTCGATAGGATTTCCGCGCAGACTTTACCTCTTCCAGAGACCCTACGCGAGCTGAAGCAACAACAGCAAGCTTTCAGCACGCGCCTGGACGACATCACCACCACCCTCACGCAGCTACATAATCACCAGGAGGAGTCATCAAATAATGAGCTCATTCAGCTAAGAGCTCAAGTAACAGATCTCACAGCAAGACTCCTCTCGGCCGAACAACATTATTCAGATCTTAAAGAAACCCACGAAGCACTGCTCGAAACACACGAGCACGTGCAAGTGGCATATGATGAACTCCAATCCATCCATCGTCTGTGCAAAAAGAAAGCACAAAAGAAGACAACTAACGACGATGAAGATGATGTTGATAATGATGACGATTCTGATTCTTCGGCGGACTCCACCAAGAGTACCTCCTCAGATGAAGACTCTGACAAACCAGATGATGCTGGGGAGGGTCCAAGCCAAGGAGCAGAACCCAGACAACAAAAAGATCACCATAACGGTGATAAGGATCCCAACTCCCCACACCATGATAATGTTAATATATCGTATGGGGATCAATTTCTTGACTACTCTGCTATGGGATCCATCAGGGAAGCTGCTAAAGACGCAGCCTTCGCCGAGTTCCACCAATGCATAATCGGAACCGGCGCCACCCCTCCTACAACAGCTGTCGTACCCCTCTCAGCGCCCACCACGACAGCAACCTCACCCCTCGACGAGTACGAATCAGAACGAGTGCAATTAGATACTGATGAAGAGCTTGATTCTGCCTCGGACTCAGACAACGACACTATTGGCTCTGAGGAAGCCCCAGAAGTACATCCGCCCCCCCCCTCTACAGGAGTTTCCCCTGCCACCACCCCTGTCGCACAAAATGCATGACCTTGATATGGCGGCCATTTCCACTTTACATGCTCAGGATATCTTTATACTGAATACTATCGTGGACGATACAAAGGCAGGAGATGATATTATCTACCACAACACTAAAACGAAGCGCAAGTTGGCATGTGAAGATTTTCGCAAAATCCTGCGACCTGGGTCGACGATGCCAATGTCTATCTTCCGTGTCCTGCTCGCCAACTGTATCGAAATTTACAGAAGCCACAAGAGGAAGCAGCCTGTCTTTAATGCCTCACCCGCCCTATCCTTGGGCCTCCTATACAAGGATATCCAAGAAAAATCCATCGAACGTCTGCGTATCGGGCTAGCACGACGAGCACGTTATCTTACTGTGCCATTCCAAATTTTAAACCATTGGCTAGCTATGATTGTCGATACAGAGGCTCGGGACGCCACGGTTTATAACTTCTACAGCACCGAGCTACCCGCCGACACGATAAACTTTGTGGGTGAAGAAGCCGACGAAGCAAGATGCATACCCTTTCGGCTGCTTAAGTTAATTTGGGCTGCACGCCCATCTCTCCGCCAAGACTGGAGCCAACCCTGGTTCAAAATTATAAACCCTCCAGTTCAAGCCGCAGAAGGATCCGGGGATTGCGCTTTCTGTACCATTCGTCACATCCAAGCGGTGAACCAAGAAATCCCTTTCTCTGCCCTGGTCACTGAAGATTTTCATTCCTTGAGAGGACGTTATGCGATGGAGCTCATCTGCGACAGACGGTTGTTCAAGGACCAAACGATGGCACCAGATGATGTCCCTCGCTACCTCTTCTCTACTATCCAGCGACCGCAGCGGCGACCCTTCCGCCAAGCTCTAAAAGAGTCAGCGAAATCAAAGGGACCGAACTCCACTACCGAGCAAAGCACATACGTCAAAGATCCGTTGTCTGCCATCATACCATCTTTTCCAGACTTCAATCTCAGTGCTTGCAAAGGCCTATCCAGCTACGAACTACGTCTCATTATGTCAAAGCTTTCCGCCGAGAATGATGAGCTCGTTTTCATGTCTGGTGACATTCTTATAATGGCAGATACTCTGTGAGAATCTTTACAAATTAAAGGATCCCTCTCTGTTGGCCTTATGTCCGCCTATCAGCTTCTACTCGGACAAGATCACCCCACAGCATACATGGCGTCTCCATATCTGAAGGATGATCTTTTAAAGCTAAAGAACTTCGGCGCAGCTGAAACACTAATCTCATATCTACAACACACAACGCCGAAGTTCATCTTGCTACCCTTCCTCTACCATGAACACTGGCTACTTCTGGCAGCAAACCTACCGGATGGAACAATTACAATTTATAACAGTTCCGATAGCCAGTACAACCCACGACAGAAAGTTTACGTCGTAACGCCAAAAACACCCACAGAGGTAGTGGCAAAAGAATGTGCTGAAAGATTAATTGATCTCCTTAGTCAGCACACAAAAGCTTATGCCAAAGAACACTTTCACCGCCCTTCCTTCTGCCACAAGTGTCCCCAGCAAATCCGACAATCCAACGACTGCGGCTTCCATGTCCTCTACTGGATGTTTACCATCTTAGTTCTTCAGAAACCAGTAGAGGATATGACTGACGTAGACTATCACGCCCTGCGTGGACAGTTTGCAGCTAAGCTCCTCCAAGCACCAGGGGCAAGCTCAGGATTAACCGACGCATAAATGCCCTTGTCCATGCATCTCTCAACCTATCCCTTTGACACTCTGTGGACAGAGTGCGTGATAAGTTAGGGGGGAGTGCACTGGACAAGGGCGAGGTATCATCCTTCTCCAACTCTTCTAACTCATTTTTTCCCGCACATCATTTTCAAACTTTCTATTCGTACTTAGACTTTTTCCAGTAATTTTTTCAATAAAACAACTTCTAAGTATAACTTTCATCATGGAAAGTATCACCCTTACCTAAGTTAGAGATAAAGCAGTCCTCATATAAATAATAAGATTAGCTTACAGGCTTGAAATGGCGAATCCATGAAATTCATTCACTATTGGTTTTTATACTCTTACTTCAATTCTATCTTAGATTCTTCACAGGTCAACTTCAGGGCCAAAGCAAACCATATAAACTCTCAAAGCCAAGAGGGAAATCAGGGAAATCCAAAATCAAGAAATCTCGCGAGCGGACCACCAATTAAAAATGAGTGCATGTCAGGAACCCTAAGAACAGTTTTCTTCTTTCAATAAAAGAGGCTTGGCCGCCCAATCAAAAACCCTAACAAAACCCACTTCCTAAGCCTGTGAGTATCGAATAAAATCCAGAGTGTTGAATAAAAACATGAGAGTTGTGCCACGCATAAGGTCCTATATGAAGAGCCAACAAAGATCTCACCCGGACGGTACATTCAGCTGCCCTCATGAAGGCAGATGTGTCGTGCCCGGTAATGAGATCCTAAGGTTTCCTAATATATGAAAAGGCTGATAAAAGAGCTCACCCGACCGATACATTCAGTTGCCCTCATGAAGGCAGATGTGTTGTTCCCGGTAGTGAGTCTCTAAAAAGCATAGACAAACCCTTCCCCACTTGAAGGGGGAGCTACACAATAAGCCTTTTTAGCCAGCCCTCATACCCACTCTAGCTACCAATAGGTTTTCCAAAGAAGTATAAAACTGATTAGAGTCGATGACATGCACATAATAAGAAAGGTGGTCCCAATGCGAGATTCACGATATAAAAGGAACCTGAGATCCATGCAACTTTTGATACTCGAAAGAGTTAGTGTAAGCAGAAGCCCTGATAAGACCTCGGTAGATCTCTGACCTAGAATTGAAGCAAGAGTATGGAAACCCTAATCAAATAAAATCGCCTCGCCATTACATGCCTTAGCTCTATCTAACTTGAGGACAAGCTAGATTCTAAGTTAGGGGTGGTGATAACCTCCCATTTTGTGACATTATCTTATTAGTTATCTTTAGTTTTCCATACTCTTTCTTAGATAAACTAAATAGAATCATTAAACCTTCTTACTTTATTGCAGATACATCAATAAACTAACTTTTCCTCTTTTTCATTACAGAAAACACAAAAAAATTACAAAGACTCCTCATGGTCCCAAGACCGCGACAAGCCTCACGGTCCCAAGACCGCGACAAGCCTCACGGTCCCAAGACCGCGAGAAGCCTCACGGTCCCAAGACCGCGACAAGCCTCACGGTCCCAAGACCGCGACAAGCCTCACGGTCCCAAGACCACGAGAAGCCTCACGTTCCCAAGACCGCGAGAAGCCTCACGGTCCCAAGACCGCGACAAGCCTCACGGTCCCAAGACCGCGACAAGCCTCACGGTCCCAAGACCGCGAGAAGCCTCACGGTCCCAAGACCGCGACAAGCCTCACGGTACCAAGACCGCGGCAAGCCTTACAGTCCCAAGACCGCGAGAAGCCTCACGGTCCCAAGACCGCGAGAAGCCTCACGGTCCCAAGACCGCGACAAGCCTCACGGTCCCAAGACCGCGACAAGCCTCATGGTCCCAAGACCGCGAGAAGCCTCACGGTCTCAAGACCGTTTGGGCTCAACTTGAGCCTATAAATAGGACCTCAAGGGCCACTTCAAAAGGATCGAATTTCAAGACGCCCAAAGGCTGCCTCTCCAGATCCAGAGCACTCTGGTCTTCCGTCCACCGCCCCAAGGCTGCCAGTTTTGAGATCCGTGCTCATCATCAAGCCACCTTCTCTCTCTTCTTTCTCTTTCCTCAACAAAGAAGGTGGGAAGAGAAGATCCTTCATCAAGGCAACCACGAAGTGTGAAGATCGTTGCTCTCTTCACCAAGGGTTCAACCTTCCCTCCTCCGTGGAGATGACGTTCTTTCTCTCTCTTCTCGCCTCCTTCTTTGTCATGAGTGAGTAGTTTCATTCACTAGGGTGCGGGGAGTAGCCCCGCTACCCATGTTTTCATTTCATGCGATGTAATTCAATAACTTGTAATAGAGATACTCTTCTTTTCAGTTTGACTTCAATCGCTTAATGAATACTAGTTGCTTGATCATCAACTCATGTTACATATTTTCTTTTGGTATGAATTGTCTATGTTTGTACCTTTAGATCTGGATATCGATTGAATGTTGGTTATGGATGTATGTAGTCACCATATGTCTGTTTCGGTGTCTAGAAGTGTTTTCATGAGTGGAGTAAACTCACCCCCATCGTTGCACTTTCATACTATGAAATGGAATCAGTTGACGTATGAAAGTGCAACCTTGGTAAGGTCGAGGAACACATTTTATGAAGGAGTAATGCAAAGCATGTGACCATTCATTATGGAATGGCTGGCATTGCAATACTCCACACTTCTCGTAGCTAGTTATCCGAAAGGAAGCTAGGACTACAAGATACTAACTGATTTGTCTCTCTTTGCAGGTTATTTTGTTATGTTGCATGACTTGATCCATGTGTAGTGGTGTGAAACCCGATAACATCCTAGTGGTTTTTATCATTGTTTACAACCTTAATCTTTACTTTCTTGCTTTACTTTCCTCGCATTTAGCTTTAAAACCAAAATCAAACTTTCGATCTAAACATCAACTGTTAAGTAGTTAAGTAAAACTAAAAACGTTTTCCATCTTGACTTCGTCAAGACCGTTGTCCCGAGGATTCGACCCTTAACTATACTACGATAAGACTTCCGCGTGTCTTAGCACACGTGGGTGGAGTTCTTACCATAGTACTAGCAAGGCTAAACCTAAGGATTCATCACCTTAGGATTTTTAGTGGTGTTGCAAAACTCCATCACTTATAGACTTTATTGAGATTCTTTAGATCTATAAAACCTTCTGGATGTGTCATGTACACATCCTCCACTATATTCCCATTAAGTAATGTGGTCTTAACATCCATTTTCCAAATCTCTTAGTCATAGTAGGCTGCAATAGCAAGCATGATCCTGATGGACTTAATCATGGGAACTAGAGAAAAGGTTTCATCATAGTCAACACCTTGAACTTGTTTGAAACCCTTTGCAACCAATCTACCTTTATAAGTTTGCACATTGCCATCCATGTCAGTCTTTTTCTTGAATACCCACTTGCACCCTATGGGTTTTACCCCTTGAGGTGGTTCCACCAAGGTCTATACCTTGTTGGTATACATGGATTCCATCTCAAATCTCATGGCATCAAGCCATTTCTCAGAATCTGGTACCTCCATAGCTTCTAGATAGGTAGTTGGCTCATCATCTATGACCAACACATCGCCTTCCTCAGTCACAAGATATTCAAATCTCTCAGGTTCAAGGTGTGTCCTACTAGATCTACGAGGTCCTTGTGTTACCTGAGGAGACAGAGATTCCACAACCACTTGGGAATCTCTATGTTCCTCTTGTACATCCATTGGTTCAATGTTTTGTTGTTGGTCTTGAACCTCTTTGAGTTCCACTTTCCTCCCACTACTTTCTTTGGAAATAAATTCCTTTTCTAGGAAGACAACATTCCTAGAAACAAACACTTTATTATCAGTTGGGTGGTATAAGTAGTATCCTGTAATGCTCGGGCGCACTGCCCAATCGCTAGTAGAATTTTAGGAATGGCAACTTTCCCCACATGACACCACTAACCTTAACTGCGCACTTTGTCCTCACTCACGCACATTCCAGGATCAACTTCCTAACAGTTCATCCATCCCAGTACTACTCCAAGATGAGCACACTTAACTATGGAGTTCTTAGTGATGGGCTCCCGGAAAAGGAGGTTCACCTTGGTGATATGGGTAGTCCAGTCATTCCTTATAAGATCATTTTATCTGAGGCCTCAAATCCTGGGATGTTACAATCTCCCCCACTTAGACTCTTGCCGTCCTCATCAAGGCTCAACTATATGGCCTCATAATCTGACCCCATTTCAGTGTAGACCCACAATGGCCCATGGACACCCAACTCCTGATCACGGAATACCAATGCATGGATAGCCCTTTCCTACATGCCTAGACTGCACGACTCAAGATTGACATGCCACATGCCCATGCGGGCCCCACCTACTAGAGGGGTTATGTCTCTCATGCCATTTGTAATGACCCCGCATCCCGGTAACCCCCATTTAAGGGAGACCAGAAGGTTAGAGCCATTATCCAAATTAACATGATCAAAGGTTTGACAAATAATCAATAACAATTATCAAATTTTACCAACTAAATTGAAAATTGGTATAAAATAAAACTTTGCATACCTTTTTAAAACTTTGGTAAGCTACTTTATCCACAACTTGGATTCATTCTATCTAATCTTCCTTGCACTTTATTACTTATTTCTACAATGTGTCACTTTACTGTTTGTTCTTTCAATTGTTTTACCTAAAACGCTGACAAACAAAACGTCAATCATCATATAAGAATATGTTGGTATGTGGGAACAACCAAAATTTCACAAATATGGCTAACAATTTAATTATCACAATTAGGGTAATTATCAAACCAATTTACATTTTCAATGTATCATTCTCCACCACTTTTGCCCTAACCCTGGAATACCCCTCTAGGGTTTCTCTTTTGCCATTGACTCAAGGCCACCTTCTCAATCCCGAGCTTGGTGCCTCGGGGTTACCTCTCATGGTGCCCCATAGTCATGCAACATAGATCACCTTCTCATTCCTGAGCTTGGGGTCTGGGGTCACCTCTCATGGTGCCAATTAGTCTACCGTCTTGGGCCTGACCTTTATGGTGTCTTCCATCAGGGTGGCATGTAGGTGCGAGAATACACATGTATTTATAATTATGATAACCATATTGACTTTATAATTACAGTATGAACATCCAAATAGTTTAGTTTCAATCAATGTGATTAACCATCTGGGAAACCTTCCAAAAAACTAATGTGATTACTCATAATTAACCACATACCTGTTAGGCTGAATTGAGATAGAATAGTCCAATCAATCAAGACATCCAATTAAGCAAGTACAAGAGTCCTGAAATTACATCTAATTCCTTTTTATCAACATATATTCAAACCATCTTGCTACTTAAGGTTTCTATTCCCTTTTTAGGATTTCTACCCCTTTTAGGGTTTACTTTGCAATTAGGGTTTTTACTCTTTTTAACCCTAATTTCTCATCTATCCTTCCTGAAAGTTATTAAGGTTACCTTTTAACAACATATAACCTTAATTTTAGAAACAACATAATTAATCATCAATTAAGCCCATTAAGCCTCTTTTACATTAAAGCTACCATTTTTATCCTTTTAATCTATGACAAAGTCATTATGCTCATTTATCATCCATTCGTAGTTCATTATGGTCTAATTCACATATGAACATTACTTATCATTAATTCAACCTTTATCCATTAGAAAAACCCTAATTATCATATTAAGGATATTTATCCACAATTAAGAACTTCCATACTCGAAATAGCTTTGAATCCTCATATCTTATTTTTATTCACGAGTTTTGAATAATTAAAATAATTATGAGTCACTTTTACTAATATTAGGGTTTCAAGGGCCATTAAAGCATATTTATGCACAAGAAACTCTAAATTAAATTAATTATGTGCAAAGTTCATCCTTTTTGTGATTAATGTACCTTTTTACAATTAACAAGTTAATATCAACTTTAATCATCCATTAAACCCTACTAATCACATTAATCCTCTCAAAATAGGGTTTCTTAATCATTAAAGTATTAAAGTTGATAACTTCCATTACTTTTCGAATTCCAATTAGAATTAGGCTTCAAATATATTTTTAATGTATTCCCCTCGATTTTCTGAGCAACTTTCATATTTTATGCATATTCATCCAAGCTACTATTAAGGAGATATGATTTTTTTAATAAAACCTTACTTGGGCCAATAGGGAGGCACCACATAGCCTTTATCATGCAACGTTGCTTGACTTGTTTGGAAACATTTCAAAAAGTCCATTCTACCCTCCTTTAAGTTGGTCGACACTTCATACCCTGGAGGGGTAGATCCGTCCAAAACCTCCATGTCATCTTCCAGCTCGGGAACCCTAGGCATCCGTCTATAGCAGTTGATTGTGGGGTAGTTTCCTCTCTCTACAAGACTAGAAACTCCTCAGAACTCGACACCCTAGCTTCGCCATTCCTCTGCGCATAGGGAGGTACCACTTGGGTCGTAGGTAGGGCAGTTGTACGGGCCTGCTTGGTTCCGCAACTCATGGCCAACCTGTAGCCATACAATGGCCGTGCGCAAGCTCCAGAGCACGAGGAAGACGACTGCGCTTCTCCGTGGTGTCGTGGAAGCATCAGGTCTCCATCGTAACCTCTTCACGACACCTGGTTACTCTTGGGGTAGCATTCTTTCCCTGGGTTAGGGTTGCGTGCAAAGAAGAAGGAGAAAGAAGAGAGTTGTGTGGGATTCCATCCTGAACTCAAACCAAGGTCTTACCCCTTTTATAGGGGAGAGTATCCACGCCCTACGATGCTCATCCATGAATTAGGAATGCCCTTTCCTAATAGGAATGTGATTCCTTCATTAAGAAGCTAGTTTCTCTCTCTCTCTCTCTCATATTTCTTTAATATTCCTTCTTCTTTTGATATTAGGATTTCGAAAATCATCCCTCTTATTCTCTTTGTTCTTGCTTTTTAATCCATTTGCACGAAATCCTATTTTCCTTTATTAGAAAATACTTTCTTTTTAGCAATACCCCATAATCCATTAATTCTGTATTCACATTATCTTCTTATTTTCTATTATTGGTATTTTCTCTTTCTTTTTCTTCATTGGGACTCCTTGGATCCCAAGACACTCAAATATTTCGAAATCCTTTTTAATGGATACTCATTATCCTTCTAGATGCATCTATATCCATTATTTTCTCATTATCTTGTTTATTTCTTATTAAAATATCTCTTTTTGAGGATTTCTCTTTATTTCTCTTTTATTTTCCTCATTGGTATTCCTTTTAATTTTATGAATCCTTGGGATACGAAATTCCACCAAGGATAACTCAATTATACTTCTTTCCACTTATTTTCCACATTTTACCATTGTTTTCAATTATTTCTTAATAAAGAAATATTTAGTTGATCTTTTCTTTTACTTTTGCATTATCTTTGCAACTTTGGAGTCCTCAGACCCCAAGGAACCAAAGAGGTACGAAATCCACCTTTGGATTACATACTTTTGCCTTCTAGAGGTTTCTATATTTCTTTTCTCCATTTCTTATTCACAATGGAGTTCCTTATGTCTTTTCCGTGTTATTGGGTCGAATAGCCAATAAAGCCCACAAAACAATCATCAAGGCTATTGTAAACAGAATCCATTTATTCGAAACAAATTATATCTTTATTTGTTCAAATATCTCTAATATGAGAAATCACATTTCTCACCAAATGAATCCAAAAATTGGGCTTGTAACATCCTTCCCCTCTTATAGGAATTATGTCCTCAAAATTCCACCAGGCACACAAACAAACATGATAAGCCTTTCTTATGTCCATCAGGGCTCCCATGTGGCTTCACCCTTTTCATGGTGCTTCCCAAGAACCTTCATTATCTCATATTCTTCCATTTGACTTCTTTCTTACCTCGGTATATCGTACCCTCATAAGTGACTCAGGACATTTCAGCCTCTCAAAAGCTGAATAGGTTCAGGGCTCATCACATGGCTTGGGTACCTCACATAGTACTCTAGATCGGACTCATCGAACACATTATGCGTCATGATATCCTGAGGGGTAAGGCTAAGCACAACCATCTCCACCAATCCATCTCAAATGGACCCATATATCGGGGACTCAGCTTTCTCAGCTGTAGCTTAGAGGGGTCAGATTTTCACATCACATACTCTCCCACAGTGAACTGCATGTTAGTCTGCTTTGCATCAGCTCATGACTCATGTTGCCCCTGGGCTCTCTTTAGCCATTGCACGATCAAAACGACGTCATCTACACGCACTGTGGTCCTTTCTTGACCTTTTCGAGCCCTCCTTCACCAACATCATCTTAATGAAGTGGTGACCGAAACAACCTCCTTATAGAACTTCTTGCATCTTGATAAAGGCTATGGTGGTTAACATCACATCTTAAGAACTGTCTCTATGTATCACCCTGAATGAGCACACATGCTCTCATCAGACCCTCCAGTCTAGATGATACTGACCATTAGTATGCGGTGATAAACTATACTGGCATCGAGTTCTTCATGTACCTACTTCCACCGCATGGAAGTAAACCTTTAGATCATACTCAAGAATGTTTGAACTCGCATCATGGTGTAGTTGAACCATCTCTCTCTCATATGTAGTTCAACCAAAACCGTCCCTTGACAGTTTCCTTTCTTTCTCGTGTCATCTAGGTAAGGCGATCTAGCATAACCCATATTGTTTCTTGACCCTCCTTGGTCTTAGGGGAGATTTACCAAAACATTCATAGTGATGAACTCCCATTCCCTCTCGGGGACTCTTTATCCTTTATATCAAATCACTAGGTTACTGGTATTCATCCTTCACCTCCTGTCATGCATCACAACATACCACATGCAACTTCATCGTAGGCATCTAAAGTACTACTGTCACTTACTAACTTCGTAGTACAATGGTGTATGGTGATCTTAAATCGTGACCTCCTATATGTCAAGATTCCTCAAGATTGATTCCTCAGAAACCCTAAACCACTCTAATCGGGGTTTCATTTCCTTCTTTTCTAGAGGAGTGTATCTGAGGCTCTACCACCATCCTGTTATTGCATCAAGGCCTAGGCTGGCTAACCAAACAACTACTAACTTGATCAATCAATATCATATCATCTGAGGGTTAGCCAAACCTATCTTCTTTCCAAACTTAGGGTTAGCCTAACAACCTCTTCTAGTCTCTAGCCAAACTCGGTAGCTATATCTCAACCAGTGCATCCATTACCACTTCACATCCTTAGGTATTAGGTAGTGTTGAAGACATACAATTCCATGTATTCCACTTATCATCTCGTCTCAAACTCTAAGTCTATCTTCATCAGAACACTCTGAGCCCATCCTCTTAGTTATCAAACTCAACCTTGTATAACTTGCAAATTCCACATAGTTCATGATAAAACATTCTCACAAGATGATTACCTTAATACTCTTATCGTTTGTACCTATCCATGTATCATTCATTCCAAAATGGCATGTTATCATCTCTTTCCTCATTCCTTATAGAAACGTTCCAACTCACATCATCTTTACCCTTGGGGTATGGCATGCGTACTGTCCCATCTCTCACTCCCATAACAAGAGGAAATAAGTATTTGGCGGCCGTCAAAACACAAATTTCTTCCTGTTCCAAGAGTAGAGATGGTACATCTCACATTGCCAGTACACTTTCAAATCGAAGTTGAAACGTGCAACTTATGTCTCTATATCACAATTATCTTGATATCAAAGTTACTTCCATGGAAAATTGGTTCTAAACCTACTTGGGTCCACACACAATCCTTGTTCATCTCCTCTGGGTCTATAGGGTGCTGGAACTTTTGGGGTCATCCTTCTTCCTTCATGCATCTGAGAGTGCCCTACTCATCTGCACTTTGGGTCCCATTAGTTCATGAAGATGATCAATCTCCTAACCCATGGCCCTCCGACAATGATAGTTGTTACCTCCCGACCCTATGGTCATGTGCAACTAGGGAATTAGGCAACTCCTACTTCCATCGGTCTTATCCCTACCTGACCCTAGGATAGACTTAGGATTCTAACATAGTACATGTCAAGCTTAGAACCTTACCCAAGCCTTCATCATCTCTCTCTCTGCATTCTTGGGTTGTCTTTCATCCTTTCATAGGGGTCATGGCGACCTGCCTACCTTGGTCAAGCCCCATACCAGTTACCTCCATGGTAACACACCCACATGAACTTAGAGATGGTTATCTATGGGTCTACAGGTTCATTATCATACCATAAACTTTTCACTTAGCTTCTCACGATCCTGTAAGACGTCTTTAGGTTTCCACAAAACCCACAAACTGGTACACACCCTACCAAAGGGTTCCTCTCCCAGGATGGGAGGAAACTACAACTCTTGACAACAAGGTCACAAACATCCCTAGGGTTTATATTCACATGAGCATGCTTAACCCAACAGCTACTAAGGCACAAGAAGACCACCTACTAAACCATGCTAGGTCATACTTGTTCTCATCATCAACATTGGATCAAGATCATACCTTCCCATATCCTCAACTTAGTTGTGGGGGGTTCATCAAACCTGCCTTAAACTTAAGGGGTTTCTTTTTCCTTTAAACATGATAAGTACCATGCTTGAATCTATTGAAAATAAAACCACGTCATGCGCATCAGGTACACCACTTCCCCTCTTAGGCTTAGGAACCCTAGGTTCACCTGTGGGTATCCAACTGCATGCTCAATCTCTTAACCATGAATCCAGCATGTCCACGGTATGTCATGTACTCCCATGATCCTTTTATACGAGCCGCACCTTAGAGTTGAGTCTTCCTCAAGAGCAACCAACAAGGTACAAGGCCTCACAACTTGCTACTTAAACCTCCTCAGGGTCTAAGGAACTCTTTGTCTCATCTTAGTAGGTAAACTCCTATACCATAGGCACAGAGGTTCTAGAAGCATCATCCTCTCTTTAGGGTTTGGTTCCTATAAGGTCACCAAGATATCATTAGCCTGCAGGGATCAAGCACAAGCCAACCACTATCATCCACTTAAGTCGCATCATCCTCAACTCCCCACTGTTCCTCATGTCTTAGAATCTAATATTCCATCCTCCTTGCTTGGGTCCTACTCTCTCTCTCTAGAGCTACTCCACAAATAGACTTGTTACTAAATGTTCTCTCTCCATGAAGGTGGATCAAGCTCACAAGCATACCCCTATGTGGGTGATACCTACGTTCAAGCTTATGTTTGCTCAAGGTTATCCATAACCCTTTATGCTTATCTCATAAACTATCCCTCAACTCTCTTGGCCAGGGTTTTAGCCTACTGCTCGCACCACTGACGAACTCTGGGTGCATGTTATCCCCTACTTGCATAAGCCCATAGGGTTTCTATAGGTTCTTCACTAACCTCATCAATGAAGGAGATATACTTCACTCTAACATGCACGATCCTCCCCAGGGTTGTGTCACCAAAGGTAATAGGTTATCTAACCTCTCATGGCTTGTATGGCTTCCCAAGGCGTGTCCATCCAAACACTTGGTCAACCATGACATCTAACTCATCAAGTCATCTCTTTCTCTAACCTTCACTTAGGGTTACAGTTAACATCATCCTCAGAGGATGTGCCAGGTCTCTACTTGTAATGGAGATCTTTACCTCCAAGACTAACTCTCTCTTTACTTATTCTCCTGACAAGAAGGTCGAGCCTCATGTCTCTCCTGAGGGCATGACAACTTATGTCATACGATCTAATCATGTATCTATTCCTATACGCTTTATCTATTAAGCTTATGTCCATGACATCTTATTTACATACCTTTTATTAATTTGGTGGAGGATTCCTTAAACCTTATCAACCTTACCCATACCTCAAGAGGGTGAGGAAAAGAGATAAAATCCCAATCCTTGTAATCCTTAACAACATTTGAGGTGAGAAGGGATCAACAAGATGAGAGAGTCCTAAAGGTATCTTATTTCGAGTCAAATCCGGAGACATTGGCCAGACAGTCACACTAATCCGGGAGTCCTCATATTCCGACTAGCGGTGCGGAGGAAAATCTTGCCAGCCCCCAGACGTGATCCTTTTCTAGACACCTCTGTCTTTCAGAAAAACCTCTAATAACTCCCCTGTATTCTACGAAGTTTGAAAAAATTTAATAATTATTAAAGATTAAATGAGGAACCTATGCTCTGATACCATTTGTAATGCCCGAGCGCACTACCCAAGGCTCTAGTAGAGTTTCAGGAATGACAACTGTCCCCATAGACCACCACTAGCCTTAACTGCATGCTTTTTCTTCACTCACGTGCATGCCAGGATCAACTTCTCGACAGGTCACCCGTCCCAGTACTTCTCCAAGTTGAGCACGCTTAACTATGGAGTTCTTAGTGATGGGCTCCCTGAAAAGGAGGTGCACCTTGGTGATATGGGTAGTCTAGTCATTCCTTATAAGATTATTTTATCTGAGGCCTCAAATCTTGGGATGTTACATATCCCCTTGTCTCTTTGGGATATCCAACAAAATAACACTTATCGATTTTGGTCCAAGCTTATCTGGAAATATTTTCTTGACATAAGTTTCACATCCCCAAATCTTCATAAAAGACACATAAAGATGCTTCCCGTGCCATATCTCATATGGTGCCTTTTGAACCGATTTAGATGGTACGCGATTAAGTGTAAACACGGCAGTTCGAAGAGCATGACCCCAGAATGAAGTTGGAAGATCGGCAAAACTCATCATAGATCACACCATATCCAGTTATGTGTGATTCCTTGTTTCTGATAAACCATTATGTTGTGGTGTTCCAAGTCGAGTCCATTGTGATACAATACCACAAACTCTCAGAAGGTCCTCAAACTCTTGTCTTAAGTATTATCCACCTTGATCATATCGAAGTGCCTTAATACTTTTGCCAAGCTGGTTCTGTACTTCATTCATGAAATCCTTGAACCTTTCAAGGGTTTCAGACTTATGTTTCATCAGGTAAACATAGCCATACCTACTGAAGTCATCAATAAGGGTAATGAAGTATTGATACCCACCTCTAACACTTGTTCTAAAAGGCCCACATACATTAGTATGTATGATTCCTAATAGATCACTAACTCTCTCACCTTTTCCTAAAAAGGGAGCCTTGGTCAACTTGCCCAGCAGATAATATTCACATGTCTCTATTGATTCATAATCAAAACAGTCTAGATAACCATCCTTATGGAGTCTAGATATGTGATTCTCATTTATGAACCCTAGACGACAATGCCAAAGGTATGTTTTGTTCAAGTCATTGAGTTTTTGTCGTTTGGTGTTTACGTTATATAGACTTATCTATAGATATATCAAGTATAGACCATAAGACATTGAGGAACTGCCATATTAGATCCCATCTTTAGAAATGGAACACTTTCCATTCTTAATAAGAAATTTAAATCCATCTTTGTCCAAAGAAGATACAAAAATGATATTCCTATTTATGGAAGCTACATAACAGCAGTTCTGTAACTCTATTATCAGCCAACTAGGTAGCGATAACTCATAGGTTCCTATGACACTGGCAACAACTGTTGCCCAATTAGCAGTACTAGTTCAACCTCACCTTTCCTTAAAGGCCTACTTCTTTTTAGATCCTTCTCATTTGAACAAATGTGTGATCCACTTCCAGCATCAAGTACCCATGATGAAGTAGTAATAAAGTTAATCTCTATCATGTATACACCTGAAGTAGAGATCTCTATCTCTTTCTTCATCTTCCATGATTTCTTCAATCCTCTCCATGTTTCAAGCACAGAATACATGGATTTCAACTTGGAGAGAGAACCCTTCTCTCCCTTGCCTTTGTCCTTGGATTCCATTTTATTAATCACTATCATGGAACTATCCTTCATCTTATCAACCTCAAACAACACCTTAAGCATACATAGAGTGGATTCTAAGGTCACTAGTATCTTAGGATTATGTAGAACACTTCTCATAGTTCTTAGCCTGTTATGGAAATTTATCTCAATTAATTTGCCCGATTTAAAAGATGATTTCTTTGCCATTTAATTCTATAAGAGAAAACATTTGCATTGTATCAAAAACTCATTTTTTTATTCGATTTGAATAATGTTTGAAGATATTTAATTAGGCCTTTAATTAATTACCGCTCCCACTATTTTGATCAAATTGATAGTCCTCACCATCAATTCAGAAGATTGCAGCGTACAACCTTGTAGTGGGTCAAGATCCTGATTTCCTCTTATTCATGGACCAGCTAGGGCTGTCACCCACAATTAGATTCTTTTAGGTAGGCAACTTTTCCCAATTGCATCCTATGCAACTCTTGAAAGATGTCATGCACAACTCCTTGCCATGATCACCTCCATGCCTCAAGGTGCTTGATCCAATCAAGGTCACCTTGTTAAGTCCGACCCAAATGCCAACACAATGAATATACACCCTACAAGGATAGACCCACATATTCACCAACACACTCCTGCGAGATAGACGGTGCACCACTCTAGGGCGTGCCCACACTTAGTCGATCAAGTTTTTCATGTCTACTACTTTTGGAAGGCATCTAAAACTTAATATTCATTGAGGGGTTTGGTTTTTATACACATATACATATCCAATCACCAAAATAAATAGTATGTATCATACACATGCTATATCCCACAAGAAAACATGTGAAGCGATAAAGCGATGATTATGGCCATCCTATTGTAATTACTTGATCCACAAGGAATTATGGTCATCTAGGTCTACATCATATGCATCAACCTATCCAAGATGAAGTCCTATGCTGTAGCCATTCTGGGTTGATATGATCATCCCATGACTGATCAGCTCGCCTCCCGGTCGGTCGGTTGGGTGCCACCAGCCGATCGTCTAGCTCCTTCGGTCGATTAGTATGTTAGGTCATCGTACATCTCCTCAGGCCACCATCCGCTCATCTCTCTCCTTGAGATGGTTATCTAGGTCCACCAGTCGATCGTCTCACTCCATGAGACGGTCATCTCGGTCCTCCGAACGCACATCTGGGCGCCCGCTATTCTTTGAAATAATAGGAAATAAACTATCCTATTGTACATATGGCTTTGGGAAACCCCAAGTTACATTCGGGGGGAGCAAGGTAGAAAATAAAGATCGAGTTATCTCGAGTTACATTGGGAATAGGAGAAGGGACTCGGTACGCAGACTGAGATGCAAACAACCACAACCAACCAAGCACACACATGGGTTTATAAGCCATAACCACGCTACACATCCACCAAAAACCATTTTAAGGTGACGTGTATCAAATGCATTTATATACTAGATCATATATGTATATTTGGGATTTGTGGATTTCAATTGGACATACATATAAGCCAGTTAATTATTTGCATCACATGCAATAAATAAAAGGCATAAAACCAAAAATTGATCATATCGATTAATCCTAAAACATAGAATGTTGACTTGCTCTGATACCACTGTTGGGTTTTGTGGGACAGAGATGGCAACATAATTTCTTTTTTCTCACCAAAAACCCATAAAACAACAGATCACATCAACGAATATGAAATATGAATGATAGTTTTAGCAAGCAGTACCTAGTCTTGAGGCTTGCTTAGTGACAATTCCTCGTAGCAAGTGCGGTCTTCAACCACCTAGTCTTGGATAGTGTATGTGCAGCTCCTGGTCCTGACCCAGACTATGGTTGACTGTCATCCTCCTAAGCAGCCGAAACCTCCCACCTCTACAAATAGTCCACACAGACCACCAAGAACTCTAGTCATCCTATCTCACAGGACACTATAGGGAGTGATCCCCTTCTGTCAACGTACTAGTCACCAACACACTCTGCCACTACCAGTTGTCGTCTTGCAGTTGTCTTTCCTTTGCTATGCCTCCCTGGTTGGGTAGAACTTGCTTGGGCTCTCTCGGTTACCACAACCAGAGAGGACAAATTTGCAGAGCAACTGATATTTTGAGTTTTGCTATCTGAGCCAGTACCCTTCTATATGTAGGAGGGGTCAGGGTCAGGGTTCTAAGCCTTGGGCAATGCAGGACTAAGGTGGGAGTAGAAGGGTCCAAAATTTCCATGAACTGATTGCACTACGGCAGCCGAACCGGTCATTTCACAAATGAACCGGTCGATTGGGAGTGTGAGCCGGTCGGTTCACTTAGTGAACTGGTCAGTTCGCTTCCCAGACTTGCCTCCAATTGACTTTTCTTGTTCATTTCTAATTGATACTAAAACCAATTCTTGTCTGAATCAAATTGTACAAGTGAAATGAAAAACTTTTCTCACAAATCGGGACAACCCAACACTACTCATCTGGACACATGAACTGATTGGTTCACCAGAGTGAACTGGTTGTCTAACTGGACATGAGCTGATCGGTTCATCCAGTGAACTAGTCGATTGGTGGTCCAGATTGTGCAAAACACAGTCAATGTAGTTCTCAATCAATGCAACACTCAAATCAGTTATTTCAACAGTTGAACTTGATGATTCTGAGTCAAGACAATTGATTGAATGTTTGATTGAGTACCAAAATACCTTTCGTAATCAATCTGAACATCATTCATGGATAAACTCCTCTTCCAGGTTAATCCTATGTGTGTGACCCTATAGATCCCATTTCATGTTGGTAGTGAAAGTCCATAACCACTTATGACTTCACAAGCAAAGAGCAGTATCTAGTCACACATCAGTGCTACCTAAGAGAAAAGGAAAGTTGGAGAACAACTTTCAACCCTACAAGTCGTAATTGGTGTTGTAGTGAATGTATAGTTCCTTTGTCACTGATAACCAGATTGAACTTGAGGCATGGACATGTCATCCTCTACAAACGTACAATCCATGATTCTTGATCCATAGTAGAGTGTCTGAGATATTTTTAAGCTCAATGTCACACATTGATTCACAAGGGCATGTCCATGCTTTTCTTAGTCTCACTCATCAAGTGGCCAGGATATCATACTTCCTTAGGAGGGACAAATCCCATATCTATCACTCACAGTCAAAACCCCATGTGTCAAAGTCACCCAATCATCACCTTTATAACAATCCATATTTCAAAATCGTGGTTGATGATGTCAAAGTGTACCCAATGACATGTGTTGAGTCCGATGATTTCAGGTCTAAGAACTGCAATCACCACCAATACTATAGGAGTTGATCCTGACTAAGCAAGCATGGTTTCCATGCATCACTCTTAAGGTGGGTCTTTCTGATTCACTATTCTCTAACATGTATCTATGTTTTTTTTTAGTCTTAGGGAGACCCCACTCCCCCTCCTCCTCAAATAGGTGCCAGAGCTCGGATGACCCAAGGAGTTGGTAATTACAGTGCGCTCACGGGGATTCGAACTCGGGTCCCCCAGGGAGGACAAGCCGGACCGAACCACCTGAGCCACATTGGTCGGGTATGTGTTTGGTTTGATATCCTATATCACGACTGATGAGATTCTATCATCAACCAACACACACTCTAGTCTTATGTGTTATTGATGTCTATGGTTATTTCCACAATAACAACTGACTAGGGGACAAAACAAGAATCTATACTCTTAACACCCGTATGATCTCATCATTCAGGTCCTCAACCTGAAGGCATACGTCATTGAGTAAAACAATTCTTTAGGCATCTATCATGTTACATCGTTATCTCAAAATAGTTAAAACATATAGATGGAAATTGCCTTTATTATTATTCAAATCATTTACAAATTATCCCATTACAATCATCATATGACTTGCTCTATGGGCATACATACCAACAAGGAAAGCCCTTGATGACCTCTTAAGGTCCATGATTTGGGAGCATATAAATACTATTTCAATTCCAATTAACTTGATCATTAACATGACATTAAATTAGCATAATCATGATTCTTGAACTTAACATGAAGGATTTTTTCCCCATTAACATGGTATCTTAAACATGATGGATTTCTCCCTCTCCATCATTAACATGATTTGCATGAGTCATTAATCTTAAATCATAATCATAGTGAACATTATAGACATAGGACATAACATATAACAATCATCAAGCAATAATATAGTGAATGAGTAATGCAAAAAGTGTAAGCGGTAGCTAATCCAATATTTGGCTACAAGAGGTTCAAAAGAAGAATGAAATACGAAAGATATGGTAGGGTATTTATACATAGATTTTAGGGTTTGAGACTCCTTATAAAAGTCTCTAGAAGAGGTGGTGCATTAATGCCATGCATCACATATGTATGTCACATAGATCGAGGTGATCATCCATGTGTCACTAACATATTGAATTAGACATTCATGTGTCGTGGGTAAGATATCATATTTTTGCAATTCTTGTTATTTTAGAAATGTTTTGGAGAAAATCATGGAAAGTTGAAAATTTTGAATAAAATGATAAAAGAGAGAAAATTTGGGATTATCCCTCATCTTTATCATAATAAAGGCAGTTAAGTATTTGTGAGGAAAAATGAAAATTTTATTTGAGATAATTTAATTAAGCCATTTACATAGAACTACTTATAGAAGCATAATTGATGGGAAAAATGCACTTACGTCTGGAATAGAGCATTTTCTATCCATGATGTTCTGAACTCCATCATTAGCTAGATCATTAACACTAACATGAATTTCTTCCAATTCAACAAAATTCAGGTGTTAATAGTGTCACATAACCATTCTTACCCTAATCCTAATCCTACTGCCTGGATAGTAGTAAAATGATTGAAGCGCCCGTCCCTGAGTGGCCCAATAAGAACTAACACACTGGAGTATACAATAAGAAATAATAACACAAAAAATTAGATATTTAAAGAACAACTAACCCAAGAGCGCGGAAGCGATCTTATTCAGTATTCCATTTGTATTGCCTAAAATCAAGAAAACCGAGACACAATCATGCAATTGCAGGACACGCTATCAAAATCAAGTAAAATAGTTTATAGCGAAAGAGCATACTTGGAAGGACTTATATTCAAAAAGAAAAAAAGGCAATTTCCAAAACCAGTATCATTCGATAAAAATAGGCAATTTCCAAAGTTCCCATTATGTTGTAATCAAATAAGGATGCTTATATATTTTGTGTGACTCTATTACCCCAAAGTGATGGGGAAGGCCAGTAGGCTCCTTCTCACCATAGGAAATAGAAGGTCAATGTACAAGTCCTACCTCCAAATGAGGGTGTTGTTGCACTCAATATCAACATTATCAACATTATCAATATCATCATCATTATCAATATACGGGCAATCATAATGCACATGCAATTTATGTTTTCATGTTTTTCAAAATATAGTATAGAAAAATGGAAGACTAATCATAGGGAACAATAGCTCATCCAAGTAAGTAGCCAAGTATGTAGTTAAGAGATACATAAAAGTATCTTCAATACAATCAAGGAGGAGTTATATAATAACGTACCTTTCACCGAGGATTTTGAGCACAAATCAACTAGTAATAGGTCGACCCTTCGAGTTATATCCTAAAACACAATATTTGGATCAAGGGTCAAGATCAAGATATTTGGATATCATTTTTCAATATTTGATATTAGGGTTACATTTTCCTAGGTTAACCTTAGGGTTAGGTCATCCACTTATGATTCATGATATATCAATATATCTAACATTTATTCAAGTGTACAATATATTAAAGTCTGAATGACTTACCTAGGTTTTCTAGGATCATATGTGTTAAACTTAACTTTATGATTATTATACAAGTCATCATCACATTTCTAGATCATCTTCATGATAACTAACATTAGTTGTATTCAAGATTAGATTGATGGGTCAAACTATATCAAGGGTTTTGCAAGATTGAAATCCATATCAAGATTACTAATTATTCATAAAGATTATAATCAAGATTCAATCAAGTAATTAGATCTAGATCACTAATTAGTCATTTTCAAAATTCAACTAGATTGGATCTAGATTTGTATTTCAGGATAATCATTAGAGTCAGATATTAGGTTTTCCAAGAATTAACATCACTATTGAGCCATTTAATAAACAAAATAAGCAAGAGATCAAATATAGGGATATTAGTGAGCATCTTTTGGAATCATTTTTCAGAAGTATTTTACTTAGTTCACTAGATTTTCTGATCAAAATAGACTATTTATTCGAATTATTTGGAACTAGGAATCAAGAGATATGATTTTTGCAAGATTCATCCATTTATTTGAATTTTGAACAGAGAGAAGCTGAAATACCTTAAGCATGGAAAAAGGATGCCCCTTATATGCACGATGGATGGACCATATTGAGCCACGTAGATGACATGACTCTATTGGTTCAAGGTCTGGTTTGATCCTTCAATAGGCCTGTTCAAACATGATTTATTGGTTCACTTGTCACTTGGTTGGTCCAATGGACCGATGGTCTTCCTCCCTGAACCATGGTTTGGGGACTCCATCTCCTCCCGAACAGGCCTTGCATGAGCCAAAAACTCGGCGGAGGACCTTGCCGGCATGGATGTTTTTCGGGAGGAGGAGGGGTCGATGGAGGCAACCAAGTTTCCGCCCAGGTCCGTCGTGACCCCACAAAGGTTGTGGTGGGGGTTATTGAAGGAGAGAGGCTGAGTTAGGCGAATGCCCAAATTGGGCTATGCTGTGTTACCACACAGAATAGGAGAGAAAGGGAGGGAAATCAGGGGTGCTCGAGGCCCAATGAGAGACCAAGATCAAGGGTTTTTGTGCGGCATGGTGTAGGTGACCTTGTGCAAGGGTTTCTATAGTCTAAGGACTAGGTTTAAGTATAGAGGACTCCTTGGTGGCAACCATGGCTGTCGGAATGAGATGAGAAATCAAGAGGATTGTTTTGGCGACGCAAAGGTGCATAAAACCTAGACAAAATAAGGTTCCTTGGAAGCAAAAAAGTGAGACTATGTCTTTCGCTCAAATCGAAATTTGAAAAGAGGTGCGAGCTGGCCTATATTATCATTCACCGATTGTCAATCTCTCCCCCACAATCAACGGGAGGTAGAAGATAGACCCAGAGCCATTGGATCCGGCCCCTAATCTGCGGGTCTCATATCCAAGGGTAGGGGTTCACCCCTCCCTTTGTAATGGATCTGTGACATGGAAAAGCCCATAAAAAGGGTAGATAAAGGTGTTTTCAATACATTAACTTCAAGAAATCATAGTAAATCGTAGGAATGTCCAATTTGAGTGAAATTTGTACCATCACTTCAAAAAAAAGTGGAGAATATATATATAAAGTTTGAGGACAATATGCTGAAATTTTATTGACCAATTTTCTTCTTTGGACAAAGTGATCAATTAATCAAATTTAAGGTGTTATAATGTGTATAAAATCCACATTGATCACTATATTTCAAATTTGAGTATCAACAATGATTATGAAGACAAGAAAAAATGATTTGAGATCATGAGTGAAAATAAAGTGGGAAAAATTGTAATTAATTCATACTTATGCAAAATTCCACTTTTTCACATCCTTCCCTCCTTAAAAAGGAATTTTGTCCCCAAAATTCAGAAAACCTCAAAAATTGGGATTATTCAACCTAAGTTATTTCCTTAGATATTGGGGTATCCTCATGTATAAAATCAAAATCATGTCCTCAAATTTCAAGTAATCGAATAATCACAATTGAATTGCCATGTTTCATATCATAACAAAGTTGATATCAATATCATTTATCATCAAGCAATTGAGTATCAACGTCAATACATAATCGTTCAAAGTCATCATATGAGTCACAAATATGGACAAAATCTATTGATGACAAATTTGGAGAGATCATATTTTAGGTCAAACAAATAGAGTTCCTGAATCAAGTGTACAAGGTGACGTTTAATCCCAAAATCTCAGGGTCCTAGCTTCTACATTGGCCTAGGTGGGGCTATACACCCACAACTTAAGATTTAATTTTTCAACATTTAGAGATAATATCATACTTTCAATATCATGATTTCAAGCTCAAAATCTATGGGATTCCACCCTAGTCCTAATGTGAGGTAAACCCTAGGTCATAAATCGAGAGGGTCAAAATAGTCATCATTTAAAAATTTTCAAAATTTGGGATTTTGAAGTCATTAGTCATATATCTCAAGGTCCAAATAGTGTGATCATTGGATTTATACCATTTTTGAGATTGATAATCATGAGTCACAAATACATTAATAAATATCAAGAGTGGAGATTTTAGGTATCAAAAGTTATAGGTCCAAAATTTAGAAGCTAGGGTTTAGATTCCTATTTAGACCTTAGGGGAGATCACTCATTCATATTCAATTTTGAGCAACAATATTCAAGAAATATTTGAGCATTACATCAAAATTTCATTATCAAGTATCCAAGTTTGATGAACGATCTAGACCTATGTCTATCTAGGAAGTCAACCACAAGTTATAGTCTACATTGTCATATATCAAGGTCATTATCAAATCAATATTCAAGTTCGAGTATTAACCATGCTTTTAATGTATTAAACATAGGTCAACCAATCCAAATAGGGGGAAAGGGTATACCTATCCAAACTCAAAATAATCAACAAGGTGAAAACATTAGAGGTAGTAGGGATGTGACCTAGGTTAGAGGATCCGTGAGTCAACTACCACCCTAATCTAGCATATTACTAACATTAGTCACAATCCATTGAGCATATTCATATAGGGAGAGTATCAATGATCCAATTTTATATATCAAGGTCAAAAGATCAGAATTCATGATAATTAGGCAATATTGTCAAGATTTGTATTTCTTTCCTTTCATGATCAAGGTAGCGATATAATTTGAAAATAGGTACATGATTTAAGTCCATGCTCATCATATCAGAATGGAGTTTACAAAAGGCATCAATAGTTAACAAGGAAACTACTTTTTGCATCATAGACTTTCACCATGATTTTGAGGGTAACGAAAATTAATAATTTGATGGCATAATCATGATGTGTATCAAATAGGGAAGAAGTTTGCTTAACTATGTTTGAGGTTTGATCAACAATAGGGAAACATGGAAATTAATCAAATCGAGACCTTATCAACAATAAGGTATAAGTACTTCTTATATCACAAGATCAGGAATATTATCATTCACCTCCAACATAGGGAGCATATAGTCAAGTTTTGGTTAAACTGAGTTTGCATTATATTAGGGGTCATACAAGAGTATTTGATTTCAAGATTCATTGATCAAAATCAAGTTTTCAAATTAAGGTCAGATCATGGTATCAACTTTCAAAATCTTCTATTGATATTCATTTTTCCCATGCATAATCTACCCATAATCGAGACATCATGTGGCAAAAGGTCACAAGAAAGGACCACATGAGGGATGAGAGAACTACCTAATCTTAATCTACTTGGGTGGCTTAGGATAGTCCTTAAAGAAGAGATGAGATGCTAGAAGGCTCTCTAGGGTTTCACAAGAGAACGTTTAGGTCCAGTTTTGGATCAATTAAGGTCAGGTAGAGTGGGGGATCTCAGCCACCATGAAGATGCATAGGAGAAATTATGCCAGGACCCCGAGCCTAGACACCTCAATTTTCACCATTATGGACTTTAGGGTTTCTTGGGTGTAAAAGACTTGAGAAAATTATTTACTTAAAGTATATAGGAGTGTGTAGGCTCTGATACCAACTATCATAGAACCATTCTTACCCCAATCCCAATCCTACTACCTAGACAGTAGTAAAAGGATTGAAGCACCTATCCCTAAGTGGCCTGATAAGATCTAACACACTGGCATATACAATAAGAAATAATAACTCAAAAACATGATATTTAAAGAACAACTAACCCAATATAGAGATTTTTCCAATATATCCTTGTCATCAGAGTATGTAGAGTGTAGAAGCGATCTTATTCAGTATTCCATTTGTATTGCCTAAAAACAAGAAAATTGAGACACACTCATGCAATTGCACAATACGCTATCAAAATCAAGTAAAACGGTTTATAACGTAAGAGCATACTTGGCAGAACTTATATTCAAGAAGAAAAATAGGCAATTTCCAAAACCAATATCATTGGACAAAATGTTTGTTATTCAATGATTCAATTTTATTATGAGTTCCCATTATGCTGTAATCAAATAAGCATGCTTATATATTTTGTGTGACTCTATTACCCCAATGCGATGGTGAAGGTCAGTAGGATCCTTCTCACCATAGGAAATAGGAGGCCAGTGTACAAGTCCAACCTCCAAATTAGGGGGTTGTTGCACTCAATATGAACATTATCAACTTTATCAATATCATCATCATTATCAATATACAGACAGTCATAATGGGCATGAAATTTATGTTTTCATGTTTTTCAAAATATAGTATAGAAAAATGGAAAACTAATCATAGGGAACAGTAGCTCATCCAAGTAAGTAGCCAAGTATACATTCAAGAGATACATAAAAGTATCTTCAATACAATCAAGGAGGAGTTATATAATATTGTACCTTTCAGTGAGGATTTTGAGTACAAATCAACTAGTAATAGGTCGACCCTTCGAGTTAGACCCTAAAACACAATATTTGGATCAAGGGTCAAGATCAAGTTATTTGGATATCATGTTTCAATATTCGATATTAGGGTTACATTTTCCTAGGTCAACCTTAGGGTTAGGTCAACCACTTATGATTCCTACTATATTAATATGTCTAACATTTATTCAAGTGTACAATATATTCAAGTGTTAATGACTTACCTTGGTTTTCTAGGATCATATGTGTTAAACTGAACTTTATGATTATTATACAAGTCATCATCACATTTTAAGATCATCATCATGATAACTAACATCAGTTGTATTCTAGATTAGATTGATGGGTCAAAATATATCAACGGTTTTGCAAGATTGAGATCCATATCAAGATTATTCATTATTCATAAAGATTATATTAAAGATTGAAACAAGTAATTAGATCTAGATCACTAATTATTCATTTTCAAAAGTCAACTAGATTGGATCTAGATTTGTATTTCAAGATAATCATTAGAGTCAGATATTAGGTTTTCCAAGAATTAACATCACTATTGAGACATTTAATAAATGAAATAATAAAGAGATCAAATATAGGGTTATAAGTGAGCATCGTTTGTAACCAGTTTTCAAAAGTATTTTTAATGGGCGCATTTGATTTTTCTGATCAAAATAGACTATTTATTCGAATTATTTGGAGCTAGGAATCAAGAGATATTATTTTTGAAAGATTCATTCATTTATATGAATTTTGAACAAAGAGAAGCAGAAATACCTTAAGTATGGAAAAAAGGATGCCCCTTTGATGCACAATGGATGGCCCAAATTGAGCCATGTAGATGAGGTGGTTGTATTGGTTCGGGTCTGGTTTGATCCTTCAATAGGCCGGTTCAGACATGATTTACTGGTTCACTTGTGCCTTGGTTGGTCCAATGGACCGATGGTCTTCCTCCCTGAACCACAGTTTGAGTACTCCATCTCCTCTCGAACAGGCCTCCTGTGAACCAGAAACTTGATCGAGGATCTCACCGATAGGAATGTTGTTCGGGAGGAAGAGGGGCAGGTGGAGGCAGCCAAGGTACCTCCTAGGTCCGTTGTGACCCCACAGAGGTAGTGGTGGGGTTATTGAACGAGAGAGGACGAGTTAGGAGAATGCCCAAACTGGGTTGTGCGGCGGTGCCAAACAGAACATGAGAAAAAGGGAGGGAAATTAGGGGTGCTCGAGGACAAAAGAGAGAGCAAGAGCAAGGGTTTTTGTGTGGGGTGGTGTAGGGGACCTTATGCGAGGGTTTTTATAGGCTAAGGACTAGGTTTAGGACTAGGGGACTCCTTGGTGTTAGCCCTGGCCTCTAGAGTGAGATGAGAAAGTGAGAGGGTTGTTCTGGCGATGCAAAGGTGCAAAAAACCTAGACAAAATAGGGTTCCATGGACACAAAAAAGCGAGATGATGTCTTTCACTCGAATCAAAATTCGAAAAGAGGTGCGTGCTAGCATATATTATCATTTGTTAGTTCTTAGTCTCTCCCCCACAATCAAAGGGAGGTAGAAGTCAGACCCAGAGCCATTTGATGGGTCCCCTGATCCGTGGTTCTTAGATCCAAGGGCTGGGGTTCACCCCCTCCCTTTACAATGGATTTGTGACATGGAAAAGCCCATAAAAAGGGCCGATAAAAGTATTTTCAATACATTAACTTCAAGAAATCATAGTTAATCGTAGGAATGTCCAATTTTAGTGAAATTTGGACCATCACTTCATGAAAATGTGGATAATATATATATAAAGTTTGAGGACAATATGATGAAGTTTTATTGACCAATTTTCTTCTTTAGACAAAGTGACCAGTTAATCAAATTTAAGGTGTTATAATGTGTACAAAATCCACATTGATCACCATATTTCAAATTTGAGTATCAACAATGATTACGAAGACAAGAAAAAAATATTTGAGATCATGAGTGAACATAAAGAGGGCAAAATTGTAATTAATTCATACTTATGCAAAATTCCACTTTGTCACAAGTAGGTTGCCCCTTTCTAGGCAAGGTTCAAGATAAGAGTGAGGACGACATGCTTGAGCCAATTATTATCATCATTTTTGGTCATAGAAAGAAAACAAGGTGGTACTCATCAAGGATATTGTGATAAAACATGTCGATGATGGAAAGCATATATGATTTCTTTGATGTAACAATGAATTGATGAAATGATCATTCATAGAAAAGATAAGATTGTGTATAAATGATATCTCTAGATTAACGGCAGCCTTCATACATTATATATACCCTTGTCTACAATTCATTTATAACCATGGAATGCTACTATCCATATTTCATCCATGGTGAAATATTCTCATATCATCATACCAATTCTTACATCAGTTGATCTCTGATTTTCCCACTAACTCATGACTTAGTGAGAAAAGGTGGATGTGAAAAGAGGATATGATATAGTTTTTAGGAATGAAATAAAATGAGGATTGGGTGATCAACTGATCATTGAAAGTCATGAGAATTTCTCAATTGTGAAACATATTGGAAAAAAATCATCCTCTCTCTTCTTCTACCTACTTTTTAGTTCTTTTATATTTTTTGAGATTTAGAAGAGTGGGCCAAGTTATATTAGTACAATCTAAAAAGGTAAAATATGGTGGATTTCCCTATATGGGATAGGTCTTTGACTGCTCAAGACTTGGAAATTGGTAATTACACAATGTTGTAGTTATAAGGTGACCTTTATGGCTAGTGATTGTGTTGGTTAGTTATCTCCTGCCTAGAACATGTGTAATTTTCAGAGGAAGAGTTCCAAAACAAGTAGGAATTGGGAATTAGGTGATCATCCAATGGTAATATGGTATCCCAGATGTAATCCTACCCTAGTTCATCATATGCGACCCTAGAATACCGACAAGAGATTATCCCCAACTTTCTAGTTCTTACTTTATTTGGGTGCATGTAATTTCTAAAAGTTCATGTCATATGTATTACCTAAAATATTTTTAGGATGTGATTGACTTAGATTTACATTATGTTCCTGGACCCAAAAGGATTTTGGAAATTTGAGCAACGATTTGGTTTTTCTATAATCATGATCCAAGAATGAAGTGATTTTGGAAATTGATATTGGTCTAGTTAAAGGTCATAGTCCAGGACCATAGATGTGTCAGGGTATGACACTCAAACTATTTAAACATTTTTCTCCATGAAAATAGGAACTTTTTTAGTTAGGCTATGAATTTTTTAGATTTTTACAATTTTTTAATATTTTATTTGAATTCTTGTGATTTTTCTATAAACATTTATGATTTTCTGAAGGTTTCTTGAAATTTGTTGAAAATCTAGGAACCTATATGTAATGTTATATAAACCTTGTTTCGTTAAAGGAGGGGAACTGTGAAGAGGTTGAGCACTTACCCATTACAACTATTTTCGATCGGAGAAAATGACCAAGAAGATCAACTTGAGGAAGCGGTAGAAGAAACTATGCAAGTAAAAAAAAGGGCAACTACACATAGACATTGATCCACCACTAGTAGACTTTGTAGAGCACATTGTTCCATAAGTGAGATCTATTAGTGCAGTGGGTAGAAAAATTTTGGCAATTGTGAAGCTTTGAGTAGACAATTTTGATGGTGATTTTGGGGCATTTTTGGCATCATTCATCTCTATAGAGGTATAACCATCATTCTTGAGCTTTTGTTTAGTGATTTTGGTTGTTTGTTTGGAGAAATCTAGTTTTTAGCTTTCCCTACATTCTTCATGGTATAGAGGTGAAAGATGACTAAGTGCATGTTTAAGTTCATAATTCTACCATTTTCAATATTTTATGGTCATCTAATTTTAGATTGAGATAGTTCAAGTTGATGTGTGAAGATGATGTTCATCACAATTTGGAATTTGTATATGGCAGCTTGTAACTAGCATGAGGATGTCGACATTCACCAAAAGGACCCTTCCATGAATGAGAAAATTGTTGGTTAGGATGCCAGATACGAGGTGTACCCATATTATATTGTTCCACTTTTATTCTATGAGTTCATATTTTGAATATTCAATTTATGATCCATGTTATCTTTAGACAAGTATCATGGTGGTGCGAGTAAGATTGTGGAAGAACTTCTCCCAGATAAACTAATGTCATCAAGTAGGCAATGAGGAATAACTTGGAAACATTGGCCCTTTTCATGTCCCTTTGTTTGTGGAGCTTGAATCAAGATTTTATCCATAGTAATGGTTTTTTGACTTTGCCTTTTGATCTGTCTTTTAGGATCTTGAATTGTTCAATGTATATTTAAGGACCCATTCGAATGAACTGGCAACGATGTATGTTGTGTTTTTAGTTGAGAAATTACAGTTACATGAGGGGACTATCTTTGGAAGTATTTTTAGTTGTGGAATAATTGGTAGGAATAATCTTATACCCTTGATTGGGCACTTTATCTCATGCATTAGTACTTTATATTTAGCTTTTTGGCTAGCTAGCTATCACCCCTAATGAGTTTGTTGGAATCATTGGGTTGGGTTTTGGCAGGAATCCCAATCTCGGATTTCTAGATAGACAATACTGGGATGATATCTCCTTGCTCAGATACTAGATGTAAACCTCAATTATATTGACATGGCTTGTAGATTTGAAGTCAAATTTACATGGCTTTGTACAATGTATTTTTAACAAGTGAGAGAGGTAGGTGCCTATGACCCTTTCTATGCTTCCTTGACATTAGGTTGTTCCTCTTTGTGAAAATCACTAGTTAGTTTTTTGGTAATGAGAATGGAATTAGAGTAGAGATTTGGTGGTTTTCCTTCCTTCTTGATGTGGATGCAGATCCTTCTTTTGAGTAGGGTGGAGGGGTGTAAGCCAACCTACTGATAAGCTTGAGGAGGTTTGTTGATGGAAATTTCTACATTAAGGAAACTTTCTGGACTATCAAGAGTCGTAGTAGATTTGTGGGGGCATAATTGCAACATGTCATTACCTATTCGTCATATATTAACTTGAAATATTTAAAGTGAATAATTTCACTAATCTTCATTATATAGATATGGGGCTATGAGCACTTTCAGCTCAATAGGCATGTTACTCAGAGTGATCTTTAGGGTAATCTACATACTTCCCTCCCTACATGTGATCACTAGGCCTAGTGTAGTACTAGGGAGTTGTATATGCAATGACGATGATGAATTCCACTGATGTATGTGTACTATTTTAATATTGTATGATCTTATATGTATGGAATTTAGCCGACATCATATTCATATATTATTCCTAGGTCTCGTTCATTATCATCTCTAGGTTTTAGAGTGGTGAGGTGGAAAGATCATGTGTTGCCTATTGGATCTAGGGCTCTAGAGGGGGGGTGAATAGAGCTTCAAAATTCTCAGAAGAAAAGTTAGACCTTCAAATTATATCAATTGAAATCCAAAGCTTATAAACAATTTGAAGTCCTATCTAAGAAAGCATAGGTAGGATGAGAGAGAGTGAAACATACACTTGTAGAAGGTGGTTAGAGTGGTTCCAATCTCCAACCTAGGAGATAGTCAATCCACTACCTAGAGAGGTCAACCACTAGGACTTTGCAACCCATGAATACTTATACTCGATCATAAGAGATACAAGGAGATCACCATACATCCAAGGACTTTCCTACTCAAGACAGGCGTCTTTCACCTAAAAAAGTAATTACCCACTTGATCAAGATGTCTTCAGCGTTCAACAAGGACTTACCCACACTTGCATCAAGTCTTTGGCGTTGAAGGAATTACCCATTCTTCTAGAATCTTTTCCTTGTCCTTCTCCTTCACCTAGATAAGATCTTCACCTCTTCTTCACCATGAAGAAGACCAACAACTTCACCTTCACTTGGAGTAGCTCACTTCAACCTTTTCTCTTTGAGAAAGGGGATTGGGAAGATGGAATGAATGAGATCTTTATAAGAAAATGGAGATAGCTCTCTTACAACATGCCTAACTCACTCATAATCATAAAATGCTTTATCAAAGAGAGAGAGAAAGGGGCTCAAGGGGTTGTATCACACTCAACTATAGCAAGGACAAAAAATAGCATGAATGAGCAATTTTGGAATGAACTCCAAGGGGTCCTATTCATAGTTGAGGGTGTTCCTTTGAGTGTGGGATCACATAAGAATGAAAAATAGATGTTTTACAACTTAAAACATATCTATTTTTCTTTCTAACAACTATACAATGATTGGACTCACTTTTTCTGCATTTTCCATATAGTACATTCAGTCGAGTTTTAATAAAGATAACTCGACCGATCCACTAACTGACAAAGATAATTTCAAAACTATCATGAGTTTGTTTCAGGAAACTCAACCAATGAGTCAAAATAAGTTTTGGTCAGTGAGTTGGTTGGTCCTATTATGTGAGTGTACAACTCGACCGATTGATCATTTCAGAAAATCCATCATTGGATTGGTCGAGTTTCAAACTCGACTGACAAAGTAGTTGTGACAAATTTTTTAAAATGATTTTAGAGTAACCAAACTTTGGAATTAAGTTTCCCTAATTTTTTCTCATCTTAGTTACATGTCTTATCATCAACACAAGTGATTACAAAGTTAATCTAAGGTGATTTGGAGTGATTTCCAAAATTGCACACTTGCATTGCTTTTGACTTGAACTTGGACAAGCTGGGGCTTGTGTAATTTGATTCTTTTCATGTACCTAAAGCCTGAAATCAATATTAAACAAATATATTAGATAAATATGAATGGAATGGTTAAGTCATTATCAAAATATGGACAATGTATAACTCTTAAGTCAACATTATCCCCATTTTTGACAATGACAAACCATTCCTCAATCATATTGAAAAGGTTGTGTAAATTCTACTTTATCCTTGTGAATTTCAAGGGGATTCATAATGTTAGTAAATTTGAATTTCTCCCCCTCAATCTATTCTTACTCCTACCTTCAAAGTTAGTCTTTCTACACAAAGCAATATAACATGTATATAATATGTAGTCCTTTGCAAGTCACATGATAAAGCATATATTGAACAAGAAAAGGATCACATAGGCAATAAAAATAATATGGTTGAGCTCAAAAACATTGAAATTCTCTCCCCCTTTTGGCATTATCAAACAGAAAGGGGGGTAGAAGAGAAGAAAAACAACTCTTTTCCAAGCACAACCACAAAAATACATCCACAACATAGAAACATGAAACCTCAAAGCGCACAACAAATAGAGACAAAAGAGAGACAAGTGGTCCATGTCATAATCAAAATATGGGTAACTATAGCAACGTCGATCGGACAAACATTATTAACTAAGCGGAAGCAATCACTAAAAGCGGATTAGCGAAAATCACTTAAAAATTAAAACTTTTTGCAAAGAGATCCATTCACAGGAAAACCCCTTTCATTCAGAACCAAAGTAAATCTTTACATCCTGGTTCATATATATACATCTCATGTACTTTTGCTTCTCGAGGAATGCAAACATTAACTACTCTGTCTTAACTATACACAGGTAGTATAAAACCCTCGAGGCATTAAGCCAAAATCTCAAAATCACTAACTACTACTCCGAGGACCTGAGAGTACAGAGACGACACATAGGACTTTATTGAAGTGGTAATTTGCATATTGAACCCTAAATTTTGGGTAAATTGCACTTTACTCCAAAACTAGGTTTTAATGCACAACATTGTCCAACAAGCTCTATCTTGGTGTCCAGGCTTGTAGAAACCATACTACTACATAATATTCATCCTTATGATGTCTCAACATCAGAGGAACATCTTATCATGTGCAATTTGCAAGTTAACCCCTCAACTTGGGTAATTTGCACTTTAGTCCAAAACAAACAAAACATTGATTTCAACAATGTTCAAAAAGGACTAGAATTGCAACATAGGTTCCTCTTGAGGCCTAATTACTTTTCACAAGATGATATTAAACATTTAATCACCTTTCTTAATCAAAACACCTAGGGTTAGAGTATAACCCAGGTCAGGGATGTTACAGTAACATTGCACCAACTCATCAGATATAGGCAATCAATGAGTAAGTGTACATAGGATTAAGATTACAACACTAAAAGCATGCCCACAAAAACAACTAAATTCAACATGATGATAAAATAGTACATCTTAGATAATGTGCCTAGTTGTTTTTAGTACAAAATAGTCTAAAAAGATATATATGATCAACATCAAAAGACTAAAAACTAAAACATCTAAACGTCTAGTCTATCTATGTCCAAGGCACCATCAACCACATCAACATCATCATTAGAGGCTTCAGACTCGTAGTTCTCATGGTCGTCTGAAGGTGCAGTAGAGGTAGCAACGTCACCTTCATCACTAGAGCCACCAGCAAAGCCATCATCATAACCATATGAACCATCCTCGCCATCATCCTCAAATGCCTCCTCATCAGAAAAAACTTCCACATCATCATGTTCTAGCATCTCCTCATCGATAGAAGGACTGAAACCACGTATGGGCCAAATGAAATTCTGCTCAGCCCAAGACATACCAAGGTCATGCAACTCCTGGGCTTGAGGAAAAGTATAAGTGACAAGTCATGCAAGAAAGGTATCTATAGGACCATTAGGGATAGGTAGCACATCAGGTGTATATCCACCAACAAAAGAGGGTGTAGCAGTAGAAGCAGAAGGTGGAGGGGTTGGAAAAAATGATTGTATGCATAGGATGCATAATCACCTCCTAGATAGGACAAGTAGGTAGGGTAAGGATGGTCACAAGATAGGTTCATGGTAGACATGATAGAACAAAGATCCTCATGCATGTGATCCTAAAACTGAAGGTTATATGCCTGTTGATGCATCTTGTAACCCATGAGGGTTTCATTTGATACACGAAAAGAGGCGTGGGTAGGTCAGGATGGTCGGGGAGGTGGAGGTGCCTGGGTGGAGGTAGAGGCTCCAGGCGTGATAGAAAAAGAGGTAGGAATGCTCTTCTAAATTGTGGTCTCACTAATGCAAACTCCTTTTCGAGCATGTTTGTAATGAAGGTAATTTAAAATAGACTTTCCAGTGCCAGATTGATAAAGACCATAAATCAGGGCTAGGTAGGGAGAGTGGGTTCCTTGGGTGTTCTTACTAGAGTCAAGTCATGTCATGTGATGGAGGACATATCTATCCCACTTGAATTTGATGTTTTTCAGGATACAGAACATAATCACCACAATATTCTATGCAATTTCAATTTGATTTTTCTTTGGATGAATATTGTAGCTGACTACCAGGACGAATATGCAATTCTTTAGGTCTAAGGGTGAGGAGGAAAGGGTAGACTTATTATTATACGGAAGTTGAGGCTTCTTCAAGAATTTATGTATGTTAGGGAGAGTGATATCATATTTCTTGTAGAGGTTAAAAAACTCATGGTAATCCTTCCTCCATGCGTAAGTCAATTGAGTACTAGAGAAAAAGATATTCAACATATCCTCAGAGACTTGGAATTTCTCTCGGAAATCATGAAAGTAAGAACTACTTGAGCATTTGGTGGGGGTATAAGAGTGTTGTAATTGCATTGCAAATTTGCATATAATTCATGAACACGTTTGGTGCTTGGGATTGAATTATGATAGCACGCACATTCAACACTCAAGGCGGAAAGATGGTGGTCGTAAAACAACTTGGCAACTTGATCTATAACCTTTTGTCTACGCAAGCGTGGCTCAAATAAGGCACAAAAAGGGAAGGTGTTCCTAGGAATGAGCTCCTTGTACATATTTAGAGCATCATTTTAGACATAGAAGGTATCATCAAATTGTATAAGGAGTGAGTTGGAGGAAGAGGATGGTGCTCCAGAGGGGGTGGCTCTCTTTCTCCTATTGGAAGCCATGGAGGCGAGATAAGAGGATAGAGAGGTCAAAATTGTCAAAAACACCACCAAGATCTGACCAAACACCTAGGGTTGATGTGCAAGAGGTCTTGGAAGGTCGAGCAAGGGCAGGCTAGGGCTAGAAGGAGGATGGTCGGGCTAGGGTTGAGAGCTTGAGGGAGTTGGAGAGTGAATCGATCAATTTTTCTCTAGTTGTGAGGGAAAAAATTCGGCCAAACCACACTTAAGTTTGCTCCATCCCGACCATCAGTCAAGTTATGCAACTAGAATTTCGGCTAAATGGTTTTTTAGAAAAGCGCTTGGCCACATATCGATCGAGCTGGTAACTTGACAGATGGTCAACCTAAACCAACATTAGAAATTTTATTTTTTAGCCTTTTGAGTGCTAATTAAATTTATTTTTCTAGTTCATTTTGCATTTTAAGCATACTTAGGCACATATCACCAATCATTTGCTAATAGTTTGTGATAAAACAAGCATTTGCAAAAAATACACAAAACAAGTGAAAAACAAGGCATATAAACACGAAAAGTTTAGCACTTTAGGAAGCAAGCTTGATCAAGATATGAGAAAAACATATAGGATAGATAGAAACTAGATAGAATGCATATCATATCCATACAATGCAGTTATGAGAAGTTTAGAATGAATAAAATTAAATTTCTCTCTAGCTAGAGGTTTAGTGAAAATGTCCACCAACTGATTTTCTATGTCTACATGCATTATATAGATATCCTTTTTGGCAATGTGATCATGAAGAAAATGATTACGAACCTCTATATGCTTGTCTCTACTATGAAATATAGGATTGTAAGATAAATTGGTTTCACTAATTTTATCACAATAAATAGGAGAAGAATCAAAATAAATGTTAAAGTCTTGGAGCATTTGCTTCATCCATAGGACCTAGCCTCAACAACTCTTGCATGCAATGTATTCAACCTCGATAGTTGATAATACCACTGTGCTATGTTTCTTTGAGAACCAATACACCAAGCATGATCCGAGGAAAAAGCAAGTGCCACTTGTGCACTTTCTATCAATCATGCATCCTGCATAATCCACATCACCAAAAGCCGTAAGAGAATAGTCCCTTGACTTGGGATAACAAAGTCCAAAATTTGATGTTTTGGCTAACTACCTTAAAATCCTTTTTAACTACTATAAGATGTGATTTCTTGGGATTTCATTGAAAGAGAGCACACAAGCCAACACTAAACATTATATCAAGTCTAGAGGTAGTTAAATAAAGTAAACTTCCAATCATACCTCTATAGAATTTCTCATCAACTTTCTCACATTCTTCATCTTTATCAAGTTTGGCAGTGTTTGACATGGGTGTGTCCATCCATTTGGTGTTCTTCATCCCAAAGCTCTTTAGTAGCTCACTTGTGTACTTGCCATGGTTGATTAAGTTCCCATCTTTAATTTGTTTGATATGAAAATCAAGGAAGAATGTAAACTCACCCATCATGCTCATCTTGAACTCACTTTGCATAAGATCACTAAATTCCTTACAAAGATCAAGATTAGTTCTGCCAAAAATGATATCATCAACATAAATTTGAATGATAAGAAAACCGTTAGAAGTGTGTTTAAGAAACAAGGTAGAATCTAATTTGCCCATGATATACCCATGATCTAACAAAAAGTTCTTTAATTTCTCATACAAAGATCGAGGTGCTTTTTTGAGTCCATAGAGAGCTTTTTGCAACAAATAAACATGGTTAGTTAAACTATCATGTTCAAAGCCTGGGGGTTGTGCAACATACACTTCCTCCTCAATTGTACCATTCCAAAATACACTTGTAACATCCATTTGATAAATAAGCAAGTTTTTATAACTAGAAAAAGCAAGCAACATATGAATGGACTCATGTATAGCTATAGGTGCATATATTTCATGAAAATCTATACCTTCTACTTATTGTAGCCTTGAGCTACTAACCTTGCTTTGTTCTTTACCACCTTGCCACTTTAATCAACACTTTGGATCATTCTTTGCAAAATGGGGGTTTGGTTCCTTCTTCTCTTCATCTTTCTCTTCTACTTTAGTGACCACCTCTTTTCCCTTTTTGGTGATGTTGAGTTCTTTTAGGATGGGAATTACCTCACCTGCAACATCATCATTTAGATCAATATCTTTGGGAATAGAGGGGTTGGTCTAAATAAACTTAACATTAATGTATTCTTCTGCTTTAGTAAGATCAACATTAAATACTCTATAAGACTTGCTTGTAGTGCTATACCCAAGAAAGAAAGCCTTGTATGATTTCAAATCAAACTTGTCGAGAGAATCTTTCATATTCAAAACAAAACATGGACATCCGAAAACATGAAAATACTCAATAGAATTCTTCCTACCACGCCAGAGCTCATAGGGAGTTTTCTTTGAAAAAGGATGTGTGAAAAATTGATTTTTTCACAAAATATGAGGTACTAACGGTTTTGACCCAAAAATTATTTGGAGTGTCATACTCTAAAATCGTGGTCCTAGCCATTTCCTGTAGTGACCTATTCTTCCTCTCTACAACTCTATTTTGTTGAGGTGTTCGAGGTGAAGAGAAGTTATGTGCATAGCCAAATTTTTCACAAAAACGTTCAAAAATATCATTTTCAAATTCTCCCCCAGGATCACTATGGATGGAAATAATCCGACAAGAAACTTTGTTCTCAACTCATTTACAAAAGTTAGATAAAACATCAAGCATATCACTCTTGGAAATGAGAAAGAAGGTCCACATATATCTAGAGAAATCATCGACAATAATAAGACAATAATTGGAACCACAAATGATTGAGTTCGCATTGGTCCAAATGGATGAATATGGAGAAGATCAAGAGCTCTCTTGGTACTAAGGAATCCTTTAGATTGAAGGACTTGGTTTTATTTCCTTAGGTACAAGGTTGGCATTCCTCATCCTTTTCAAAATCCAATTGGGAAGTCCCTTAACCAAGTCCTTTTTTCTCAATTTCTTCAATTGATGCATATTTACATGACCAATCCAACGATGAAAATGATAAATATTATTTGAATTGATTAGTAGTCATCTACAAAGAATAGGCTTAATAGAGTCAAGTACAATTATATAAAGATTACCACTTCTAGTTCCCTTATATATGACATGATAAGTGAGGGAATCTAGAATCAAGCATTCAAAAGAAGTAAATAGCACAAGATAACCATTATCACATAATTGACATACACTTATTAAGTTGTGATGTAGGCCATCCCCAAAAAGGACATTCTTGATACATAAGGATTCACCTAAATCACCCTCACCTTTTACCTTACCTTTCTTATTGTCCCCGAAAGTAACCAAACCTCCATTCTTTTTAGTGAAATTGTTGAAATGGATTATGTCACCTGTCATGCATTTAGTGCATCCATTATAAACAATCCATCTACCTTTTTCCTTCTAGAAAGGAGAGTGTTAGTTCCCAACTCAAACTTTGGGATCCGGAGTTAGCTTGGGGACCCATTTCATCTTTGGGTTGGTCCCCTTAGGCTTGTAAGGACAATAAGTAGAATAATGATCATCACTTTTGCAATGAGAACAAATAATAGGGTTCTTAGTGCCGTAGACTCTCCAATGAAAAAGGAGGTTTCTTTACTCTATCTCTTACCTTTGTCTTTGTTCTTGCCCTTAGGTGCTTCTCTTATAAATTCCTGACCACTAGTACCAATTTGTTTGGTAGAATGATCAAGGAATTCATTTTGAGAGTTTTTCCCTTTGAAGAATTTCTACTGGTGAGAGATATAATCGTAGAAGAAAAATTAGAAAGAACAAGAACGATCAACTCTAGCACAGAGGGCTTTAGTCAAATAAGAATCTTTTTCAAGAGAAATAGAAGAAACATCATTATTAGGAAAAATAGGTCTAGAAATAAATCATTAAATTGACAAAGCAACCTCACATTTTTACATTTAAGCAATTGAATTTATTTAACATAAACATCCCTTTCATCTCTATGAGCATTAGCAACAAGCTTAAATTCAACATTTTTAGTTTTAAGAATTTCAAGCTCATTTAGGCACTTTTGGCTATCTTCCTTAAGAGATTCAATGTTCTTAAGATAGACACCATTCTCTACCTCAACTCCATTGTATTGGATCTCAAGATCAAGTAATTGGCCTTGTAAGTTATCAATGCTGTCAAGATGAATTTTCTCATTTTGCTCAAGAATCTCAAGTTTGGTGTACAAATCATCAATGATTGCCATAGGACATTCACTCTTGTAGTGTCCTTTTTGACCACACTTGTAGCATGATGGAGTAGAAAAAGAAGATTGCTTTCCCTTGAAGTGATTTCCTTTAGAGTAGTTGGCTTCATGCTCAATATGAACATCATCTTCACTAGAGGAGGAGATAGAGGTCCTACAAGCAAGTTGTTGTTGAAGGATGACAAACTCGACTTGAGATTTGAAGGAACTATCTTTGAACTTCCTTGCTTCCTTCTCTTCTTGCTTGGCTTCCTCTTCTTGTTTGTTAAGTCTTGGCTCATGAGATTGTAGAATCCCAATAAGCACCTTGCTTGGGATGCCAACAAGACTTCTCACTTCTTCAATTAATGTCACCTTTGACTCCCATCTCTTTGGTAGAGATCACAAGATCTTTGAATTGATTTCTTCTCTATCTGAAGTGTGTCCCTAAGTAGCTAGGCCAGTGATGATGATGTTGATCCTAGAGTACATCTCAGAAGCTCCTTCTTTCTTCCCCATCTTGAAGTTCTCTAGGAGGGTGTTCAACATGTAGATCTTTGCCACCTTCACTTGCTTTGTTCCTTCATAGGTTATGCACAACTTATACCATATCTCATAGTATGTATCCCTTGAGGAGATTCAGTTGAACTCTGTTGGGGTGAGGGTTACGTAGAGGATGCTAATAGCTTTGGCATTGAGCTAGATATCTTTTAGAGCAGCTTCATTCCATGTTGACACAGCTCTGGTTTCCTCCTTGTATGGTGTGATCATCACCTTCCACATATCAAAGTTCATCCATTGAGTATAGAATGGCATACACCTCTTCCAATAGGGGAAGTTGGTTTCATCAAAGACCAGAGGGTGCATAGAGAATCCTCCCTCTAGGTTGAGTGAACCATCAAAGACAAAGGAAGTTGAGCAAGCAAACTTTAGTGTGACCCATCATCTGCATCAATTGGCCAATGTCCATGCCTTCAAAGAATTGATGTCAATGGTGAAGCCATTTTGGGACCCTCTTTGTCATTCCTTCCCTTTCTGGGGTGTCACTTTGACTCCTACCCTAGAAGAAATGGCAAAGATCACTCAGGTTCCCTAGCATCACTATTGGCCCATTGTACCATAGAAGTCAAGTCAGACCATAGAGATAGTTAATCATTTGTGCACAAAGAAGTCTCGAGATATTCATTGGTTATCCAAAGATGGTTTCTTTATTCAGATGGCTTTCTAATGGGATTTTTTCCAAGAGAAAAGTGTGTGAACCTTTCTAATCTACCCCTCAATCATCATGGTTGAGAAATTCTTTTAAGATATTTTTGTTCAATCGACTACTTGTAAAACTGTGAAATCACCCATTTACTAATTTTTTTGAAAAATAAAACATATGTCCCAAACATACTCAAAATGTATGTTGAAATAGGTGTAAATTTTTCAAATTTCGATAAATGGTATTCAAAACAACCACAAGTGTAGCAGAGGAATTAAACAAATGCCCATATTCAATTAACACAAAAGATTACGAAAGTACATCATAATCTCCCATAAGGGTTTACATGTATGATACAACATAAAGATCAATGTAGAGGGAAGTTTAAACTACTTCAACTTTGTCTCCAAGCAATATCACCAATTTCTAGGTCCATGTTGGATGCTATGTTCTTATTGGTCATGTTCTCTGTATCTAAACCTGGGTGGTTGGGAAAATCACCCAACAAGAGGGAAAGAAAACAAGGCATGTGTCAACAAATATGAATAGGATATCAAGGAAAAGAAAACATGTAGATAATGACTAGTTTTCATCATAAGATGAAGATTTCAAGAGAATGAGGCATAATCCGATAGATGCTCACCATAAAAAATATAATAAAAGGGATGCATGCATGATAATTATGACTACCTTAACTAGGTAGGGTTGAGGCACCTACTGGACCTCAACCTATTGATGAGTGGAGAATAAATACATTCCCAGTCACCTACACATATTTTAATGGGGGAGAATAAGACATTCCCCAGGGCGAATTAATACACGCCCTATCTATGGGCGGTTGTACATTAGTACCACTATTATATCTAAATAGTCCATAAAGTCAACATCCTAGAAAAGAAATCATAGCAAGTAAAAGAATCATACAAATTAGAACATGGTAGTGAGGTACAAGACCCAAACAAAATAGAAACAATACTGATTTCGAGGCATATATAACAAAGGATTCAAGAATAGAAAAATTTGGGGTTCATTCATGCCTCATCAAGGAAATATAGGGTTTGGTTGAAATTATCCCAACATAGGTTGTAAGGAACAAACATACCTCTCTTACTGATATCAATTACTAATTCTCACCACTTTAATTGAGTCTGAGTTCCTCTGTGCCTATTTTCAATGTATTAACATGTATTCGAGTATATATTGCACATTAATGTATAGAAACCCTAATTTTAGACCTTTTTAGAAAAACTCAGATTTAGACTCTAAAATACCTCACCAATGAACTTATTACGTTCTCCTGATCAAGGAAATATATTTTTATTTTGATTTTGGAGTTGTGGTGATTAAGATGTATTTTTATGGATTTTATGCATGAAATTTATTTTCCAAAAATCACCCTTCGTCAAACCTCAAAATAAGACCTTGAAAATAATTTTTTTAGATAGATATTAATGTTTTGATTCCAAAACATATTTATTTCTCAAGTTTGGATAATCAGATTAAAAGATATGAATTTTTCAATTTGAACCAATCAGGAAATGACAATTCAGAAATCTTTGAGAGAGAGAGAGATAGATAGATAGATAGAGAGAGAGAGCACCATCTGACCGAAGAACATGGTTGGAGATGCATAGGTAACCAAACTAGATCATTTAGAGAAGGTTAAACAACAAGAAACCAAAACCCTAGAAGAAAATGGTAAATAGAGATGAAGATCATCGATTTTAAGCATAGAAGCATGGGTTTTAAGCATGTAGTAAGCAATATATGGGAAGGTGTTATAAAACATGCCCGTAGGAAAGGTGGATAGGTTCAAGAAGAGAGATTCCCAAGCAAGAGAGGCTATTTTCTCTAACAAAACTCCTATCTCGAGCAAGAAGCACCTTCTCCAGTATAGATGTGAAAAACCTTAGCAAAATAACATGGAGATGAGGTGTTTTAAGGGCTCTAGGTGGGGTTTCACCATGGAAGGTCATGTTTCCAACTACAAAGAAGGCGGGAGGAATAAAAACAACATGAAAATAGGAAAGGACATGAGGAAACTTACTATTTTTTGTGAAAATCACCAATAAGGGGCTTTAGAAACCCTAAATAGAGAAAATTCAAAACCCTAGGAGTTTTCTTCACCAAGGTAAGCACCCTCTTTTACCTTAGGATAGGAAATTCATGGGAAAACATAGTAGGAATGATGCTCTAAGCTGTAGGAAATAGAAGGAGAGCAAGAGTTTCAAATTGGGAGGTGGGAAGGGATATATATGGTTTTATCGAGAAGGGGCCAAACATGAGTTGTCTATGGGACTTTCCATGTGTCCTTCGCCTAGGGATTCATGGCCATGCAAGAGGGAAGATCATAGAGGCTTCTTGAAATCAAATGTTGGTTCTAAAATCCCATGGATACTTCTAGGACATCCCCACCATCCTCCAATCAAAGAAATAACCCCATTGGTTGATAGCTTTTAAAATTAAACTCATTTATAAAAAGGGTAATCCCTAAAATGCCCTTGGAGAGAAACACCTTCAAAGCAAGGTGCAACTTGGTGCCCAATGGTTCAAACTCTCGAAAATTGTAAGGGAATATCTAAGGATTATAATGGATGTGATAATTTGCAAAGATTACCTGCGAATTGGGTAAATTGCATAAAAGTCCAGAATGTACCTAAAATTACATAACTTACACAAACAACATCCAAATTGCTCCAAATTTGAAACCTAGGCACATTTTATGATTTGAAAACACATAAAAAATTATATTAAAGTTTATAGCACTTAATTATGGTAATTAATATTGTTTAATACATTAAGCAAGGTTTAGGGCCTTGCACTTCTAGCACAGATTTATTTACCATTTTCCACTTAAGTTGTGATTTTATAGTCTAGATCCTTAAATAAGCTTTCACTGAGGTATTTATGCTCAAACACTTCCATTGGTATAATTATAGAACAATTGTTCACCAAACCACTATAATTTTCACAATTTAAACATCAAGACCAAAAAGGATGGAATGGAAAGGAAAAGCTTGGAAAAGGGCCATAAAGAGAATATGTCCAAGTTTTGGTATGTTACAACACTCCACCCATTAAAGAATATGTTTTTCCTTGAAATCACAAGAAAAGATAGAAGGGTGAGTGTGCAACATCTTATCTTTAACTCCTAGGTTATTTCCTCCAAACCATAAACCATCCACCAAAACTTTCACTAACTCAAACTCCTTTTTTTTTTAACTTTGCTATTCAAATTATCTACAAGAAACTCCTCATAGGTTTGGTTGTCATGGGCTACTAAGGGTTCCACTTTTATGATTTTTTTAACATTTTTGAATTATTTGCATTATATTCATTATGACATTACATCATTCTCATTATTCTTTTAAGTGTGTCTCATTATATTCAAAAGAGTTATATTTCACTATTATGCTTGATACCATATATAATTCTTATTTACCTCATTATGAGTTTAAGAGAAATTAGAGTTTACTCAATTATCTCAATATGCATTATTATATTTGACCATTTTATTTAATAATTTGGTTTTAGACTCCATTATCATCTTATTGAATTATATCAAATTATTTTGTATTAAATAAGTTAGTTTATCCAATTAGTTACAATTAATCCAAATAATGTCACATTAATCACTTATATCCATATTAAATATTGTCACATTGTCACATTAACTTTCTTGTTCACATTAATGTCATCATTAATCATTTTCTCATATTTATTCAGTTCTTATGATTGATTATGCATTTTTATGTGAATCCAATTACTTCCTATTCATATGTATTGAAGTCATTATATGTATTTTAGTGAACAAAGTGGAGCATACTATTAATTAATGATTTTATTCACCTACCAATTCTAGATTAGGTAATTAATTAGGTTTGTTAGAGAACAAGATGATATACATTTCATATTGATGACTTGATATATATATATTAGTCTAGGATTAGATGATTATACATCATTTATGAGTAACTAGGTATGTTTTCTTCTTATGACACCTAATGTCACTAATGTATCATGAAAGTTATTAAGGATGTATAGGTTAAGGTTAAATGATTTCAAATTAGGGTTTACGTCAATATGATCATTATTCTTCACCTATAAATTCTTAGTATGCATTAAGTCCGAGATTAGGTTAAAATTATCATTATCATCATATCATTAAGGTTTATTGGTCCAAGACATGTTGAGTGTCATGTGTACCCACTATTAGTATCACTATGTGTGTTACTCATATTATGCACATTGTATATTCATTAGTGTTCAAACCTATGAATTATTCATTAGATTACAATTATATGTTCTTTAGGATTTCAAAAAGCATGTGGGGTTACAACTATAACTTATTTGGTCAATACTAAGGATCCAAGCAAACTATCCTCCTAATCATGTAGTTAGGGTGTCTAGAGTCACTATACCTAGATTTAGGTATGTTACATGACTCCATTCCTTAAAAAAGATTTCATCATCAAAATATAACTACTCAAACATCATCAAACCAACTACTCTCCACCCCTTAAAAGGTTTGACCTACCAAGCCAAACTAATCTAGAGGTAAAAGGGTGAGTATAAGTGAACCATGTACAAGATTCATCACGCTTCACTGTGCACTCTGATTTCTTACTTAAAACCAACTTCAAAGTGTAGGTTCTAGGGATAAATTGTCCAAACATGTGGTCCTATGGGTCATAAGGGAGCTATATTGGGTATCCATCCTTAAACAAGTCCTTACACTTGGAAGACAAGGTCAACATATTGGGTTCTATAGAGTATAGAAATATGTGCCTAAGGCTACTATTGCCTAAAGGTATGCTATTTCAGACAATAAGTATCATCTCAGGCCAGACATGTATCATATGGATCTGGGAGTCCTCATAAACCAAGCTAGTGGTGCGAAGGAAAATCTTAGCAGCCCCCGAACCTTGATCCTTTCTAATCACCTTAATGTCAAGGGTTAACTAACATGATCATGTTATTATGGTTAACTAAACATGTTTGTAATGTGAAACGCATATGATCCTAAATCACTCTTTCATCATATCAAGGGTAGCATAGATCAATTCTAGGGAAAACATGTCACATCATGAGGAACTATATGAGGCAAGTGTTCTAATTAGGAAGACAAAATTGAAATAGTTAAATATCGACTACCATGGGCTCTGATATCATGTTGTAAGGGATGGGACCTGAGAGGGGTCTACTCCCTACTAAAAATCTGAAAAATAAAACATCTATCCAAAACATACTCAAAGGGTATGCTGAAATAGGTGTGAAATTTTCAAATTTCAATAAATGGTATTCAAAACAACTACAGGTGTAGAAGCATAATTAAACAAATGGCCATATTCAATTTTCACAAAATATTACAAAAGTACATCATAATCTCCCATGAGGGTTTCCATGTATGATACAAAATAAGGATCTAAGTAGAGAGAAGTCTAAACTACTTCAAATATGTCTCTAAGCAACATCTCCAATTGCTAGGTCCATGTTGAAAGCTATGTTTTCATTGGTCATGTTCAACACCTTGATCTAAACCTGGGTGGTTGGGAAAATTACCTAGCAAGAGGGAAAGAAAACAAGGTATGTGTCAAAAAATATGAATAGGATATCAAAGAAAAGAAAACATATAAATAAAGGCTAGTTTTCATCATAAGATGAAGATTTCAAGAGTATGGGGCTTAATTAGATAGATGCTTGACATAAACAAAATATATTAAAAGGGTTACCTACATGATTATTATGACTACCTTAACTAAGTATGGTTGAGGCACCTACCAGACCTCGACCTATAAATGAGGAGAGAATCAATTCTTTCACAGTCACCTACACATATTTTTATGGGTGAGAATAAGACATTTCCCAGGGAAAAATTAATAGATGCCCTATCTATGGGTGGTTGTACATAAGTACCACTACTATGGCTAAATAGTCCATAAAATCAACATGCAAGAAAAGATATCATGGCAAGTAAAATCATCATATCAATTAGAACATGGTAGAGGGGTACAAGACCCAAACAAAAGGTAAACAATACTGATTTAGAGGCATATATTGTAAGGAGGTGGACCTGAGAGGGGATTAACTCCCTACTAAAAAAAAATTGAAGAATAAAACATCCATTCTGAATACACTCTAAAGTATGATTGAATAGGTGTAAAATTTCAAATTTCAATAAATGGTATATAAAACAACCAATGTGTATCAGTAGAATTAAAAAAAAAATGACTATATTCAATTTTCACAAAAGCTTACAAAAGTACATGATAATATCCCTTAATGGTTTACATGTATGATACAACATAAGGATCTAAGTAGCGGAAAGTATAAGCTAATTCAAATCTTTCTCCAAGCAATATCTCTAATTGCTAGGTCCATTTTGGAAGCTATATTTTCCTTGGTCATGTTAAACACCTCAATCTAAACCGAGGTGGTTGGGTAAATAGCCAGCAAGAGAGAGAAAACAAGGTATGTGTCAAATAATGAACAAAAACAAAAGATAAGGAAATAGCATGAAAGTAAAGGCTAAGATTTCATTAATAGATGAAGAGAATAGGAGTATGAGGCATAATCAAATAGATGTTTTCCATAACAAGAAAACAATAAAAGATTTGCATGCATGATTAATATTAACTACATTAACTAATAGGGTTGAGGCACTTACCGGACCTCAACCTATAGGTGAGGGGAGAATTAATACATTCCCAGTCGCCTACCCATAGTTTTATCGGGGAGAATAAGTCATTTCCCAGGGGAATTAATGCATGCCCTATCTATGGGTGGTTGTACCTAAGTACCTCTACTATAGCTAAATAGTCCATAAAATCAACATTCTAGTAAAGAAATAATGGAAAGTAAAATAATCATATATTTTAAACAAGGTAGTGGGGTACAAGACCTAAGAAAAAGAATTTCATCATTGATTTTGAGGCAATTTAACAAAACATTCATGAATAGAGGTAATAGGGTTCATTAAAGCCTCATTAGGGAAATATAGGGTTTGGTTTGCAAATATCCCAACTTAGGGGTGAGAATGCACTCACCTCTCTTCCTGATATCAATTACTAATATTCACCGCTTTAATTGAGTCCAAGTTCCACTTTGCCTATTTTCAATGTATTAACATGTATTAGAGTACGTAATGCACTTTAATCTATAGAATCCTTAGTTTTAAACCCTTTTCAAAAAATCTCGGATGGAGACTATGAAAACCTCACCAACAAACTTATTAGGTTCTCTTGTTCAAGAAAATATATTTTTATGTTAATTTTAGAGTAATTATGATTAAGATAAAATTTGTATGGATTTTATGCATTTAATTCATTTTTCAAAAACCTCACCAATAAACTTATTAGGTTCTCTTGTCCAAGAAAATATATTTTTATGTTAATTTTAGAGTAATTATGATTAAGACAAAATTTGTATGGATTTTATGCATTTATTCATGATTAAAAAATCACCCTTCATCAAACCTTGATATCCAACCCTGAAATCATTTTCATTAGATAGAGATAAATTCTATAATTCTAAAAGACATTTACTTTTTAAATTTGGATAAGCGGATTAAAACATATGAATTTTTCAATTTGAACAAATTAGGAAATGACAAGTCAGAAATCATCGAGAGAGAGAGAGAGAGAGAGAGAGAACACCATTTGACCCAAGATCAGGGTTAGAGTTGCATAGGTAACCAAACTAGAGCTGCTAGAGAAGCTAGAAAAACAACAAACCAAAACATTAGAAGAACATGGTAAACAGAGACAGATCATCAATTTTAAACATAGAAGCATGAGTTTTAAGCATGTAGTAAGCAATATATGAGAAGGAGGTTATGAAACTCACCTCTAGGGAAGGTGGACATGTCCAATAAGCAAGGTTACTGAGCTAGAGAGGCTGGTTTCTCGAACAATGAACCTATCTCAAGCAAGAAGAGTGTTCTCCACTTTAGAGGTGAAAAACCCTAGCAAAAGAACATGGCGATGAGGTGTTTAAAGGTTCTAGTTGGGGTTTCACCATGGAAGGCCATAGTTTTGACCTAGAAGAAGGTAGTAGGAAGATGAAAAACATGAAAACATGGAAGGGAAGGAGATAACTTACTAGTTTTGGTCGAAATCACCAAGAAGGAGCTTTAGTAACCCTTAATTGAGTAAATTTGGAACCCTAGCTAGGAGCATTCTTCACCTAGCTAGGCACCCTCTTTTACCTTGGGGAAGAGCTATTGTGGACAAACAAAGTAGAAAAGATGCTCTAAGATGAAAGGAAGAGAAGGAGAGAAAGGGTTTTTAAATTGGGAGGTGGAAAGGGGTAGATATGGCTTTATAAAGAAGGGGTCAAGCATGAGGTGTCTCTGGGACTTTCCATGTGTCCTTAGCCTAGGGCTTCATGACCATGCCAGAGGACAACTCATATAAACTTCTTGTATATAAAATGCCAGTCCTAAAAGACCATGGAGACTTTTTGGCCATCCCCACCGTTCTCCAATCAAAGAAATAACCCCATTGGTTGGTAGCTTTTAAAGATAAACTCATTTATAAAGAGGGTAATCCCTAAAATGCCCTTGGAGTGAAACACCTTCAAACCATAGTGAAACTTGGTGCCCCATGATTCAAAATCTCTATAATGGTAAGAAAATATCTAAGGATTATAATGCAGGTGATAATTTGCAAAGAAAACTTCCCAATTGGGTAAATTGTAGAAAAGTCCAGAATGTACCTAAATTGCATAACTTACACAAACAACATCCAAATTGAACCAAATATGAAACCTGGTCACATGTTATGATTTAAAAACACATAAAAAAGTTAGATTAAGGTTTGGAGCAACTAATTATGGTAATTAAGCTTATTTAATATATTAAGAAACGTTTGGGGCCTTGCAATTCTTACACAAATTTATTTACCATTGTTCCAGTTAAGTGGTGATTTTGCATTTTACATCTGTAAATAAGATTCCACTGAGGTATTTGTGCATAAAACCTTCCATTGGTATAATTATAGAGCAATTATTTACCAAACCACTATAAATTTCACAATTTAAACATCAAGGTCAAAAAGGATAGAATGGAAAGGAAAAGTTTGGAAAAAGGCCAAAAAGAGAGTATGTCCAAGTTTTGGTATGCTATAACACTCCATCTCTTAAAGAAGATTTTGTCCTCTAAATAACAAGAAAAGAGAATAGGGTGATTATGCAACATCTTATCTTCAACTCCCATGTTATTTCCTCTAAACCATAAAACTTCCACCAAAACTATCACCAACTCAAAATCCTTATATTTTTAACTTGGGAGTTAAGATTTAGGAGTTTTGATTCTTCACAGGAAACTCCTCATAGGTCAGGTTGTCATGGATCACTAAGGGTTCCACCATTACAATTTCTTTTTAACATTTTTGGCTTATTAGTATTATATTAATTATGAAATTACATCATCCTTATTATTCTTTTAAGTGTGACATGTTATATTTACTTTTTTCCAAAAGAGTTATATTTTATTATTGTGCACAAAGTCCTATAGATTTCTTGTTTATCTCATTAAGAGTTTTAACATAATTATGTTTACCTCACTTATCTCAACATACTTGATTATTATCCCCAATAATTTGGATTTAGTCTCCATTATCAACATATTGTATTGTCACAAATTATTTTACATGAACTAAGACATTTTATCCAATTTGTTACAATTAATCCAAATAACGTCACATTAATTACTTATATCTATATTAAAAATTATTACATTACCTTTTTCTTACATTGATGTCATAATTAATCATTTTCTCATATTTATTCACTTCTTATTATTGATTATGCACATTTATTTGAATCAATTGCTTCTTATCCATATTGGAGTCAATATGTGTGTTTTAGTGATCAAGGTGGGACATATTACATATTAATGATTTGATTCACATACTAAGTAATGATTAGGCATTAATTAGGCGTGTATTAGAGAATAAGGTGATATGCATTTCATATCGATGACCATGTTAATTTATGATAAGGTGATTATATATCATTTATGTGTATTAATGTATTTTATCTGATTATGACATCTAATGTCACTAATGTATCAAGAACGTCATTAAGGATGTATTGGTTAAGGTTAGATGACTAAAAAGGGTTCAGGTCAATATAATCAGTATCCTTCACCTATACATTCATAGTATGCATTAAATACAAGATTAGGTTACACTTACCTTGCTCATTATTTCATTAGGGTTTATTGGTCCAAGAAATATTTAGCATCATGTCTACTCAATATTAGTATTAATATGTGAAACATGTGAACTATTCATTAGATGATCATTATATGTTCTTTAGGATAAAAACAAGCATGTGGGGTTACAACTATAAATTGTTTGGTCAAACTAAGGATCCAAGCAATCTATCCTCCTAATCATGTAGTTAGGGTTTCTAAAGTCAGTGTAGCTAGATTTTGGTATGTTACATGACTCCATCCCCTTGAAAAGGATTTCTTCATAAAAGTATAACTACCCAAACATCATCAAACCAACTACTCTCCACCTATTAAAAGATTTGACCTACCAAGCCAAACCAATATAAAGGTAAAAGGGTGAGTCTAACTAAACCATGTTCAAGATCCATCATGCTTCCACTGCGCACTCTGATTGCTTACTAAACACCAAAATTCAAAGTCTGGATTCTTAGGGATATTCTATCCAAACATGTGGTTCTATGGGACATAAGAGAACTATATTGGGTATCTATTCTCAAACAAGTCATTACACCTAAAATAAAAGGTCAACATATTAGGTTCCTAGTATTGTCCAACTTAGATGCCTAACACTAATACTGTCTATAGGCATGCTATTTCGCATAGTCAGGATTAACTCAGGCCAGACAGGTATCATATGGATCTAGGAGTCCTCGTAAACCACGCTAGTGGTGTGGAGGAAAATCTAGCCAGCCCCCGAACCATGTTCCTTTCTAGACACCTTTGTTTTCAACTTATGCCCCAATAGCTACCTAACAGGTTCATCACATTATAGTTAACTAAACATGTTTCCACTATGAAAGTCTTATGATACTAAATCAATCCTCTCATCATCTCAAGAATAGCATAAATCAATTCTACGACAAATGTGTCACTCAAAGAGGAACTATATGAGGCAAGGGTTCTAATTAGGTAGACAAAATTGAAATAGTCAGACTCCAACTACCATAGGCTCTGATACCATGTTGTAAGGAGGGGGACTCGGGAGGGGATCCACTCCCTACAAAAAGATTGAAGAATAAAACATCCATGCCGAACACACTCAAAGGTATGCTTGAATAGGTGTAAAATTTCAAAATTTCAATAAATGGTATTCAAAACAACCAAAGTGTATGAGTCAAACTAAAAAAATGACTATATTCAAATTTTACAAAAGATTAGAAAAGTACATTGTAATATCTCATAAGGGTTTACATGTATGATACAACATAAGGATCCAATTAGAGGGAAGTCTAAACTACTTCAAATCTATCTCCAAGAAACATATCCAATTTCTAGGTCCATGTTGAAAGCTATGCTCTCCCTGGTCATGTTCAACACCTCGATCTAAACCTGGGTGGTTGGGTAAACATCCAGCAAGAGAGAGAAAACAAGGTATGTGTCAAATAATGAACAAGAGCAAAAGATAACGAAATCACATGAAATTAAAGGCTAATATTTCATAAAAGATGATGAGAATAAGAGTATGAGGCATAATCAAATAGATGCTTTCCATAACAAGAAAACAATAAAAGATTTGCATGCATAATTAATATTAACTACATTAACTAAATAGGGTTGAGGCGCCTACCAGACTTCAACCTATAGTTAAGGGGAGAATTAATACCCAGTCACCTACCAATATTTTTATGGGGGAGAATAAGATATTTCCCATGGCGGATTACTACATGCCCTATATATGTTTGGTTGCACATAAGTACTACTACTATAGATAAATAGTCCATAAAATCAATATGCTAGTAAAGAAATCATGGCAAGTGAAAGAGTCCTATATTTTAAACATGGTAGTGGGATATAAGACCTAATAAAAAGAATCTCATTACTAATTTTAAGGCAATTTGACAAAAGAGTCATGAATAGAAGTAATAGGGTTCATTTAAGCCTCATTAGGGAAATCTTGGGTTTAGTTTGCAAATATCCTAACTTAGGGTGTAAGAATGCGCATATCTCTTATAACATAATAAATCTTAGATGTAATCTCCATGTAAACCTTTTCCCCAAGTTTCCCTATCATTTCTATCAATTATGTCATTTATGTTTAATTAGTGGAATTTATAGTGGTTTAGTGAACATTTATTCACTAATTGTACCAATATAAGGGTTTATGCACAAATACCTCAGTGAAAGCTTAATTACCATAACTAAGTGCTCTAAACATTAATATAACTTTTTATATGATTTGAAAACATAAAATGAGTCTAAGTTTCAAATTTTGTCCGATTTGGATGTTGTTTGTGCAAGTTATGCAATTTTAGGTACATTCTGGACTTTTATGCAATTTACCCAATTGGGAGGTTTTCTTTGCAAATTATCACTGAATTTTAATCCTTATATATTCCCTTACCATTAACGAGATTTTAAACCATTGGAGAACCTAGTTTCACCTTGGTTTGATGGTATTTCTTTCCAAGGCCATTATAGGGATTGCCCTCTTTATAAAGGTGCTTATCTTTAAAAGCTATCAACCAATGAGGTTATTTCTTTCTTGAAAAACGGTGGGGATGGCCTTGAAGGATATGTGGGCTCTTAGGACCGAATTTTTATATGCAAGAAGAGTCTATGATTTGTCCTCTTGCAAGGCCATCTAGCCCTAGGCTAAAGAGACATGGAAAGTCCCTTAAGACACCTCATGCTTCACCTCTTTCTATATGTAGCCATGTATACCCCTTCCCAAATCACAATTCGAAAACTCTTGCTCTCCTTTTCTTTCCTCTAGCTTAGATAATAGTTCCTTCTATATTTGGCCATGAAGCTGCTGTCCCAAGGTAATAGAGGGAGCCTACCTTGGTGAAGAAGACTCCTAGGGCTTCCAAATTGCTCTATTAGGGTTTCTAAAGCTCCTCCTTGGTAATTTTGACCAAAACTAGTAAATTTCCTCCCTTCCTTCCCTATTTTCATAATTTTAGTCTTCCTTAAACCTTCGTCTAGGTCAGAATCATGACCATACATGGTAAAACTCCACCTAAAACCCTAAAACATCTCATCTCCATGCTCTTTTGCTAGGGTTTGCACCTCTAAAGTGGAGAAGGTGAACTTTTCTCAAGAAAGGAGCTTGGCTTGGAGGAACCAGACCTTATAATCTCAGAATCCTTTCTGTTTGAACCTTATTACCTTCCTAGAGGCAAGTTTTTTTAACCCCCTTCTCATATATTGTTTAGTACATACTTAAAACCCATGCTTCTATGTTGATAATTGATGATTTCCATCTCTTTTTACCGTGTTCTTCTAAGGTTTTGGTTTCTTGATATTTTATCTTCTCTAGAATCTCGAGAAACTTCAAACCTGATCTTGCGTCAAATGGCATTTTATCCCTCTCCCTCTCTCTTTAATTATCTTAATCGGTTTGATGATGTGGCAATTTCCTATTGGTGAGTTTTGCAAAATTTATATCTTCTAAACCAATTATCCAAATTTGATAAATAAATATGTTTTGGAATTGGAAAATTAATATCTATCTAATAGAAATATTTTCAAGGTCTTATTTCATGGTTTGATGAAGGGTGATTTTTGTAAAACGAATTTAATGCATAAAAACCATAAAAATTACATCTTAATCATCATAACTCCAAAATTAACATAAAAACATGTTTTCTTGATCAGCAAAACCTAATAAGTTCATTGGTGATATTTTCAAAAGCGAAATCCGAATTTTGCTAAAAAGCTCTAAAAATAGGGTTTCTATCTATTAATGTGCACCATGTACATTGAAAATAGGCAAAGTGGAACTTAGACTCAATTAAAGTGGTGAAAGTTAGTAATTGATATCAGTAAGAGACGCATGTGCATTCCTTACACCCGATGTTGGGACAATTGCAGCCCAACCCTATATTTCCCTAATAAGGCTTAAATGAACCCTAAATATTCTATTCTTTAATCCTAATGTTGTTCATGCCTCAAATTAGATTATAATTTCTTCTTGTTTGGTTCTTATACCCCACTGTCGTGCTTATTGAATATTATGACTACTCTTTCCATGACTACTTTTCTAGCATGTGGATTTATATTCTATTTAATTTAAAGTAGCAGTACTTATGTACAACCACACACAAAGGGCATGTAAATAAGCACCTTGGAGAATGTCTTATTCTCCCCATAATATTGTAGGTGACTGGGAATGTCTTATTCTCCCCTCACCTAAGGTTAGAGGTCTGGTAGGTGCCTCAAACCTACTTAGTTAGGTGTGGATAATTATCTTACATGAAAATATTTTTGATATAATTGTTAATGGAAAGCTTATTTGGTATATAGCCTCATACTTATGTTATCTTCATCATATGATGAACCCTATCCTGTTTTTATTTTCTTTACTTATCTTGATATCGTAGACTAGTTTTGTGACACATACTTTTCTTCCCTTTCCCTTTTTGTTGGTTGCCTTCCCAACCACCCAGGTGTTGAGCAAGGTGATGGATAAGACAAGGAAGATCTTAGCTTTTAGCTTGGACTCAGTTGATGGAGATGTTATTTGGAGATAAGATTGTAGTAGTCTAGACTTCACTCTATCTAGATCCTGATTGTGTGTCTTGATGTAAACCCTCATGGGAGAATTTGATGTATTTTTGTAAACCTTTTATGAAATTGAATATAGTCAGTTATTTTTTTATTGTGCTACTTTCTAATGGTCTTTTGTATACCAATGTTTAATAAGTTTGAAAAATTTATGCCCATTCCATCATACCTCTGAGAGTGTTTGGAATGGATTTCAATTCTTCAAATTTTTAGTAAAGGGGTGATTTCACTCTTTTACAACATGGTATCAGAGCCTTTAGGCAACTATTAGGACATGAAGTTGAAGAAAATGTGTCTAGAATGGATCAGGGTTTCGGGGGCTGGTAATATTTTCCTCCGCTCCACTAGCTTGGTTTACGAGGACTCCCATGCCCATATGATACCGACTTGGCCTGAGCTGATACGAATTGCCCAAAATAGTATGCTTTTAGGCAATAGCATTCTAGATATTATTTTCTCGTCTATGCTTCTATTCTTTTTCATCAATGATTCAAATACTCCCGGGAACTTAATATGTTAACCCTACCTTTCAGGATAGGTGACTTGTTCGATAATAGGAATAAGGGAAAGGAGTCAAACCCTAATGACTCCAATGTGGAAAACACTCCTATGACTCCTGCCGGCCGTTGTGTGGTCAACCCTACTACTCCAGGCACCCCTCCTTCACACCGGAGCAAGAGCTGGAAATGCTACGCCAGGTGCTCTCCACCATGATGGGGCAGCTCCACACAGTGGCTGCCAATTCCAACAAGCTGAGGTAGTTCACCCTAACGGACTTCATAAAGATGCAACCACCCTACTTCAAAGGTGAAAGTGAACACAACATGGTGGACAAAGCTGATGACTGGGTGTTGGATTTGGATCGGACCTTCGAGGGTATGGAATGCCCTCCTCACCAAAAAGTTCTATTCGCTACGTATGTGCTGGACGGACTAGAACGTGTCTAGTGGAATGGTGTCGCCTGCACTCGAGACACCTCTACCATGGAGTGGGACCAGTTCCTAAAGCTCTTCAGGGAGAAGTACATATGTCCTACCTTCTTAAGGAAGAAGGAAGCTGAGTTCTACAGTCTCATGCAGGGATGCATCAGTGTGGTTGACTACATCCAATGGTTCCTACTTCTAGAATGCTATGCCACCGACCTTGGAGCCGAGAGAAGGGCAACATTGTTCTTGGAGGGCCTAAACTACCAAGTGGGTCGAAGTCTTGTTCCACAACTTCCACTCACCTTCCAGCAGATGGCGGATAAGGCCCTAGACATCGAGTCCTACCCAAGATTCCAATCCTATGGACACAATAATGGCTATAGCAACAACAAGAGGAAGAACCCTACCCATAATCAAAATTGCGGATGTGGTCGGTGCAATAGGTTCTCTCGCCACCATCCTCTAGGGAGATGTTCTGCCAACAATGCACCTGCTCATAGAGACAATCAACCTCCTCTGACCTGCCATGAGTGTGGCTAAGTTGGGCATATCTGACCACTCTGGCCCCATTTCCAGCAAGGACAAAATAATGCCCAATAGTCGCAATAGCCAAGGAAGAATCCACGTCTATGGAATAATAACAACAACAACAACCAGAACCCAAGGCGACCGCCAGTGGAGAGGAGGAATGGGAGAGTGTTTTCTCTCAATGTTGAGGAATCAAATGAAGATAATGAAGTTATTGAAGGTACCTTGCATCTTAATATGCATCCTATAAAGGCATTGTTTGATTCTGGTTCATCCAATACCTTCATATCATGTCAGCTTGCTTCTATGTTAGAAATAGAATCTGAGTATATGGATCATATATTAGATGTAAAAACTCCTAGTGGTAAGATCTGCTCTTCGTATCTCTAAACTTCGACCATGGACCTCTGTATATCTAGTATAATGTTTCCCTCAGATTTCATCTTGCTCGACATGACCACCTTTGATGTCATCCTGGGAATGGATTGGTTGAAGAGGTACACAACTATTTTGTTTTGTGAAGGATCAAAGGTTAGTTTGTCACATCCTATTGAGGGAAGATTGTGTGTCAAGGTTAGGGAGTGAGAAGATCGACAATTTGTTATCTCCACCATCAAATCTGAAAAGCTAGTCTCACAAGGGTGTAGAGCATTCTTAACCTCTATAGTCCTTGAGGCTACACCTCCTTCTCTCGACCGCATAGATGTGGTGAAGGACTTCCTGGATGTCTTTCCCGAGGAGTTACCTAGTTTGCCACCAACTCAGGAGGTGGAGTTCTCCATCGAGCTTGTACCCGGAACTTCACCAATATCAAAGCCGCCTTACCGCTTGGCCCCTACCGAGCTTGCCAAACTGAAGAAGCAACTAGAAGAGCTTCTCGACATGGGCTTCATCCACCCTAGTATTTCACCTTGGGGAGCCCCTATCTTGTTCATGAAGAAGAAGGATGGTTCGATGTGGATGTGTATGGACTACCGCATGCTTAACCAAGTGACGGTGAAGAACCGTTATCCTTTTCCTCGCATCGACGACTTGTTCCACCAGCTAAAGTCTGCCACTGTGTTATGTGAAGTGGCTACTACCAGATGCGCGTGAAGGAAAATGATGTACCGAAGACGACATTCAAAACTCGCTATGGGCATTACAAATTCATGGTCATGCCTTTCGGCTTGACAAACGCCCCTGATCCCTTCATGGACTTGATGAACTGAGTGTTCCGCCCATCCCTTGACAAGTTTTTGGTGGTGTTTATCAATGACGTTTTGGTTTATTATGAGAAGTTAGAACAACATCGTGAGCATTTACAGATTGTACTCAACACACTATGAGAAAATCTATGCAAAATTCTCAAAGTGTGAGTTTTGGATAAAGGAAGTGATGTTTCTAGGTCATGTGATTTCTGTCGGACATATAGTTGTTGATCCTGCAAAGGTAGAAGTTGTGACCAAGTGGAAAGCTCCAAAGAATCCCTCAGAGATCCGTAGTTTCCTTGGCTTAGTAGGTTGCTATCGAAGGTTTATCAAGAACATCTGTGAGTTGTCCTTTCCTTTAACCAAGATGACACGTCAAGTTCTCTTGGACACCAACATGTGAGAAAAATTTTCATAAGTTGAAGAAGAGCCTAACTTCTGCTCCCATGCTTGCTTTGCCTGTTGAGGGCATACCCTATGTCATCTACACCGACGCATCCAGATAAGGCTTAGGGTGTGTTTTGATGCAAGACGGAAAAGTGATCACCTATGCTTCTCGAGAGTTGAAACCTAATGAAGTTAATTAGCCTACACATGATTTGGAGCTTGCTGCCATAGTTCATGATTTGAAGATCTGGCGACACTATCTCTATGGTGAAAAGTTTGAAGTCTTTTCTGATCACAAGAGTTTGAGATATCTGTTGACTCAGAAGGATCTGAACTTGCGACAACATAGGTGGATGGAATATCTTAAAGATTATGACTTCACCATTACCTATCATCCAGGTAAAGCGAATGTCATAGCTGATGCTTTAAGTCACAAGAAGGATGTTGTTTGTGCTGCTCTGAGATGTTCAATATGGGTAAACCTTGAACATGTGGCTAGCTGGAGACCTCGGCCGGTTGAATCAGTGGATGAAGACAAGTCGTGTGTTCATATGGCCAACTTGACTGTTACACCAACCTGGATCTCAGAAGTCATGGATGCACAGTTGGAGAGTTCTGAGCTTGAGGAGATGAAAACTTTAACTGAGAAACTGCAATCTGACTTCTCTATTGGAGTGGATGGTGTTGTCCACTTCAAACAAATGTTTTGGATTCCTAATGTTGGTGATCTGAGACAAAAGGTTATGAGTGAAGCTCATGGTTCCAAGTACACTATTCATCCTAGCACAACAAAGATGTATAAGTACTTACAACGAAGCTTCTGGTGGAAGAACATGAAGAATGATATAGATCTATTTGTCGCGAAGTGCTTGACATGTCAGCAAGTCAAGATCGAACATCAATGATCTGGTGGTCTTCTTCACCCTCTTGAAATTCCAGAATGGAAGTGGGAGAAAATCACAATGGACTTCGTTACTGGTTTCCCCAAGTCCAAGAAAGGTTATGATGTTGTTTGGGTGGTTATTGATCGGCTTACAAAATATGCTCATTTCTTGCCTTTTAAAACCAACTACAAAGTTGTGGATATGGCTCAGTTGTACGTTGAGTGGATGGCATGCCTGCATGGAGTACCTGGGGTAATAGTTTCTGATCATGACCCAAAGTTTACTTCTCATTTATGGGGTCAGATTAAGGAGGAGATGGGTACTGACTTGCATTTCAGTACTGCTTACCACCCAAAGATTGAAGGTCAATCTGAGAGAACAGTTCAGATTCTAGAGGACTTGCTTCGTGCTTGTGTGATGGATTGGGGTGGTGCATGGAATTGGTATCTTCCATTAGCTGAGTTTTCTTACAATAATAACTATGAAGCTAGTAATGGTATGCCACATTTTGAAGCTCTCTATGGTAGACCATGTCGTTCACCTTTTTATTGGGATGATGTCGGTGAACGTCCTCTAGTAAAGACCGATGACATGCAAATGATGATAGAAAAGGTGCAGTTGATAAAGAAATGCATGAAAGCTTCTCAAGACCGACAGAAGATGTGTGCTGATAAGAAGAGGTCCGATGTTAACTTCATAGTGGGTGACTTGTAATTTCTAAAGATCAAGCCTATCCATTCTATTTCTAGATCTAAAGTTAAAGGCAAGTTGAGTCGTCTCTATGTTGGACCATTTGAAATCTTAGATAAGGTTGGAGACTGTGCATACCTCTTAGCATTACCTCCTTCCTATGATAAGATTCATAATGTGTTCCATGTCTCTGTGCTAAATAAGTATGTGAAGGACTCTTCTCATGTGATTACTGTTGAGCCTTTGGAGATACATGAGAATCTGACCTATGAAGAGCTACCTGTGAAGATTCTTGACTCTTAAGTAAAGAAACTGAAGAATAAAGAGATTGAGTTGGTAAAAGTTTTCTGGAAATATCATGGTCTGGAAGAAACCACTTGGGAGTTGAGAGATGAAATGTTACGTACTCACCCTTCTCTTTTTGCTTGAGAATTCGAGGAAGAAATCCTTTTTAAGGGGTGGAGTTCTGTAACATAATGAATCTTAGATGTAATCTCCATGTAAACATTTTTCCCAAGTTTCCCTATCATTTCTATCCTTTATGTCATTTATGTTTAATTAGTGGAATTTTTAGTGGTTTAGTGAACATTTATTCACTAACTGTACCAATATAAGGGTTTATGCACAAATACCTCAGTGAAAGCTTAATTACCATAATTAAGTGCTGTAAACCATAATCTAACTTTTTGATATGATTTTAAAACATAAAATGAGGCTAAGTTTCCAATTTCATTCGATTTGGATGTTGTTTGTGCAAGTTATGCAATTTTAGGCACATTCTGGACTTTTATGCAATTTACCCAATTGGGAGATTTTCTTTGCAAATTATCAACTAAATTTTAATCCTTATATATTCCCTTACCATTAACAAGATTTTAAACCATTGTAGAACCTAATTTCACCTTGGTTTGATGGTATTTCTTTCCAAGGGCATTATAGGGATTACCCTCTTTATAAAGGTGCTTATCTTTAAAAGCTATCAACCAATGAGGTTATTTCTTTCTTGAAAAATGGTGGGGAAGGCCTTGAAGGATCTGTGGGCTCTTAGACCAAATTTTGATATCCAAGAAGATTCCATGAGCTATCCTCTTGCATGGCCATCAAGCCCTAAGATAACGACACATGGAAAGTCCCTTAAGACACCTCATGCTTCACCTCTTTCTATATATAGCCATGTATACCCCTTCCCAACTCACAATTTGAAAAATCTTTCTCTCCTTTTCTTTCCTCTAGCTTAGATAATAGTTCCTTCTATATTTGGCCACGAAGTTTCTGTCCCAAGGTAATAGAGGGAGCCTACCTTGGTGAAGAAGGCTCCTAGGGCTTCCATGTTGCTCTATTAGGGTTTCTAAAGCTCCTCCTTGGTAATTTCGACCAAAACTAGTAAGTTTCCTCCCTTCCTTCACTATTTTCATACTTTTAGTCTTCCTTACTCCTTCTTATAGGTCGGAACCATGACCATACATGGTAAAACTCCACCTAAAACCCTAAAACATCTCATCTCCATGCTCTTTTGCTAGGGTTTGCACCTCTAAAGTGGAGAGGTGAACTTTGCTCAGGAAAGGAGCTTGGCTTAGAGAAACCAGACCTTCTAATCTTGGAATCCTTTCTATTTGAACCTTATTACCTTCCTAGAGGAAAGTTGTTTTAACCCCCTTCTCATATATTGTTTAGTACATACTTAAAACCCATGCTTTTATGTTGATAATCGATGATTTCCATCTCTTTTTAGAATGTTCTTCTAAGGTTTTGGTTTCTTGCTATTTTATCTTCTCTAGAATCTCTAGTTTTGTTATCCAAGAAACTTCAAACCTGATCTTGGGTCAAATGGTGTTTTCTCCCTCTCCCTCTCTCTTTAATTATCTTGATTGGTTTGATGATGTGGCAATTTTCTATTGGTCAGTATTGTAAAATTCGTATCTTCTAAACCGCTTATCCAAATTTGAAAAATAAATATGTTTTGGTATTGGAATATTAATCTCTATCTAATAAAAATATTTTCAAGGTCTTATTTCATGGTTCGACAAAGGGTGATTTTTGTAAAACAAATTTAATGCATAAAATCCATAAAATTACATCTTAATCATCATAACTCCAAAATTAACATAAAAATATGTTTTCTTGATCAGGAAAACTTAATAAGTTCATTGGTGATATTTTCAAAAGCTAAATCCGAATTATAATAAAAATCTGTAAAAATAGGGTTTCTATATATAAATGTGCACTATGTACTCTAATACATTTTAATACATTGAAAATAGGCAAAGTGGAACTTAGACTCAATTAAAGTGGTGAAAGTTAGTAATTGATATCAGTAAGAGAGGTATGTGCATTCCTTACACCCTATGTTGGGATAATTGCAGCCCAACCCTATATTTCCCTAATGAGGCTTAAATGAACCCTAAATATTCTATTCTTGAATCCTAATGTTGTTCATGCCTCAAATTAGATTATAATTTCTTCTTGTTTGGGTCTTATACCCCACTGCCATGCTTATTGAATATTATGACTACTCTTGCCATGACTACTTTTCTAGCATGTGGATTTATGTTCTATTTAATTGAAAGTAGTGGTACTTATGTACAACCACCCATAGAGGGCATGTAAATAATCCTACTAGGGAATGTCTTATTCTCCCCATAATATTGTAGGTGACTGGGAATGTCTTATTCTCCTCTCACCTAAGGTTAGAGGTCTGGTAGGTTCCTCAACCCTAATTAGTTAGGTAGGCGTAATTATCTTACATGCAAATGTTTTTTGATATAATTGTTAATGGCAAGCTTCTTTGGTATATAGCCTCATACTCTTGTTATCTTCATCATATGATGAACCCTAGCCTGTATTTATTTGATTTACTTATCTTGATATCCTAGACTAGTTTTGTGACACATACTTTTCTTCCCTTTCCCTTTTTGTTGGGTGCCTTCCCAACCACCCAGGTGTTGAGCAAGGTGATGGATAAGACAAGGAAGATCTTAGCTTTTGGCTTGGACTCGGTCGATGGAGATGTTACTTGGAGACAAGATTGTAGTAGTCTAGACTTCTCTCTATCTAGATCCTGATTGTGTGTCTTCATGTAAACACTCATGGGAGAAATTGATGGATTTTTGTAAAACTTTTATGAAATTGAATATAGTCAGTTATTTTTTTATTCCACTGCTTTCTAATGGTCTTTTTTATACCAATGTTTAATAAGTTTGGAAAATTTATGCCCATTCCATCATATCTCTAAGAGTGTTTGGAATGGATGTCAATTCTTCAAATTTTTATGAAAGGGGTGATTTCACTCTTTTACATCTCTCTTAATGATATCATTTACTAACTTCTACCACTTTAATTGAGTCTAAGTTCTACTTTTCCTATTTTCAATGTATTAACATGTATTAGAGTACATAATGCACATTAATGTTTAGAAACCGTAATTTTGGACCCTTTTCAGAAAAGACCAGATTGATACTATGAAAACCTCACCAATGAACTTATTACGTTCTCTTGATCAAGAGATTATATTTTTATGTTAATTTTTGAGTTATGATGATTACAATGAAATCTGTATGGATTTTATGCATTGAATTCATTTTCAAAAAATTACCCTTCATAAAACCTTGATATCAAACCCTGAAAATAGTTTTATTTGATAGAGACAAAATCTCTAATTCTAAAACACATTTATTTGTTAAATTTGTATAAGTGGATGAAAATATATGATTTTTTAAATTTGAACAAAGTAGGAAATGACAAGTCAAAAATCTTCGAGAGAGAGGAAGTGAGAGAGAGAGAAAAAACACCATTTGACCCAAGATCAGGGTTGGAGTTTCATAGGTAACCAAACTAGAGCTGCTAGAGAAGGTAGAACAATAAGAAACTAAAACATTATAAGAACATGGTAAATAGAGATGAAGATCATCGATTTTAAACATAGAAGCATGAGTTTTAAGCATGTAGTAAGCAATATCTGAGAAGGGGGTTATGAAAATCACCTCTAGGGAATGTTGACTTGTCTAATATCAATTTTCCATGGAAGTAACTTTGACATCGAGATGATCGTGATGTAGAGACATATGTTACATGTTTCGACTTAGATTTGAAGGTGTATTGGCAAGGTGGGATGTATCATCTATACTCTTGGAATGTGAAGAACTTTGTATCTGGACTACAACCAAATTCTTATTTCCTCTTGTTATGGGAGTGAGACATAGGACAATACACATGCCATACACCAAGGATAAAGGATGATGTGAGTTGGAACGTTTCTATGAGGACAGAGATGATAACATACCCTTGTGGAGTGAACGATACATGGATGGTTTACAAACACTAAGAGAAATAAGGTAGTCATCTTGTGAGGATGTTTTATCATGAGCTATGTGGAATTTGCAACTTATATAAGGTTGAGTTTGATAGCCAAGGGGATAAGCTCAGAGTTTTCTTGATGAAGATAGACTTAGAGTCGGAGATGAGATGATAAGTGAAATACATGGAGGTGTATGTCTTCAGCATTACCTTACATAGAAGGATGTGAGGTGGTAATGGATGCTCTGGTTGAGGTGCAGCTGCCTAGTTTAGCTGGAGGCTAGAACAGGTTGTTAGGTCAACCCTAAGTTTGTGAGGTATGTTTGGTTAATACTAACGAAGTGTGTTGAACAAGTTAGTAGTTGTTTGGTTATCCATCCTAGGCCTTGATGCAATAAAAGAATGGTTGTAGAACCTCAGATGCACTTCTCTGGAAAAGAAGGCGATGAAATCCCGACTAGAGTGGTTTAGGGTTTCCGAGGAATCAATCTTGAGGAATCATGACATACATGAGATCATGATTTTAAGTTCACCATACACCATGGTACTGCTAAGATAATAAGTGGTAGCAGTACTTTGATGCCTAAGATGAAAAGTGTACAAAGATGCATGTGGCTTGTCGCCATGCATGTCAGGAGGTGAAGGACAAACAACATTAACCCACAGAGTTGGTATAGAGGATGAAGAGTCCCCGAGGGGGATTGGGAGTTGATCACTATGGATGTTGTAGTAAGTCTCCCCTAGACCAAGGAAGGTCAAGATGCAATATGGGTTATGGTAAATCGCCTTACCTAGATGACATGAGAAAGGAAGACTATTGTCAAGAGATGGATCCGACTGAACTACATATGAGAGAGATGGTTTGAGTACACCATGATGCGAGTTCAAAAGTTTTGAGTATAACCTAAAGATTCACTTCCATGAGGTGGAAGTAGAGACATGAAGAACTCGATATTAGTACGGTTTATCACACCTAACTAATGGTTAGTATAATCCAGACTAGAGGGTTTGATGAGAGCATTAGTGCTTGTGTAGGGTGATACATGAAGACAATTCTTGTCCTCTTTAAGATGTGATGATTACCACCATAGCCAGTATCAGGATGTGAAGAAGCTCTGTAAGGGAGGTTGTGTCAGTCACCACTTCATTAAGATGATGTTGGTGAAGGGTCCTCGTGAAGGTCAAGAAAGAACCACAGTGTGTGCAGATGAAGTCACTTTGATCATGCAATGGCTGAAAGAGAGACCAAGGATGACATGAGTCATGAACTGATGCAAAGCAGACTGACATGCAGTTCACTGTGGGAGAGTATGTGATGTGAAAATCCGACCCCTCTAAGCTACAACTGAGAAAGCTGAGTCCCCGATATATGGATCCATTTGAGATGGATTGGTGGAAATGGTTATGTTTAGCCTTACCCCTCAGGATAAAATGATGTATAACGTGTTCAATGAGTCCAATCTAGAGCACTATGTGAGGTACCCAAGCCATGTGTTGAGACATGAACCTATTCAGCTTTATGAGAGGCTAAAATGGCATGAGTCACATATGAGGGTACGATATACCAAGGTGAGAAAGAACTCAAATGGAATAACATGAGATGATGAAGGTTCTTGGGAACCACCATGGAAAGGGTGAGGCCACATAGGATCCATGATGGACATAAGAAAGGCTTATCCTGTTTGTTTGTGTGACTGATGGAATTTTGGGGGCAAAATTCCTTGAAGAGGGGAAGGATGTTACAACCCCACTTTTTAGGTTCTTTTGGTGAGAAATGTAATTTCTACTATTAAAGATATTTGAACAAAATAATGATATAATTTGTTTTGAATAAATGGATTTCGTTTACAATAGCCTTGTTGGTTGTTTTCTGGGCTTTATTAGCTATTGGGCCCAATAACAAGGAAAAGACAAAGGAAACTCCATTATTAAATGAGTTAATAAGAAAGTGGAGAAAAGAAAGATGTAGAAACCTCTAGAAGGCAAAGGAATGTTATCCAAAGTTTGATTTCATGCCTCTTGGGTTCCAAGGAGTCCAAAGTTGCAAAGATAATGCAACAAGAAAAAAAAGATCAATTAAATATTTCTTTATTAAGAAAGAAATTAGAGACAATAATAAAATATGTAAAATAAGTGGAAAAAGGTATGATCGAGTCATCCTTGATGGATTTTCGTATCCATAAGGTTTCTAATATTAAAAGGAATTCCAAAAAGGAAAATAAAAAGAGAGATAAAGAGAAATCCTCAAAAAGAGATATTTTAATAAAGTAATAAAAAGGATAATGAGAAATAATGGATATAGATGCATCTAGAAGGATAATGAGTATCCACTAAAAAAGATTTCGAAATATTAGAGTTTCTTGGGGTCCAAGGAGCCCCAATGGAGAAAAAGAAAGAGAAAATACCAATAATACAAAAAAAGGATAATGTGATACATAATTAATGAATTTTGTGGCATTGTTAAAAAGGAGGTATTTTCTACTAAAAGAAAATATAAATTCGTGCCAATGGGTTAAAAGTCAAGCATAAAGAGAATATGAGAGATAATTTTCAAATTTTTAAATATACAATGAACATGGTTTATTAAAAGGATAATTAGGAGAGAAAAGATTGCTTATCAATGAAGGAATATGTTTCCTTTTGAGAGTTGGACTTGTTTCCTCATGGGTGAACACCATAGGGTGTGGATACCCTCCCTTATATAAGGGGTAGAACCCCTGATTCGAGTTCAAGAGAGATCCCACATAACTCTCTCTCTTCTTCTTGTTCTTTCCATGCAAACCCTAGCCCTGAGAGGATAAAGACACACCAGAGTAAGGAAGGGCCATGGTGTCATAATGGAGAAGGTCTGGTGGTTCCCCGTCGACCTGAGGAGGATCGACTATCATTCTCTAGCACTCGACCTCACGCAACCACCTGCAACAGGCCTGCACGGCCATCCAGATAGCGTTGACCATCGTGCCCGACTCCAGCTAACTCGGTCGTAGCTGGGTGGCAACCTAGGTGCGGAAGGATGCTGCGGAGCTAGTGCGATGGTGGGCGGGGGTTGTCGGACTGTGGGAGGGGAAGATTAACCCCTCCGCGGACGAACCTAGCCGGCGACTGCGTAGGCCGTCACAAGCTTGAAGACGAGTGGTCGTTGGACCGTTATACCCCTTCTGGGTATGAAGAGTGGGTCTTTCAAGTGAGGGCAGAACGATCATTGCGTTATGTTTTCCTAATCGGCTACGTTGCATGCAACGGATGACATGGCACTCAGTGATTGGTCCAAGTAAGTTAATATTGCAAAAATCATATCTTTTTATTGGTAGCTCAGATCAATTCATGTAAAATATGAATTTTGCTCAAAAAAATGCGTGGAATCCATCAAAAATGGTTTTATTGCCTAATTCCTATTTCTAATCAAAAAGTAGTGAAAGTTATCAACTTTAATGCATTAATGATTAAGAAACCCTAATTTGAGATGATTAATGTATTTAAAAGGGTTTTATGGATGATTAAAGATGATATTAGCATGTTAATTACAAAAAGGTACATTAAGAACAAAAAGGATGCAATTTGCACGTAATTGGTTTAATTTAGAGTTCCATATACATAAATGAGATTTAATGGGCCTTGAAACCCTACGGTTAGTCATTGTGACACTTAATGGCTTTAATTATTCAAATTCATGAATAAAGCTGAGATATGATGGTTCTAATCTATTTTGAGTATAAAGGTTCTTAATTGTAGATAAATACCCTTAATATGATAATTACAGTTTTCTAATGGATAAAGGTGGTATTAATGATAAATAGAGTTCATATGTGAATTAGACCATAATGAACTAAGAATTGTTAATTTGAAAGGAACCAAAGATGATAATTGGGCCTAAAGATCTTGTCATGAATTTAAAGGATAAAAATGGTACTTTTAATGTAGAAGAGGAATAATTGACTTAATTGGTGTTTAATTGTGCCTTTAATCCAAAATTAAGGTTATATGTTGTTAAAAGATAGCCTTAATATCTTTCATGAGGAATAGATGAGATAATTAGGGTTTGTGAGTAATTGTATAAAATTTGGGTTTAAAATAGTATAAATGAAGTGAAACCCTAATTGCAATATAAACCCTAAAAGTGGACTAGAAACCCTAGGAAGCGAGCTAGGTTTAATAGATCTTGATGGCATGATCAATGATAGGAAATTGTATGCATATTTCAGGATCACATTGTGTGCTTGCTTGCCTATTGGATTTCTTGCATTGATTGGATTAATTCTGTCTCAAATCAGCTTGATATGTATGTGGTTACGCTTAAGAATATCTCGAATTATTTTTCTGAGTATTTCTGAAGTTTTCATCGGTGACTTGAATTAAACTATTGGATGAATTTAATTCATACAAACTATAATGTGGATATGACTATCACCTAAGATATGTGCCTACTAGATCAGATCCTAGTCGCCTCTATAGCTTGATAGATTGACCTAGTACATGGCTACCTATGGGGTAGGTCCATCAGGTCATTAGATGACTTAGTACATGGCTACCATTTGGGTAGGTCCTTCAAGTCACCTTGAGTCAGGGATTGGTCTACCTATGGGTAGGGCCATGCGACTCCATAACCCTAAGTACTGGCTACCTATGAGGTAGGAGCATGGGGGTAAGGATCTACCATGTGAGTAGGGTAACATCCAAGTCCACTACATGGACAACACAAAGGTACGAGATAGGTAAGGATTGAGTAGTATTTCTTAAGATGTAATCTTGGCTGTTAAATTATATTGTTATCATAGTTTCACAATTATTGTTTCCCCAACATATTGACATATTCATTTATGCTAACCGACATTTTTTTTGTCGACACTTTATGTACAAGCTTGAAAAGGACAAACAGTAAAGTGGCATATGTGGAATTAAAGAAAAAAAAGAATTAAAGTACAATGGAGGATTAGTTAGATTAGACTTTAGAAGTGGATAGAAGTAGATATCCAAGTTTTTGAAAAAGGTATGCAAAGTTTTATATTATACTAGATTTTAGTTTAGTTTGGTAGAATTTCATAATTATTATTGATTATTTTTCGAACCTTTGATCCAAAAATTGGGATAATGGCTCTTACCTCTTGATATCCCTTAATTGGGGTTTACCGGGAGGCGGGGTCGTTAAAATAAGAAAGCACTTGGACTGGTGGTTTAGAGTGATTCCATGTCCTAAATTTAGGAGCAATGTCAGTCCACTACCTAGAGTGGGTTAGTCTCTAGGATTTGCAATCTTGGTACTCTTATATTCCACAATAAGATTACAAGACACAACTACCACACATCCAAGGGCTTAGTACCTTAAGCAAAGATCTTCAACCTATAGAAGGAGCTTACCCACTTGAACCATGGAGTCTTCAGCCATCAACATGGACTTACCCACTCCTTCCTTCAAGTCTTCTGCCTTCAAGGGATTACCTATCCTCCTTGAGCATCGCTTTGACTATCACCTTCACTTGGAGATCTTGAGCACCTATATCCTTCACCTGGAGATCTGGAGAACCTTGCTTTCTTCAACCTTGAAGAACAACACATCCTTCTCTTTCACTTGGAGAAGATCTTCAAACTTTATCTTTAATGGGAATGAGGTAGGAAGATGGAGGAGGAGAGCTTTACATCAATATAGGGAGTATCTCTCTTACACAAGAACCCATCACACTCATACTCACGAATTTGACTTGAAGGTAGAGAGAGAAAGGGGCTCAAAGGGTGAGAACATTCTCAACTATGCTAGAACCAAGTTTGCAATGAATGAGCATCCTTTGAATGAACTCCAAGAGTTCCTATTTATAGTTGAGGGTGCCCCTTTAAGTTATGGGACACTTAGATACAAAAATAGCCATTTTTTGCTCAAAGTAACGACTCTATTTTCTCTCAAAACACATACCAACAGTCACATCACTTTTTCTACAAAATTCCATATAGTGCAATCAATCGAGTTTCAATAAAGTTAACTCGACTGATCAAGTAAAAAATAAAACTGATATTCAAACAGTTGGTTGAGTTCTCCCTAGGGAAACTCGACGGATCACTGAAGATCGTTTTGGTTAGGCACTCAATCGGTCGAGTTTCATGAAAACACAACCCGACTGATGCTATCTGCAGAAAATTGACCAGGATGGATCAACCGAGTTTGTCCTGGGGAAAACTCAACCGATCGAAAACCTACTGTCAATATTTAGAAAATGCATCTCAAGTGATTTAACTTTGGTATTTTATGTCCCAATAATTTTTCTCATCTAAGTTACAAGTCAATTCATCATTACAAGTGATTACAGAAATGCTCTAAGGTCATTTACATAGATTTCCACAAATACACACTTGTAGCTCTTTGACTTGAACTTGAGCCATTCTAGGGCTTTTAATTTTGGATCCTTTTCATGTAACTAATACCTATAATCAATCTTTAATACACATATTAGATACATATGAGTGGAATGGTTAAGTTATTTTCAAAACATGGAGAATGTATAACCTCAAGGTCAACATTCTCCCCCTTTTTGACAATGATAAACCATTCCTCAAACATATTGAGAAAGGATGTAGAAGTTATATATTTGCCTTGAGAATTTGGGGGATTCATGATACAAATAATATGAATTTCACCCCCTTAATCTATGCTTCCTCTAACCTGCATGGTTAGTCGATCTACACATAGCAATAACAATCTACATGTAGTATGTAGTCCTTTGCAAGTTCACATGATGAATAATGAATGAACAAGAAAAGGATCTCACAAGCTAAAAGCAGTAGTTTACCAATGAATACCAATATGATTGAGTTTCAATACTTGAAATATCTCTCCCCCTTTTGACATTATCAAAAAGTAAGGGGGGTAGAATAGCATAAACTCAGGTCTTCTCCAAAACACACACAACCACATATGTAGAATTAATTCATCTGCAACATCATTATCAACAACATGCTAGACAACAACATGGTTAGTTTCAATAAACTTAACATTAATAGATTCTTCAATTTTAGACAATTCAATGTTGAAGACTCTATAAGCCCTACTTATAGTGTTATAGCCTAGGAAGAAAGTCTTATAAGATTTCAGATCAAACTTGTCAAGAGAATCCTTCATGTTCAAAACAAAACAAGGACATCCGAAAACATGAAAGAAATCAATGGATGGCTTTCTACCACGCCAAAGCTCATAGGGGGTTTTCTTCAAAGAAGGATTTGTAAAGACTCAGTTCTGCACAAAATAGGCAATACTTATGGCTTTGGCCCAAAACTTCTTAGGAATGGCATATTCAAGAAGCATTGTCCTCGCCATCTCTTGAAGCATTATTGAGGTGTATGAGGAGAAGAGAAATTGTGCGAGTAACCAGATTTTTCACAAAAATGTTCAAAAAGATCATTTTCAAATTCTCCCCCGTGGTAACTGCGATTAGAAACAATCTAACAAGAAGCTTTGTTTTCAACCCATTTGCAAAAGCTCGATAATAAATTAAGAGTATAACTTTTTGAAACGAGAAAGAAGGTCCAAGTATATCGACAAAAATCATCGACAATAACAAGACAATACTTGGAACCGCGAATCATTGGTGTTCTCATTGGTCCGAATAGATCAATATGAAGAAGCTCAAGAACTCTTTTGGTACCCATGACTCATTTGGATTTGAAGGAGGATTTGGTTTGTTTCCCTTGTGTACAAGGTTAGCATTCGTCATCCTTTTCAAAATCCAATTTGGAAAGTCCTCGAACCAAATCCTTTTTTCTCAACTTCTTCATTTGGTGCATATTCACATGACCCAAACAACGATGCTAAAGAGAAATATCATTTTTATCCACTACCAAGCATCTATCAAGAATGGGCTTAAGATCATCAAGAACAATAACATAAAGATTACCATTTCTAGTTCCCTTATATATGATAATGTAAGAGAGGGAATCTAGAAGCAAACATTCTAAGGATGTAAACAACACAAGATATCCATTATCACTTTGTTGACTTACACTAATCAAATTGTGATGTAGGCCATCAACAAGAAAAACATTCTTAATACATAGATCATTTCCTACATCACCCTCAACTAAGACCTTACCCTTCTTGTTGTCCCCGAAGGTTACCGATCCTCCTTTCTTTTTCACAAACTTGTTGAAATGGCTTATTTCTCCAGTCATGTGCTTAGAGAAGCCACTATCAAAATCTATTTCTTTTTAACCTGCAAGAAAGAAGGATGTCGGAACCCAACTCAAACTTTGGGATCCAGGGTTAGCTTAGGGACCCATTTCATCTTTGGGTTGGTCCCCTTGGGCTTGTAAGGACAATACATAGAGTAATGGTCATCACATTTATAATGAACACAAACCATAGGGTTCTTAGATCTGGAAGTCTCTGCATTGAAACTAGGAGGTTCCACACTCTTCTTCTTACCCTTACTTTTGCTCTTTTTCTTACCTTTGGGAGCAGTTCCATCATATCCCAAACTGCTAGTACCAATTTGTTTGGTAGAGTGTTCTAGGACATCATTGAGGGATTTCTTTCCCAAGAAAAACTTTTGCAAAGAAGATCATAACTTGGCATTATCATCACTATGGTTAATGATAGTAGTAGAAAGACTAGCAAGATCATATCTAGCATACAATAGGTCGGCCTCTAAACATAGGGTTTTAGTATGAAAGGAATCTCATTCTAACACTATGCAAGCAACTTCATTACTTTGCAAAATAGGTCTAGAAGATAAATCATTAACTTGAGAAAGTAACTTGTCATTTTCAGATTTAAGCATAACAATTTCTCTTTGATAAGCATAAAATTCATTCCTCCTAGCATCATCAATGAGTTTGAGTTCTACATTTTCAGATTTAAGAACATCAAGCTCATCTAAACACTTTTGGTTTTCTATCTTAAGATTTTCAATATTTTTAAGATATACACCATTCTCAACCTCTAGTCCATTATGTTAAAGCTCAAGGTCAAGAAATTTCCCTTGCAAAGAGCCTATGCTATCAAGGAGCAGTTTTTCATTTTATCAAGAATCTCAATTTTAGCATAAAGATCATCAACTATCATGCCTAACCTTTTCCTTTTAGATTTGCATTTAGTAAAGGATGATTGGCATTCATTTAGAATATCAATGAGAGTTTTCTTAGATAGCTCATGCAAATTAACTTCACTTACCTCACTTACCTCACATACATCTTCACTTGTAGAGGCCATGAGTGCAAGGTGGCATTCTCCATCTTTAGAGCTTAAAGAGCTTGAGGTGGACTCCTTCCAAGCTGCATGAGTTGCATCTTTGGATCTTCTTTGTTTCTTTTCTTTCCTCTTGTACTTGTCTTTTTTCTTGTACTCGTCTTTCTTGTGGCTGCTCTTGTGATGACTCTCCTTGGCCTTTGAGCAGTCACTCTTGAAATGGCCTTTTTGGCCACACTCATAGCATCTCGGAGTTGATGAAGAAGGCTTCCCTTTGTAGTGCTTGCCCTTGGAGTAATTTGCTTCATGCTCATTTGGGCCTTCGTCTTCACTTGAGGAGGGGGTAGGAGACTTTAGAGCAAGTTGTTGCTGCCGCATCATCTCTTCTATTTGTGCTTTGAAGGCTGCATCCTTTATCTTCTTGGACTCCTTCTCTTCTATTTTCTCTTACTCTTCTTGCTTATCAAGCCTAGGTTCATGGGCTTGAAGGTTACCAACCAGCTCCTCAGTTGACAACTCACTTAGCTTTTACACCTCTTTAATGGATGTAACCTTGGGCTCCCATCTCTTAGGAAGATATCTCAAGATCTTGGAGTTGATAGTGCCTTTGTCTAACATGCTCCCAAGGGCTGCCAATCTATTGATGATCACATTGAGCCTAGTGTACATATCAACCACTCTTTCATTCTTACCCATATTGAAGTTCTCAAGTAGCCCACCAAGAAAGTAGATCTTGGCTTCCTTTACTTGCTCCATACCTTCATAGGTGACACATAGTTTGTTCCAAATTTCATGTGCGGTCTCCCAAGAAGATATCTAGTTGAACTCAGATGGAGTGAGGGCAGCGTTGATGATGCTCACTGCTCTTGCATTGAGTTAGGCTTGCTTCATTTGATCTTCAGTCCAAGTGGAGATTTCCCCATTTGGTTCTTCATACTTGAGGTTAACCAACTTCCACATCTCGTAGCTCACACCTTGAAGGTAGAACTGTATTCTTCTCTTCCAATATAGGAAGTTGGTGTCGTCAAAGACCGGAGGTCACATGGAGAAGTTCCCTTCTAGGTTGAGGTATCCAAGTGTAAAATCGCCCATCTTCTCCTACTTGTTGAAGTAGCTTGGAGAAGACCTGCTTTGATACCACTTGTTGGATCAATGGGCTCTAGAGGGGGGTGAATAGAGCTTCACAATTCTCACAAGAAAAATTAGACCACCAAATTATATAAGGTGTAAAAGCTTAAACAAGCAGCAATTTGATGTCTTACTCTAACATACATAGAAAGGATGAGAGGTAAGGATAAGCAAGAACTTGGAAAGGTGGTTTAGAGTGGTTCCATGTCCTAAACATAGGAACAATGTCAGTCCACTACCTAGAGTGGGTTAGTCTCTAGGATTTTCAATCTTAGTACTCTTATATTCCATAATAAGATTACAAGACACAACTACCACACATCCAAGGGCTTTGTGCCTCAAGCAAAGATCTTCAACCTATAGAAGGAGCTTACCCACTTGAACCATGGAGTCTTCAGCCATCAACATGGACTTACCACTCCTTCCTTCAAGTCTTCTGCCTTCAAGGGATTACCTATCTTCCTTGAGCGTCACCTTGACTATCTCCTTCACTTGGAGATCTTGTTCACCTATCTCCTTCACCTGAAGATATGGAGCACCTTCCTTTCCTCAACCTTGAAGAACAACACCTCCTTCTCCTTCACTTGGAGAAGATCTTCATACTTTATCTTCAATGGGAATGAGGTAGGAAGATGGAGGAGGAGATCTTTACATCAATACAATGAGTATCTCTCTTACACAAGAACCTTTCTCACTCATACTCACGAATTTGACTTGAAGGTAGAGAGAGAAAGGGGCTCAAAGGGTTATAACATTCTCAACTATGCTAGAACCAAGTTTGCAATGAATGAGCAGCCTTGGAATGAACTCCAAGAGGTCCTATTTATAGTTGAGGGTGACCCTTTAAGTTGTGGGACACTTAGATAAAAAAATAGCCATTTTTTTTCTCAAAGCAATGACTCTATTTTCACTCAAAACACACACCAATGGTCACATAACTTTTCTTCAAAATTCTATGTAGTACGATCGGTCGAGTTTCAATAAAGTTAACTCGACCGATCAAGTAAAAGACAAAACCGATATTCAAACTATCGGTTGATTTTGTCCTGGGGAAACTCGACCGATCACTGAAGATCATTTTGGTCAGGCACTCGATCGATCGAGTTCTGTGAAAATACAACTTGACCGATGCTATCTCCAGAAAACTGACCAAGATGGATCAGCGGAGTTTGTCCTGGGGAAAACTCGACCGATCGACAACCTATTGTCAATCTTTGGAAAATGCATCTAAAGTGATTTAACTTTGGCGTTTTATGTCCCAATCATTTTTCTCATCTAAGTTACAAGTAAATTCATCATTACAAGTGATTACAGAAATGTTCTCAGGTCATTTACATAGATTTCCACAAATACACACTTGTAGGTCTTTGACTTGAACTTGAGCCATTCCAGGGATTTTGATTTTGGATCCTTTTCATGTACCTAATACTTGAAATCAATATTTAATACACATATTAGATACATTTGAGTGGAATGGTTAAGTCATTTTCAAAACATGGACAATGTATAACCTCAAGGTCAACAATTTTATGATTTCAAAACACATCACATAGTTATATTAAGGTTTAGAGCACTTAATTATGGTAATTTAGCTTGTTCTTTACATTAAACAAGGTTTGGGGAGTTACACTTCTAGCAGATTTTTTTTACCATTGTTCCACTTAAGTTGTGATTTTTCATTTTAGATCTTTAAATAAGCTTTCACTGAGGTATTTGTGCATAAACTCTTCCATTAGTACAATTATAGAACAATTGATCACCAAACCACTATAAATTTCACAATTTAAACATCAAGGTCAAAAAGGATAGAAAGGAAAAGAAAAGTTTTGAAAAGGGCCAACAAGAAAATATGTCCAAGTTTTGGTATGTTACATATATTACAAAGTATTCAAGAATAGAAGATTTAGGGTTCATTTAAGCCTCATTATGGAAATATAGGGTTTGGTTACAATTATCCCAATATAGGTTCTCAGGAATGCAAATACCTCTCTTACTGATATCAATTACTAACTTTCACAACTTTCATTGAGTCCAAGTTCCTATTTGCCTATTTTCAATGTATTAACATGTATTAGAGTAAATAATGCACATTAATGTATAGAAACCCAAATTTCATACCTTTTAAGAAAAACTAATATTTTTACTCTAAAAAAACTCAAAAATGAACTTATTAGGTTCTCCTAATTAACGAAATACATTTTTATGTTGATGATAAAGATGTAATTTTTATGGATTTTACGCATGAAATTCATTTTCCAAAAATAATTCTTCATCAAACCTCAAAATAAGACCTTGAAAATATAGATTTGTTTTTCAATTCCAAAATATATTCATTTGTCAAATTTGGATAATCAGATTAAAAGATATGAATTTTCCAATTTGAACCAATCAGGAAATGACAAGTCAGAAATCTTTAAGAGAGAGTGTGAGAGCGATAGAGAGAGAGAGAGAGAACACCATTTAACCCAAGATCAGGGTTGGAGATGCATAGGTAAACAAACTAGATCTTCTAGAGAATGTAAAATAGCAAGAAAGCAAAACCCTAGACAAACATGGTAAATTGAGATGGAGATCATCGATTTTAAGCATAGAAGCATGAGTTTGAAGCATATAGTAAGCAATATATAGGAAGGGGTTATAAAAACTCCTCTAGGAAATGTGTTCAAGTTCAAGAAGAAAGATTCCTAAGCTAGAGAGGGTGTTTTATTCAACAAAACTCCTATCTCGAGCAAGAAGAACCTTTTCCACTTTACAGGTGAAAAACCCTTGCAAAAGAACATGGGGATGAAGTATTTAAGGTCTCTAGGTGGGGTTTCACCATGGAAGGTCATGGTTTCATCATGTAAGAAGGTGGGAAGAAGATGAACCACATGAAAATAGGGAAGGAAAGGAGGAAACTTACTAGTATTTTGTCAAAATAACCAAGAAGGAGCTTTAGAAACCTTAAAAAGAGAAAATTCAAAACCCTAGGAGTTTTCGTCACGAAGGTAAGCGCCCTCTTTTACCTTGGGACAACACCCTCGTTGCCAACAGAGTAGGAACGATTCTCTAATCTAGAGGAAAGAGAAGGAGAGAAAGAGTTTTTGAATTGGCAAGTGGGAACGGGTAGATATGGCTTTATAAAGAAGGGGCAAGCATGAGGTGTCTATGGGTCTTTCCATGTGTCCTTAGCCTATGGCTTAATGTCCATTCAAGATGACAACTCATAGAGGCTTCTTGAATATCAAGTGTCGGTTCTAAAAACCCATGGAGACTTCTAGGGCATCCCCACCATCCTCTAATCAAAGAAATGACCCCATTAGTTGATAGCTTTTAAAGATAAAATCATTTATGAAGAGGGTAATCCCTAAAATGCCCTTGGATAGAAACACCTTCAAACCAAGGTGGACTAGGTGCCCCATGGTTCAAAATATTGAATATGGTAAGGGAATATCTAAGTATTATATTACATGTTATAATTTTCCAAGAACACCTCCCAATTGGGTGAATTTCATAACAGTCGAGAATGTACCTAAAATTGTATAACTTGCACAAATAACATCCAAATTAAACCAAATTGTGTTATGATTTTAAAACACATAAAAAAGATATATTAAGGTTTAGAGAAATTAATTTTGATAATTAAGCTTGTTTAATACATTAAGCAATGTTTGGGGCCTTGCACTTCTAGCACAAATTTATTTACCATTGTTCCACTTAAGTGGTGATTTTGCATTTTATATCCTTAAATAAGCTTTTACTGAGGTATTTGTGCATATACCTTTCCATTGGTATAATAATAGAACAATTGTTCACCAAACCAATATAATTTTCAAAATTTAAACATCAAGGACAAAAAAGATAGAAATGAAAGGAAAATCTTAGAAAAGGGCCATAAAGAGAATATGTCCAAGTTTCAGTATGTTACACTACTACTGTCTCTAGTGTCATGATAATGATTTGGATAAAATAAATAGTGGTCCCTTTAATATTGGATAAGATGTATGAATGATTAGATGAAGCATCACCAATTCGTAAGATGAGAGGATCCTTCTAGGTCCTATAAATTTATTTAGGAATGCATGTCCACCCTACTAGATTTATGGAATCTTCAAACCCCAACTACGTCATTTCCAATTAGTACTTGTCAAATAACAGTAAAGTTGGTAATACTCTAAAGTTGTGTTGTTATTTGTCTTGATCGCTTGCGAGTTTGACATCAATGAACATCTATTGGGGGTGGATGGAGTTCTACCTTGATAACTCAGGTTGTGGAATCTTCGTGCTCAGCTTTCAATAGTTGTTCTTCTTATCAGCTTTGGTGAGATATGTTGCATACTACCTAGTGTACATGTTGAGGTAGTTCAACCATTTCCAGTGTGCATAACAAATTGAAGTGCTTCCTTTATTCTTCCGAAAGATGATGAATGACTTTTGAAAGGTTCTCGAGGTGGTGAAGAATATGTTGTTGAACTCGAAGAAGATGACCCATGAAATATTCCTTGTTGAAAGAGATTCCCCCCCATACATCTAGAATGGTGTTTACATTGAAACATTTAGTGGTAGAATCATGTGTTTCTTTAAGATGACTATCATGCTTTTTTTTCTTTAGAGTTTTTATGGTCTGGATCTTTTAGTGTCTTGGCACGAGATGCCAAGTTGTGTAAGGGATTTATCTTGAAATAGAAAATTTTTCATTTTGTTTCATGACATGTGACATCAATTTTGGGTATTCCCTCCATGATGATTTGATAACACTCTTAGTATTTAGTCATTGATAACCTTGTGATGATTGACACTATGAGCATCCTTCATGAGTTTGGAGTCCAGGAATAATCTATATATCCTACCTATGCGTTCAATGTATTAATGATGGTTATGAAATTCAGTTATTAAGGAGAAAAACAACATTGTTTGAGGGTAACCTCCCTTCCATCCTCTTCCCTTAGAGATGATAAAAGGATGATCTCCAAGAATTTTATTTCATACCTCACATCCACCTTCTACTTCTAGATGATTCTTTCAATTGAATGTTCGTGACCCATTCTATAATTATACGATCCTCTTTTTAAGAGGATGAGATGATATCGGGTCTTTTGAACCTTGATGACATTCTTGTTGGTACGTATGACTAGAGAGCCAATCATAATGTGGGCTCTGATCTCCAAACCACGATATAAACACGATTTAAACTTAGCGGAAGCGATTCGATTAGCAGCGGAAAATAAAAACTTTTTGAGATAAAGCATTGAAACCATAAAACTTCCTTCATAAAAGGAGATAAACTGTTTACATCTCAGATAATTACTTCTTGAGTAATTATATACAACATAGTACAAAATCTCAAGAACTCATAACCAAAATCTCAGACCAAAAGACTCCAAGACCTGAGAGTATAGAGGACACATAGGACTGACTCTAACTACACCACATGGCAGGCTAAATCTCCACCTGAGATTTTACTGCTACTCCTCGTGCTGCTGCTGCTGGGACTGGTCACCTGTAGACCTGTTCCTCCGTCTTCGACGTCCACCTAAAAAGTTGAAGTCTACGGGGTGAGACACTTTTACATAATTGTCCCAGCGATAGTTATAACTCTCTGCCAGAAGCTTTATTATAGTACCTCAAAGAATAACTTAAGCAGTGAAAGCTTCAAAGTATTCAACATCAGATTTAATAGTAAGCATGAGTTCAACAGTTATGAAACATGAAGACATTCACACTATATAGTGTGACATAAATCAATCAACTCGTAGTTATCTCTAACAGGTGTGCTACGCTGTGGATTATGTTTTTCAAACATTACTTTTATGCCCTATAGAGATGAGGTTTACCACTCATCCTCCAACCAATCACTGCTAAGTGCCTTGGTATCATACTAGGTCATTGAAAGAGCCGGAATCTCATGACCTTCACCTTCCTCAGTCAGTAAGAGGATTACTTGTAGGACATCTCGTGCCTCTACTATAATAGCTTACCAGGGTAATCTTGTCCTTCGCTATTTTAGAGTTATAGTGGCGTTCTGTACTCTCTTCGTCATCAGGAGATTTCATGTTTATCTTCCACTGATACGGATATCTGTGCTTTCTTCATCATCAGGAGGTTTCATGTTTACCATCCACTGATACGGTATAGGATTGTAGTGAAGGATTGATGGATTACACATCTACATCAAACACCTACACTAGGATGTAAGGTTCTACACATCCATATACCCCACATACTCAAAAGTATGTGATCCAGGAGTTCCCTTAGGAAAACCTGTTTCACCATCATTTGATCTCTGACAATGATGGATCTATGATCAGGGCTCTACATTACACTTGATTAGTTAGGTACATTCAGTATTCTTTTAACATCATACATTGTTCTTCAAACAATAACATTAGCATAACAGCTATGAAATGAGAATACTAAATATAACAAGCCTAACTCTCATCAATCATCATATCTCAATACATTCATCACAATTCATCTCTAAAGCATGACCTTGATGGTAATTATGGCTCTCACAGCCCATTTTAATCCATAAGTTGCCATTGACAATGCATCAGGATATATCACTATTCATAAAGCTAAAGCATGCTTTCAATGAATATAGTTTCATAATCCATACCTGGGTATGATCATCATCTCATGACAACCTGCATGGTTAACTCAAATGATAACAGTAAACAATTCATTCTAGAAGTTACACTTTCATACTTTTAGAAGAGTCAAGTTCCCCAAAATTCATCAATGAGGGTTTACTATTCACAATACATGTCCTCACCCTAGAATTAGGGTTTACTATTCACCTCATGGCGAATTGAACTCATAACATCATCATGTATGAGAAACATCATCATTAAAGTTCCTAGATAAGATTAAGATTCACTAAACATCATAATTAGGGTTTTCATGATCTCACATAGGTGGATCATACCTTAATCATGCACATTCATGTGAATTGAAGGTACTTTACTTAAGTTTCCACTATAAAAGGGTACTTTCTCTCTCTTATGATACTTTCTCTCTCCTCTTACTAGTAGATGGTGATAACACCACTCTAGATCAGGTTGGGTTAAGTCCTCATTGATTAGCATAAGCCAAAACATCATTAACATGTGATGAGGGTTTTATTAGAAAAAGGTATTACTCAATTAAACCCCTCAAGGGTATTTTGGTAATTTACCTCATGATCACCATCATGGGTCAATTCATTAATCACTTAGTCCCTTAATGTTCTAAATTACCATTAGGGTTTATATTAGATCATCATTGAACCAATTACAACTTCAAGTGATTAAGTATAAATAACCTTGAAAACCTCCAAACGGTTTCAACCTTCAACCACCAAATGGTTTGAAACCGTTTGGGTGCATTGACCCTTTGCTAGGTTTGACTGCAAGACCGTATTCCCTCAAGGTCATTTTCCCAAACTGTTTGGGTACGTTGACCGTATGCTAGGTTTGACTTTCCAAACCGTTTGAGCTTATACGGTTTGAAACCGTTTGATCAACTTGTCTTGAGACCGATTGGTCCAAACGACCTTGAGATCATTTGAGCCCAAATGGTCTCGAGACCGTTTGGACCCAAACGGTCTTGAGACCGTTTGGCCTCCAATGGTCTTGAGATCGTTTGGATCCAAACGGTCTTGAGACCGTTTGGTCCAAATGGGCTCAAACCGTTTGGACCTCCAACATGGTTCAAAGGTTACAAATGTTTATGATTAAGTATGTTGAAGCCCTCAATTGGCCAAAGCCATGTTAACCACTTATAAATTGAGTCAATTAGGATGAGCCTCAATCAATTGGACACCAAATTAACCCTCAATTGAAATCCAATTAGGGTTAAGTCCATCTCAATTAGAGTTTCAAATCGGATGGTCATCAATATTCAACAATGTGAATCAATTCAAGGTTGAACCTATCAATTGACCTCCAATTGGGCCCAAACTTGGCCGAAACGGTCTTGAGATCGTTTGGATGACCTCCAAACGGTCTTGAGACCGTTTGCCCAAGAATTAATCAAAATCTATGTTGATTTGATAGGGGTTGAACCTTAATTAAGTCACAAATCAGCAATTTGATTATTTCAATAACCCACTATAATTGGGCCCTCAATTGATCAAATTACCTTAACCCTAGACCTCCAAACGGTCTTGGGTTGACACCAAACGGTCTTGAGACCGTTTGGATGAGTTCCAAACGGTCTTGAGACCGTTTTCCCATCCATCCTTTGGACTCTAGTGAAAATTCATCAAGGTTTGATCTATTGAGTTAATCATTACATCAATACTTAATTGCAATATGGTTTGGTACCTTTGGACCTTCAATTGGTCAACTATACTTGACCCCAGACCTCTAAACGGTCTTGGGTGATCCCCAAACGGTCTTGAGACCGTTTGGATGATTTCCCAAACGGTCTTGAGACCGTTTGGGCTAATCAACCCAAAAATCTCTAATTAACTCATTGGAATTTCAGCACTGATTTTAATTAGGGTTTGCCCTATTGATTAGCCTTCAACTCATGACTCGTTTGGAATTAAGCCCTCAAATTTGGTGAGTCATTAACCAACATCATTATGAACAGTAATACCAAACGGTCAATGCTTTTCCAACCATCTTAAACGGTCTTGAGACCGTTTGCCCAAAAAAGGCAAAGTAAATAGATTGAAAATCAGAACTTAATTCAATTGGATGTGCTAATTGATTTGCTTATATCTCACGATTCCTTTGGAGTTAACCCCTCAATTTTTTTGGGTGATCAGAATAAATAATTAGGAACAGGATTCTCATACGGTCGTTACTTGGTCAACTGGAACAAATGGTCTTGAAGACCGTTTGCCTCCATGCGACCCTGAAACCATTTGCCCACCAAACGGTTGTGCAAACCGCATGGGAAATTGGTTAGGACCGTTTAGTAAAGTGGAAAACCATAGATAAGCATAGGAATTAACGCCCTTATCTTCTACCTCAAGAACAATAGCAATTCTTCACGATTTTACTTGCAAGGATGCAAGGGAAGATAGGAAAGAAGAAGAACTAGCAACTATATGCATAGAAAACGATGTATAATCAAAGCATAAGGTTTAGAGTTATAAAACCCGCCTAAAGGTTGTTCCTTGAGCTCCAAGATTCCAAGCTTCAGGTCTTTAATGGCGTCTTTGAGCTCCACAGGTCGGCCAAGGTGAATTCTCCAAGGAAAAGTTGGAAAGGAATGGCTAGAAAGATAAAGCTAGGTGAGCTAGGCATGAATTCAACCTTGAAAACGAGTTTCCTCCATGAATTCAAGCAAAAGGGATGATCCAAACTTACCTAGGACCCTTGGTCGTCCTCCTCTATTCCAGATCTTAGCCTTATTCGGTTTTGATCAAGGGGAAAAGAAATGAAAAGAAGAGGATCGTTCCCTTGCTAAGTGGGGTAGGTAGTATATATACTTAGGTGAAATTTCAACATAAGAACATATGCTTTCCTCATTTCTCATCTAAGTCCTTCCTTTCTTCTTTGCACGTCCCCACATCTTATTTCTAAGGATAAACTCCTTCTAAGGTCAAGAATTGAAGGAAAAAAGGATCAACCCATCACTAAAGTATACACATAAAAGGGCTATTATACATACACCTTGTTTATTCAATCACAAAGGTGTTCTTTATTATATGATTATTTAAATGAAGTGACCTTTTCATCATTTCTCTTCCAAATGTTGCCAAGAGTCATAAAAAATATTTAGATGATGTATTTTACAAGTTGCACCCCTCAAATTGGGTAAATTGCACTTTACACCAATTTAGGGTTTTCAAGTACAGGGGTTGCTTCCACAGTTGCACCTTGGTGCTCAAGCTTGGGAAAATCCCTCAAACTTCATCATAAGCATCATCATGATGTCTCAACATAAGAGGAACATCTCAACATGTGAAATTTGCAAGTTAATCCCTTAACTGGTTAATTTGCACATAGATCCCTGTATTACAAAACAATGCTACAACTTTAAATATAAAGGAGCAAAAAAATTGAAATATATGTTTCTGAGGAACTTAATTACATGCCAAAAGTTAATCCCAAGGATTTAATTACATATTTAGGCAAAACACCTAGGGTTAGTTCATAACCCAGGTCAGGGATGTTACAAATCATAAACCCCTAACAAGGATTTCTTCCCCGAAATCGCAAGAAGAAAAGGGAAAGCAGATATTATTTCGGCATTATATTATTACATCTTTAGGTAACATTCATTTTCAAGAAGATGTTATAGAATTTTGATCAACACTCCTTAAGATCAAATTCAAACTTTGGTATTTATTTGAGATCATATATGTGCCTTTGCACTTTGGTTGTATTATTATATCTGATAATCAGCATATTAACTTCCTTTATTATATGCATTAACTATCTCATTGGTTATACATTCCTATCATAAGAAAAGTTTTCTTGTCAAACAAGGATTTATTTAATAGTCATTTTGGAAAAGGATATGTTTATTTTAAGAACATAAACCCCTAACAAGGGATGTTCTTAAAATTCTTGCTTTGGTACTAATTATTTGTGTTATCAACACTTTATATCTCTTTCTTCCTTTTATCATGGGACATGGCTGATTACATATATTCTTTATTCTCATTTTTCTTATCTTGTGATGCTCTTTAAATTGTTTCAGATTGATTACTTGATCAGAGTAATCAAAAGGATAACAATTTCAGAGTTTCCATATTTACTTTATCATCAATAATTCTATACCTAGCCAGGGTATACGATTACTGAGGTTAAGAACAATATGTACTTATATATTACTATGTTCCTTGTCTTTTCCCATTCTCACAAACATAAATATTATCTTTACTGAATTCTATCTTTCAGATCTATTCTTTAATATCTTATCTGCTTATAGAAGTAAGCATGTAACATGAAACATCTATCTGATGCAACATTATAAGCCTTTATAAGACTTAATCAAGGAAAGTTCAATCAACTACTATTTCAAATTTATCCAAAAGATCATAAAGAAATTTATATGAAATATTATTTATCTTGTCTAACCAATCATGGTTCGAGGATTTTATCAAATCCTTGCATATCAAGGTATAATATCCACTTGAATGCGATGATTAGAAAAGAAGAGGATGCAGGGAGAACATACCTCCTGCAAAACAGCAGACCCACTCAACGGAGTCTCCAACAACAAACTATACACCCTATGACTAACCGTCATATTGCAGTTACGAATCACTCTCCGAGTGATAAAAGAGTGTGTAACACCCGGGTCAAACAGAACAGATACAACACATGATTTAGACATATCAGAATATAAAAGTTCCATCTGACCTGTCACAACCCATGGACCGACCACTGCCTCTGGTGGGTTCATAGCATAGAACCTCACTGTCGCCTGCGGTTGAGGTGGTGCTGATGATCCAGCTTGAGACACTTGTCTCGGAGGCTGTGTCATATTGACAGGCTTAGATCGGCAATCCTTCATCAAGTGTCCCACCTTCCCACAGTTGTAGCAACTTCTTTCCAGTTGTTGTGGTCTTGGTGGTCCAGTAACTGACATTGATGCAGAACTGTGAGTCTCTTGCTGAGGTAGGCTTCATTCCCTGCCTCTACTTGGTGACAACTGAGTTTGGTAACTTGATCTGGGTGGTGGAGGGTCAGGTGCAGAGAATCTAGGTTTCTTGGAATCCCTAGATGAAGAACCCTGGAACTGTGGATATCTTTTCTGGGTTTGCCTCTTCTCAACCACAGATCTCTCTATCCTTCAGACTGACTCAACGAAGGTAGAGAATCTCTCTCGGTTTTCTAAGGCAGACACAGGGGTTGATATATCAGCATTCAAACCCTTCTCAAACCTCCTGATTCTTTCCTCTTCTGTGGCAGCCATGTGCGGACAGAACTGCAGCAACTCCATGAACTTAGCTTCATACTCGCTAATGTTCATCATACCCTGCCTCAATCTCTCAAACTGAGAGATCTTCTCATCTAGGAAGGTCTTTGGAAAATATCTATTGATAAATTCCAGACGAAACTCTTCCCACGAGAACTCTATCCTAGGTCTCTTCTGCTCTTCCATGTTCCACCAGTGACCAACACTGCCTTTGAGAAGATAGACAGCATGTCTAACCTTCTCAGCCTCCGGGATATTAAGAATCCTGAAAGCCTTCTCCAACTCTGTTAACCACAGATCAGCATCTGCGGGATCGGCAGTCCCAAAGTACTCGGTAGCTCCGACACGACGAAGTCGCTTGAACGTCTTACCGATACCTTGTCCTTCAGGCTGGGCAGGTGCCCTAGGTGCAGGCATGGGCATCTTGTCAGTTATGTGTGTCATGGCAGTCATAAACTTCCCAAACATCGTCTGAACTGCTTTGTTACCCATATCAGCTGGGTCAAACTGGGGTGGTTCAGGTGCAGGCTGTTCTATTTCTGGAACCCTTGCACCGCCTCGAGGTGCACTAGCACTACTCTCTGCCGCGTATTCATCATGTGGCTCTGCCATCCTTATGTATCTTCTTCTCCTGAGGAGCAGAAGATTCTATTAGATAAGGAAGAGATACTAAGGATAGACTCGACATCCTAAGTCCTATGCCTCTGTAGACTCAGCGAACCTAGAGCTCTGATACCACTTAATTGTGGGCTCTGATCTCCAAACCACAATATAAACACGATTTAAACTTAGCAGAAGCGATTCGATTAGCAGCGGAATACCAAAAATCAGCGGAAATTAAAAACTTTTTGAGATAAAGCATTGAAACCATAAAACTTCCTTCATAAAACGAGATAAACTGTTTACATCTCAGATAATTACTTCTTGAGTAATTATATACAACATGATACAAAATCTCAAGAACTCATAACCAAAATCTCATACCAAAAGACTCGAAGACCTGAGAGTATAGAGGACACATAGGACTGACTCTAACTACACCACATGGCAGGCTAAATCTCCACCTGAGATTTTACTGCTACTCCTAGTGCTGCTGCTGCTGGGACCGGTCACCTGTAGACCTGTTCCTCCGTCTTCGACGTCCACCAAAAACGTTGAAGTCTACGGGGTGAGACAATTTTACATAATTGTCCCAGCGAGAGTTATAACTCTCTGCCAGAAGCTTTATTATAGTACCTCAAAGAATAACTTAAGCAGTGAAAGCTTCAAAGTATTCAACATCAGATTTAATAGTAAGCATGAGTTCAACAGTTATGAAACATGAAGACATTTGCACTATACAATGTGACATAAATCAATCAACTCGTAGTTATCTCTAACAGGTGTGCTACGCTGTGGATTATGTTTTTCAATCATTACTTTTATGCCCTGTGGAGATGAGGTTTACCACTCATCCTCCAACCAATCACTGCTAAGTGCCTTGGTATCATACTAGGTCATTGAAAGAGTTGGAATATCATGACCTTCACCTTCCTCAGTCAGTAAGAGGATTACTTGTAGGACATCTCGTGCCTCTACTATAATAGCTTACCAGGGTAATCTGGTCCTTCGTTATTTTAGAGTTATAGTGGCGTTCTGTACTCTCTTCGTCATCAGGAGATTTCATGTTTATCTTCCACTGATACGGATATCTGTGCTTTCTTCGTCATTAGGAGGTTTCATGTTTACCATCCACTGATACGGTATAGGATTGTAGTGAAGGATTGATGGATTACACATCTACATCAAACACCTACACTAGGATGTAAGGTTCTACACATCCATATACCCCACATACTCAAAAGTATGTGATCCAGGAGTTCCCTTAGGAAAACCTGTTTCACCATCATTTGATCTCTGACAATGATGGATCTATGATCAGGGCTCTACATTACACTTGATTAGTTAGGTACATTCAGTATTCTTTTAACATCATACATTGTTCTTCAAACAATAACATTAGCATAACAGCTATGAAATGAGAATACTAAATATAACAAGCCTAACTCTCATCAATCATCATATCTCAATACATTCATCACAAGTCATCTCTAAAGCATGACCTTGATGGTAATTATGGCTCTCACAACCCATTTTAATCCACAAGTTGCCATTGACAATGCATCAGGATATATCACTATTCATAAAGCTAAAGCATGCTTTCAATGAATATAGTTTCATAATCCATACCTGGGTATGATCATCATCTCATGACAACCTGCATGGTTAATTCAACTGATAATAGTAAACAATTCATTCTAGAAGTTACACTTTCATACTTTTAGAAGAGTCAAGTTCCCCAAAATTCATCAATCAGGGTTTACTATTCACAATACATGTCCTCACCCTAGAATTAGGGTTTACTATTCACCTCATGGCGAATTGAACTCATAACATCATCATGTATGAGAAACATCATCATTAAAGTTCCTAGATAAGATTAAGATTCACTAAACATCATAATTAGGGTTTCCATGATCTCACATAGGTGGATCATACCTTAATCATGCACATTCATGTGAATTGAAGGTACTTTACTTAAGTTTCCACTATAAAAGGGTACTTTCTCTCTCTTATGATACTTTCTCTCTCCTCTTACTAGTATATGGTGATAACACCACTCTATATCAGGTTGGGTTAAGTCGTCATTGATTAGCATAAGCCAAAACATCATTAACATGTGATTAAGGTTTTGTTAGAAAAAGGTATTACTCAATTAAACCCCTCAAGGGTATTTTGGTAATTTACCTCATGATCACCATCATGGGTCAATTCATTAATCACTTAGTCCATTAATGTTCTAAATTACCATTAGGGTTTAGATTAGATCATCATTGAACCAATTACAACTTCAAGTGATTAAGTACAAATAACCTTGAAAACCTCCACACGGTTTCAACCTTCAACCACCAAACGGTTTGAAACCGTTTGGGTGCGTTGACCATTTGCTAGGTTTGAATTCAAGACCGTATGCCCTCAAGGTCGTTTGCCCAAACCGTTTGGGTACGTTGACCGTATGCTAGGTTTGACTTTCCAAACCGTTTGAGCTTATACGGTTTGAAACCGTTTGATCAACTTGTCTTGAGACCGATTGGTCCAAACGACCTTGAGATCGTTTGAGCCCAAACGGTCTGGAGACCGTTTGGACCCAAATGGTCTTGAGACCGTTTGGCCTCAAACGGTCTAGAGACCGTTTGGACCTCCAACATGATTCAAAGGTTACAAATGTTTATGATTAAGTATGTTGAAGCCCTCAATTGGCCAAATCCATGTTAACCACTTATAAATTGAGTCAATTAGGATGAGCCTCAATCAATTGGACACCAAATTAACCCTCAATTGAAAGCCAATTAGGGTTAAGTCCATCTCAATTAGAGTTTCAAATCGGATGGTCATCAATATTCAACAATGTGAATCAATTCAAGGTTGAACCTATCAATTGACCTCCAATTGGGCCCAAACTTGGCCCACACGGTCTTGAGATCGTTTGGATGACCTCCAAACGGTCTTGAGACCGTTTGCCCAAGAATTAATCAAAATCTATGTTGATTTGATAGGGGTTGAACCTTAATTAAGTCACAAATCAGCAATTTGATTATTTCAATAACCCACTATAATTGGGCCCTCAATTGATCAAATTACCTTAACCCTAGACCTCCAAACGGTTTTGGGTTGACACCAAACGGTCTTTAGACCATTTGGATGAGTTCCAAACGGTCTTGAGACCGTTTGCCCATCCATCCTTTGGACTCTAGTGAAAATTCATCAAGGTTTGATCTATTGAGTTAATCATTACATCAATACTTAATTGCAATATGGTTTGGTACCTTTGCACCTTCAATTGGTCATCTATACTTGACCCCAGACCTCTAAATGGTATTGGGTGATCCCCAAACGGTCTTGAGACCGTTTGGGCTAATCAACCCAAAAATCTCTAATTAACTCATTGGAATTTCAGCACTGATTTCAATTAGGGTTTGCCCTATTGATTAGCCTTCAACTAATGACTCGTTTGGAATTAAGCCCTCAAATTTGGTGAGTCATTAATCAACATCATTATGAACAGTAATACCAAACGGTCAATGCTTGGTCAACCATCTTAAACGGTCTTGAGACCGTTTGCCCAAAAAGGGAAAATTAAATAGATTGAAAATCAGAACTTAATTCAATTGGATGTGCTAATTGATTTGCTTATATCTCACGATTCCTTTGGAGTTAACCCCTCAATTTTGTGGGTGATCAGCCTACATAATTAGGAACAGGATTCTCATACGGTCGTTGCTTGGTCAACTGGACCAAACGGTCTTGAAGACCGTTTGCCTCCATGCAACCCTGAAACCGTTTGGCCACCAAACGGTTGTGCAAACCGCATGGGCAATTGGTTAGGACCGTTTAGTAAAGTGGAAAACCGTAGATAAGCATAGGAATTAACGCCCTTATCTTCTACCTCAATAACAATAGCAGTTCTTCACGATTTTACTTGCAAGGATGCAAGGGAAGATAGGAAAGAAGAAGAACTATCAACTATATGCATAGAAAAAGATGTATAATCAAAGCATAAGGTTTAGAGTTATAAAACCCGCCTAAAGGTTGTTCCTTGAGCTCCAAGCTTCCAAGCTTCAGGTCTTTAATGGCATCTTTGAGCTCCATAGGTCGGCCAAGGTGAATTCTCCAAGGAAAAGTTGGAAAGGAATGGCTAGAAAGATAAAGCTAGGTGAGCTAGGCATGAATTCAACCTTGAAAACGAGTTTCCTCCATGAATTCAAGAAAAAGGGATGATACAAACTTACCTAGGACCCTTGGTCATCCTCCTCTATTCCAGATCTTAGCCTTAGTAGGTTTTGAGCAAGGGGAAAAGAAATGAAAAGAAGAGGATCGTTCCCTTGCTAAGTGGGGTAGGTAGTATATATACTTAGGTGAAATTTCAACATAAGAACATATGCTTTCCTCATTTCTCATCTAAGTCCTTCCTTTCTTCTTTGCACGTCCCCACATATTATTTCTAAGGACAAACTCCTTCTAAGGTCAAGAATTTATGGCAAAAAGGATCAACCCATCACTAAAGTATACACATAAAAGGGCTATTATACATACACCTTGATTATTCAATCACAAAGGTGTTCTTTATTATATGATTATTTAAATGAAGTGACCTTTTCATCATTTCTCTTCCAAATGATGCCAAGAGTCATAAAAGATATTTTAGATGATGTCTTTTACAAGTTGCACCCCTCAAATTGGGTAAATTGCACTTTACACCAATTTAGGGTTTTCAAGTACAGGGGTTGCTTCCACAGCTGCACCTTGGTGCTCAAGCTTGGGAAAATCCCTCAAACTTCATCATAAGCATCCTCATGATGTCTCAACATCAGAGGAACATCTCAACATGTGCAATTTGCATGTTAATCCCTTAACTGGTTAATTTGCACATAGATCCCTGTATTACAAAACAATGCTACAACTTTAAATATAAAGGAGCAAAAAAATTGAAATATATGTTTCTGAGGAACTTAATTACATGCCCAAAGTTAATCACAAGGATTTAATTACATATTTAGGCAAAACACCTAGGGTTAGTTCATAACCCAGGTCAGGGATGTTACACATAATATGATTGTGATGGCATATTAGATAAAGGATTTTATTGATAATAATAAAAGCAAGCTTCAAATTCATTCTATTTCACTTATTTATGAGATAATGAGGAAACATGATGAATGTCTAGAGAATGAAAATTAATCAATGACATATATCTTCAAGTACATGACCTGAACAATGAAACCATACAGATGTTAAGAGTATGTACATTCTTACCATGTCCCTAGTCGGGTGTTACTTTGGAAGGTAGATAGAAAAAATAACACATAAGACTAGAGTGTGTGTTGGTTGATGACATAATCTCATCAGCCATGATATGTGATACCAAACCAAGAACACAAATACATGTTATAGAACAATGTATTGGCTAGACCCACCTTGAGAGTGACACATGGAAACAATATTCGGTGGTCATAGTCATCTCTCATAGTGAAGGTGGAGATTGTAGTTCTTAAAAGTGAAGTCACTACATTCATCACATATCACTCAATATGTTTTTGACATCATCCCCCATGATATTAAATTAGGGTTTCCATAAAGGTGATGATCAGATGTGTTGTGACACATGGGGGTGACTGTGAGTGATGTAGATGGGATTTGTACCTGATACTGGAGTTTGATATCCTGGCCACTTGAAAAGAGAGACTGAGAAAAGCATGCACATGTACATGTGAATCAATATATGATACTGAGGTAAGTTATATCTCAGTCAGTCTACTCTAAGTTCAAGGAACATGGATTGAATGTTGAAGAGGATGATGATTCCATGCCTTGAGTTCATTCTAGATTTCAAAGACAAAGGAATTAGACAATCACTATAACCCCTCACACAAATTGTAGGTTTAAGTTGTTCTCCAACTTTCCATTCACTTGGGTATCACTAATGTGTGGCTAGGCACTGCTCTTTGCTTGTGATGTCATAAACTAGGTATGGACAATCACAACCAATGTTATCAGGATCTATAGGGTCACACACATAGGAATTCTCCTTGAAGAAGAGTTTAATCATGAATGATAATTAAATTGATTAGTGAAGTGTTTAGGTATTCAATTTGAGCAACAAATTATCAAACTGGACTCCCAACTGATGGACTCATGTAATGAAATAATCAGTTGGTGTGTCAGGTTGATTAGAAATTGACTTGGCTATGTTCTTCCTGAACTAGGGGCCCGAGGCCGACCGGTTGGGGTAGTGAGATGACCAAATCACAAGATCGAGATGCTATATTTATGGAGAAATCTTATTGCATCAAGGATTAATTCTGATGTCATATTGTGCATTAATTGGATTCAGATTTCAAATTCATATGCAATTGGCAAATATGGAGAAATAATCAGTTCGTTGAGAAAACCAATCGAATTGTATGTGAACCGACCGGATCGGTCGGTTTTCCACTCATAAGTTGCAGATTTTGTGTTATTCCTATCCCTTCCACTCCCACAAACACTGGGAACCCAAACCCTAATGCCTACTATAAATAGAGGGGTATTGTGAACTTCTTAGACATAACTCAGGTACCTCTGACAATTTTTATCCTCTATGATTTTGGTAACAAATAGAGAGCCCGAGCAAGTCCTACCCGATAAAGGGAGGGATAGAAAGGGAGAAGAATTATGAGAGAGTAAGTTGGTTACTAGTGTACCTACGAGGGGGACACCTCCTTCCTATCTATACTAGTTGAATGACAAGAGTTCTAGGTGATTCGTGTAGACTTCTCTAGAGGCAAGGAGGCCATTGTCCATCTCTAGGAGGGTAACATCAGTTTGCAGTCCATGGAGGAGATGTTGCATATGATGTCTAAGTCTGCTGTGCATGGTGGAGACCATGAGCTACAGATGAGTCCCAGTTCAACAAGGAATGCTTCACTACTACAACAAGTTATAGTCCCTGGACTTGCTCCAGGACCAGGTATGAACTCATTAAACCATATCTCTCATTACATAGTTGTTGACACAATCTTGTTGTTCTGAGGAATATGGATAGATAATTTTTTGTTTCTGCTACCTATTCTGTGTCGATATTTCCCTATAGTGGTATCAGATCCATGTCAATTTACTATGTTTTGGGATAATCAATATGATTTTATTTTTGGTTTTCATCATTTATTTATTGCATACGATGTAAATACTTAATCCAATTAATGTTGAAATTCAATCAATGGCCACATATATTCACAAACTAATATATATATATATATATATATATATATATATATATATATATATGATATAATATGATATATATGCAATTTACATGTCACCCTAAAAGAAAGATTTAATGGTGGATGTGTAGCATGGTTATGACCAATAACCCTAATTATCTGTCCATGTTGGTTGTGTGTTTAATTCTTGTTATATCTCATTTTGCATACTGAGCCTCTACCTTCTTCTTCCCAATGTAAAAGTATTATTCTTTCCTATCTTTGATCCCCTCAAAAGTAACTCAAGGTTTCTCATTAGAATGCAATATGTTTAATATCAATAGGATAGTTTTGTTTATAGCAACGTCGAAGATGACGACGAACGTCAAGAGAGCTAAATGTTTCACATGATGAGCAACCGAGAAAGGTAGACTGTAGGATGAGAAAGCCGACCGAATGGTGGACCCAAATGACTGTCTGGAAGTGTCTAGACATCGGTGGGACATGAAGATAACCTATTGTTTTAGGTGACCAACCGACCGACCAAGAGGCAAGCCGAGTGGTTCAAGGGTTGAATCGATCAACCCAATTGGAAAGCACATATCTTCATCAACAATAGGTTTCTTTATGAGATGTAGACCCTAGGTTGCTATAATTCCTTGTGGTTGAAAGGAATTACATTACGATGGCCATAACCTTTACGTTGTGGGATATATCATGTATATGATACATACTATATATATGTGGTGATTGAGTAAACTATATGTATTTATATGAATATAGTAAGCTGGCAGTTAGATGAGAAGCAATGATGGCAGTGGTGACAATAGTAGTACAGGCGGAAGAAGAGACTGAGACAGTGATAGTGGTGGTGATAGGTGCATTAGAAGCGACAATAGAGAGTGTAAGAATCATCTGAGCAATAGAGTGCAATTCCAAGAGCTATGGGGGAAAGAGTTGAATGCAAGATGGAATAGAAAATACGGAAAGACTATTTTATGGGTTTTGTTAAGTAGAACTACATCATTGGTTGATCCAAAAAAATTGACACTAAGACCTTAGTCATCAGTTTGGTCATTATAAATGATGACGAAAGGTTTGGTCATAAAAAATTAGTTTGACACTAAGAAACCAATGATAAATGACCTTACCCTAAAAAACAATTCCAACCTTGCTAAGGAATTAGTCATAGGTTTGGTCATAAAAAATCGACCATAGAGGTTTAACTTTATGTTGTTTGGGCACTTAAAAATTGGAGACAAATTTCCTTATCCCTAATTAAAAATCCAAACTCATAAAGGACTTAGTCATTGGTTTGCTCAGCAAAAATTACTACATAGGTTAAATTGTATTGTCATTTAGAATCTTAGAAACCATAGATATATACTCTTATACCTATAAAATTGTCAACCTCACTAAGACCATTGTTGTTGGTTTCTAGCCAAAATAGATGAAATGACCCAATTTGGGTGAAATGTTTTTTGTAGGGCACACAGAGGGAACCTAATATTCTTGGTTCATTAATAAGGAACAAACACCAAATGCTTATTGAAGGTAAACTATTCATGATGGATGTGACATACAATGTCTACGTGTATACAGAATAACTGAAGATACATGCTTTTTGGAGGAAAGATATATTTCATAGAAAGTGCTTCATCATCAGTTTTTGTACCATCAGTGCTAAACATATATATCATTTTTTCCCTTGGAAAATTGAATTTCACAGGCTATTTGTGATGTTGGTTCTACCCCAAGAAACTAAAGTTATAATAAAAGTGGTACCCATGTTTTTTCTTAATCATCAAGAATTGACCTATAGTGATGTTTGTGACTTACCAACTGACGATATAGGCATGTAGTGTTGATTTTTTTGAAACTGTCATTTTGAAAAATGACATCAAAGTTCAAAAATGTACAAGTGCCACCTCTTTATGCATCATGTCATGAAAAAGAGTGACTATCTCTCCTTATGTATCTCCTGCATGTTTGAGCCAAATTTCATGACCCAATAACAAAATGCTCCCCACTTTGTAATGAAGGATGTATTCTCTACAATTTTCTTGTCCATCATAATCAGGTTGTAACCATCAAATCTATCAATGAATTTGAGGATTCCATGTCCATATGTGTTTTCAATGAGAGAATGAATATGTAGAAGTGGAAAGTTATCTTTAGGGGATTCTTTTTTGAGATTGTGATAATTTATGCGAATCTTCCCTCTGTCGTCCTTCTTTGATGTAGGTACAATGTTGGCAAGTAATGCAGGGTAATTGACCGGCTCTATAAAACCAACATTGTATTGCTTACGAAGCTCCTCTATGATCATGTTCATAGTTCTCTAGATTTTTGTTTGACACAACAAACACCAATGATATTAGGAAGTTGGTGAACTGTGATTTTATTGTCTAACCCAAGTATGTCAGAGTAGCTCCATGCAAACATGTCAATAAATAGGCATATAATCTCTATCAAATAGTATTGGACACTTAGAGATAGATATGCCTCATTTTTTACTTTGTGTTTCTTAGGGCCTGAGTTGAAATTTACCACCTCCATCTCATCTTCAACATGAAAAGATTGACACTCATTAGTCATATACTATGGGATGGGGACAACTTCAAACTCAATGTATTTATCATTGTAAAAATGTGTGCTACTTCAGTGATATAATGAGGAAACTCCTAGTGAGAGAGAGTTCATCTTCAATTATTTTTGGATTTTCTATATTGTGTAAATTTTTGAGAATTTATGCATTTGTAGTTATAGGATTTTTTATGGGAGAACATGTATGTGGTGGATCATGACTTTACAAATACTCTTGTATGTCTACCACATCATGATGTTCTCCTCTAACATGTTTTTCATTGGGTATGTGTAGTGTGATGTCCCTAAATTTTGGAGTTTGATATCTGAAATATCTTTTGTTGACATACATGTAGTAGAATCATTAAATGATGGACATTGAGTCTTGAAATTTTCAAATAATGTAAGTCAAACTTATTTGATCAAAAGTTGATGATTAATTGACTTGAATTTGAGGTTTATACATGTATTTATAAGGTTCTTTAAAGAATTTATTTGAATGAAAAAATATGGATGTTGTGTCTCAAATCTTTGACAAAATCTACATTATGATATTGTTAGATTATATCTAAAATTTCAAGATGATTAGAGGTTTATACAAAGAGATATTCAAGTTCCTGCTAAAAGTTATACAAGTTTCAGGATACTTGAGTCATTATGATTATGGAGATTGAGAATTATAGGAAGATTCATATATGATGTGTCATGGAACCCACCCATATTGGATAAGAATAACTTCAATTAGGTGAGGCGGATCAATAGGAGGTGTGGTCCAAGCTGAGCTGCTGATTTGCAATCTGGCAGTGGAGACTTTATCTCCTACATCTAGATATTACGGGTGAGAGGCATCCTCAGATTTATGCCCCTTCTACTTGTTGATTCTTGGGTTAAGAATCATGCATTTCTAAGACCATCCCAACAAGACAACATGAGAAGTTGCACTACCCTTAAAACACAGACAATAGAGAGTTGAGGAGCGAGATAGACCCCTTTTCATTTGGCAACTCTCAACTATTATGAGAAGAGTTCAGAGAAGTATTAGAAAGTGTAATTAGGTCGTCTCTTAGGGTTTTTCTTCTTAAAAATCTACATTGGGAACTCAGCCTTCCCTTCCCCGTTTTTGGGTTCAACTGGTGATAACCTGAGCGGTTTGTCGAACTACATCTTATCCAAAGAAGAGGTCCAGATCAGGCAACATTTGTAGGATGATTATGAGGAAATGCAAGGGATGCTACAAATTTAACAGAGATTCCTGAAGCTATTGTTGACCATGAATTCAATCCAAGAGATCTGCAACACCTTCCCTCCTTCTTACCTTCACCACAGCGGCACCCAACTAGTGAGGACATGCCTCCACCTTGTCCTCCCTCCCTGATGGTGAAAAACAGGTCAGGAGTGTGTAAAAAGACTCTTTGATTCTAGATGAAGCATAATGGGTGGGAAGGCTAGTCATCTACTCCCAGGATCACCAGAGAGACCACTAGCAGCAACACTAATGATTGACCATGATGAAAGCATTACATGTTGAAAGTCACCTGAGGAGTCCAGACCATCTTGGGCTAGTGTGTCAGTGAACTATCTACTCAGCAGATCTGAATCTGGTGTTAAAAAGTAAATCCAATTAATCACATATAATTATCATTATCTTACAAAACTGATAGTAAATCAATCGTGTGTCAGAAAAATGCACCAAAAACATCCCTGAACTTCAAGAAATATCCTATTTATTACTAGACCCCTAGATTGGTCTGTTTAAGAATATTTAAGCATTGTTTACTTAAATGATAAATTTTACTTTTGGGTTCAATTAAATGGTACATTTAGTTTATGATGGATATTAAACCCTAAAAAGATACTGATAAACCATAATATCATGTTCGTATTAAATATCGACTCTAATACGAGTGTTAAACCTAAATACTTAGTGTTTTCCAATTAAAGTCAATTGGATGACTTTAAACACTATATTAAATGTAAAAAATAGATAAAGCACAAAAAAATATGAAATTTGAACTACATACTACATTTGAAATCTAGATCAGTAAAAAAAATATCAGAGACACATGTAAGATTAGTGAGACCTAGGTTCAACCAAAACCCTAATATAGAAATACATACCATTAATAATGATGTGCCATGTATTAATGATGGTGTCTTGTTCTTAATCAAGTGATGAATAATGATCTAGATGGTCCAATATAATTAGGATTCTCTAAAGTGAGGTTTGTGGGACTATCCTCTTTAATGTATGTCTAGTCGATTTGGACTAGAAGCATATATTAGGTGCAATGTACTCCATTTCACCTCTTGGCCAGTTTGATATGTTTTATATTTTTTTGTCTTTTGTACTTGTTTGTGTTACTTTGTTTTATTTTGAAGGATCATTTGAAAATTATACATATTATTGCAAATAAACTTGAACACAAATGATATGTCCATTATGACTGGCCCAATTATGATGATAATGATAATGTTGATGTTGATATCAGGTACAAGCGAACTCCTCTCCTTGGAGGGTGGAACTTGTACAAAATGGTGACGTCATGCTTTGAATAGAGATATGGAGCCAAGTGACCTCCCCCATCTCGTTGAGGCAATAGAGCCATATATATAAGCATGCTTGATCATCATAATGTGTAAACTCTTAATAAAATATTTTTGACACATTTGTGTTGACTTGTTTCCCTATTTTAATATTTTTTGGATCAGAGATAGGATGGGAGAAGAGATGGATTGTGAGCAATTGTATGGTTGTACCTATTGTATAAAGATCCTAGTTAGAATACATGATCATAGACTTGTAAAAATCTTCTTTTAATATGTAAATATAATTGTAATTATTAATTTTGTAATAATATTACATGTTAGATGTTGATATTGTTGATGGTGTACATCTAGTTTGTTGTTCATTTCTGCTTGTCCTTCCACATTTGCACTCTGGATCTTACCTAGTTCATGGATTTTTGAGTTCATGATAGTTCATACCAGATCATGAACAATAGCTACATCTAATAATTGCTCAACGTAAAACATAAAACCAAACTTCACCTTTCACTTGAAAACTTAGAAAATTATTATGTATGATATTACACATGGCTTAGCCTTTAGATTAGATCCTACATGTCTAAGAACTAGGTATATAGTTGTGATGTTTTATGCCATGTACTATGGTGTAAATCATCCCCTATAATATGCTAGTATGGGATGTTACATTCTTTGGAGATGATGGCATCTTGGGAAGAGGAACCCTAGGCATAGGTGCAAATGTGTTTTGGGTACCATCCTACACATTTTTATTACCCTTTCACCAGATGGCACAGTGCTATAATTTCTACTATGTGTTGGACACTTGATTTTTGCTAATTTGGTTTTGTTTCCAATTGGCTTGAGCCTCGAAAGTTTGATCTGATACTTGTTTTCTTGAAGAAAAATTATATACTATTTTATTATGTATATGTAAATATAAAAATGTCTCCCTCACAGAGGAGAGTATGAGGTGTTCATGCAACCTAATTGACAGGGAGAGAATTTCAATATAGATGAGAGTTCATAAAGGGAGATGTGGTACTTAATCTTCTAGATCCAAAATAGAGGTTAGTTCAATATGATAGCCTAACAGAAATTAATTGATTGATGATAATACAAGCTTGATATGTGATGAACTAAGTTTGAAATTTGAGGATAAATATTATTTGATGATTCAAAATACATTTTGATAATGCAACCCTAGACAATATAGCATCATATATGATACAAAATGCTATTGTGCCAATTTTCTTGTGCTACACATTGCCAGTTGGATTGTGTGGATGTGCATAGATTTTGATTAGTTGAAATATTACACGTGGGATTTTTGTTTGGGACAAACATGGGCCTCAAGCTCTTCACAAAGAAGGTCGTCTAGCATGGAACATTCAATAGTGTGAACTCTAGAGAGGGTGACCTACAATGGGATATGGTTATATGACCTAAAATCCAATATATGAGATATGTGAGTTTCAAAAATTTGATAATGAGCCCCTATCTAGACAACTTTTGAGAATATGAGTTGGGTCACCCAGTGTGTGGTTCGTATGAACAATTTCAAATCCTAGACTTCTTATAAAAGAACCTAACTCTATGAGGATGGAGAATATGTGTTTGAAAATCCATCTAGGTGAGGGAGATGTCCCAAAACTCTAGAGGAAGTATTGGATATGCGATCTCAATAAAGAACATCATATCTGGGTTAGTGGTTCTATGTGAAGGAACCTAGTGTTTCCTCTTGTCTGTGAAAGTTGTGTATAAGTTTGTTATAGGACGATGGTTGTTCTTAGCACAGTTTGTTGGACATAGAGAGGTCTTACTTTGAGGGACTCAAGCATGTGGAGCTCTTTTCTAGATACAAAGGAGATAATTTTGAAACCTTATTGTTGACGATAATTTTGAAACCTTATTGTTGATACTCTTATAATATCTCACTTAAGTTAAAACTTTCTACGTGAATGATAAGACACTCTTATTATCAAAACCAAAGATGGAATCATTCCTCCCATGAAAAAATATAAGTTTTCAAGGTCATGAACTTGAAATTAATATATATTTGGATCACAGATTGCATGATCAGAAAACATAATGCTTAACCTCAACCCTTACTATTTATGCTTCTTGGTTATAACTCACACAATAAGGTAAAACCTCAATATTCAAAAATATGAAGTAAGACTTTCTCTAATGATGAAATTATTGTATAATCTTGACAAGAGAAAAAACACTACTAATGTTGAGAGTGATAGTTACAATGAATAATGACATCAAACCTTGATATCACCTTACATGAGTGAGTAGGGTGAAAGATGAAGCATTGATTATAACCTTCTCAGCCTTATATGGATGGACAAACCCTGATTCTTAAGGGAACGAGGGATTTAAACCCTAAAGTATTAGAATATGATATTGTTACTAAGATATTAAGTGATGATTCAAATACAAAAAAAACACATGATGCTAAAATCTATTCAAGATGTGGTTTTTACACCCAAGATGTTCTCATATCAAAAGATGCCCAACCAAGGGATGTATAGAACAATGATAGACTTGAAACCTAGTAGTGGTGTCCTAGAGGTAGTTGAAAAAAAACTGAAATATGAGATTAGTTGAATTTTGAGGACAAAATTCCATATTAGGTGGGGTGAATGCGATGTCCGTGAATTATGGATTTTGATATTTATAATATCTTTTGTTGACATACATGGAGTAGAATGATTAAATGATGGACATTGAGGTTTGATTTTTTCAAATGATGTAAGTGAAACTTATTTGAATAAGAGTTGATGATTAATTGACTTGGATTCTAGGTTTGTACATGTATTTATAAGGCTATTTAAGGAATTTATTTGAATGATCAAATTTGGATTTTGTGTCTCAAAACATTAATATAATCTATGTTAAGATATTGTGAGTTTATATCTAAAATTTTAGGATGTTTAGAGGTTTCTACAAAGACATATAAAGGTTCATATGCAAAGTCATCAATGTTTTAGGATACCTGAGACATTTTGATTAAGGAGATTGAGATTATAGGTTGATGAATATTTAATTTGTCATGCAACCTACCCAAGCTAGAAAAGTGTAACTTTAGTTAGGTGAGGAAGTTCGAAAGGAGGCATCATATGATCTCAACCGCTGATTTGCAATCTGGTAGTGGAGACTTTGCATCCTAACACCAGATCATGAAGGTGGGAGGCGACCTCACATCGATGCCCCTTCTACTTGCTGATCCCAGGGTTAAGAACCCTACATTCTGGGGCCCATCTCTCCAAAACAATAGGACATGTTGTATGACCCTTAAAATGCATACAACATAGATGTGAGGAAGGTGATCGACCCCTTTTCATTTTGTGACTCTCCACTTTTGCAAGAAGAGTTAGGAGGAGTATAAGGAAGTGAGGATGAGGTCATCCCTTAGGGTTCTGCTTCTTGGAAAACCATAATAGGAACTTAACCTTCCCTTCCTTGTTTTTGGGTTCAGCCGATGATAACCCGAGCAACTGGTCATACAACATCTTATCCAAAGAAGAGGTTGAGGTCAAGCATCATTTATAGGATGTTCATGCAGAAATGCAAGGGATGCTATGGATTTGAGGGAGATTCCTGAAGCTATTGCTGACCTTGACTTCAATCCAGGAGATCTACAACACCTTTCCCCCTTCTGACCTTCACCATAGTGACACCCAACTGGCGAGGACATGACTCCACATTTTCCTCCCTCCCAGATGGCGATAGAGGCTGTGAGCATGCTGAAAAACTCTCTTATCCTGGATGAAGCATTTTGGGTGGGCAAGCTAGTCTTCTACTCCCAAGATTACTCGCTAGAGATACTACTTGTGACAGAGATACTATTCAACCATGATCAAAGCATTGCATGCAAAGAGTTGTGTGAGTAGAACAGAATGTGATCGGGCTAGCAGGTCACTAAAATGGCAAATCTACTCAACATATCCAACTCTGGTGTTAAAAGGTAAATCCAATTCAACACATATAATTATCATTGTCTTAAAAAATGATAGTAAATCAATCGCGTGTTAGAAAAATGCACCAAAAGCACACCCAGACTTATTAAATTATTTCCTTTATTACTAGACCCTTAGATCAATCTTTTCAAGAACATTGAAGCATTGTTTATTACTTAGATGATAATGTTTACTTTAGGGTTCAATTAAATGGTACAAGTAGTATATGATGGATATTAAATCCTAGACATAAATTGAAAAACCCTATTATCATGTGGATATGATATACTGACTCTAATCTAAGGGTTTATCCCAAATACTTAGTGTTTTTCAATTGAATAGAATTAGATGATTTTAAACTCTATATTAATTCTAGAAAATAGATAAAGCATCAGAAAATTATGAAATTTGAAGTAGATACTACACATGAACTCTAGATTAGTAAAAAGTATCAAAGACACATGTAAGATTAGTAAGACCTAGGTTTGACCAAAACCCTAATATGGACCTATATACCATTAGTAATGACAAGTTATGTATTAATGATGGTATGTCGTTCTTAATTAGGTGATGCAAAATGATCTATATGGTCCAACATAATTAGGATTCTCTAAACTAGGGTACATGGGACTATCCTCTTTGTTGAATGTCTAGTCCATTTGGAGTAGAAGCATATATTAGGTGTAATGTACTCCATTTCACCTCTTGACTAGTTTGATATGCTTTATAAATTTCGACTTATGTACTTATTTGTGCTACTTATTCTCTATTGAATGATCTTTTGAAAATTTAAATATATATATATATATATATATATAGTGTTGCAAATAAACTTGAACATAAATGATATGCCCATTATGACTACTCGAATTACGATGGTGATGATAATGATGATGTTGATATTGGCTAGAAGAGACGTCCTCACTTGGGAGGGTGGAACTTGTATAAAATGGTGACCTCCTCCTTTGAACGGGGAGATGGAGTCAAGTGACCACCTCCATCTCATTGTGGCAATGAATCCATGAGTATAAGAATGCTTTTTGATATCGACATAATGGGAAAACTCGTACCAAAATATTTTCAAATAAACTAATATATTGATGAAATGTTTCTCTCGGTTCTTTTAAATCCTTCCAAGCAATATTTTTGTAATACTATACAATTATGCATTCTTTGTACTATTTTATGTCCTCTATAGGCACCATGTACTAAAAAAATTTGTACTAACTTATTTTCCTCTTTTAATAGTTTTTAGGTTCATAGCTAGTATGGGAGAAGAGATGAGTTTTGAGTAGTTGCATAGTTGTATGCATTTAATGAGGATCCTAGTTAGCATACATGGTCATAGACTTGTAAAAATCTTCTTTAAGTTTTTAAATATAAATTTTAATTATTAATGTGGTAATAATATATACATGTTAAATATTGAGATTGTTCATGGTGTATGCATCTAGTTTATTGTTCATTTATGCTTGTGCTTCCTCATTCACACTCTGGTATCTTACCTAGTTTATGGATTTTCAAGTCCGTGACATGTAGTGACATATTCTTCAAGATTTTATGGCACTTCACAAGCCCATCTTGGACTTCATTAGCATTCCACACATGCTCGATGAGGGATTGTAGGTCTCCTATAGATTCTAACATGAAGATGGCATTGACCCCCAACCTTCAATCATGTTGTAGGATTCATCATAGTCAACCAACAAGATGTCGTAGTCATTCTCCATGTCTTAGTGACTTATAGTTTTAGAGTCACTTTGTCATAATGAATATCCAATAAAAAGGATTTCTAAAAGGATCAATAGGAGTTTTAGTTTTATAGGATAATGAATATCCAATAAAAAGGATTTCGAAATAATAAAGTTTCGTGGAGTCCCAATAAAGAGGAAAGAAAGAGAAAATACCAAATTTGCAAAATAAAAGGATAATGTGATACATTATTAATGAATTAGGAGGTATTGTTAAAAAGGAAAGTAATTTCTATTAAAGTAAATAGAATTTCGTGCCTATGGGATAGAAGGAAAGTACAAAAGAGATAAAGTAAGACGATTTTCGAATCCCTAATTATCCAAGAGTTTTGGTCTATTAAAAGGATGTTGAAGAGAGAGAAGTTTACTTCTTATTTAAAGGAAATTTCTTCCTATTAGGAAAGGAGCTTGTTTCCCCTTGTATGAACGTCTTGGGGGTGTGGATACCTCCCGTATATAAGGGGTAGAGTTCTGGGTCGGAAGGAAGTTCCACACAGCCATCCCTCTCTTCTTCTTTTTCCTCTTCATCTTCTTCATAAAAACCCTTACTAGGAGAAGATAGAAAGATCTTGGAGCAAACCAGGGAACATGGAGCAGTCTTGGTGGAAGCACGATACTCCCACACCACCGGAGTAATGCTCGACGCTCAACCCTTTGCCTTCACCCCGACACAATGGTAGCAAGGCGGCTGTAAGCAGACCGCGAAGTAGAGGTCTGGCCCACATGGGTCCGCCATCATGGGCACGGGACGAGGAGCGATCTAAGCGTGGGAAGGGGCGTCACAGGTGTGGGCATCATCCTGGATGGTTGCGGTCCCTGGAGGATAGGGGGCACGTGCATGTGTGCTGCAGATCGGAAGTAGGTGCAGCAACGACCAAGGGATGATCCTGCTGGTAAACGGCCGTATTGGCCGCGACCTAGGGGCGCCATGCGTGCACCCATGGTGCAGCAAGGAAGGGCGGCCATCTCCGGCCACCCACAAACTGAGAGTAGAGGGGATAACCCCCCCCCCCCCCCCCCCCCCCGCAGATCAACCTGGACGGCGGGCAGCGCAGGGTTGCACAAGGAAGGAGACGACCTGGTCGTTGGACCGTCCTGCCCCTCTGCGGGCTGTAGCAAATACGACTTAATCAAGGGCAAGAAGGTCAATTCAAAATGTTTCCAAAGAAAGCAACGTTGCATGAAGATAAAGGCAACGTGGCACCCTCTCATTGGCTGTGGTAAGTGATTTATTGCAAAAATCATATCTAATGATTGGTAACTTCGATTAGGACAAGTAATATATGAATTTTGATAAGAAGAATACAAGGAATCCAATAAAAATAGTTTTATAGCCTGAATCTGATCATAGTTCGAAATGTAGAGTAAATTATCATCTTTAATGAATTAAAGATTAAGAAACCCTAGTTTGAAATGAATAAAGTGTTTAATAGGGTTTAATGGATCATTACAGTTGATAATAACATGTTAATTGTAAAAAGGTACTTTAAGATTGAAAAGGATAATCTTTGCATGTAATTAGTTTAATTTAGAGATTATGTGCATAAATATGCTTGAAATTTGAAAAGTACATAAAGTTATAATCTTTAATGATTTAATTAATGAAAAACCCTTAGATTTGATGATATATGGATTTAATTTTGTTCAATGGATAATTCAAGCCAATATTAACCTATTGTTGATAAATGTGAAGATAGAATCTAAAAATATGATCTTTTTTTTATATATTTGGCTTAGTTTAGGGTTTCGTGCATGATTATGCGTTAATTAGATTGAAAACCCTAATTTAGGGGAATATGTATTTTAATTGTTTTAATTGTTCAAATCCATAAATAAATAGGGATATGCTGACCCTAAGTCAATGTGGGTATAAAAGACTATTGGAATGGATAGTTGAGCAATTAAGGTTCATATAAATGGAAAAGAGTATTTTAGGGTTTGTTAACCTAAAAGGGATAAAGTTTGAGAAATTGATCTAAGAAACCCTAATGAATACTAATGAAACCTTAATGTGGATTAGAAACCCTAGAAAGTGAATCCAAGTCAATAAAGTAGATTCTTGATAAAGTGTGTAATAAATAGAGTACATATTTATTTCAGGAATTATGTGATGATTGAATTACTTGCTTGGATCTGTTGATTGACTTGATTGTATACACATGAAGTTTATGTTGAATAATCTACATGAATCATCAAATCAGGTATGTGGTTACGCTTATGAATAATCGCTCTAGTTTCACGGCGATTCCCGAAGTTTTAATCGGTTGCTTGAAAATAACTGTTGGATGTTTATTTATTTCATGCCACTATAAAGTGACTATGATTATCACTATAAATATGCATATATAAATGACTAGATTTGGGTCCACCTCTATTGCTTTGAAAAGGCTAAGAAAAAAAAAGTGGTAATCCTAGAGCAAGGTCTAGGTTACCGAGAGTTAGAAACTGGGCTACCTATGTGTAGTGCCATGAGAATCATTAGCCTACCACGAGTTAAGGAGTGGGCTACTTACGAGTAGTGCCATGTGACTCAACCCTAGGAATTGGTTCACTTATAGGTGGATCATGAGGGGTTTAATGGGGACAACATAGAGGATAGGTTACTCTTGGATCACGGAGTTATATCTAAAAAGTAATCTTGGTTGTTAAATGATTAATTGAATGATTACATTGTTAATGTATTTACATAATTATTGCTTCCCCCACATACCAGCTGCGGCTGACCGACGTTTTGTTTGTCGGCGTTTTAGGTACAAGCCAAAAGGACAAACATTAAATCGTCATATTGTGAAATACATGAAGTTAAATACAAGGAGGATTAGTTAGAGTAGAATCCTTAAGTGGATAGAAGTTTAGAGATCCAAGTTTTCAAAAAGGTATGCAAAAATTTATTTTCTTACAACTTTTCAGTATAGTAGGTTAAAATTTGATAATTATTCTTGGTTAATTGTCTAACCTTTGATCCGAAAGTTATGGGTGCAGCTTCAACCTCTTGGTCTCCCTAAATTGGGGGTTATAGGGAGGTGGGGTCATAACACTCAATCACTAAGGAAACAAAGATACAAATCATCATTTAGAATTCTCTCTCAACTCCATACAAGGACCTAGAGTGATAGGGACCGACTAAACTTAACTAATCTCATACTTAACGCTTTTGGCAGATATATGCTAATGCAATGACATCTTCAATCTATGAGTTATCTTGGAAAAAAAAATTGTGAGTAGAGGTGTGAGCCTACTTGCTCAATGAATGACTACTTCAAAGAAACAATCTGAAGCACTAATATAATTACAGATATACTGTTTTGCAAGTGATATAAATTATAACAGGAGTAAGCTTTAAAGATACTAATCAATCACAAACATAAATATGGAGGAATACTCTAGACATCTACAAGAGCGAATCAATATATGAACATGCTTGATTAACCACAAAGAAATCTAGTAATCTAGAAACATACATAGAATAATTGAATAACTGCACAAACTTGGTTAACCTATCATTCATCATATAATTCATCAGTAGTAATATTCAAATATCTAAACATTTTTGTCATTATTCTCTTTGTAATCTTTCATTAACCTTGACTTGACCTGACTACTGAACTGACTACTACTATGTTGGCCAACTAAACATCACTGACTGATCAGACTATTGTATTCTTTATCTGAACTCAATTAATCTCAATTAACTATATATACTTTTTACTTTGCCCCTAAACTCACTTGGATTGTACCATCCAAGAAAAGGCCACTATTGTGTGACTTACCATACATGTCTTAACGTAAACCTGGGATCGTGGAACTACTACTAACTAGATCAGTCTGCAACGAGGTTGCCACGTCTAGCCTAACGATGACTAAATAGTGTATGTAAATTTTGGCCCCTTGTCTTAGGTACTCAAGAGGGGTGCCTCTAGGCTAAAAAGCCTCAACTCTACGTAATGCGGTTCCACTAGGGTTGGCACATAAAATGGAGTAACTGCAGAAGAAGTAGGCCCACAAAGGCTATATACTTCAACTGGTGGGTACCAATGGATCTCCGATGATTATTGGATACCCCTACTACAGAAATAGTATCACTAGGATCTCTGGTTATTGTTGGGTACGATACTACTCAACTGAAGTACCACCAATATCCAATCAGTATATGTTAGATACTCAATTCCAGGCTACTTCATCCTATATCTGATAGTCCATATCCTATTTCACCTATCCCGGTACAGACCTCCAGGGAGTGTTTTACAATGTTCAGGGCTTGTACTATTACTATTATAGTTTTACTGACTACTTGAGCTATTAGACTGAATTCACTGATAATACTTAGTTGAATGCATAACATATTGGTTACCCTTATCTTAGGGTTTGTCATTTCTTAGATGCATAACATACTGATTACCCTTCTCTTAGGGTTTCTCATTTCTCATGCAGAAAAGAATTCACATTTGTTCAAACAGATACCATGTCTAATGATTCAAACATTTACATTCAACATTTCTCGTATTCATGCATGGCATCAATGACATCCCTATCTAGGGAAATGTCTTTTCTATTTTTTTAAATTACCATAACAAATTATGCATTTCATGTTAATTAACTCAGCTAGAGATTTTCATGTCACAAATCAAAATGGGTATCCATATAAAATGATATTTAACTAGAAACTCAAATTATCATATAACTCATTTCAATCAGTCATGCATACAACACTCTAGTATGAATTTAACTAGGTTTCCAAGATATTCATTAAAATATCATGAATCAAGAATTACCTTAAATGAATGAATTTATAACAATAAAAGAATCACATCAGTTGAGTTCATGAATCTATTTTTAATCTTCTAACTTTTCATTCATTTAGGGTTTCACCCTCTTTACTGATATATCAAGCAAACATTGATATCATCAAATGAAATACAAGATCTTATCTGACATAAATGCACAACTCATTCATATCAAACAATCACTGGTAACCAAAGAGATTTAACTAGACAAACCTCTTTATTCAATTATACAACAATTTTAGTCATAGCCGAAAACCCTAGATTTCTCTATTTTCATATAAACTCTGCAATTACTTTAGGAATTCTCATTTAGATAATTTGTATGAATTTCTAGTATGGTTTATTAACTAGAATCCATAACAATATAGAAATAATCTATTTCATATCATCTTCCAAAAGCTAGGTCAAATGGGCAGTTTAGGCTTTGTAGTCGCATACAAAACAAGTAAAGGTTATTGATCATTTAACTCATTTTTGTGAAATCTACTATATAAATGAAGTAGCCACTCACCCTAAGGTGTGAAAACACCTTAGAAACACATCTCATCTCTAAAAATCTTGAATTCATATCAAAACCCTAGTAAAGCACCAGATTCTTCTTCCTTGCAACCCGAAAACCCTAGAAATGGGGGATTATGAATAAAAAGTGAGAAAAGGGGAAGATTTGATACCATTTCAAATCAAATCAGAGGAGGGACGTAATCTAGACATGTGAGAGAAGATTCACCATGAAAGGCTATGAAAAGAAGCTAAACTTACTTGATTTCATCATATCTTAGATAGAGAAACCCAGATCAGTAATTCCACCACTTTCTTCTCTCAAACCCTAACTCTCCCTCTCTCTCTCTCTAGGATATTGTTTCTCTGGAATGGATCACAAAATATGAGATCTACTTGGGTGCTAGATTTCTCATATAGAGCAATTTAGTTGCTTGGGTAATTTACACATTAACCCCTCACTACACTTTTTCTTATTTCAGCAGATTTTTTTTGCTATACAAAAGTTGATGTAATTCATTTATTTAAGAGGTCAAACATCCTCCAAAAATTATGAAAATTTATCATGACATCTGAAATGTAATTTCATATCTCCAATATAAATGTCAGATCATTAGGAGTTAATTTAAAATCAAATACTACACTATTGAACAACACTCTATCAACATTTCAGTCAAAGTATAGTTCGATTGAGAAATGCATTCAAAGAACACCCAAATATTCTAAAAGTTTTCTCGAATATTCATGACTGAGTTATCCATATCATATCCAAAATTTATTTAAATAAAAATGCGTAGAAAATATGAAAAATCATTTACCACACTACTATCCTTATCAAATTACATATTTGTGTACCATCAAAACCCTAATTTTTGCCAATTACGGTTTACATTTCTCAAATCCTAATTCTTCAAAATAAAACCATAATTATAGTTTCTTCTTATGTTTGAAACATCACAATTGAGCTGCTATCATTAATCAAGTCTAAACAATGTTCAATCTAATCAAGCATGTAATCATTCAGGTAAACCCTAGTTTACCAATTAAGCAAAAATGTGGTCATTACAATTCTCACCCCCTTAAAATGTTTTGTCCCCAAAACATAAATATGCAAACAAATCATATTCAAAGTTTCTTTTAAAATTTTGAAATCTTATGTTTGAAACATCACAATTGAGCTATTATCATTAATCAAGTCTAAACAATGTTCAATCTAATCAAGCATGTAATCATTCAGGTAAACCCTACTTTACCAATTAAGCAAAAACGTGGTCATTAATATTCTCACCCCCTTAAAATGTTTTGTCCCCAAAACATAAATATGCAAACAAATCATATTCAAAGTTTCTTTTAAAATTTTGAAATCTTATGTGTCACTATAATCTTGTATTTCATATTTGAATGTTATTTTTAATATTGACTCATTTGTTTCTCTTCTAATCATGACACGTTTTAAGCCAAACTTCTCAATGATAGAAGAAGACTTTTTTATATGTCACAGTCAATTATAGGAACGAGATAGATAAAAAACTATTTTTTTATGCCATACTCTGTTGAGATGTTACCTCGATACTGGTAATTCTGATCCCACTATCTTAATTCATACACATTAATATGTACTTATTCTTCTACATCACATGAGTGTTATTAAAGGCAATTCACCTTTTTATCTGGAATTTCACTATTTTGCCACTCTAATAGAAAATCACTCATGAACTGTAAGACTAGAAGTAACAACAATTGTATAAAACTAAGTCAGACTACTAATATGAATTAATGAAACCATAAAATGCATTACAATTTAGTATATTGCTCGCACATGTACAATTGAAGTCATATGTAAAACTAATTTTCATCCATTGAAATGCCTTCAACAAACTAAACTTCTTTAAAAAAAAATCACATATACCTAATAGACATTTGTTTTCTTGGATTTCTCTTCTTATGCATTACAACTTCTTCTTACTTATATTTCTCATTCTAATCATCTAGAATAAACATCCCTAACATTGAAACATTCAAGGCAAGAATATATTATTCATCATTCTTTCTATCACTGCAAGACCTTATTTTAGATTACACTTTGATCATGTTGCAATTCTCCCTTTATTCAAATCACACTTCTTATCTTTAAAATATATTTCTTATCCTTCCTTCATATTCATTTCCATATTATTTATTTATCCTTCACATTTGCAACCTTTAAACCCATGAATACTATAACTGTTATATTCTTCTCATATTGATGATCTTAGGAATTTGTTTAATAGAGATGTTCACGCTCAAGGTCAAATCACTATTCACATCCCTGTAACTATTACAACCCTAAACTATCTAGGGTTTCATCCTTATAAAGGAAAACATGATGTTATTGTGACATGATTTTACTACCTTATTTTGATATGCAAACCTTATCTCTCTTCAGGTTTACCAAAGTCTTCCTTGTCGTCACCACTTAAATTTTCTTTATCTTATTTGACCATTTTGATAGATTACTTTCTTGATCTACCCTACTAGGGTTTCATCATCATATTGTGCATCATTAGTATATTCAGTAGATGTGTCTCTCATGACAATTGTGTATCATTCATGATTTATTTCCGTATCACTTCATCCCATGTTACACTCACTAAGGAGGATACTGAAGAGAAACTGATTTTGAGACATAGAATTATAATCTTCGAGTATTCACTTAACATGATTCTCATATTAGTCATCATCAAGGAGACTAGACTATTTCACTTTTCCTCACATCTCAAAATCTCTCTCTTTTATCATATATATTACTCCCTCATGTTTCAGCCCCTTCTTTATTTTTTATCATCAACTACCTATTTTCTACTCTTCCCTATGACATTATTTACTTTTACTTATCTCTTATTATCATGTTTCTCACTCTTGTGCATGATTCCATATTCCATGCCATATAAACTTTCTTATCATCCTTTTACTTTTATCTCGTTGAAATTCTAATTCAGCATCCTCCCTACTAGCTTCATTTTATGCAAAATACATTACATGTCCTTCATTTCAAATCAAACGTCTCATGTAGGGGTCAGCCATAGCTTTCTTTTCAATCAAGATTTTATGTTCTAAATACAATTTAGCTTTATACGAGTTGTTCATTTATTTAGCCGCACATTTGTTCTTATTTTAAGATCTAGTTCCATTTGATCACTAGGAACCTATTGAACATACTTGATGTCAACTAGGTTGGTACTAAATAAAGACATTGAATCTAAAGCTAGTATGGATGAATACTTTAAACTTTATGATAAAAGTACACATTCCATGCTCCTCGCTATATCAAACTCATCATTTCCATCACTTTTTTTGTTTCATCTTAGTTTCTTATCCTAGTCTTATAATTATTATCTTTATCTAGTTCTATTCACTTTCATTTTTCTGAACTTCACTTCTATGTACTTATTTCATACTTAAATCTTTTATCATATTTACCTTTTGTTGTAGAATACATAAGTACATTTCACTCAATTATATGATCCATTCATTCTAACTAATTCTTTCTATCTTGGCTTTCCATATAGTTTTCTCTTATCTTTCCTTGATTTCAGATTGGATAAAGTGCCACAATTAGTTATATAGTTCGGTTCTCTTTATCCATCCTTTCTTCTTCATTTTATATGTTACATACTAATGTATGTCTTGTATCTATATCCCTCTTCCTTCATTCTCAACATAGGGTTTCTTATCTGAGGCCCCAAAGTTGGATCTCATATATATATTCCAATTGATTCTTAACTATTGTAATCTTTCCCTTATATTTCAACATCTTACTGTATGTAGATTCTCACTATGATATGGGTCTAATTTATCTAGAGTGTACTCTTATTATATTGTTAATACGACTCGTCAAATCCCAGTAGCACATCCTTCCATCCAGACCAGGCTGAACCTATAGACTAAATTCTATATATATCGAACATATAGAAAGAATATCAACGCAGGGTAAATTCATTTAAAGATATCTTCTGGTCTAATTGATACGAAGAATAATTGAATCAACTTCATGATACAAAACATTCTAAAAGAACAATATATATTCTACAAACTGATAATTTGTATTCATATAAAAGAGCATTTCAATTGATCTTCAATCAAAGAAGCAATATAAAGCAAGAGTTGTATCAAATTCTATTCTTCATCTCAATTCATTCATTTCTTTCTGGTCTTATAATACTAATATTTCTAGGGTTTCTCTCTAACACATCCTTCTTCTGCATACTTGGCCAGAGTATCCAGAGAAGAATAGATAGAGTATCTTGGTACCGGTCAACCTAAGTAATCAGATACTGGGCCAAGGTATTTAAATACTTAGACCTCCCAGAGCTATAGACACATCACCTCCTAACTGCCACACTAATAACTATAACTTTCTATCATAATGGTCCCTGACAACTGAGCCTAAGCTCTGGTACCAAGTTGTTACACCCACATCCCACAATTACCACAGATCGTGAGATTAGGGAATAAGTTTGATGATTATACTTAATACAATGTCAACTCCCAAATTTTTTTACTTTATTTGAAACTCTTTGTTTTCTAGCATTCAATCACATAAACAAAATTTATAAAGGAATTAAACCCTGATTACTCAAATATGATCTCAACATTAATGATACACATCCATACATTCATTTTATTCCTCACACTTCCATGGACATACAACATGATAACCAGGTATATACTTTATCATTAAGGAAATATAGATACAAATCATCACTTATCTCTCAACTCTATAAAAGGACCTAGAGTGACATGGACCTAATGAACTTAACTAATCTCATACTTAACTCTTGGGGTAGATCTATGCTGATGCAATGACATCTTCGGTCTAGATGAGTTATCCCTAAAAAAAATTGTGAGTAGAGGTGTGAGCCTACTCGCTCAGTGAATGAGTACTTCAAAGAAACAATCTAAATCACTGATATAATTATAGATATACTATTTTGTAACTGATATCAATTATAACATCAGTAAGCTTTAAAGAGACTAATCATTCACAAACATAAATATGAAAAAATACTCTAGACATCTACAAGAGTGAATCAATATATGAACATGCTTGATTAACCATACAAAAAACTAATAATCCAGAAACATTCAAAGAATAATTGAATAACTGGACACACTTGGTGAAGCTCTCATTCATAATATAATGCATGAATAGTAATATACAAATATCTAAACATTTTTCTCATTATTCTCTGTGTAATCTTTCATTAACCTTGACTTGACCTGACTACTAAACTGACTACTCCTATGTTGCCAACTACACATAAACGACTGATCTGACTACTATACTCTTTACCTAAACTCAATTGAACTCAATTAACTTTTGTTTTTACTTATCCCCTGAACTCACTTGGATTGTACCATTCGAGAAAAAGCCACTATTGTGTGATTTACTGTACAAGTCTTAAGGTAAACCCGATACCTTAATACTACTACTAACCACCTCAGTCTACAATAAGGTTGCCAGAGCTAGACTAACGGCGGCTAAACAACGTCTGTAAACTATGGCCCCTTGTCCTGTGTACTCAGGAGGGGTGCCTCTAGGATAAAAAGCCTCAACTCTACGTAATGCAATTCTAGTAGGACTGGCCCGCAAAATGGAGTAACTGCCAAAAGAAGTAGGTCTACAAGGGATGTATAATTCAACTGGTGGGTACCACTGGATCTCTAATTATTGTTGGATACCCCTACTACTAAAATAGTACCCCCAGGATCTTTAGTTATTGTTGTTTACTATACTACTCAACTGAAGTACCATCGATATCTAATCAGTTGATGTTAGATATTGTAATGATCGCGCGTCCCGATAACCCCCAATTAAGGGAGACCAAAAGGTCAGAGCCATTATCCTAATTAACATGATCAAAGGTTCGACAAATAATCAATAACAATTATCAAAGTTTACCAACTAAACTGAAAAGTTGTAATAAAATTAGACTTTGCATCCTTTTTCAAAAACTTGGAAATCTACTTCTATCAACATCTGAAGTCTATTCTAACTAATCCTCCATAGCCCTTTAATTCTCATTTCATTCCACATATGCCACTTTACTATTTATTCTTTTCACTTGAACCTAAAACGCTGATAAACAAAACGTCAGTCAACATAAATGAATTATGGTGGTATGTGGGGGAAACAAAAAAATCGTGCAATTAAATATAACAATATATTGTAGTCAACTATGATTTAACAAACAACTTTACATTTTAAATATAATGACGTGATCCATACATATCCTATCCTCAGCGCTGTCCCTATAGTGGACCTGGATGCTACCTTCCTTATGGTAGATCCCCATTAAAACCCTCATGATCCTACCTAATCGGTGAATCAGTTTCTAGGGTTGAGTCACATGGCACTACCCGTAGGTAGCCCACTCCTTAACTCATGACGTGCTATAGAGTCTCATAGCACTACATGTGGGTAGCCCAATTTCTAACTAATGATAGCCTAGACTTTACTGTAGGTTACCCTTTTCAGCATTTGTAAAGCCACAGAGGAGGATCCAGATCTAAGCCAGTTATATATATATATATATATATATATATATATATATATATATATATATATATATAGTGATAATCATAGTCACTTTATTTTTGCATGAAATAAAAGTCATCCAAGCAGTTTATTTCAAACAAATGATAAAATCTCTGGGAATCATCGTGAAACTAAGGCAGTTAATCCTAAACGTAACCACATATATGTCAGGCTAATTAGATACAAAATAATCCAATCAATCAAGAAATCCAAATAGGCAAGCAAGCACATAATGAGATCCTGAAATATGCATACAATTTCCTATTATTGATCATGCCATGAAGATATATTAAACCTAGCTTGCTTCCTAGGGTTTCTAGTCCACTTTTAGGGTTTCCGTTACAATTACTCACAAACACTAGTTATCTCATCTATTCTTCATGAAAGATATTAAGATTACCTTTTAACAACATATAACCCTAATTTTGATTTAAAGGCACAATTAAACATCAATTAAGTCCCTTATGCCTCTTTTACATTAAAACTACCATTTTTATCCTTTTTAATACATGAGAAGATCATTAGGCCCAATTATCATCTTTGGTTCCTTTCGGATTAACAACTCATAGTTCATTATGGTCTAATTCACATATGAACTATTTTTATCATTAATTCCACATTTATCCATTAAAAAACCCTAATTACTACATTAAGGGTATTTTTCCAAAATTAGGAACTTTTATACTCGAAATAGCTTATAACTATCATATCTCAACTTTAATCATGAACTTGAACATTTAAATCCATTAAGAGTCACATTTACTATTATTAGGGTTTCAAGGCACATTAAAGAAAATTTATGCACATGAAACTCTAAATTAAACTTATTACGTGCAAAGTTCATACTTTTTGTTCTCAATATACCTTTTTACAATTAACATGTTAATATCAACTTTAATCATCCATTAAACCCTACTAAATACATTAATCATCTCAAAATAGGGTTTCTTAATCATTAAAGCATTAAAGTTGACAAATTCCATTACTTTTCGAATTTCAAGAAGAATTAGCCTCTCAATCCATTTTTAATGAATTCCTCTCATTTTTTTGAGCAAAATACATATATTATATGTACCAATCTGAGCGACTGTTATTTAGTTATGAATTTTGCAAGGATTACCTTTTTGGACCAATCAGAGGATGCCATGTCGCCTCTATTCATGCAACGTTACTCGCCCTTGAAAACATTTTGAAATGACGAAAAAGCCCTCAATAAGTCAAGCATTTCTTCATCCGACGGAGGGGAAATTTCATCCAACGGTCCATCGTCTGCGTCCCCGCGCGCCTTAGCACTGCGGTTGGTGTTTGCCAATTGCGGGGGGTCTTCTCCACCTCCCTACGGCCCAGAGCTCTCCGCCAACTGCCGCCCTAGCTCCGATGTGCCCTTGTGCATGCTGGGAGCTTCCAGGTTGTGGCCAAGATGTCTGTTCCTATGTGAGCTAAGCCCGTGACCTACTGCAGGTTGGAAGACCTCCGGTAGGAGCTGCACGATGACGGGAGCGTGGGAGGGATAGCAAATCCTTCTTAGGTAGTCGTAGGAGCTTCGTGCCTCCATCGAGACCCATCGCATCTCCTCGAGACCCTTGGAATTGACCTACCCTCTTGGCTAGGGTTTATGAATGAAAACAAGAAGAAGAAGAGAGAAAGGGTGCTTGGGATTATGTTAAACTCGGGCCAAGGGCTCTACCCCTTATATAGGGGAGGGTATCCATCCCCCAAGACATTCATCCAAGAGGAAACATGTAACGACCCCGCCTTCCAGTAACTCACAATTAAGGGAGACCAAGAGGTCAGAGCCGTTATTCTAATTTCCGGATAAAGGTTTGACAAATAAACATTAATAATTATCAGACTTTACCAGACTATACTGAAAAGCTGTAATAAATAAAACTTTGAATACCTTTGAAAATTTGGATTTCTAAACTTCTATCCACATATGAATTCTACTCTAAGTAATACTCCTTGAACTTTAATTCACGTATTTCACAATATGACATTTTATTTGTCCTATTCATTTTTTTTACCTAAAACACCGACAAACAAAATGTCGGTCAACACAAAGCTGGTATGTGGGGGAAAATAATAAATGTGCAATTAACCATAACAACTTAGTGCATACAATTATAGTTTAACAAACAACTTTACATTTTAAATATAACTGCGCAATCCATGCATACCCGATCCTCTGCGTTGTCCCTACAGTGGACCTGGATGGTACCTTCCTTATGGTAGATCCCCATTATGCCCCTCATGATCCCACCTAACAGGTTAATCAGTTTCTAGGGTTGAGTCACATGGCACTGCCCGTAGCTAGTCCACTCCTTAACTCATGTCGTGCTATAGAGTCTCATGGCACTACACGTGGGTAGCCCAATTTCTAACACATGATAGCCTAGACCTTACTCTAGGTTACCCTTTTTAACATTTGCAAAGCCACAGAGGAGGATCCAGATCGAACCTTGTTATATATATATTTATAGTGATAATAATAGTCACTTTATAGTTGTAAGAAATAAAAGTCATCCAAGAAATTTATTTCAAGCAACTGATAAAATCTCCGAGAATCATCGTAAAACTAAGGCGGTTAATCATAAACGTAACCACATACCTATATTGTAGATTTGGAGACAGAATCAACTATGTAGAGAGAGAAAATCCAATCAATCAAGCAAAGTGCGCAGAAATCCTGGAATAAACTTTCCAACTTCCTTTTATCAAAATTTATCCAATTTCATCTTATTCCTTAGGATTTCTATTAAAATTTTAGGGTTTCCTCGAAAATTAGGGTTTTGCCTCCACATTTAACATAATTAATCCTTATTTAGCAAAAGTACATGAAACCCTAAATTAACCACCTTACTACTCCTAATCATACTTAGGATCATTATTTAACAACCTTTTTCCATAATTCGAAAACAACAAGGTTTTTCTCTTCTTTTACCCTAAATTAGGGTTTCCATATATATTATTCTTCATATATAGGTTAAAACCCTAAATTAGTCAACTTTGCATTCAAAATGGATGAAAACCATATTTTAATATGCAACAGGTTGATACTTATCAAATTAACCTAGTAATCCACAAGATTCATCTTTTATATACAATTAGGGTTTCTAATTACCTTTTAATACATTTTTCTATCAAATTAAGGTAATTTTAGTAAAATGAGATAGAAATCGATTCTCAAACTATTTTTATGTTGTTCTTCGTATTTTTCTATGCAACTTTCATCTATAAAGTTTTTCCATCAGAGATTCCTAGCTATTTCTATGATTTTAGCAAGGAAAAACCCCTTTTCTGCAATTTAAATTAGAGATAGAGAATTACCAAAAATTCGTAGTCGTTGAATCAATGTGTCGCTGGAGCACTGATCTGATTGGATGCTCTGCATCGATCAGCTCCACTAAGTGGGTAATCTTAGCCACACCGGCCCTGGTTCGTCAAATCAGTAGTTCGCTTGGACTATCCAGGATCAAACGACCCTCGTGACACACCTCCACTCACATGATCATGCGCGTGCCTCTCTCATCCAGTCTACTGGATCCTTCTCGGTCCACGATGGGCCCTAATCCAACGGTCCATATACTCTCGTCTTCCTCCCTTTCTTCTCAAAATGACACGGCGGTGCCGCGATGGTTCATCGCTGGAGAACTAGCAATAGAGTGACAGGGTGGGTTCCGAGACTGGGGAAGCAGCTGTCCGAGGTCGTGTGGGTGAGAGAAACTAGGAGGGGTCCCACTTATAGGGCGTAGGGGGCTTTTTTAGGGTTTCTGATCCCGCCGCTAAACTGACCCTCAGCTCAATTGGGCATTTTGCGAGGACACGATGAAAGGTCATCAATATATGGTCGAGAAGCTTCGTCTCTATCTCCCGAAACCATTGGGACACTTTCCAAGCGTGCACTTGCTCTGAATAGAGGGGATGTCCAAGGGGAAAGTTCTCCTGTAACTCATCCACAATCCTCATCCCACTGGGTCTTTGACTATGAGTGGTGCCCACTGGATTAAGATCCAACGGCCCACATCCATTGCTTTCAAACAAAGGACAAGGATTTCCCCAATTTTCCAAGATAAAAATCCTATTTTGAGGATAACTTGAAAAAAACAATAACTCCCAAATTAGAACTCCTTTTTAATTAAAATTTTAAGGTAATAGTTTATGCTTTTATCTTTCATCCTGCAAAAATTGGGATTATTATCTAAAGAAAATGATTCCTTTTCTTTAGTTGCAAGATAACACCGATTTATTCAGATTTTTCACATATTTCCTATTTCCTTTGCCATTATATTATTATCCTTAGTTCCTTGAACCTCAAGGAACCTTAATATCTTGAAATTCTATGTTGGAAAATAATCCTTAGCCTTTTATTCTTCCTTTATCCATTTTTTTATTTATTCCTTTATCCAATTGAATTCCTTTTTCATTTCTTTTTCTTTCAATTACGCTTAATAGCCAATAAGTCCCATTAAGAAAACAAGGCACGAAATTCATTCAAATCAAACCATCAAATCAACCATTGATTTCATTTATTTCTTATAAGAATATTTACAACTCTCATTATATGATTTAGAAAAAAATGGGGTTATAACATCCTCCCCTCCTTATAGGAATTTTGCCCTCAAAATTCAACAATCAAGCAAAGAAATTAGGATATGCCTTTTCCATGTCCGTCTTCAGCTCTGATGTGGCTTCATCCTTTCCATGGTGCTTCCAAAGAACCTTTACCATCTCTATATTCTTATTTCTGAGCTCTTTTACCTTGGTATCTACAATCTGCAAAGGTAATTCATCATAAGTTGTCTTCCCTTGAAGCTTAATGGGTTCAATGCTCAGCACATGGATCAGATCTTGCACATATCTCTTCAGATTGGACATGTGGAACACATCATGCGTCATACTATATTGAGGGGGTAACGCCAATTTATATGTGGCTTCACCAATCCGTTCTAATACTTCAAATGGACCCACGTATCGGGGACTCAACTTTCCTCTGTTCTTAGCTATAGCTCGGAGTGGACGAATTTTCAGAAAAACATGTTCTCCCATAGTGAAATGCACATCAGTCCGCTTCACATCAACATACGACTTCTGTCGATCCTAGGATCTCTTTAGCCTTTGCCTGATCAAAGCGAATTTATCAGCATACACTTGGAGTTCATCTGACGTCAACAAGGTCCTTTCACCAACATCATCGCAGTTAAATGGTGACCGGCACAGTCTCCCATAATGAGCTCCATATGGAGGCATCCTGATACTGGCTTGGTAACTGTTGTTGTAAGCAAACTCAGCTAAAGGTAAGTATTGCTCCCATGATCCAACCCAATTGAGCACACAAGCTCTTAACAGATCCTCTAGGGTATGGATTGTCCTTTCTGACTGACCATCTGTCTGGGGGTGATATGCGATACCGAACTTCAACCTTGTACCTAGTTCCTCTTGAACTTGCTTCCACAATTTGGAAGTAAACTTTGGGTCTCTATCAGAGATGATGGAATTAGGTACACCATGCAAACACACTATCTCTCTGATTCACAACTGAACTAAATCTGAAAACATGGCAGCGGTCTTCAGGGCAAGGAAGTATGCTGGCTTGGTAAGGCAGTCTACCACAACCCATATCGCATCATGACCTCTCTTGGTCTGGGGTAGACCCACCACGAAATCCATGGTGATATGTTCCCATTTCCATTCTGGAATCTCTATAGACTGTAAAAGTCTGTCGGGTTGTTGGTGTGCAGCCTTCACCATTTGGCACGTAAGATAGCTGGCCACATATGCCACAATATCTCTCTTCATTCCTGGCCACCAGAAAAACCTCTGCATGTCCTTAAACATCTTAGTAGTTCCCGGGTGCACCATGTACTTAGAACCATGAGCAAATTTTGAACGAACCATCCTTTTTCTGGGGTAAAGGATATTTGTTCTTAATGGTAGCCTGGTTGATCATCTGGTAATCTATGAAAATTTGGAACGAACCATCCTTTTTCTTTAAAAAAAGAATCAGTGCTCCCCATGGTGATGTGCTAGGGTGGATAAAACCCTTGTCTAGCAATTGATGCAATTGTTTCTTCAACTCAAGAAACTTTTGCAGAGGCCATTCTATAAGGTGCTCATGAAATAGGGCTTGTCCCAGGAGCTAGCTCTATGGAAAAATCTACCTCTCTCTCGAGAGGAATCCCAAGTAGATCATCAGGAAAAACATCTGCATATCTCTTAACTACCTTTATTTCCTCTATGGGTTGCACCGTGGGTTTTGGCTCAGTGACTACTACCAGGAAAGCTCGACACCCTTTACTCATCATCCGCTCTGCTTTCAAGGAATACACATATAGGCTGGTGGTGGCATCTTTTCTACCCCTAATGACAAAAGGTGGGTGACCTGGTTTCTTAATGATCACTTTCTTCTCCCTACAGTCAATATTGTCCCTATAAGTATAAAGTCAATCCATACCAATGATCACATCAAAGTCATTCATATCAAGGAGGATAAAGTCTGTAGGAAACTCATGATCTCAATATTTCACATGTATCATCAAAGTTTTCAAAAGAGATGTAAATATCTGACTATTCGGGGTTGTAACATCTAAGACATACCCTAAATCCTTGATATCAAAACAAAGCATAGTTGCAAGATTTCTCAAAATGAAAGTATTAGTAGATCCAGAGTCAAAAAAAGCTTTTACATTATGTACCATGACTTCAAGCATGCCTACATTTGTTTTCGCCATACATTAAACCATTAAATGCTTAAACTTAAAACATAAAAGAAAACTCCAGGGGTTATTACCCTCAATCAACCGATTAACATTAGCTTGTGCTTCCTCATTATCAATGGCAAACACCCGAGCTTGTCTTCTCTCTCCAGCAGGTGGGGCTGCAGCTATAGGTGGAACTACTACTGGTGGGGTTGCTACCTATCATGGTCCTCTTGGATCTGGCAGAGGTCAAACAGATTGTAGGAGTCCTTCTTGATGACACCAAAAACATGTCTTCTTCTTGTAGCGATACTCACCGGTGGGCCCCTTTCCATAGGTGCGACAAGGAGGTCAGTTGTTCTCTTGACGGGGTTTCCCTTTTACTCCCTGTCTTCCTTTTGCATGATGACATCCTAGACCGTTCTTATGGTTATTCTTCTGACCTTGAGTTCCTTCAGTGAAACCCAGGTACCCCTTGGGTGGAAGCTGGGTAGGCATCACAGTCCTCTCCATATCTAAAGTAGTGTTGTAAGCCTCGGCGAAGGTTTTGGGTTTACTTTCCATCACATGGGGCTTGATGCAGGGGTGAAGGTGCTCTATGAAGTGATCCACCCTTCTTTCCTCATCCATCATATGCCTGAAACGCTCCAGGATTCGAAACCTGCACCTGAAGTCTTCCACTGAAGAGTTTCCTTGAGTCATGTTGGTGAACTCTCTTTCCTTTTCCTTCATAGCTGTGACAGGGATGAATCTGGCGGTGAAGATCTTCTTGAAGTCAGCCCATGCCATTGGTTCCTCGGTCAGGTCTCATCCTAGGATGTGAGTCTCCCACCATATCTTGTCTTCTCCTTCCAGGAGATGTGCATCAAAGAGGACCTTCTTACTCGGCTATACCTCAAGCATGCATAATCCATTCTCAACTACAAGTAGCCAAGCTTCCGCCTTGTAGACTACTTCAAATTTATCTTCTCCCCAGAACTTCTCGATGTTAAGCTCGACGAAGTCCAAGATGGTGGCTCCCAGTCAAGGACGAACAGGAAGTGGCTCGCCATTTTCAACTCTAACAAAGACCCAGAGGGCCAAAACACTAATGGCCTCTGTCAACTTCTTCTGTTGTTCCATCCACAAAGCAGTAGGGGTGTGGATCATCATGGTTGGTTCGGGACCACCAGCTTGATCTTCTTCCATTCGGGCCACCTCCCCGTACTCATGTTGCTCCTCGTACCCTTAGTCTTCTTCTTGATCAAGGTTGCTGAAGCGTATCGGGTCAGGGTTAGGGACCTTATGATTGGTTTCTTTGAGTCTCTTCCTCTTCTTAGAGGATTTACCATCATGGTTCCTCTTTCTCTTCTCTGAAGACCCCTTTCCCTTGCGTGGAGGCCAATCACTCCTAGATGGGTTCCCAGTGCCCTCGGGAATAGCAAAAGTCTTTGTACGAGCCATCTACATAATCATAACAAACAGACCATTAGTTTATATTTAAACTAATTATACTTATGTCAATGATGTCTCATTACGTATCTTTTATTAATTTGATGGAGGATTCCTTAATCCTTAACTTACTTACCCATACCACATGAGGTTGGGGAAGAGAGAGAAAAAACCTAACTCTTAAAATCCTTAATAGAATGTGTGATGAGAAGGGATGGATAAGATGAGAAAGTCCTAAAGGTATCTTATTTCGAATCATACCCTAAGACTTTGGCCAGGCAGTCACACGGGTCTGGGAGTCCTCATATTCCGACTAGCGGTGCGGAGGAAAATATTGCCAGCCCCCGGTCATGATCCTTTTCTAGGCACCTCGATCTTTTGGATAATCCTCTAATAACTCGCTTGGGTTCTATAGAGTTTGTAAAATTTAATAATTATTAATGGTTAAGTGAGGAACCTTGGCTCTGATACCAAATGTAATGACCCACCTTATAGTAACCCCCAATTAAGGGAGACCAGGAGGTCAGAACAACTATTCTAATTTCCGGATCAAGGTTTGACAAATAAACATTAATAATTATAAAACTTTACCAGTCTATACTGAAAAGCTGTAACAAATAAAACTTTACATACCTTTAAAAAATTGGATTTCTAAACTTCTATCCACATATGAATTCTACTCTAACTAATCCTCCTTGAACTTTAATTCATGTATTTTACTATATGATGTTCTACTGTTTGTCCTTTTCAGTTTTTGTACGTAAAATGCCGACACACAAAATGTCGATCAGCACAAAGCTGGTATGTGGGGGAAAACAATAAATGTGCAATTAACCATAACAACTTAGTGCAGACAATTTCAGTTTAACAAACAACTTTACGTTTTAAATATAACTACACAATCCATGCATACCCTATCCTCTGTGTTGTCCCTATAGTGGACCTTGATGCTACCTTCCTTATGGGAGATCCCCATTATACCCCTCATCATCCCAACTAACTGGTGAATCCATTTCTAGTGATGAGTCACATGGCACTGCCCGTAGGTAGCCCACTCCTTAACTCATGGCATGCTATAGAGTATCACGACACTACACGTGGGTAGCCTAATTTCTAACTCATGATAGCCTAGACCTTACTCTAGGTTACCCTTTTTAGCATTTGCAAAGCCACAGAGGAGGATCCGGATCTAAGCCACTTATATATATTTATAGTGATAATCATAGTCACTTTATAGTTGCAGGAAATAAAAGTCATCCAAGCATTTTATTTCAAGCAACCGATAAATCTCTGAGAATCATCGTGAAACTAAGGTGGTTAATCATAAACGTAAACACATATGTGTACTGTAGATTTGGAGATAGAATGAACTATGTAGAGAGAGAAAATCCAATCAAGCACGCAAAGTGCACAGAAATCCTAAAATAAACATTCCAACTTCCTTTTATCAAAATTTATTCAATTTCATCTTATTCCTTAGGATTTCTTTTCCAATTTTAGGGTTTCCTTGAAAATTAGGGTTTTTCTTCCACTTTTAACATAATGAATCCTTATTTAGAAAAACTACAAGAAACCCTAAATTAACCACCTTACTACTCCTAATCATACTTAGGATCATTATTTAACAACCTTTTTCAATAATTCGAAAACAACAAGGTTTTTCTCTTCTCTTACCCTAAATTAGGGTTTCGATATATATTATTCTTCATATATAAGCTAAAACCCTAACTTAGTCAACTTTGCATTCAAAACAGATGAAAACTCTATTTTAATATGCAACATGTTTATACTTTTCAAATTAACCTAGTAATCCACAAAGATTCATCTTTTATATACAATTAGGGTTTCTAAGTACCTTTTAATACATTTTTCTACCAAATTAAGGTACTATTGTAAAATAAGACATAACTACATTCTCAAACTATTTTTATGTTGTTCTTCATATTTTTCGATGCAACTTTCATGTATAAAGTTTTTCCATCAGTGATTCCTAGCTATTTCTATCATTTTAGCAAGGAAAAACCTTTTTTCTGCAATTTCAATTAGAGATAGAGAATTATCAAAAATTTGTAGTCATTGGATCAATGTGCCGCTGGTCCACTGATCTGATCAGATGCTCTATGTTGATCGGATCCACTAAGTGGGTAAGCTTAGGTGCACCGGCCCTGGTTCCTCAGATCAGTAGTCCACTCGTGACACGCCTCCACTCACACGATCATGTGTGTGCCCCTCTCTTCCAGTCTGCTGGATCCTTCTCGGTCCACGATGGGCCCTAATCCAAGGGTCCCTGTACTCTCATCTTCCTCCCTTTCTTTTCAAAATGACACGGCGGTGCCGTAGTGGTTCTTCATCAGAGAACTAGCAATCGAGCGAGAGGGTGGGTTATGACACTGGGAAAGCAGCCGTCTGAGGTCGCGTGGGTGAGAGGAACCAGGAGGGGTCCTATTTATAGGGCGTAGGGGGCTATTTTAGGGTTTCTGATCCCACCGCTAAAGCGACCCTCAGCCCAGTTGGGCGTTTTGTGAGGACACGATGAAAGGTCATCAATATATGGTTGAGAAGCTTCGTCTCTATCTCCCGAAACCATTGGGACACTTTCCAAGCGTGCACTTGCTCTGAATCGAGGGGAAGTCCAAGCGGAAAGTTCCCCTGTAACTCATCCATAGTCCGCGTCCCAATGGGACTTTGGCTATGAGTGGCGCCCACTGGATTAAGATCCAACGGACCACATCCATTGCTTTCAAACAAAGGAAAAGGATTTTCCCAATTTTCCAAGATAAAAATCCTATTTTGAGGATAACTTGAAAAAGAAATAACTCCCAAATTAGAACTCCTTTTTAATTCAAATTTTAAGGGAACCTTGTTTATGCGTTTATCTTTCATCCTGCAAAAATTGGGATTATTATGTAAAGAAAATGATTCCTTTTCTTCAGTTGCAAGATAACACCTATTTATTCATATTTTCCACTTATTTCCTATTTCCTTTGCCATTATATTATTATCCTGAGTTCTTTGAACCTGAAGGAACCTTAATATCTTGAAATTCTATGTTGGAAAATTTTCCTTAGCCTTTTATTCTCACTTTATCCAATTGAATTCCTTTTTCATTTCTTTTTCTTTCAATTGGGCTTAATAGCCAATAAGTCCCATTAAGAAAACAAGGCACGTAATTCATTCAAATCAAACCATCAAATCAACCTTTGATTTCATTTATTTCTTAAAAGAAGATTTACAACTCTCATTATATGATTTAGAAAAAAAATGGGGTTATAATATCCTCCCCTCCTTATAGGAATTTTGCCCTCAAAATTCCACAATCAAGCAAACAAATTAGGATATGCCTTTTCCATGTCTGTCTTCAGCTCCCATGTGGCTTCATCCTCTCCATGGTGCTTCCAAAGACCCTTTACCATATCTATATTCTTATTTATGAGCTCTTTTACCTTGATATTTAGAATCTGCAAAGGTAACTCAGGATAAGTTAGCTTCCCTTGAAGCTCATTGGGTTCAATGCTCAGCACATGGCTCGGATCTTGCACATATCACTTCAGATTGGACACGTGGAACACATCATGCATCATACTATATTGAGGGGGTAACACCAATCTATATGCGGCTTCACCAATCTATTCTAATACTTCAAACGGACCCACGTATCGGGGACTCAAATTTCCTCTATTGTTAGTTATAGCTCGGAGCAGTCGGATTTTTAGAAAAACATGTTATCCCAATCAAAATGCACATCAGTCTGCTTTACATGAACGTACGACTTCTGTCAATCATGGGCTCTCTTAAGCCTTTTCCTGATCAAAGTGACTTTAACATCATACACTTGGAGTTCATCTTACCTCAACAAGGTCCTTACACCAACATCATCCTAGTGAAGTGGTGACCGACATAGTCTCCCATAAAGGGCTTCATATGGAGGCATCCCAATACTGGCTTGGTAACTGTTGTTTTAAGCAAACTCAACTAAAGGTAAGTACTGCTCCCATGATCCATCCCAATCGAGCACACAAGCTCTCAGCAGATCCTCTAGGGTCTAGATTGTCCTTTCTGACTAACCATCTGTCTGCGGGTGATATGCGATACTGAACTTCAACCTTGTACCTAGTTCCTCTTGAACTTGCTTCCACAGTTTGGAAGTAAAATTTGGGTCTCTATCAGAGATGATGGAACCAGGTACACCATGAAAATGCACTATCTCTCTGATTTACAACACAGCTAAATCTGACACCATGGCAGTGGTCTTTCGGGTAAGGAAGTGTGCTGACTTCGTAAGGCAGTCTACCACAACCCATATCGCATCATGACCTTTCTTGGTCCGGGGTACACCCACCATGAAATCCATGGTGATATGTTCCCATTTCCATTCTGGAATCTCTATAGACTATAAAAGTCCGTCGGGTCGTTGGTGTTCAACCTTCACCATTTGGCACGTAAGATAGCTGGCCACATACGCCGCAATATCTCTCTTAATTCCTGGACACCAGAAAAACCTCTACATGTCCTTAAACATCTTAGTAGTTCCTGGGTGCAACGTGTACTTAGAACCATCAGCCTCTTGTATGATACATTCCTTCAAAGGTGTATCTTCAGGAACCCATATACGATTCTCAAATCTAATCCCTCTGTCTATTCCCAAAGAAAGATGGGTCTGAGGCTTCTTCATCAAGCCTTTCATCTTGTCAAGTTCTCCACTGGCCAACTGTGCCTCTACAATCTCACCCAACAATTCCAACTATATCTGGATGTTAGCCAAACGAACTCGATCATCAATCGGTTGAGGAGACCATTCTACCATCTCTTCTAAACTCTTCCACTGACTGGATAAAACAACTACACATCTGAGCTGTTTCTGACTCAAAGCATCTGCTACGACATTTGCCTTTCCTAGAAGATAATTAATGTTGAAGTCGTAATCCTTCATGTACTCCATTTATCGTCACTGTCGTAGGTTCAGGTCTTTCTGTGTCAAGAGGTACTTCAGGCTCTTATGGTCAGTGAGGATCTCAAAAGTAGCACCATATAGGTAATGCTGCCAAATCTTCAATGAATGGATGATCACACATCGAGCTTTAAGCCAAATGTTGGGTAATTCACCTCATTGGTCTTGAGTTGTCGAGAGGCATATGCAACCACATGTCGATTCTGTTCCAACACACAACCAAGTCCCATCTTTGATGCATCAGTGAAAATCATGAAACCCTCATTACCTGATGGTAGAGTCAAAATTGGTACAATGGTCAGCTTATCCTTCAGTTCCTGGAAATGAGCTTCACACACATCAGACCATACAAACTTCACACCTTTCCGAGTCAACATGGTCAAAGGCAAGGCTGTCTTTGAGAAATCCTTGATGAAACGTCAATAGTATCCTGCTAACCCCAAGAAGCTTCGGATCTCGGAGGGGTTCTTCGGTGCAGGCCAGTCTCGTACTTCCAACACTTTAGCTGGATCTATGACGATCGTTCTTCCTGAGATGATGTGTCTGAGGAACATGACTCAGTCTATCCAAAAATCACATTTAGAGAATTTCCCATAAAACTTCTGCTTTCTCAAGATATCAAGGACTTTACTTAGGTGGTCTCAGTGTTGATCTAAGTCATCCAAATAAACTAGTATGTCATCTATGAACACTATGACAAATGAGTCAAGGAAGGGTTGGAACACACTATTCATAAGGTTCATGAAAACACTGGGTGCATTGGACAGCCCAAAAGGCATAACCACAAACTCATAGTGGCCATAACGAGTTCAGAAAGCTATTTTTGGGATGTCTTCACTCCTATCTCTCAATTGGTGGTAACTCGATCTCAAGTTGATCTTGGAAAAGACTCGAGCTGACTTCAACTGGTCAAACAAGTCATCTATCTGGGGTAAAGGATATTTGTTCTTAATGGTATCCTGGTTGATCATCCAGTAATCTATGCACATTCGGAGCGAACCATCCTTTTTCTTTATAAAAAGAACTGGTGCTCCCCATGGTGTTGTGCTAGGGCAGATAAAACCCTTATCTAGCAATTCTTGCAATTGTTTCTTCAACTCGAGCAACTTCAAAGGGGCCATTCTATAAGGTGCTCGTGAAATAGGGCTTGTCCCAAGAGCTAGCTCTATGGAAAAATCTTCCTCTCTCTCAGGAGGAATCCCAGGTAGATCATCAGGAAAAACATCTGCATAGCTCTTAACTACCTCTATTTCCTCTAAGGGTTGCACCCTGGGTTCTGGCTTGGTGACTACTGCCAGGAAAGCTCGACACCCTTTACTCATCATCAACTCTGCTTTCAAGGCAGACACATATACGCTGGTGGTGGCATCTTTTCTACCCCTAATGACAAAAGGTGGGTGACCTGGTTTCTTAATGATCACTTTCTTCACCATACAGTCAATATTGGCCCTATAAGTATAAAGCCAATCCATACCAATGATCACATCAAAGTCATTCATATCAATGAGGATAAAGTCTGTAGGAAACTCATGATCTCGATATTTCACAGGTATTACCAGAGTTTTCAAAAGAGATGTAAAGATCTGACCAATCGGGTTTGTAAAATCTAAGACATACCCTAAATCCTTGATATCCAAACAAAGCATAGTTGCAAGATTTCTCGAAATGAAAGTATTAGTAGATCCAAAGTCAAACAAAGCTTTTGCATTATATCCCATTACTTCAAGCATGCCTACATTGGTTTTCACCATACATTAAACCATTACATGCTTAAACTTAAAACATAAAAGAAAACTCTAAGGGTTATTACCCTCAATCAACCGATTAGCATTAGCTTGATCTTCCTCATTATCAATGGCAAACACCCGAGCTTGTCTTCTCTCTCTAGCAGGTGGGGCTGTAGATATAGGTGGATATGCCACAGGTGGAGCTTCTACTGGTGGGGCTGCTACCTATCATGGTCCTCTTCGATCTGGTAGAGGGCAAACATATTGTAGGTGTCCTTCTTGATGACACCGAAAGCATGTCTTATTCTTATAGCGACACTCACCGGCGTGCCCCTTTCTGCAGGTGTGACAAGGAGGTCAGTTGTTCTCTTGATGGGGTTTCCCTTTTACTCCATGTCTTCCTTTAGCATGATGACATCCTGGACCTTTCTTATGGTTATTCTTCTGACCTTGAGTTCCTTCAGTGAAACCCATGTACCCCTTGGGTGGAAGCCGGGCAGGCATCATAGTCCTCTCCATATCTAAAGAAGTGTTGTAAGCCTCGGTGAAGGTTTTGGGCTTACTTGTCATCACATGGGGCTTGATGGCGGGGTGAAGGCACTCTATGAAGTGATCTACCCTACTTTCCTCATCCATCATATGCCTAAAATGCTCCAAGATTCGAAACCTATGCCCAAAGTCTGCCACTGAAGAGTTTCCTTGAGTCATGTTGGTGAACTCCCTTTCCTTTTCCTTCTTAGCTGAGACATGGATGAATCTGGTGGTGAAGATCGTCTTGAAGTCATCCCATGCCATTGGTTCCTCGGTCATGTCTCGGCCTAGGATGTGAGTCTCCCACCATATCTTGGTTGCTCCTTCCAGGAGATGTGCAGCAAAGAGGACCTTCTTACTCGGTTGTACCTCAAGCATGCAAAATCCATTCTCGACTACAAGAAGCCAAGCTTCCGCCTTGTCGACTACCTCATAGTTATCTTCTCCCCAGAACTTCTCGATGTTCAGCTTGACGAAGTCCAAGACTGTGGCTCCCAGTCAAGGACAAACAGGATGTGGCTCTCCATTTTCACCTCTAGCAAAGTCACGGAGGGCCAAAGAACTAATGGCCTCTGTCAACTTCTTCTTTTGTTCCATCCACAAAGCAACAGGGTGTGGATCATCATGGTTGGTTCAGGACCACCAGCTTGATCTTCTTCCATTCGGGCCACCTCCTCATACTCATGTTGCTCCTCATACCCTTGGTCTTCTTCTTGATCAAGGTTGATGAAGGGTATCGGGTCATGGTTAGGGACCTCATGATTGGTTTCTTCGGGTCTCTTCCTCTTCTTAGAGGATTCACCATCATGGTTCCTCTTTCTCTTCTCTGAAGACCCCTTTCCCTTGAGGGGAGGCCAACCACTCCTAGATTGGTTCCCAGTTCCCTCGGGAATAGCAACAATCTTTGTACGAGCCATCTACATAAGCATAACAAACATACCATTACTTTATATTTAAACTAATTATACTTATGTCAATGATGTCTCATTACATATCTTTTATTAATTTGATGGAGGATTCCTTAATCCTTAACTTACTTACCCATACCACATGAGGGTGGGGAAGAGAGAAAAAACCCTAACTCTTAAAATCCTTAATAGAATGTGTGATGAGAAGTGATGAATATGATGAGAAAGTCCTAAAGGTATCCTATTTCGAATCATAATCTAAGACTTTGGCCAGGCAGTCACACGGGTCTGGGAGTCCTCATATTCTGACTAGCAGTGTCGAGGAAAATATTGCCAACCCCCAGTCATGATCCTTTTCTAGACACCTCAATCTTTCAGATAATCCTCTAATAACACCCTTGGGTTCTATAGAGTTTGTAAAATTTAATAATTATTAATGGTTAAGTGAGGAACCTTGGCTCTGATACCAAATGTAACGACCCCGCCTTCCAGTAACCCCCAATTAAGGGAGACCAAGAGGTCAGAGCCGTTATTCTAGTTTCCGGATCAAGGTTCGACAAATAAACATTAATGATTATCAAACTTTACCAGACTATGCTGAAAAGCTGTAATAAATAAAACTTTGCATACGTTTGAAAAATTGGATTTCTAAACTTCTATCCACAACTGAATTCTACTCTAACTAATCCTCCTTGAACTTTAATTCACGTATTTCAAAACATGACATTTTACTCTTTGTCCTTTTCAGTTTTTGTACCTAAAACGCCGACAAACAAAACATCAGTTAGCACAAAGCTAGTAAGTATGTGGGGGAAAAAATAAACGTGCAATTAACCATAACAACTTAGTGAAGACGATTATAGTTTAACAAACAACTTTACATTTTAAATATAACTATGCGATCCATGCATACCTTATCCTCTGCGTTGTCCCTACAGTGGACCTAGATGCTACCTTCCTTATGGTAGATCCCCATCATACCCCTCATGATCCCACCTAATAGGTGAATCAGTTTCTAGGGCTGAGTCACATGGCACTGCCCGTAGGTAGCCCACTCCTTAACTCATGACGTGCTATAGAGTCTCATGGCACTACACGTGGGTAGCCCAATTTCTAACTCATGATAGCCTAGACCTTACTCTAGGTTACCCTTTTTAGCATTTGCAAAGCCACATAAGATGATCTAGATCTAAGCCAGTTATAAATATATTTATGGAGATAATCATAGTGACTTTATAGTTTCAGGAAATAAAAGTCATCCAAGCAGGTAACCGATAAAATCTCTGAGAATCATCGTGAAACTAAGATGGTTAATCTTAAAAGTAACCACATACCTATAGTGTAGATTTGGAGACAAAATCAACTATGTAGAGAGAGAAAATCCAATCAAGCAAGAAAAGTGCACATAAATCCTAAAATAAACATTCCAACTTCCTTTTATCAAAATTTATCCAATTTCATCTTATTCCTTAGGATTTCTATTCCAATTTTACGGTTTCCTTGAAAATTAGGGTTTTGCCTCCACTTTTAACATAATGAATCCTCATTTAGAAAAACTACATGAAACCATAAATTAACCACCTTACTACTCCTAATCATACTTAGGAGCATTATTTAACAACCTTTTTCCATAATTCCAAACCAACAAGGTTTTTCTCTTCTTTTACCCTAAATTAGGGTTTCCAAGTTCACCAAAAAAAATTAGGGTTTCCATATATATTATTCTTCATATATAGGTTAAAACCCAAAATTAGTCAAATTTGCATTCAAACCGAATGAAAACCCTATTTTAATATGTAACAGGTTAATACTTTTCTAATTAATCTAGTAATCCACAAAGATTCATCTCTTATATACAATTAGGGTTTCTAATTACCTTTTAATACATTTTTCTACCAAATTAAGGTACTTTTGTAAAACAAGATAGAACTAGATTCTCAAACTATTTTTATGTTGTTCCTTGTATTTTTCTATGCAACTTTTATGTATAAAGTTTTTCCATCAGAGATTCCTAGCTATTTCTATGATTTTAGCAAGGAAAAACCCTTTTTCTTCAATTTCAATTAGAGATAGAGAATTACCAAAAATGTGTAGTCGTTGGATCAATGCGCCACTGGTCCACTAATCCGATCAGACGCTCTGCATCAATCGGCTCCACTAAGCGGGTAACCTTAGGCGTGTCGACCCTGGTTTGTCAGATCAGTAGTCTGCTTGGACTATCCAGGATCAAACGATCCTCATGACACACCTCCACTCACACGATCGTGCACACGCCCCTCTCTATCGGTCCGCTAGATCCTTCTCGGTCCACGATTCACTAGTAAACATTGGGCCATTATTCACGAGTGAGTCCTGTCACAAACCCCTCTATACATGCCCTCACAAATAGGGACGGTTGTGAGTCTGGCCCTCACAAATGGTCCGTGAAGAGAACTCACGTGACAAATACTAGTGGCCCTCACAAATACAATTGTCACAGACCAATTGACCCTCAAGAATGTTATATTGAGGGACTATTTAGCCTTCATAAGTACATTTTTGAGGGACTATTTAGCCTTCATAAATACATTTTTGAGGGCATGTTTAGTTCTCATAAATACATTTTTGAGGGACTTGATGGTCCTGAAGAATATATTTTTGAAGGGCTCATACCTTCATTAATATTATTTTTTAGGGGCTATGTGGTCGTCATCAATGCAATTGTGATGGCCAATCTGGATCTCATTTTTGAGGGACTAAAGACCTTCATTAATATATTTTTGAGGGATTATTGTAAATGATTTGGTTATTGATTTATTGAATGATTTGTTGAATGTTAATTAATTTTAAATTAAAACTTTGTATATAAAACCTCAAGTAATATTTTTATAAGAGTCACATGACATCATAAGAAGTTTCAACACCAAAATGACACATAAAATGTTAAATCACCTCAAATAAATTTTTGTTAATGAAGCAAAATATTATCCATACATTGCATGCTCAACGTTGATATAAATAATGAATACATATGGTTATAAAATTTGAGATTGATGACAATCAACATATCATGCTAGAAACTCTTAATATCTGTAATTTCTCTGTATTCCTTCAAATGGAGTGGTGCTCTTCATCAATGCCAGGACTCATACGATTGGGTACTTGAGTATTCTTCTCCAAAAAATGACACATCACTATATTAATAGAATTTAAAGTTTATACATAAATCATAGTACAACAAACAACTTACCCTTATACTTCGATTTTGTTCTACTCCAATGTGCATTGTCGGTCGAAATCCATCATTAAAAGCAATTCTACCCTATCAAAATAAATACAAAACGGAATCAGAGTGAGTGCGTAGTAGAATATTCCATATTTTTGACTCAAGGACCAAATGACATAGAACAATCTTTGTAATCACTTGTTATGAATAAATGACTTGTAATTAAGCTTAGAAAAATGTTTGGGACACAAAAATACATGGTTTAACCTGCCAAATCAAATTTGCCAAAATTTACAACAGACACTCGTTCGGTCGAGTTGCCACTTCACAGAACTCGACCGATCAAGTGTCGGTTCAAACCTGAAATGGACCGATCGATCAATTTTCCACTTCCTAGAACACGACCGATCGAGTGTCTGTTCAAACTTGAAATGGACTGGTAGGTCGAGTTTCTAAGAAACATAATTATCCCGGACTTGCAAACAAAATTATTTGATGAAAACAGACAGATTAATGAACTAAACATTAGCCCATCATGCTTTTTTTTAGTTCTATCAACAAAAGTTCAATATGAAGATGCAATCAAAGGTATCATGTGAATTTTTGAAGTAGTGAAAGTCACTGATGTAGAAACTTGCTAATAAGGTTCACCTCATTTAAACGCTGATTTCTTGGTGTGAAAGACATCGATGACGATGTGCTTTTGGTGTTCTCCATTTAAGGATGACTTTGAGGATTATTACCAAATGTAGGGCACCAACTTTCAACTGCAGACTTTGATAAAGTGTACACTTTAATACTCTCATATGTATGAATATTGAAAATAATCTTCATCTATTATGAGGTACCTATGGCTGAAAGAGTGGTGGATGTCCATTGCTAGCACTCAACATGGGAGCCATGACTCCAAAAGAACTGCTTTCAACCCTTTGTGTGGAAAGCCTGCCTACTCCATTCTCCCTTTCAACCCCATGTGTGGAAAGATTGCACAGAAGTCCATTATATCACATCCAGTCAATGTTTTAGACCACCTTCAAGCCCATTAACTCAATGCAAATGTCCATACCCATTTTCATGAACTACTCCATGCAACAAAAAACCCCTTGACAACAGATTGTCCATGGCATGTCGAGCAAGTCCAAATGACACCGCACTATCACCAATGATCTGGCTCTACATTCATTGAGGAACTCCTTCTCATAGTTCTTAATAAACATCTTACAGTCGAGGATCTTAGTTGTAGCTGAAACAACAACATCCCTTATGGAAATCGTCTGGTACTGCTGCATGGCCTGTGGATTTAGCAGGGCTTCATACAGGAACTGTAGATCTTTGACAAGTTATACAACTGATGGCTTGCATGAGGTAAACAAGGCAAAATGTGAAATAGTTGTTAAATGGCTGGAGTAATGTGAAACATCGTCAAGCCTGCATGCAGTAAAAACAAAAATAATATAAGCACATAACTTTTGAAGGAGAACAATTTTCAACTGGTTACATTGCATATTTTGCTCACCTATATTCAACTGCATTTGAATTGGGATTACAGTGTGTCACAACGACAGAGTAGCCATCTTCTGTAAACTTAACAGCTAAACCTTTTTGGCAAAAAGCCAACATCTCAGGAGAACTAGACTTTGACGTTGTACCCCTGAGAGCCTGGCGAGAGACCCAACGTCGTGTACCAACTGCTCTAAGCACCCTAATCATGGTGTCTTCCAGCATTCCAACATCCTCCCTAGTCCAGGGACATATCATCCCCGTGGATTCTTCAACGTAGCTCATTGTACTCGGGTGGTTTGCCTGTTTATGTGTGTTATGCACCTGTTCAATTAAGAACCTAAACAGATCCCTGACAGTGTACAACTGCCGATTAGTTACTGACTAATAGAGTGCAATGGTATCATGAAGTTGACTATGCTCAGCCTTTAGGTGAGAGAAGTAAATGGACAATTGGATGCTTGAAAGGGCTTCAATTGCGTTCTGGTAAGCCTCTGTAGTTACACCAAAGCTACCCGCACCAAAACCATAGCCCCAATCGCCATACCATGTACATTATGTGCCAATAGAATACAACAACCGATAATCTAGGCCGTATTTTTTGGAGATGTCCATCACAAAAACATTTCTACAGAAGACATTTCAACATATTAATACTTGGAGTGGAAGTCATCACACATTAAGTAGTGTTCAAATTTACAGCTCCATATGCGCTGTCAGATATTAAATGCAAGACGAGAGCATCAAATGTTAATCTTTTAATTAACATCGCTTCCAATGTATGTGTAGCAACACAATTTTCGTGATTAATGATGTGATCATAGGGAGATGCTCACTAGTAAGATGCTCCCTCACTATTAGGTTTATACATGTATACAAATCAATTTTGAAAAAAGCAGCAGCAAAATCAATCAGCCGGTTACCTTTTGTCGTAGTTTCAGAAAGGAACGCAAGGTCTTTTCCCTCCTATTTGCCCAAAAATAGAACACACACAGATGATGAATGGTGATGAATGTTGATTTTCCTAGGTCACACTACTCACACATCACTGCTGGAAATAAGCCCATTTTCAACAGTTGCTGCCATTCATTCTGGATCACAATGAACAAACATGTTCCTCCAATCTAATTCAACCGACCATTCTGGGTCATACTCTGTGTCTCCGTTAAAGTTGGAATCGGCTTGGACAGGTCCCATCAGGCTGGAAAGCAACCACCGTCCATTCTGAACACACCACTCTGCCAATCAAAAAACATTATTTAAGCTCAATCTCCATGGCAGCGAATGTCCATTTTGGTATGAAGTTTACTAAAAGAAATAAAACACCACTTCTTACGTATCACATGAACCGATATTCATTCACCATCATTCACATAAACTAGAATACATACTATTATGTTGCAAAAGCACCCAGATCAATTTCAGAAGTACTAAAATGTCAATTTTATTAATGATCACATTGAGAAATCAATTTACACATCTCATACAAATGGTAACAAGTTATAAACATAGTGAAGCTTCTCAATGCAAAATATTTTGTCAAATGTACACATTTAAGACTATAGAACTTTAGTAGCTTGCCTGACATCATTGTAAAAACCAAAATATCACATTACTAAGAAATCTGAATTCTGTGTAACAACTAGATACTACGTAGCACAAAGCAGAAAACCATTTTGTTTTAAGTATTGTAGCTAGCATTCTAGCTCCACCGAGACTGGAAAAGTGACTCTTGAGTAAAAGTCATCAACTCGGTTCATATGCCCTAAAAATGACATATAATTAGAATCTAAAGCTGAATATAATACCATCTATACATAGACACAAAGTAAGTCTTTTACCAAGAACCAAAGAAAAGCTCTCACATTCCAATGACTTTGTTGTAAATCGAAACCATCTAACAACTAAAATCCAAATTTCAAGTAAAACATCTTAAATGGTGGAAAACTATATACCTTGTTATCATACATGATTAATACTCCCCACTATTTGTCCTGCTTCCAAGTATGCAAAGAGATGATTTAACATATTGGAGCAGCTTCAAATGAACCACAATAGAAAAATCACAGATTCTTATTGTTGAATATACAAGGATTACTTAGAGATTTATAGATAATTGGTACTAATATTAAACATGATTGGCATCTTTAGAAAACTTGAACATGAAAATTATAGATTACTAGATAATCAAAGACAGTTCTATTAAACAAGACATGTGATTTAGTATACTATGAATTTCTGCAACCACATACTTTTCTACACATGCATGACGAGTACCCATTTCCTACTAATTATCATGATTTTGAGCATGTACAGTGAGTCAAATAAGTTGATGAGGCAGTTGGGAATGATCAACCAAAGTAAAACTTCAGTCAGTGGATTGTTGTCGCTGAATATACATGTGAACAAGTGTATTCATTATTATTATGTTGTTGTACTAATATGTATACCCTTGTCCTATAAGAGCATGTTTGCTTTGCAAGAATCAAATAAGGATAGGACTCTCAATCCTAATCAAATCTGAATCCTATGTTTGGTTGTGTCTATAGTCATATTTGGATGGGTTATCTACGGTAGTGCAATCCTGAATAGACCTGATTGATCAGTCTCAGACCTCCCCTGATATTCGCTAGGGATAAATTCTGAAATCCCTAACTAATCGACCCCGGCTCCCAGCCCAACGCTCTCCTAATAAATTCCTCTCGTGGGTGCAGTGCTTCCAGACGCTGTCTTCCCCCTTTCCAGCCACGCGTCCTCTCCCCTTCGCAACGGGTGACAATATGTTTTTCCTTGAAAGACAAACCATTATTTGTGCGGATATCTTTGGGTGCCTCTTCATCTTAGCGACCCTTGTCATTCTGATGGCCTCCTCCATGATGAGCATCGTGTCCGCTGTCGACACTCGCACCCAGCCCAGACTCCAGCGCCGTAACCTTCACCCCCGCTACCATATGAAATAATAAGGGACGAATACTTGTAGTATTGAATAGAGAAAACCATGCTCCTATATATAGGAGAACATGCAAGTGTACAGACACAACCTAACCCTAATGGGTCAAGACATACTTGGGCCCATATTACAAAACACTTAATAACATATAAATAGACTCTCTAACATGTACCATGAAATAGTTTTAATTAGCCTTTCAAGATGACACTTAGTAGGTTATCATGCATAGCCACCACAACGTAACATGTTTTCTACATCTTCAAATATTGTTGTCATATAGCTAAAAAGAAAGAAACACAAATAGAATATATTCACGACATGTTATTCTCCTTTCTAAACTTTATTGGACTCTTACTCAATGAATTCACAATACAAGTTGATGAATTCTAGGAAGGAGCTTTTTGTAGATTTAAATGGCAAAATATCAACAAAAGATAACAAATGAAACAATTATCATAGTTTAATATGCATAGTAATATGGAATATGTGCTCAGGCTCACCATGTATAAACCCACAATATTAGGAAATCAAAATGAGAAAAAAATGTCATATCGAGTGTCACAAGCATAACATAACATAAGGAAATCGATGATGACATTATCTTTGAGAATAGAGAGATGCCTTATTTAGATATTTAAAAAATAGATATAAATGGTTTGGGACAAATGTTCATGTAAATAATGGTTTTTGAAAAATTGTTCTATATCTTGTTGTAAGTCATCACACTCATCAGTCTCACTATGTATAAACCTATAATATTAGGAAATGAACATGAGGGAAAAAAATGTTATATCGAGTGTCACAAGCTTAACATAACATAAGGAAATTAATGATGACATTATCTTTGAGATAGAGAGATGCCTTATTTAGATGTTTAAAAAAATAGTTATAAATGGTTTGAGATAAGTGTTCACGTAAACAATGGTTTTTGAAACATTGTTCTATATCCTGTTGTAATTATTCACACTCATGAATATATTTAGATCGAAAATAACAACATGTTGATCAGTGTTTCAAAATGCGGCTCATGCGGTCGCATATGCGACCGCTTATGCGAATTGGTCCCTCATCTGGTGAACATATATGTAGCTGGTCCTCATTTTGGCCTTGCACTAAATATGCGGCATGCGGCCCATTTATGCGGTCGATTATGGAGCACATTTCAAATAGCGGCCCAATTGGAAAAAATAGAGATAAATGACCCGAGTCACCAGACACCCTGACCCCCCACCCCGACCCCCACTCACTCTCGCACGATTACCCCAACTCCATCTCTCAATCTCGCGTAAGGATAGGGATGCGACTCCTGCAACCTCACCGACATACGAAGACAGGGCATCTTCTTCTCATGACGGCAGCTACGACTGGCTTCTTCTCACGATGGCAGCATCACGGCAACGTCACCCTGCAAGGATCAGCGGAGGTGCTAGCCCCTACAAGAAGCAGCGGTGATGCTAGCCCCTACAAGGAGCAGTGGCACTAACCCCTACAAGGAGCAGTGACGCCAACCACGACGGAAGGAGCAACAGCCACCACTCCAGCAATTAGTGTCAACCACCACACAAGTTCTAGGAATGCCTTCCTTTCTTCATGCTTTCCCACGATACCTCCTCCTATCATCCAAACCTTCTTCTCCTCTTCTTTATTTACATGTATCTAATCCCTTCCCTTTTTCTTGTTTTTGTTAGCTTTTATTTCTCCAATTGCCAACAGCTCAGATTCCAGACAAGCCATTTGTCTGGTGAGCAGGGAGCAGACAATAGGTAGGCAACCCTTGTCCACTTCTTTTGATTGAAATTCCTCCCCCTATGTCCTCAAATTTCTCTCCCTTCAATCTTACTCATCCCTCCCACACAAGTTGCGACTACGTGTAATCCATTTCTTGTTTCTAAATTGCATTCTCTTCTTCACCTAAATCTCTTCTCTATTTATTATTAATTGTATTTCATATTAATTTGACATCTTGTTTTCATTTTTTATGCTCTTCACGTTTGATTTTAATGCTATGTATTAACTGTTTGTTTTTATGGTAGTTTGTTTTCTTACTATTAGATTTTACTGCTAAGTATTAACTTGTTGTGATTGCTCTTTCTGTATTATTAAGGCGTGCAAATTCTTCTAGTTTCTTACTATTAGATCTTGCTTTATTTATTTTATTTGAGATAGATGGAGAGTGGTGGTTCAGCTGAAGGCCTTACAAATACCCAGTCTGAAGAAACACCTCAATCTTGTTACGTTCCAATCAGTTCTACTGATCTGACATGGAAGTATGGGTTTCAGAAAGACAAATTCAACATTAATTGGGTTATTTGTGGCTTGTGTGAGAAAGAAATCAAAGGGGGAGTGAATCGATTGAAGCAACACCAAGTGCAAGTAAAGGGAAATGTGGCCCCATGCCGTCTTGTTAATAATGATATAAAATAGGAGATCAGGCAGAATTTTGAAGAGATAATAAAGAAAAAGGCTGAAAAGGCAAAAGGGGTGTCATCCATTTGTGTTGAAGTCAATGTCAACATGGGCAAAGAACTTGTTATTGAAGAAGAACATGACAACTCCTCCACACTTGACCTCTCTTCTTCTCATGCTTCAGACTTGTTGATGTGCCAGGTGGGAATAAAGGAGGCAATGGACAAAAAGTAGAGAGAAAGAGTGAACCAATATGTTGCTAGATGGGTCTATCGCTCTCGCATAGCCTTCAATGCAATATGCAACAATGAATTCCTTGCTATGTGCCAAGCTGTTGGGCAATATGGCAAGAATTAAAAGCCCCCACATATCATGAGGTGTGTGAGACTTTGTTGAAGATAGAGGTTGATCAAACTATGATAGATATCTAACCACATAGATACATGTGGAAGAGATATGAGTGCACTATCATGACAGGTGCCTGGAGTGACAGAAGAAGAAAGAGCTTGATAAATGTTTTGTTGAATTGTGAGTTAGGCTCATGTTTTCTCAAAGTTGTAGATGCCTCAGCTGATTCACACATAGGAGAGTATGTTATGAATTTTCTTGATGGGTGCATTCAAGAGGTTGGATCAGAGAATGTCCTCCAAATTGTTACTGACAATGCCTCTAAAAATGTATTGGCTGGGAGATTATTAGGGGCCAAATACCCTCACATTATTTGGTCTTCTTGTACTTCTCATGTGATTGATCTTATTCTTGACGAGTTTGGGAAATAGTGGAGAATCAAGACTTCTATCCAGAAGGGAAGGCAACTAGTCACATTCATCTATTCCCACACCAAGACATTGAGCTTCATGCACAAATTTACTAATAAGGGGGAGATTTTGAGACCTGGTGTGACCAGGTTTGCTACTGCTTACCTCACACTTTCTAGCCATCTTAATAAGAAGGACAAGTTGAGGTTGATGTTTTCTTCTGATGAATGGAGCCAAAGCAGGTGGTCAAAGACAAAAGTAGGTGACACAGCTCAAGCCACAGTGTTAGCTCCAACTTTTTGGAACCGAGTTTCTTTAGCTATGAAAGGTTGCTCTCCTTTGGTCCATCTATTGAGGATTGTTGATGGTGACAAAAATCCTTCTCTGGGATTTGTGTATGGTGGGCTAGAAGATGCCAAAAAAGATATCATGGCAATCTTCAGAGGGGTTGAAGTCCTTTATAGGCCATTCATCAATACCATTAACTTGAAATCGAAAGATAGATTGAATAACTCTCTTCATGTGGCTGCCTACTACCTCAATCCTTATTATTTATACAAGGATCAAGCTGAAATTGAAAAGAATCCTCTATTGATGACCGGGTTAATCAAATGCATTGAGGTTTTCTTTCCTGACATTGAGATTCAAGACCTAATTACAAGAAAAGAGTTGGTTGCCTACATAATGAAAACTGGCTCATTTGGTATAGCATTGGCATTGAGGCAATGTGTGGTCAATAATGATGAATATAGACCAAGTACTATAGAAATGAAACTCTATTTTTTTAACACAAATTACTTTTCACATGGTTAAGTACTAAATGTAATTAATTAATTGCAGCCAATTGGTGGCGTGTACATGGAGGAGATGCACCAAACTTGCCGGAAATGGCAATGAAAATACTTAATTTGACTTCTTCCGCATTTGGATGTGAGAGGAATTGGAGTACTTTTGAGGGGGTAAAATATGACATAATTTGTTTGATTAATGTACATGTAGGATTTCTATTAAAACATATCTATCTTGAAATGGCAGATTCACACCAAGAAGAGAAACATGCTTGAGGTGAAGAAGCTAAACGACTTGGTATATGTTAGGTTCAATGCCAGGTTGCAAGAACAATGGCAAAGGAAGAATAAGGATCCCCTTATCACAGTTGATAGCCAATATGCTATGGAGTTTATAGCGGGTGATAGTAGCACTGCAGATGATGAGGTCTTTCCTGGAGATGATCTCATGTGGGGCAATGTAGCAGAGGCAGCAGGAGTGGATGATATATTGCAGCCTCGAGTTACTCATGCACAATCACGTTCCGCAGGGACCGACCCTTCTACATCATTACATACAATCAATGAAGATGAGCTTCCGAATGTTGGGTCTAGTGATGATGGGGAGCCTAGTTTTCTCCCAGATGATGAAGACTATTATGATTAGACTCATTTCATATCATAAGGATGTAGTGATGTATTTTGAGACTATTAGCTATTTAGATGCTACTCTTACTGTGATTTAGTCACATAATATTTTGTGTCCACTGTCACTATTATCATTTTGTTTTTTTCCACTTAGTGACAGGGAAACTGTGTCTTGCTTCTTCCATGATATGATGATTTGTTTGTATATCTTGGGTATTAGTTTGTGCTACTAGAATCTATAAAATTTATAAATACAATTATATTTTCTAATCAAAATATATGTATAAATTTCGAATTTATAAAAAAAATCCAAAAATGCATATGCCCCACTTATGCTCCCGCATTCTGCATATACTCTATGCGGTACCCTGACCAAACGCATACCGCATACCACATCTCAAAACACTGATGTTGATGAATCTGTATTTTCTTGATATAGAAATTGGTTTCATTTATGAAGAAGACACATATTGGTGATCGAAATTGCAAGGGACAATGAGAAAAATTTAGATTTCACAAGGATGTATCATCTACTAAAGAAGCATGTATCATGATTTATTGTAGATCACAAGAAACAATGTTAAATAATTTATGATGGGTAATTATATATGAAGAAAAATGATGAATCATCAAAAACTTATAACATCTACATTTTAGGATACTAGAAAAATGAGATAATCAATTGTTGGTGTCCAATACCTATACAAAAGTCTACCAATCTAGCAATGACAACAATACATTTAATTGGGAGCTCCATTGGAACAAGTAGATGAAAATGCAAGGTACCAACTATAAAACAAGTTTCAAATTATCATGTTTAAGTCTCTTTATTTAAGTGCATATACAAGTTCTTATATAAATTATATAGATGTATGTATATGTGAGTATATGTGTATAACATATATATATGTATGAAATATATATGTGCATATTTCCTTGTTTGTGTGCAATACACATACACATAGAGGTATATATCATCTCAAATTTTAAGATGATAATTTTTAGAATGTTTAAATGTGTTTCATCTATATTTATTTATCACCATAGTGGCATCAATATGCATGATCAACCTAAGACTTTCATGAATGTGATGTGAAAACGTTTATCTTCTTTTGTTAAAATATTCAATTTAAATAAATATTAAAGAAAATTATTTTGGTACAAAGGAATGAAGTCATTTATTTATTCAAAAATTGAATTGTATTTGGACTACCTATTAATACATTCTGATTAGTTTGTTTGTTTATGGGAGGACAGTGTTTTGGCTGTATTGAAATGTAGATGACAAGTACATTTAAGAAAGGAGATAAATCAATGGCAAAGAACATGAGTATTGGGCTTCTCTCTATATTCCAAAATGAATGTTTATAACGAAATTATCGGTAGATTTTACAAGGTGATGGTAGAAGATATTCCATACTAGACCCAACTGCTGCTAGAATTTTAACTCCTCACAGCATGGTTGTGACACTGCTGCTGATCTCTGTCTAACCAAGATAACCGCAACCTGCTCTATATTGAAAATAAGGTGTATTAATTAGAAGGTAATATGTACTAGTGAAAAATAGCAAACTCTTGGGGATGAAGAGACGTCTAATTGTTACTGGAGTCAGTCAAAAATGAAGTTGATAAACAAAGAGCGGAGTCACTAATGAATGAAGGTGTCTAAGAGAGATCACGACAATGCTCCAACTAAATTTATAGGGAATTCATGCAAATTAACCCATCATGTCATTACTCCTTATTGTAAACAATGTTGCATACCAGACTAACAGAATTTATCTTAATACCTAGCACCAAAAAGAAGAAAAAAATGAGATAGTACGGATTGGATTATTGCATAGGGAGAAGCCAGGAAACTAGTTTTGTATACAACTCGAATCTCTAAAAGAAGTGGTCATCACATATGCGATGCAGAGTGCCATGAAGTCGCAACCTTAACATAGAATCCAGTAGCTCTCCCCAGGTTCCATAAGTATCGACCTCAGAGAACTTTGCATTGATGTGGGGTTGCACTGACCAGAAAAACAAGATGGCACTGAGGGGCAACTTCTACTGCATCATACGCGAAGAAGAGACACATTGGTCATAGAAAATGATGTTGATAATAAGCATCCCAGAATAGGAGGAGAATGAGAAGGGGAGAGGGGCAGGAGGAGGAGAAGAGACGGAGGGATTTCATCTAAGACACTAATTACTTACCACAAGATGTAGAAGTGCCACCGGATACTAGCAATTAGCCTGAACCCATGTACGTCGATCCACACTCTATTTTCAATCTAATGATGGCAGCGCTGGCAGTATGACAGACCTCACATTGGCAGGAGATGTATAGAAGGCAGAGGAAGCCATAATCGGAGTTAAAGAGGCACAGGCATGGCAAACAATGAATCCGACCAATTCAAGGTGAAGAGGAGTAAAGGTCGGACGAATTTGGGGCAGGATAGTAGGAAGGAGAATCTGCTCGGATGCAATGATTTGGGGCAGAATCTGAAAAGGGGGCAGGATCAATAAGTTTTTGCAGAAAGAACTAGACAGACTGGCGGGGAACTAGGGAAGGGAGGGTATATTGGCGAATGTGAAGGAAAAACAGATCTTGTGGTGGTACAACCAGGTCATCTGTCGTTTCTGAGCTACCGTCCAATACAACATTTTTGACCCGTCGAACATGGCCATGTTTTTAGTAGTGCATCAACACGGGATACGACGAATCAAATCCGTGACTGTTGGTATCCTCAGGTTGCACTTTTCTTCTGGGCGAGAGGATAAAAGGGAAGAGGACAAGATACACAGACCATAGGAAAATATAAAAAGGGCAAGAAGCGAGTTGCTCGTCGAGTGGAAAAGGGACCGATGCAGAGAGGGGAGGACCGGCCGGATGCACACAGTGTGAGAGGGGGAAGCACAGAGTGACAAAACAGTTCTTGTGTGGAGCAACAAGTGGGGAGGGTTTGTCTTTTTCTTTTAATTTTGATTTACAAATGTTATATTTTAGAATGGAGGGAAGGGATATGAGATGGAGGGAAACATTTGACATGGCATTTTTCACGGGGTGATTAGTGAGTAATGTATTTGTGAGGGATTAATGTTCACATAAAAGTTCTAAGGATGTTAAAAACACGGTTGAGGGATTTGGTCCCATATTTGAAGGAGGAGCCCTCACAAATAGACATCATTATTCACAATTTTTGGTTCCTCACAAATGTTCTTCAACAAAGGCCAAATTTTTTGTAGTGATGGGCCCTAATCCAAGGGTCCATGTACTCTCGTCTTCCTCCCTTTCTTCTCAAAACGATGCGGCGGCGCTGCGGTGGTTCTTCGTCAGAGAACTAGCAATAGAGCGAGAGGGTGGGTTCCGAGAATGGGGAAGCAGCCGTCCGATGTCGCGTGGGTGAGACGAACCAGGAGTGGTCCTATTTATAGGGCGTAGGGGGCTCTTTTAGGGTTTCTAATCTCGCCGCTAAACCGACCCTCAGCCCAATTGGGCATTTTACGAGGAAACGATGAAAGGCCATCAATATATGGTCGAGAAGCTTTGTCTCTATCTCCCGAAACCATTGGGACACTTTCCAAGCATGCACTTGCTCTGAATCGAGGGGATGTCCAAGGGGAATGTTCCCCTGTAACTCATACATAGTCCACATCCCACTGGGACTTTGACGATGAGTGGCGCCCGCTGGATTAAGATCCAACGACCCACATTTGTTGCTTTCAAACAAAGGAAAAGGATTTTCCAAGATAAAAATCCTATTTTGAGGATAACTTGAAAAAGCAATAACTCCCAAATTAGAACTCCTTTTTAATTCAAAATTTAAGGGATCCTCGTTTATGCTTTTATCTTTCATCCTGCAAAAATTAGGATTATTATCTATAGAAAATGATTCCTTTTCTTCAGTTGCAAGATAACACCTATTTATTCATATTTTCCACATATTTCCTATTTCCTCTGCCATTATATTATTATCCTGAGTTCCTAGAACCACAAGGAACCTTAATATCTCCAAATTCTATGTTGGAAAATATTCCTTAGCCTTTTATTCTTCCTTTATGTATTTTCTTATTTATTACTTTATCCAATTGAATTCCTTTTTCATTTCTTTTTCTTTCAATTGGGCTTAATAGCCAATAAGGCCCATTAAGAAAATAAGGAACAAATTCATTCAAATCAAACCATCAAATCAACCATTGATTTCATTTATTTCTTAAAATAAGAATTAAAACTCTCATTATATGATTTAGAAAAAAAATGTGGTTATAACAAAACATGTCCCTTTCCAAATAGGAAAACAGTTTGCTTTAGTTACAAAGCAATCTTCTCTCTCTACATTTTCTTATTAGATAATTATATTCTTTAGTTTTTAGGAATTCAAAAATTACCTCTCTTATTCTCCTTATGCTTTCCTTTTAATCCATTGGGCAAGAAATTATATTTTCTTTTTGTAGAAAATACCACCTCTTTAATAATACCACAAAATCCATTAATTATTAATCACATTATCCTCTTATTTTCTATTATTGGTATTTTATCTTTCTTTTTCTTCACTGGGGGCTCCTTGGACCCCAAGAAAATCTAATATTTTGAAATCCTTTTTAGTGGATACTTGTTATCCTTCTAGATGCATCTATATCAATTATTTCTCATTATCTTGTTTATTTCTTATCAAAATATCTCTTTTTAAGGATTTCTCTTTATCTTTATTTTTATTTTCCTCATTGGAATTCCTTTCAACATTACGAATCCCTTGTATATGAAAATCTACCAAAGATAACTGAATTATACCTCTTTCCACTTATTTTCCACATTTTATCATTGTTTTCCAATTTCTTTCTTAATAAAGAAATACTTAATTTTATTTTCTTGTTTTATTTTCTATTCAACATTGGACTCCTTGGTACCCAAGGAACCCAAGATGCACAAAATCCAACTTTGGATCATATTCCTTTTGCCTTCTAGAGGTTTCTACATGTTTCATTTCTCAAATTCTCAATTATTCATTAATTAATCGAATTTCCTTATTATTGCACCCAATAGCCAATAAAGCCCACAAAATAACCAACAAGGCTATTGTAAATGAATTCCATTTGTTCGGAACAAATTATATTATTATTTGTTCAAATATCTTTAATGGGAGAAATTACATTTCTCACCAAAAGAACCCAAAAACTGGGGTTGTAACAGATACTCAGTTCCAGACTACTTCTTCCTATATCTGAAAGTCCATAGCATGTTTCACCCATCCTATTATAGACCTCTAGGGAGCACTCTATGGTGTTCAGGGCATCTACTATTACTATTGTACTTTTACTAAGTACTTGAGATATTGGACTGAATTTAGTGATAATACTTAGTTGAATGTATAACATATTGGTTACCCTTATCTTAGGGTTTCTCATTTCTTAGATGGTTAACATATTGATTACCCTTCTCTCAGGGTTTCTTATTTCACATGCACATAAAATAATTCACATATTTTCAAACATACATCATGTCTAATTATACAAACATTTCCATTCAACATTTCTTGTATTCATGCAAGGCATCAACGACATCTCTATCTAGGGAAATGTCTTTTCTATTTTCTTAAATTACCATAAAAATTTATGTATTTCATGTCAATCAACTTAGGTAGAGATTTTCACATCACAAATCAAAATGTGTATCCCTATAAAATGATATTCAGCTAGAAACTTGAATTATTACATAACTCATTTCAATCAGTCATGCATACGAAACCCTGGTATGAATTTAACTAGGTTTCCAAGATATTCATTAAAATATCATGCATCAAGAATAACCTTAAATAAATGAATTTATACCAATAAAAGAACGACATCAGTTGAATTCATGAATCTATTCACAAACCTCCAACTTTTCATTCATTTAGGGTTTCACCCTCTTTACTGATATATCAAGCAAACATTGATATCTTCAAATGAAATATAAGATCTTATCTGACATATATGTACTACTCATTCAGATAAAACAATCACTTGTAACCAAAGAGATTCAACTAGACAAACCTCTTTATTCAATTATACAACAATTTTAGTCATAGCCGAAAACCCTAGATTTCTCTATTTTCATATATACTCTACAATTACTTTAGGAATTCTCATTTAGATAATTTGTATGCATTTCTAGTATGATTTATGAACTAGAATCAATTACAATATAAAAATAATCTATTTCATATCATCTTGTAAAAAGGGCAACTTAGGGTTTGTAGTGGCATACAAAATAGGTAAAGATTATTGATCATTTAACTCATTTTCATGAAATCTATTGTTTAAAGGAAGTACCCACTCACCCTAATGTGTGAAAACACCTTAAAAATATATATCATCTATGAAAATCTCAAATTCATATCAAAACCCTAGCAAATCACTGGATTCTTCTTCCTTTCAACGTGGAAACCCTAGAAATGGGAGATTATGAAGAAAGAGTGAGAAAAGGGGAAGATTTCATACCATTTTGAATCAAATCAGAGGAGGGACAGAATCTTGAAATGTGAGAGAAGATTCACCATGAAAGGATATTCCAAGAATCTAAACTTACTTGATTTCATCATATCTCATATAGAGAAACCCTAGATCGGCAATTCCACCACTTTCTTCTCTCAAACCCTAACTATCCCTCTCTCTCTAGGATTTCATTTCTCTGGAATGTATCACAAAAGATGAGAGCTACTTGGGTTCTAGCTTCTCATATAGAGCAATTTTAGGTGCTTGGGTAATTTACACATTAACCCCTCACTACACTTTTTCTTATTTCAAAAGATAATTCATTTATTTTAGAGTTCAAAAATCCTCCAAAAATTATGAAAATTTAGCATGATTTCTAAAATATAATTTATAGCTCCAGTATAGATTTCAGATCATTAGGAGTTACCAATAAATAATTACAAATAAAACACTATACTGTTGAACAACACTCTATCAACATTTTGGTCAAAGTACAGTTTGACCGAGAACCAAATTCAAAGAACACCCAAATATTCTAAAGTTTTTCTCCAATATGAATGATTGAGTTATCAATATCATACCTAAAATTTAATTAAATAAAAAATTCGTAAAAATTATCAAAAATCATTTATCACACCGCTATCCTGATCAAAATACATATTCATGTACTATCAAAACCCTAATTTTTGCCAATTAGGGTGTACATTTGTCAAACCCTAATTCTTCAAAATAAAATCATAATTATAGTTTCAATTGAGCTACTATCATTAATCAAGTGTAAACGATGTTCAATCTAATCAAGCATGTAATCATTCAGGTAAACCCTAGTTTACTAATTAAGAACAAATGTGGTCATTACAATATAGGTCCCATTTCTTGCATCATAAATGTTAATAAATAAGTAGGATTACTAAATGTGAATAAATAAGTAGGATTACTAAATGATGAACTAATATCTAGGGTTTCTATGCAAATCTTATTTTTATTGTGACTTTGTGATACAAATGGGATGATGAAATTAAGTTATTCTCGCTATTAAGTTGCAAAACTAGTTTGAAATTTGGTGGCCAATTATCTTATGTTATCTCTAATAGTGTTTACCTTATTTATTTTTGTCTATGTACAATGTTGCATGATTAATGTTTGCTTTGGTAATAATTCAAATCTGATTAGAAACATGTTGTCTAATGAGTAACATGAATATGTGATGAGAGAAGATAACTTATGATTATTAATTAGTAGGAGAAATATTATGATGCTTATGGGGAAAGGAAAAGTGTATATATAAAATATGTAATGAATGATAGGGTGAATGTGACTTATGGATTTATGGGTTTGTATTTACATGGAATTGATATGAATCATAAACCTTACTTGGACAGTCCCCAGTTTTTGGCTTTTCTTGAACACTTAATCTCACTTAGGATATAAATGTATAATGTATATTCAGTTTTCAAGATGTTTTTCATCACTTCCCAGTTTGTTATCTAAGTACATATGTTGGTGGACATTTTTCCATCCACATCGGTGTACTTGGAGAACTGTGGGGAAATGTTGTTGCAATTTTCTTGAAAACCATATACACATTATACACTTACTAATGAGATTAGGTGTTCAAGAATGGGATACGTGGTATACACATTCATTACTAAACTCTAAACACCAAACCTTATTCTATAAACCAAAAGCCCTAATCTATTAACCCTTTTCCCTAACTCATAAATGATAAACCCTAATTTTAAATCTCTAAACCCTAATCATGTAAACCCCAAACCATAATACTTACTTTCTCTTTGATTAGAGAATGGATAGATCATGGATGTCCATTTCAAATCACTACAACCTAGAGTTTATTAGTGGTCTTGATCAGTTTGTAAGATTTACATTGGAACATAGGAAATGAACTAAAGATACCTTCTTTTCCACATAGACATTGCGGTAACAACTTGAAAGTCAACATTGTTGATGAAATCAAAAGTCATGTCATGTGCAACGGGATTGTACATGGCTATAAAGAATGATACTGGCATGGAGAGATTCCAACCACGAGATCAGTAGATGTCAATAGCAATACTTGTGTTAATGAAAAAATTGTCACTGATGTTGTAGATGTGAACAAACCGATTATGGTTGACATGGTTGATTTGATGCTAGTTAGTTTTGGGGTAGATAACACTGAACCACCTTCCTTATTTAGAAAATATTGTGCATGATGTTGAGAGACCGTTATACATAGGTTGTACTAAGTATATGAAGATGAGCCCTGTGTTGAGATTGTATAATCTAAAGGCTAACAAAAGATGGAGCAACAAAAGCTTCAAATCAGTATTGTCTTTATGGAAAGAAATTCTTTTTAAAGGCAACGAGCCTCCATTCTCAATATATGAATTAAAAAAAAATTCTGCCCAATTAGAATGAAGGCTAAGAAGATACATGCATGCCAGAATGACTATGTGTTATTTCAAAAGGACTATGTCAATTTGAAAGATTTTCCAAAATGTAGGCCTAAATGTATAAAATGATGACTTTGAGGAAGTTCAAAACTAGCTCTCTTGCCAAGGTGATGTGGTATCTACCTACGTACCATAGTTTCAACGATTGTTTGCCAATCCCATGGATGGGAACAATTTAAAGTGGCATGAAGAGGTAAAGAAAAATAATGATTGGATCCTATGACATGTGATTAATTCCAAGAGTGGAAGAAGATTGAGTTATTGTATCCTGAGTTTGGTGAAGAAGTCCAGAATCTAAGACTTGGTCTTTATACCGATGGGATGAATCTAAATAGCACATTGATATTCAACATATCACTTGGCCTATTATGATTGTCTTTTAAAATCCTCTTCCTGAAGTTTGCATGAAAAATTGTACATTATGATGTCGTTGTTGATATCGGACCCTAAACACAACCTGGAAATGATATTGATGTTTATCTTGAACTTCTTATTGATAAATTAAAGAAACTATGAGGAGAAGGTGTGATGACATATGATGCTTCACATAAAGAGACATTTCATTTGTATGATATGTTATTTTACACTATTAATGACTTTCCATCATATGGATAATTTTCTGAATATAGTGTAAAAGGACCCAAAGCATTCCCTATAGATGAAGAGAATATTGATTCAATATGAGTAAAATATGGCGACAAGACTATATATCTTGGTCATCGAAGGTTTCTTTCAAATGATCAAAAATTCATCCTTAACGAAGGTTACGCAAAGTGTTCAATGGATCAAATGAGGAATGATGTGCTCCTGAACCTATATCTGGGGAGGTTGTTTATGAAAGAGTAAAAGACTTTGTCAATGCATTTAGTAAGAGATCACATTGTACTATTCCCACATAGAGTGAAATGTCTTTATACAAGAAGAGGTCAATATTCTAGGATCTTCCTTATTGGAGTTGATTAGAAGTTAGGCATTGTATCGACATCATGCATGTTGAGAGAAATGTATGTGATAGCACCATTGGTACTCTGTTGAATATACCTAGTAAGACTAAAGCTAGAATCAAATCTAGAAGCCACCTACATGAAATGGGAATAAGGAAAAAATTAACATAAGTACTTAGGGTTGATTAGAAGACATATTTACTTCATCCTTGTTACATGTTGTCTAGAAAGGAGAAAAAAACATTTTGTGAGTTCTTTCTTCATGTTAAAATATCATAGGGATACTATTCCAATATTCATAGATTATTATCAATGAAAGATATGAAGATGAAAGGTCTTAAATATCATGATTATCACATTCTAGTTCAACAAATATTGCCTATGGAAAATCAATCTATTATGTCAAAGCATGTAAGGTCTACAATCACCAGACCTTCTTTCTTCTTCAACACTCTATACAACAAAGTTATTTATGCTTATAATCTTGATAAGTTGCAAAGAGAAGTGGTTGTTACCCTATGCTAGCTTGAGATGTATTTTCCTCCTTCACTATTTGATATCATGGTACATCTTGTTGTCCATCTGACTAGGGATGTAAATGTTGGGACCAATTTTGTTGCATTATATGTATCCTTTTGAATGGTACTTGAATGTCTTCAAAGGTGATTTTCAAAATTGTTATTCTCCTGAAGGAATTATTATAGAAGGTTATGTGGCCAAGGAGGTTATGGATTTTTGCAATGACTTTCTGAGTTGTAATGAGACTCCGGTAAATGACAAGAATATTTAGGAGTATTGTGGCAGAGGGACTATAGGAGAACAACTAGAAGTAATCAGTCATAAGCTACAGAAATAATAACACTTGTATATTTTAGACAACATCAGAAAAGTGAGTAGTTACATAACCGAACATAGCAATTTCATCAAGACAAAATATCCTTGTGCCAATTCAATTTGGCTTGCTAGAGAGTATAACAGGACATTTATTAGGTGGTTTGAAGATAACATCTTACGTCAACTATCTTAAACAAAAAATAATGTTGCTAAATATCAAATGTATCGTCTTCAAACCAAATATGAATATTATGACTAATGCATGATATTACATGAATGAATTTTCATATTACACAAAGCATCAAGATGATAAGAGTGTCATATAAAATAGTGGGATCACCGTTCAAGCATTTTCATTGTATTTTACTAGAGCGAAGGATAAGAGTCCACATGACGCTCAAATCTCATATTACAATGTCATTAAAGACACATCTGAGTTTGAATACATAGATTTTAGAGTTCCAATTTTTAGGTGTAATTGGGTTGATAACACCAAAGGAGTTGTAGTGGACGAATTGGGTTTCACATTAGTGAATTTTGAAAAGATTGGCGAGACGGGTGAACAATTCATAATGGCATCACAAGTGAAGCCAATACTTTATATCGATGATCATATAAATGAAAAATGGTTGGTTGTTCTTCATGGAAAAAGGCATTTCATTGCAGATCCTATAGATGAAGAAGAGTACTATGACATGTATGATGACTCTAGTCCATTCTCAGTTGGCTTGCCAACACCAAATCGTAAAGCTGACACAAACTTATATATACATGGAGATCACACTAAGGGAATGTTAACTGATACAAGATCCAAATATTAGAGGTATGCATTTATTGTTTTAAATGTTAGATGAGCATTTTACATTCTTTATCACTTCCATTTCATTATTTGACTATTTTGATATGACATTATTTCAGATGGCATCTGACCATGAGTTTCATGACCGTCACAATAATTACCGTGAGGATGAGCACCCTGACCATGTGCACTATTGATGAGCACCCTGACACTTTTGTAAGTTGTGTTGTTTTATTACATAGATGTGCACTTTACAATGTCGATCTTATTGTATTGTTTAATCATATTTATAAGTTATATCTTTTTATGACTTATTTGTTCTTTTTGTCAATTTTAGCATGAGGACGTGTGACCTAAGGATTTTACAGAACATGATGTGCAAAATTGTAAGCATGCAACAATATGAGGTATCACCATGATGAAAAAGTTACTAGACTAAAGGGGTAACGAACCTAAGCTTTTCATTGAGTTTGATAACCAAGGAAATCCTATTGGGAAGAACCACAATTCTTTTGTGTCATATTTAGGGGTTCTGACTTGTAGAAGAATGAATGTAAATGTTGAATCTTGACATAAAGTTGTTCCAATCAAGTAAGACTGTATATGGAAGGAACTATGTGCGAGATATTATCATTTATAATTCTATTTTTAAATCTATTTGTAATCCTTTTTTTAAGAATATTCCATTAAGTATATGAACTTTTGCAAACAATATTTGAATTGGATGAAAAACCTTATCTTAAAAAAGTGATGAAATGTTTTGGTAGGGTACTAAGGAATAACAAGAAAAATCTAACAAGAAAATACATATGAGATGATGGGAAGAAGAAGAAGTCAGCCACAAAGTAATAAACTATCTTGACCCGAGGGTGAAGGATGTGTTTGTTTCTAAGAGACAAACCAACAAATTCAAGGTATTAAGCCTTTCTACTCATATTGAAATCATTGTATTACATATTTAACATGTGGTTTGGACTAACCAGGCTATTAGAAATGCTTAAGTAGAAAGGTGTGTAAAGAATGTACACAACCACATGATGAGTTCAGGTGGCTATGCATATCTTCACCCAAAGCTTTTGTAGACATCTTCTTCTCAGCAGCCAACTCTTGGTACCGTTGAGTCCTCAACTACTAGTGAACCTCTACTTCACCATGATCTATGGATATGTGGAAGATAAACCAAATCTGGAGATATATCCAACCCCAAAACTATCGAGGAGGCTACAAAAATGGTAAAATTCAACTCTTCGAGCAATTTGTATTGATGATTGTTATGTTTTACTTTCCAATTACTAATGATGATGATTAGTGGGATCTCCATGAGTAAAGGAAAGAAGGAAAGTTCACCGCTGAGGGAATAAGGGATGAATTCATAGTTGTTGTAAGGAGGCCGGATCACCCCCTTATTAAATTTTTTTTGAAGAATTAACATCCATTCCAAACACACTCAAAGGTATGTTGGAATAGGTATAAATTTTCCAAATTTATTATAATGGTATGCAAATGACCAAAGTGTAGCAATGGAATAAAAATAACTGACTATATTCAACTTTCATAAAAGATTACAATAGTACATCAAAATCTCCCATTAGGGTTTACAACAAGATACAAAAAAAAGGATCTAGATAAAGGGAAGTCTAAACTACTTCAAATCTTGTCTCCAAAGCAACATATCCAAGTGCTAGGTCCATGCCCAAAGCTATGTTCTCCTTATTCAACTCAACAACTTGTCCTAACCTAGGTGGTTGGGAGAGCACCCAACAAAAGGACAAGTTGTTGAGTTGAATCAAGAGAACATAGCTTTGGGCATGAATATGTCTAACACTTGGAGATGTTGCTCTGGAGATAAGATTTGAAGTAGTTTAGACTTCCCTCTATCTAGATCTTTTTTGTTGTAAATCCTAATGGGAGATTTTGATGTACTTGTGTAATCTTTTATGAAAGTTGAATATAGTCAGCTATTTTTATTCCAATACTACAGTTTGGTCTTTTACATACCATTATAATAAATTTAAAAAAAATTATACCTATTCCATCATACCTTTGAGTGTGTTTGGAATGGATGTTAATTCTCCAAATTTTTTTAGTAAGGGGGTGATCCCACCTCCTTACAACATGGTATCAGATCCCTTGGTTATCAGAATCTGACTATTTTGATTTTGTCTCCCTAGTTAGAATACATGACTTACCTTTACATGACATGTTTTCCCTAGAGTTAATCAATAGACGATGAAGGGTTAATTTTGGATCCTTAAGTTTCACATTAGAATAATGATGAATGGATCCCTGAAATCATTACAACTAAAAGATGCATAAGTAACCATAGTAACTTAAGGTTGTTTAGCTTGTAATTTAGGTAGCTATTAGGACATGAAGTTGAAATTAAAGGTGTCTAGAAAGGATCAAGTTTCGAGGGCTAGCAAGATTTTCCTCCACACCACTAGCTTGGTTTATGAGGATTCCCAAATCCATATGATACCGACCTGTCCAGAGCTGATATGAATTGTTTGAAATAGCATGCTTTTAGGTAATAGTAGCCTTAGACATCTATATGATTTATCTTTAGGGAACCTAATATGTTGAACTAGTCTCCTAGGTGTAATGACTTGTGTGAGGATGGATACGCAATTTAGTTCCCTTATAACCTATAGAACCACCTATTTGGATAGTTATCCCTAGAACATCGACTTTGAAGTTTGGTGTTTAGTAAGAAATTAGAGTGCACAATGAAGCATGATGGATCTTGTATATGGTTTAGTTACACTCACTCTTTTACCTTTATATTAGTTTGGCTTGGTAGGTCAAACCTTTTAAGGAGTTGAGAGTAGTTGGTTTGATGAGGTTTGGGTAGTAAGATTTTGAGGATGAAATCCTTTCCAAGGGGATGGAGTCATGTAACATACTAAAATCTAGCTACTCTAACTTTAGAAACCGTAACTCCCTAATTAGGAAGTTAGTGTGCTTCAATCCTTAGTTTTGACCCAACAAGTTACAGTTGTAACTACATGTTTCTTGGTATCCAAAAGAACATATAACAATCATCTAATGAATAGTTCATATGTTTGAACCCTAATAATATCTAATGCACACAATAAGAGTAACTCACATTTTAATAATAATAGTGGATAAGAATGATGTTGACCATGTCATAAACCAATAAACCCTAATGATATGATTGGAAATATAATTGTAATTTAACCTTGGACTTAATGCATCCTAAGAAGGTATATGTGAAGAATAATGATCATGTTAACCTAAACCCTATGTTGTAAGCATATAACCTTAACCTATACATCCTTAATGACATTCATGATACATTAGTGTCACTAAGTGTCATAATCACGTAACATACTTTAATAAACATAAATCATCGATTAATCAGGTCATCAATATAAAATTCATATCACCTTGTTCTATAATACACACCTAATGACTTAGTTTACAAATCAAATCATTAATATGTAATATGTCCCACCTTGATTATTAAAATATATATAATGACTTCAATATGAATAAGAAGTAATTGATTCACACAAATGTTCATAATCAATAATAATAAGTGAATAAATATGAGAGAAGGATTAATGATGACATTAATGTGAGAAAGAAAAATAAAGTAACAATGTCTAATATACATATAAGTAAGGGCTAATTTCATAGAAAGACACAACATTTACATCTGTTTACAAATATATCATAACGTTTTAAAAATTACATGCATATCATCTGAACCTTTTATATTTTTCATTTCTATCATCATCTATCTTTATTAGTAAAGTTTTCAAGCATTCATCAGTAATTCGCTACCGGTGTGTTACATACTTCATAAATATACAATCATCTTGTTCATACAGTCTATGTCCCAACGATTACTACATTAGTGACTTGATTAGTTGAAGAAACAAAAGATAACGTAGTATAATGTACAAACAACGAGGAAGAGTAAGAAAAAATCCAGAATGTGTTGCCTTATCAGAATTTTATGCCCTGGTCGGAGGTGTAACTGTGGAGGAATCATGAGTCACCACCACAATATATGACATGGTTGGTCTCATGAAAAATGTACGGCTTAGATCTGGCGAACATATCCTTCCCTACTGCAAGAAACTTACCAGATGAGTTGAGTTGATCATTAAAATCATGTTATGAGTTACCTTCATGCAATTGTGATCAGATAGACATGGAGGCATTTTAATTTAGTACATGACATGAGGATTGCGGCTTCTTAGATATACCTTCCTAGCCAGTGACATTTGCATGGTTGACATTGTCATTTATCTCATTCGTTTTGGCTGTCTCAGCCACCGCCGGCATTCATGGCTACATTCAATTGTGCCACTATCAAAACAGGTGAAGTCAGAGGGTCACGACGGAAAGAGGGATATATCCTACATTTCAGGGAATGATGTCTAGGAGATGGAGAAGAAGACTGATTAGGTAGTTACGAAAAGTACTGTAGAGATCATTGACGCCATGGTAAAAAGACCCATTTTTTTGGTTAAAAATGAAAAACATAATTGATATTCATGATATACATGTAATTATTTAGACGTGGTGATAGATTTGTAAAACTATGTAAACCTTATGTCTTTTAATGAAATTAACCCTATAAGTAAATAATGTGACATTATTTGGATTAATTGTAACAAATTGGATAAAGTGTCCTATTTCATACAAAAAAATCTGATACAATTGATAATGGAGTCTACATCCAAATTATAAAAGATAATGATCACATATAATAACACATATTAAGATAATTTAGTATAACTCTAGTCGTGCTAAAATTCCTAATGAGATAAATAAGAAATATATTGGGTTTGTGCATAATAATGAAATATATATTTTTTGGAAATAAAGTAAAAATGACATGACACAACTAAAAGAATAATAATGATAATGTGATATCCAAATGAATATAATTCTAATAAGCCAAAAAATTTAAAAAAGAAATCATAAAAGAGGAACCTTTAGGTGATCCATGAGAAGCTCACCTATGTGGAGTTGCTTGAGAAGATTCTGAACTCCCAAGTTAAGTAATTGAAAAACAAGGAGTTTAAGTTAGTAAAAGTTTTGGTGGAAGTTTAATGGAAACAACATGGGAGTTTAGTGGTTATATGTTTCACACTCACCCTTATAAATTTTCTTTAGATTTCTAGGATGAAATCCTCTTTATGGGGTGGAGTGTTGTAACATACCGAGACTTTGACGTATTCTCTTTTTGGCCCTTTCCCAATATTTTCCTATCATTTCTATCATTTTTGGCCTAGATGCTTAAATTATGGAATTTATGGTGATTTGGTGAGTATTTGTTCAATAATTATACCAATGGAAGGGTTTATGCACAAAAACCTCAGTGAAATCTTAGTTAAGGATCTAAAATGTAAAATCACCGCTTAAGTGGAATAATGGTAAATATATCTATGTTAGAAGTGTAAGGCCCCAAACCTTACTTAATGTATTGAACAAGCTTAAATACCATAATTAAGTATTGTAAACCTTAATAAAACCTTGTTAGGTGTTTTAAAATCATGAAACAAGATTAAGTTTCAAGTTTGGTCCAATTTGGATGCTTTTTGTACAAGTTATGTAATTATATGCACATTTTGGACTTTTATGCAATTTACCCAATTCAGAGGTTTTCATTGTAAATTGTCACATGCATTATAATATTTAGAAATTCTGTTACCATTATCGACTTTTTGAACCGTGAGGCACCTAGTTGCACCTTGTTTTGAAGGTGTTTCTCTCCAAGGGAATTATAGGGATTGCCCTCTTTATAAATGAGCTTATCTTTAAAAGCAATCAACCAATAGGGTTATTTCTTTGTTTGATGGATTGTGTGGATGGCCCAGAAGTGTCCATGGGCTTTTAGGACCTACATTTGATATAGAAGAAGTAACTATGAGCTGTCCTCTTGCATGGAAATGAATCCCTAGCCTAAGGACACATGGAAAGTCTCATAGACACCTCATGCTTGCCCCTTTCTTTATAAAGCAATGTCTACCCCTTCCCACTTCCCAATCCAAGAAGAAGTCCTCTGCTTCTCTTTCCCCCATCTTAGAGCATCATTCCTTCTCCATTTGACCATGAAGGTAATATCCCAAGGTAAAAGAGAGTGCTTACCTTGGTGAAGAAGGCTCCTAGGGTTCCAAATTTCTCTATTTAAGATTTCTTAAGCTCCTCCTCAGTGATTTCGATCAAAACTAGTAAGTATCCTCATTTCCTTCCCTATTTTCATGCTATAAGTATTCCTTCCATCTGCATCAAGGTCTCAATGCTATTCTTCCATGGTGAAACCCCACTTAGAGCCCTTAAACACCCCACCTCCATGTTCTTTTGTTATGGTTTTTCAGTTCTAAAGTGGAGAAGGTGCTTCTTGCTCGAGATAGGAGCTTTGTTGGAGAAACTAGCCTCTCTAAGCTTGTAAACCTTGCTTATTGGACATGTATACCTTCTCTAGAGGTGATTTTTGTAATCCACTTCTCATATATTGCTTGCTACATGCTTAAAACTCATGCTTCTATGTTTAAAATCGATCATCTCCATCTCTATTTACCATGTTCTTCTAGGGTTTTGGTTTCTTATTGTTTTACCTTCTCTAGAAGATCTGGTTTGGTTACTTTGAAACTACAAACCCTGATCTTGGGTCAAATTGTGTTTTTTATCTCTCTCCCTATCTCTTCACTTATCTCGATCAATTTGATGATGTGGCAATTTCATATTAGTCATTTTTGAGAAATTCATAACTATTTATTCCCTTGTAAATAAATAAAAAGAAAATATGTTTTGAACTCCAAAAAATATGCTATTTCTAAAAAAAATAGTATTATGGTTTTTTTTGGATTTTTGTCGAAAAGAGTTTATAGAAAATGAATTAAATACCTAAAAATCACCAAAAATACACGTTGATCTTCATAACTCCAAAATACACAAACTTATATGTTTTCTTAATTAGAAGAACCTAACTAGATCAATGCTGATGTTTTTAGAGTCTAAATCAAAGTTTTGTGCAAAAAGTCAAAAATAGGGGTTTTCTTTACATTAATGCATATAACATACCCTAATACATGGTTATACATTAGAATACGAGAAGTTGGTCTTGGACTCAATAAAGTGATGAAAGTTGGTAGTTTAAATCATATGAGAGGTATGTGCATATCTAACCCTTTAGTTGGGATACTTGTGAACCAACCTTACTTTCCCTAATGAGGCTTTATTGAACCCGGTTTCCTCTACTCATGAATCTTTTTATGTACTTGCCTCAAAATTAGTATTGATGTTTTATTTCATAGGTCTTGGAACCCCACTACCATATTGCAATTATATGACTATTTATCTTGCCAATTTACTACTTCTTATGCATGATGGTTTATTTGACTATTTAGATATAGTAGTGGTACTTATGTACAACCACCCATAGTAGGGCATGTGTTAATTTTCCCTAGGGAACGTCTTATTTTCCCCCTTATAAAAATATGTGTAGGTGACTGGGAATGCATTAATTCTCCCCTCACCTACAGGTTGAGGTCTGGTAGGTGCCTCAACCCTACTTAGTTAATGTAGTCCAATATTGATCATTCATGCAATTCATTATTATTTGTTGGTTTTTGGCAAGAATCTATTTTTGTTATATGCCTCATACTCTTGGTCCTCTCATCATGTAATGAATCCATATGTTTATGCTTCAATGTTATCATTATATTTTGTACTTATTCAACATTTTGACACATACCTTGTTTCCTTTCCCTTTTGTTGTAGTTATGAATTTCACAAAACTAACCAATTTGAAATTGCCACATCATCAAACCGATCGAGATAAGTAGAGAGAGAGAGACATAGAGAGAGAGAGAGAGAGAGAGAGAGAGAGAACACCATTTGACACAGGATTAGGGTTTGGAGTTTCAAAGGTAACAAAGCTAGATATTCTAGAGAAGGTAAAACAATAAGAAACCAAAACCCTAGAAGAACATGGTAAATAGAGATGAAGATGATCAATTTTAAACATAGAAGCATGGGTTTTAAGCATGTACCAAACAATATATGAGAAGGGGATTACAAACTTCACCTCTAGGGAAGGTGGATAGGTCCAATAAGTAAGGTTCCCAAGATTAAAGAGGCTAGTTTCTCCAACAAAGCTCCTATCTCAAGCAAGAAGCACCTTCTCCACTTTAGAGGTGAAAAACCCTAACAAAAGAACATGGAGATGGGGTGTTTAAGGGCTCTAAGTGGGATTTCACCATGGAACAATAGGGTTTCGAAATGGAGGAAGGTGGAAGAAAGACTAAAATCATGATAATATGGAAGGAAAGGAGGATAATTACTAGTTTTGGTTGAAATCACAGAGGAGGAGCTAAAGAAATCCTAAATAGAGAAATTTGGAACCCCTAGGAGCCTTGTTCACCAAGGTAAGCACTCTCTTTTACCATGGGATAGCACCTTCGTGGTCAAATAGAGTAGGAACAATTCTCTAAGATGGGGGAAAGATAAGGAGACGATTGCTTCTTGGATTGGGAGGTGGGAAGGGGTAGACATGGCTTTATAAAGACAGGGGCAAGCATGAGGTGTCTATGGGACTTTCCATGTGTCCTTAGGCTAGGGCTTCATGGCCATGCAAGAGAACAAATCAGAGAGACTTCTTATATATCAAATGTCAGTCCTAAAATCCCATGGAGACTTCTAGGCCATCCCTACCATCCTTCAAACAAAGAAATAACCCCATTGGTTGATATCTTTTAAAGATAAGCTCATGTACGAAGAGGGTAATCCCTATAATGCGCTTGGAGAGAAACACCTTGAAACCAAGGTGCAACTAGGTGCCCCATGGTTCAAAAACTTGAGAATGCTAAGGGAATATCTAAATATTATAATGTCTGTGACAATTTACAAAGAAAACCTCTGAATTGGGTAAATTGCATAAAAGTCCAAAATGTGCATATAATTGCATAACTTGCACAAACAACAACCAAATTGGACCAAAATTGAAACTTAATCTTGTATCATGATTTCAAAACACCTCACAAGTTTATATTAAATTTTAGAGTAATTAATTATGGTATTTAAGTTTGTTCAATACATTAAATAAGGTTTGGGGCCTGACACTTCTAACATAGATTTATTTACCATTGTTCCACTTAAGCGATGATTTTACATTTTAGATCTTTAACTAAGATTTCACTGAGGAATTTGGGCATTAACCCTTCTATTCTTATAATTATTTAACGAATGTTCACCAAACCACCATAAATTCTACAATTTAAGCATCAAGGCCAAAAAGGATAGAAATCATAAGAAAATATTATGAAAGGGCCAAATAGAGAATATGTCAAAGTTTCAATATGTTACAGTTGCTCTAGGTAACCCAGAGCATCCTAGGTTTCTTAGGGCTCCTGGTGCTGGTACCCTTTGCAATAAGCTCTTTTACCTAGTCGACTCAATAGGTCTTCAGTACAAGGGTATGGAAAAATGGATTGGCGAACATGAAGAGGTGTCGCCTATGATGGTCCATCTTAAGGAGGACATTGTATGCCAACCTCATAATACTAGTACTTTTCTACAAGATGTTTTGGATATGTTTAATTATTCTTGGTTGAAAACATATGTGATAGAACTTTAGATATGGTGAGATATTATATGCTAAAGACCTTGTTATGTATATGTTGATATGGTTTCTTATATATAAATGCATACACAATATATGTTTTTGTCATCATTTACATAGGGTCTGTACAGAGTTTACACTACCTCATGTGGAAATTCTATTTCCATCATTATTTATTCATGTAATTATAGACCATGCATCCGTCTCCCAATATTGCTCTACCACATTTAAAAATTTCGGTAAAAAGAAAAAGAGCATGATGTTAGATCCGAACAATGTTGTGTAAGTTTACTAACTCTGCTTACAATTTGAACTTAAGAATTACATTTTGTTGTTGATTTTGAGCTTTATTTTGTTTTCCTCCTTTTCACATAAGAATAACCATTGGGTGTTAGTGGTTATTGTTTCCGCGATGTAAATGTGTATTATCTAGATCCTATGGATGACAAAGTAGATAGTGGGGGACACTAATTGAAAAATACATTCTTCACTTGAGTAAATTTTTATATTTATATATGCTAACATATATTATTACATGACTATTTACTAATGCAATTTAATGTGTTATATTAATGTATAGGGCTATAAACATTTCAAAAAGGCTAGAGGAAAGGTGGAAAGAAGAAAGAAAGCGGTAGTTTGGAATATGTTCAAGTAGTTTACTAAGACAAATGTATATTTTTTCCAGCAATGCTTACTTTTATTTGTTAACATTTTGTATGTTGAAATTTATATTGTCTTATACAAGACAATGGTTGGGCATGCACATACTACCTTATGCGATATCTGAACATGATTGTCAGATATGGGGAACTGGACATAAAATGCATAGAAAATGTAAAATATTATATATAGTCTTGATCATCATAAGTATATAGTTTCCCTAGATAATATGAAAATATCAAAATTTTTAATTATATACGTCATTATCTTTGAATGTGTTTAAAACAAACTTCTATAAAATGGAAAAGGTAGAGGACATACAAAAGCCCTACACGACGGAACAACTAGATAAGATAAGAAAAAATGGTAGAAGCCTTCATTAGGGATGTCAACTTCCAATTGGATTGGGGTAAATAATGAATTTCTTAAACTTTGATGTCATCATTTCTACATACTTGTGGTTCTTATGACTTCTTGCAACTTTTCATTTTATGCAAGTAAATTATTGGTGCACATCTATTAATATATAATGTGTGTGAATGTGAAGATGAATGAATACATTATGAATTGTGTTTCTTCATGTCATGAGAAGGGAGTTGGTGCATATGTGAATTAATTATCATGTTTGTGAATAAATGTTGAAATGAATGAATAGAATTATGCATGTGATTAGAATGGAATTGGAGAAGGGATATTGAATGTGGGTGGATTGTGTTTGTTATTGCATGTTTTGTAGGTTGTTTGTTGACCTATGGTTAAGATGAACTCACAAATATTGTTTACCTACAGTTCATAACTAATGTTCTAAATTGTAGGTTTTGCATCCTACTGACCATCCCCACAGTAGGTCTATAGACATGCTATTTAAAAAAAAAAGGTAGTCCTTGGTTGTTCCAAGAAAACCATCTACTAAGGACTTTGAAGTCGATTAAGGGTGTCAAACTGACATTATAGGACTAAAGTAGAATGGTTGTGCAAGGTAGCAAGATCATTGTGGGTAGCACAATCTTAGTCGTTGGTTTTTGAGAAGCAACCATCATTGAACAACTTGATCTTAAGTTTTTAGTGTTGCGACCGATGACTATGATGCAATATAGGTGTCGGTTCCTTTTTCAACCCAGCGACAAAAAGACTTTTTCCATTTACAAATGTGACATGGTATGGACACATGACGTCAATGTCTTTTCCACAACCAACGACTATGAAATTTGATGTGTCAGTTTTCTTTATCATAGTAACAGAGGATGAATATCATGGTAGTATGTTTTTGTATCCTTGTAGAACTTATGGCTGAGGTCTATAACTCTATTTTTTCCCACTTCTATGTCATTTTTAACCAACATTGTAGGTATGTTTTATCCAACACTGGAGATAGTTTATGTACTAGTGATTAGAGAGATAGGGGGACCATCGTTTCCATAGGACACTACCTGAATTTGGAAAAATGCAACACCTCAAAACAAAACTAGTGGTTGTCTTATTATATGCAAGCTATGGTGTTGGGGCTATCATCCAAGATTGTGGTTATGGCATGTCCCAACTAAAATTTAAGTTCTAATGTAGTGATGAGGGAACTACCCAATTGTAATGATTCAACAACCATTCAAGGTGGAGGTTGAAGAAGAAATACAGTTCCGTGACCCTAATTTTTTTGCAAAAGTCTATTGTGTAATTTGTTGATCGAGGGTGATCCACCCTAAGGAATCTTGAATTACACCCACAAGCGAGGTTTCTTTCTTGGTTGTTGTTTGTAGGTCAGAAGGATCCCTTCTTAGGCTGATAAGCATCTTGAGGGGGCATACATTGAGGCATGCTTCAATCTTAATGAGGAACTAATGTGAGGGCCCTTGTAGATGCCTATGATCAATAGAGGCTAGTTGTGATTCCCTCCGACATGTATCTCATTTTCATAAATGAGATTAGGTGTGGCATGGTGATTATCTTGATGATGGCCTCAAACACTTTTAGTCTCACACCTTGGAGTTTTAAATTCCTTCAAGTGTCTTGATAACTACTTCTAGATAGATTAGGGAGATTTATTAACATCATTCATAGATACTTCTCCCTCTGAATCCTCTATAAAATGAATTATGTTCAAGCTTTCCAGATTGGTTTCCTTGCTAAGATTTGGAGTGGAAGGTACCTACTTAGTGTTGATGGTAGGGACGGAAACCTTACTTGCCTCTTCTTTGGTTGTGTTGGAGGGATTCCTATATAGGAGGTTACTTTTTATTTTTCCTTGTCAAGGTGAGAATGTACTTCTATTGGATTCATGACATGGCCACATCTTGTGCCATTGTTGACTTGGGTACTTCAGGTTCAATTACCACCATTGGGTGAGGAATTGTAGTTTATTATTCATTGTCTTGACAAGAACTTTTTGAGCACACACTAGTTGTCTCTTGTACATGGGGAAAACTCCTAATATGTTGATTGACCTTCTAGTGATGATGGAGATCACCGATTTCATCTCTTGAATCATGGATACAACCTATGTACCTTGAGATTAGTTCTTGATAGCTTGCTCTAGAGGATGTATAAGCCTGAGTGCAGGATCATTTGGCAATGATATGTTGAACATGGTGTTGGAAGATGAAAGAATGTATTCTAATGTGAATGTCATGACCTCTCTAGATTCAATTACATTTTGGAAGGGATTCCTGAATGTGAGGTACACATTTGTTTTGTGCCCCTTAGCACAAATATAATCATAGAAGGCATTGGCATTATAATTCTTCAACAAGATATTTGGTGGTTCCCTTATCATTGGGAATTTTTATGTGTGCTTAATGTCTAAAAGGGTTGAGCTAAGAGAAGACCCTAGGGGATTTGATTTCATTTTTGTTTGGTAGGCCATCTAATGCACGATTAGCTACAATTGTTTCCATTTAGTGTGTCGGGTTACTTGTTGTAGGAGGATTGCTCAATGCAACTTGTGACACATGTTTCTTAAATTGTATTGGTTCTTACTTATTGAATTGGTTTTGCAGCCACACACATTGTGAAACCATATTCTAAGGTTGGAAGCTAAGTGGAGTTATTGGATCCTGCTACTATTGGGATGTTTTGATAGTGGTATCTATAGATGATTGTGCTTGAACTGGAGATATATGCACAAGTGGTTGTTGTCGATTCCTATTTCTTAATAGAATCAACACATACCCTTTTTTTGAGTCTGATTCCTTTGTATTTGTCCATTTTGACTTCTATTTATCTATTGTAAAAGTTGATTTAGGCTAAAAGGTATGGTCGATGTTTTGACTGACCCCTTTTTTTGCTGGAATTCTCGATCTGTACCACTACTTGGATTAGTTTTTGGGAAGTATTATACCTTTCTAGAGATAATAAAACTAGGAGTTTAGGAGGAACTTCCTTGATCACCACGTCTATAACCTCCTTATGTGTAGGATTGAACTCTGCTATTGGAGGCTAACTCCCCCCTTTGTCTGATGAACTTATAGAAGGTCTCATCCCTCTTCTATAGTAGTACTTCTGATTCTTTGTTAGTGGGGACGTGATCTAGATTCCAAGCATATTGATCTACAAACCTTTCAACCATCGTAGCCCAGGTGGTTATTGTCATTGTGTCATGGTTTTTGTGCCATTTCAAGTTATGAATTGTCAAAGTTTATGCAAATAAATAGTTTAACACATTCTGATTATCTTAACCTCGACCATGTCAGAGGAGTACTACTTGATATGGGCCATTGAGTCACCCTTCTTCGATTCCTTGGGGAAATTGGGCATGTTTTGAAGTTATTAGTTAACTCTGCTTTATAAAATGAAAGAAAATTGCTAGAAGTTTTTTAATATCCTTTTTTCTTTCTTGACTATAGATATTCTATTGGATTTGAAGCAAGAAAACATTCATAATAATAGTTTATGGACTCACATTTTCTTGGTGGGTGGATGTCACAAGTACCACTGGTGCTTTCATCGTTGCTCACAACACAATGTATACTGGTGGTGGGAACCCATACATTGCTTCACATGGATTATACTAGGAGTGTGGTAGTGGATAAAATGAATTTAGGATGGGACCACGCCCCCAATTGTTCATGTAATGCATTTGTAACCTTGTTTTGGTGTTGAAGTCCATGTGTGAATATTCAATTTTGCAAAACATTGTTAATCTTTGAAAGATTGTTGAATTTTAAAAAAGATGCTTCAATTTTGAAAAATATTTTAATCTTCAAAAGATTGTTAGATTTTAGAAATGTTGTTAATCTTAGAAAGATTGTTTGGTTTTGAAAAATCTTGTTAATCATTGAAACATTGTTGAACAACCCAAAATATTTTTCAATTTTAAAAAATATTATTAGTATTTAAAATTTTGTTAATCATGGAAAGATTGTTTGATTTTGAATAGGATTAATAATCCTTGAAAGATAATTGAATTTTAAAATGGATTATAATGCTTTGTATGGTTATTTGATATTTGGAAAGATTATTAATGTTTAATATATTGTTTTACTTTTGAAAATGATTGTTAATCTTTGGGATTGTACTATTTTCAAAATGGATTTTTATCCCTTCAAATATTATTTGATTTTAAAAAAGGATTACTAATATTTGAAATATTATTTCATCTTGAAAAGTATTTGTACTCTTTAATATATTGTTCAGTTTTGAAACGGATTGTTAGTCTTTGAAATATAATATGACTTTGAAAAGGATTGTTAATATTTGAAATATTGTTTTCTTATGGATCCTTAACCAGCATAGACAAGGATATTTGTAACAATATGAATTACTCCAACAACAACCACAAGATTCAAATATATATAGAAAATGTCTGCTCCCCTTTAACCCCATGAGTCCTGATCCAATTTATGTCACCAAAAAAATGACCTACATAGGAGGAGTTTATCCTTATCTTATTAACGAGAATATAACAATCATTCTGGGGGGGGGTAACCCAGGATCTATGGATATGGGTACCACTCACAGTTCACCTCGTGACTAGAGAGACCATAATTAGGTTTGGGTGCTAGGAAAGGGGGTGTCCTCAAGGCCTCTATACACCCAACTTAACTATGTGTCAATAGCTTTACTAACACTACCATGCCACATCCAGGGATGTAATGTGATGTTGGCACTCATCCTGGTGACATATAAGTTTATAGGAGTGCCAAGTGCTAGTTGAAGCTTATAGTGTTTTTGTATCAATCCCACAACGGTGAAGAGTGGAATACAAACCATATGCATATAAGAAAGAATACACATAGTTATTTAAAAGAGATCAAGATGCAAACATATATCTCTTACCCATCCCTTCCTCTTTTCTAGATCTTTTATAAATAAAGTAAAAAATTGACGGGAAGCTGATCAAAACTCATATAGGGGTTATTGGCCATAACCATGATACACATCCACCATCAAAATTCACTTTTAGGGTGACGAGTGTAAATTGCATATATGTCATATCATATACATATATATATTTGTTTGGGTTATTATGTGGTGATTAGTCAGACGTGCACATCAACAAATTTAAATATTTACATTATATGCAATAAATAAACTAAAAAAAATCAAAATATGATCATATTGATTATGACAAAACATAATTAATTGACTTGGCTTTGATGCCATTATAGGGAAATAGGACATCAGGTAGGAAATAGAAACAAAAATTTTACTGACATATTTCCCATAAACCAACGGATTGCGTCAACAACTTTGTCATGGAAAGGATGGTTTCACGAAGATATACCTGGTCCTAGAGCAAGTCCAGTGACAATCCTCATCGAGGTGGATGCACACTCTATCTTGGATGGTGTCTGTGCAGCTCCTAGTTGCACTGGGAATCATCTGACTACTCCTCCAAAGACTCCAGACTCAGACAACTGTTGTAACAAATTCTCTGATCTCACCATAGACAGCAACTTGATTTGCTATCCTAGTTGTTTCCAAAGGACTCCTTCCTGTAGAGCAGTCCACACAAACTAAATAGAACATCTGTCGTTCACCAAAGAATGGACAAGAAGGAATTTTCCTCCCCGTTGGTGTACTAGTCACAAATCTACTCTTCCACAACAACTTCTCAATTGTTCTCTCCGTTTAGCTATCCCTCCTTTTCAGGTAGGACTTTCCCGGTCTCTCTTGGTTACCACAAACAGAGAGGACAACAATTGTCAAAGAAACTGATTCTCAATTGTCTGTGTAGTAGTAGTACTTTGGGAAGCCTCCAATACCCCTCTACATATAGTAGGGGTTAGGGTTAGAGTTCCCAGTCCCCACCCAATGCGGAATTAAAGTGGGAGTGGAAAGGACTGGAAGTTCTTGATTTTTTGCAACCATTCTGGAAGTGTCACAACCTATGTATGATGAAACAGTCGCCTCATGACGCATACAATCATGTGGTCATGTGAGACACTTGTCTCACACTATGAAATAATCATTTTACAGTTTCTAGTGGTACACAAAATTGGCAATTCATTTCTGATTAATATCCTAGATTAATTTTCTTTCACAACAAGTAATGTTCAATTGAAACAAAAGAGGAAATATCTAAAACCTTTGCTCGGCCGAGATGACCATCTCGCACATGTGAAACAGCCGTCTCGCTCACCCAAAGGGTCGTCTGTGAGCTGAGTCAGGCGAAATGGTTCATCCAAAGCCAATTTTAACTCGAACCAACTTGACATCTAGATGCCCGTGTTAAAGCTTGAGATGACTATTTGGCACTATCCCGGTGCCCGTCTCAACACGAGATGGATGTTTGGCAGTGTTGTCAAGATTTTATTGCGTGAATCAATTACCAAACCTCTTTAGCACTTTATTTGATCATTATTCCAGATTCAACTCCTCTTCTAGATGCGTTCCTATGTGTTTTACCCTATATGTCCCATATTACATTGGCAATTAATGTCCATAAAAACTTATGACATCACAAGCAATGAACGGTTCCTAGTCACACATCATTGGTGTCCAAGTAAATGGAGAAAGTTGGAGAACAACTTCAACCTATAATTTGTTCATGGTGTTATAGTGTTTGTATAGTTCCTTTGTAATTAATATCCAGATTGAACTAGAGGCATGGGGTAGTCACCATCATTATTATTCAATCTTGTTCATTGAACAAGAGCAAATTGTCTGATATATATGTAAGCTCAACACATTGACCTTTATAACAACCCAATAATAACCTTTATAACAACCCATGTTTTAGGATTGTGTTTGATGATGTCAAAGCGTACTGAAAAACATGTGATGAGTGCAATAATTTCAGGTCTAGGAACTACAACCACAACCATCACTGTGAGAGTTGACTATGACTTCCATTTGGCTTTCATGTGTTAGTCTAACGGGGGATCTATCTGATACATTGTTCCTAACATGTATCTGTGTGGTTGGTTTGATTGTGCCATATCATGACTAATGAGACTGTCATCAACCAACTCACACTCTTATCTTATGTGTTATTGTTGTCTATTTACCTTCCACAGTAACAACTGATCAGGGACATATAGAGAATGTATATACTCTTAACATGTGTATGATCTCATTCTTCAAAGTCACATACATGGAGACATACACCATTGAGTAATTTCATTCTCTAGACGTTTATTATGTTATTACATTTTTTGATAATTGAACAGTCAAAATAAATTGGAATCCTGCCTTTTATTAATAATCAAATCATTTAAATTTATGCCATTACAATCATCACATGATTAGATCTATGGGCATATATACCAATATCTACAACATGGGAGTTTGGTTTTGTGGGGGAAACAGACACAACAGAAGCAATAAAAATTTCTTCACATACCCTACCCAAGGATTTCATCGACAACAGTGTATTTGGAAATAGGGTGTAGAGATATACCTCATCCCGGAGCAATTCCAGTGACATTCCTATGCCCGATGATGTGTGCCGCTCCTAGCGTGCACAGACGGTCCTCATCTATCCTTCGAATGCAGGAAACTCAACATTTGTATCTCTACTCCATTCATGTAGATGGATTGAAACTCCATGTTGTGCTTCCTTAAGCCTAAGGTAAGGAGAAGCCTTATATTTGATGTCGTGTTAGCATTGGTTGCTCTCCATCTATCTCATTTGGGAACGATGATGGCTAGGGTTCACATACAAGAAAGTAACTACTAATGTCTATCTCTAGAAAATCTAATATGGTCGTCATGCCCCTATAAAAAGAAGAAGAAGGAGGTAGAGTTTTCCAAAACCCTTGACTAAACCAAAGGGCCGAGGCTGCATTTAAAACAAATCACTCATTGACCAATAAAACAATATTCTGGAAATAATTAATTAATCTAATTAATCATTTTAATTGATTAATTAATTTCCGTTATCCATATCTATTATATTTCTCCAGATCAGTTAGTTGACTAAACAATAGAATCTAATTAATTTTCTTAAATACTTTAACCAATTTATTCAGATTATATTCCCATATTATTATAGTAGATTACCTAAGTGATTTAGTAATCATTTTAATTCAAAACACTTCGAATCAATCCTTAACTATACTCCTATTCCAATCACATCCTATGTGTTTTACCTAGTAGGCTCCAAATTATGTTGGTCCTGAGATTCATAATCATATTATGATTTCACAATCAATGATTGGTATATAGCAATACTTCACTTATACCCAAGTAATTGGAGAATATGAAAACAACTTAACCTATCTTTTGTGACTGGTGTTACAATGAATGTACAGTTCCTTTGTCTCTGATATCCAAATTTAATTTGGGGCATGGAATCATCATCCTCTTCAACATTAAATTCATGTTTCTTGAACTAGAGCAGACTATTTTTTATATGTGTAAGCTCAATATCACATATTGACTCACACCAGTATGTCCATGCATTTCTCAATATCACTTATTAAGTGGCCAGGATATCAAACTCATGTTGGAGGGACAAATCTCATCTACATCACTTGCAGTCATCCCCATGTGTCACAGTACACCCAAGCACCACCTTTATGGAAACCCTTATTCGAGATCACAATGGATGATGTAAAAGATCACTGAATGACATGTGATGAATAATTGACTTTAAGTCTTCGAACCACAATCACCATCATCATTGTGAGAGATGACTCTGACTACCATTCATGGTTCCATGTGTCTATCTCAAGGAGGGTTTATCTGATACATTGTTCTCTACAAGTATCTATGTGCTTGGTTTGATAACACATATCATGACTATGACATTTTTTCATCAACCAAAACACATTCTAGTCTTATGTTTTATTTATGTCCATTAACCTTCCACAATAAAATCCGACTAGGGACATAACAAGAATGCATATATTCTTGACATATGTATGATCTCATCGTTCAGGTCCTCAATCCAAAGACATATGTGATTGAGTAATATCATTATTTAGACAATTACTACTCTTATATCATTTTCATATAAATGAATAAATAGAATAAATTGGAAGATTTCCTTTATTATTAATCAAATCATTTACAAGATATGCCATTAAAATCATCATATGATTGTCTCTCTGGGGCATACATACTAACAAGGGGTTGCTTTATGATAGCCAATAGTATCCTTCTAGACTCCTTTTCCTCCCATTTACCCCACTATCCTCTTCCTCTCCTCCTTCCTTGTCTTTCCCCCTTGTTTCCCTCTCCAAACTACACCCAAATCTCCCTATCATGCCATCTTTTTGTTCTCTTTCTAGATGGCACTGCCTCCATGGAGCGGGTTAGGGCTTCACACCCAACCTCCCTAGGCTTCCTTGTTGTTGTATTTAGGTCTGGTGATGCCATAGGAAATGGGTTTTCCCCTAGTTGTGACTGGGAGTGCCTTGGGGCAGCTAGGGTCAAAGCTTTGGTGAGTTGCAAAAGCCCAGCGATGCCACATGGGCTTTTGTTTCTCACAGGCACGAGGCCAAATAGACAAAGGTCTATAGTCATGGGATTCTTGGCCAGGTTAATTACTGACCATGATCGTGTTGTGGACTCCCTCTGTGTCACTTGGACACTCCATGAGTAGGACAACCTCGAGCAATATGGGGAGATCATAGGAGGCGAGCATCGATGGATGGAGGCACGAAAGTGTTATCAATCACAAAAGTGGAGCGAGTGACGGTCAACAACAGTGGGAGGTAGTCCTCAACCACACATGCCTGGAGTCAAACACTCAGTTGGGTGCACTTCTGAACCATAAGATCAGAGATCAACAAGCCATATCCTTCAATGAATCAAATGTAACTCTCCCAACCCTCTTTCCATATAGTTTGAAAGAAATTTTTAAATAAATGATATCTTACTCATCCTTTGGCCAAAGTAGGAAAAATTATATACCAAATTCATCCTCTCATCGAGATCTATGTAATGGATTAGATTGTAAACATAAATTCAAATTTTTGCTCCCTTGTCTTCCCTAAAATGTGTAGCATTTGATCATATGAATGAAACAATGCATGATTATGTAATATATTGAATGTTTGATGCACTCCTATTATCATATTCATCAAATTCATAACATTTGTGCAACTTTGGAATATATGGAGGTCCTAATCACCACTATTTCTCATGAATGACTCCTTGATGAACATATATGACTTGTATTTGGGACTGTGAAGAAGAAAGATAGGGTGTTGCATTACATCATGTAGAGAGGAGAAATGCGCCCTCTCCCTTTATTATTAAGAGAACTCAGAGAAATTACATAGAGGTCCAATAGTATATAGAAATTACAAAATATAATAAAGTTGAATATAAATGAGATATATTAACAAACCCCCTCAAGTTGGAGCATACACATCCTATATGCCTAGCTTGTTGCAAAAGTTCTTAAGAGTGGCTGGAGTCAATCGCTTTGTGAGAACATCTGCAAGTTGATCTTTCGATTTGACGTTCAGAGTCACAACATTACCATTATTGATCTGATCTCTGATGAAGTGGAAGTGAACCTCTATCTATTTAGTGCGTTCATGGAAGAATGGATTCTTGGCAATATAGATTGTAGCTTGATTGTCACATCTGAGCTCCATGAAAGACAACACAAGAATCTTTAAATCCTTAAAACCAATGGTTGAACCTGCTGCAACTTGCAATAGGCATGCACCATTGCTCAATACTCAACCTCCATGCCAGATCTTGCCAAAATATTCTACTTTTTGCTTTTCTAGGTGATAAGGTGATATCTTAGAAATGTGCAATAACCAGAATTAGACCTCTTATCAATCCTATTACCGACCCAATATGCATCTGCATAACTAGTAAGAACAAGAGTAGAAACATGGGTGTCCCCTTACTAGGTCAACCTTTCAAATATCTCATAATATGACAAAATTTTATCCAATGTGACTGTTGTGGTGAGCTCATATGTTGACTCACCACTCCTACAACAAAGGAAATGACAAGGTGAGTAATTGTCAGATATATCATTTTACCAACAATTTTCCTGTAATATCTTCGATCCAGATAACTAGTATCATCAGTCGTCTTCTTCACATGATACTCCATAGGAGTAGACACTGGCTTGGACTCACTCATAACTACTTCATGTAGTAAATCCAACATGTATTTCCTCTAAGACAAATTAGTACCTGCATGAGATCTATGTACTTCAATGCCCAGAAAATACCATAATTTGCCCAGATCCTTTGGTTGAAATGCCATGGAATCCTTCTTTCACCTGTGATATGCCTATAGAATCACTGTTAGTGATAACTATATCATCAACATATGCATCAATAATAATAGATTAAATATGAGATCTAGAGTAGAATAAGGAGTTTTCAGTTATAGAATGAGAAAAGCCCAACTTTAGTACAACATATCTAATGTCAAACCAAGCTCTAGGAGATTGTTTCATCCCATAGATGGCTTTCTTCAATCAACACAACTTCTGACACTCCCCTTGAGAAACAAAACTAGAAGGTTGCTCCATGTACACCTCTTCCTATAGATAACCATGAAGAAAGGAATTCTTGATATCAAGATGAAATAGAGCACAGTTAAAAGTAATAGCCAGAGAAATAAGAATCTACACTAAATTCAGACGAGCCACGGGTGAAAAGGTCTCAAAGAAATCAACTCCATATGTTTGATTGTAACTATTTTCCCTAGCCTTCAACCACTCAACTGAACCATCTGGATTATGTGTCACAGTGAATACCCATCTGCAGCCCACAATAATTTAATCTAACGGTAAGTAAATAAGTTCTCAGGTGTTGTTTTGTAAAAGAGAAGGCATTTCCATATGCATTGCCTATTTCCAACTAAAATCCTTCATTGCATCAACATGATTTCTCAAAATGACCACAAAACCAATCCCAAGATAAAATGAATGAGCATGCTTAGATAATATTGACAAACAACACACACATGCAATAGCATGTCGAACAGTACAAGAACGAGTACCTTTGTAGATAGCAATGGGAACATCAAGGTGAAGTGGTTCTTCAGCAATCTCCTGAGTAGAGGGAGATGGGGAAGGCTCAAATATTGGAGTTGCTAGCTCCTCTGCATGTTGTGTGCCTCATCTACCAGAAACATGTGAATATTGCTGAATTAAAGTACCATATGTTAGCTTCTCTTCCTGAATGACAATATAGTCCAGAATGAAAAGTGGCACTCTCTCACTTTGATGTGGTGGTCACACTCTCTCATTGATGTCTGATGGTGGCACTCTCTCACTCTCACACAATTCTCCCCATTACTGGGAACACTATAGAAATATGGATTGGATTCATGAAAAGTTACATCCCTAGACACAAACATACGATGGAGACTGGGACAATAACACTTGTACCCTTTTCTAGCTTTGGAGTACCCAATAAAAAGAGTCTTAATCAACCTAGGGGATAATTTATCAGCCTTACGATCAAAATAGTGGACAAATGAAGTACAACCAAACTCACTAAGGGAAATAAGAAAGGGTTGATCCTTGGGATGTAAGACAAAGAATATAGTACATCCTTGAAGCATAGAAGAGGGTTTCTCATTAATAAGGAAACATGTAGTAAGTAATGCATCAGACCACAATCTCTTAGGATTATTGGATTGAAACATAATTGTCCTGGCAATATCAAGAAGGTCAATTTTTCCTATCAACTACCCCATTTTTCTTAGGGGTGTGAGGATAGGACGTATGATGTATTATCCCAACTAAGCTACAAAAATCATTAATAGCATATTGAAGATATTCCAAGGTATTATCAGATTGAAGAAATTTAATATTGCAATCAAATTGGACTTTGATTTCATGACGAAAATTCTTGACAATGGATAACAGAAACTCTCGACTCTTCAACATATAAATCCATGTCAAGCAAGGAAAATCATCCACAATGGAAATAAAATAGCAAAAACCATTATAGTTGTTGTCTTCTACATGACCCCAAACATCATTGTGGACTAACCCAAAGGGAGAAGAAGCTCATTTATTGACACAACTAGGTTAAGACATTCTATGATGTTTCCCCAATTGACATGATTGACACTCTAATGAAGAAACTCGGGACAACTCAGGTTTTAACTTTCTCAAGATCTCTAATGAAGTATGACCATATTTGTAGTGCCATAGTAAGGGAGAACCAGTTAAAAGGATAGGAGCAGGAGCAGATACTTGATGAGGTAGACTTTCACCATGAAAGAGGTAGAGATCACCATTCCTGGGCCACCCACCAATCATCCTCATACTCTTGAGATCTTGTAATACAAAATAAGAAGGCCCAAATGTCACTATACATTTCATATTATCAATATTTTGTAATAGAAAGAAGAATAAATGGAAATGCAGGCACATAATGAACAAATTTAAGATCAATTCTTGGACACTGAGAAACAAATCTATTGGATAACACTCTCCTCATTGAAACATCTGCTATTGTCATAGATTGATGAGGAATATGTGAGTCAATGGAATGAAGTAGTCTTCTCAAACCATTCATATGTTGTGACTCTCTAGAGTCAACCACCCATGAAGAAGTTGAACCAGAAGCTAGTAAAGAGGTAGCTTGATTAGTAGTAGTAGAAGTCATGCTTGTTGAAGAAGAAGATGATCCCAAACTCAGATGTTGGGTAGCCAAAATAAATCTATCATATTCCTCGTTGGTGAGTCTCATGCCACAAGATCCAAGACATGAACCAGGAGGCTAAGAAGACTCAGTAGTTCTAGCATGCTTTGTTTCTCGCAAAGGTGGCGCAATAGGTCTTCCATGCTTCTTCCAATATTTCACAACTGTGTGTCCATGTTTGTCACAGAAAGTGCACTTAGGACGTGTGCCACATCCTCGTCCCGTACCTATACGGCCTCCTCTAACTACAATGGCTACAAATGCATGAGAATATCCATGAGACTAAGACAATAGTACGATCAACCTAATCAAAATTTGACTGTAAAATCCTTGAGGAAGCTTCTTCCAATTTTGGATGTTTGTTACAATCTAGGATAACAATGTGGGATAAACTTCATGAAGAACTGAGGCCGGATAAGAATTTTTTTATAATCAAGTCATCTTTGTCTTTGACTTGTTCTGTTATAGTCACTAGATGATAGAAGCTTAGTTCTTGAGAAATAGGTTGGATCACTCTAAAATATTATTCAAAAGGCTTGTCTCCCTGTCGTTCAGCAAATAGATGGTCATATTCCATAAACTAAAGAACAACATTCTTTCTTGTGAGTAATGCTTCTTTACTACATCTCATATCTCTTTGATAGTTGGGTAGAACATGAACCTCCCAGCAATTCCAGGTGCCATGCTCCCCCATACACATGTTTTCACAAGACTATTTAAAAAGCATACATTTGACATATCCTTTGTCCGTAGAAGCAGGAGAATCATAGTCAACATGTTTTGCCTTGTCTCGTGATTCCAACACTATATGGCCATCATTCATCCAGAAGAGATAATTCTTCCTTTTCTACTTGATGGAGGGGATAGGTGACATCTCATTGTAAATGGTATATGCCTTGGTGTCCTCCATCATCTAAATAGAAAATAGAATTATGATAAGATACACGTCAAGAGAAAAAGTGAATGATGGAAAGATACACATCATATTGTGGAAGGAAGTCATGGAGAGATACACATCACCCAAATATAGATGAGATGATAAGTTTCTAACACATCAACAACCTCCAAGCGAGTATTTCGTAATCACGCATGGAGGAGATGTGATTAGGAATTCTCTAAATAGACGGGGGCTGTTTGATTTGTAATTTTCGAAGGCCATTGGAGAGATGAAGGATTTCACACCTTTTGGTCAAGAATCAAATGTGTTTGGCCCCTCATGCGGAGAAAACTAGCCCGACAGAAAGCTGTTTGGTCGGAAATGATGGGCCTCCGACGGCGGTGGGCTATCGGCAGTGGGCTGCCGATGACACAACTGTTGCCTGATGGCTTGTTGCTACCCAACAACCGTGGTGCTTCTACTACCAGTGGATGTTGCTACTTCTTGACGACGACGACAACTATTCGGTGCGGTGATGGCTTGTCCTATTGGTTAGGTTTGGGCCAGCTATGCTTCCCTTGGATCTTGTTGCTCAGATACCATGTGAACAAGAGAAATAGGATTCTGCAATGTAGTGTGTAGAGAGGAGCAATGTGCCCTCTCCCTTTATTAATAAGAGAACCTTGAAAAATTACATAGAATTCCAACAGTATATAGAAAGTATAGAATATAATAAAGCAGAATATAAATAAGATATATTAACAAGGACTAATGATACTTTTTTCCCTAAAGTGCTAACATTGCTTCCTAATTACACAAAATGCTTTATCAACCTTGAAATCAATAATCTATGTCCCTCCTTGATGCTAATAACAACCCCTAATCCCTTTCTTGCTATCTTCATCTACAAGTCATACGATTCTTTGAGTATGACCCCTTTATGTTGATGGTTGGATATGCTTGATTCAAAGTTATGTTTGACTTAACTTGTGCATCATGCTCCTTCCCATCCCTAAAATTAGTGTTACCATGATGTTTTGAGACCCTATGATTAAGTTTACCCCATGTTTGGATATGATTTTGGAGGTGACCCTATGTTCAATAGTGATGACCTATCGCAACACTTATGGATTGCTTGTTTGTACTTCCTTGTGCCCCAATATTGATGTGATTTATTTTTTATTCTCTCTGCTATCAATCCTACTTGCTTCTCTTATTCTTGACCTCTATAATGTGGATGTCCTTCTTAGGTCATATGTTGGACCCTAATGGTATACATTTTATACATTGGATATTGAATGCATATTAATGATGTCTAATTGATGCCAAGACCATAGGGACATCCACCTAATCTTAGATATGATTATGAAGTCATATATTTATTGATCTAAGTCAACTTTTATGCTTGGACTCCTTGAACTAATGATCCTTATCCTTGCATACCCTATTTTGAATCCTACCAAAGTGACATAACATCTTCGAATGATTATATAAAATGAATGGAACCTCTAGATCAAATGGAATTTGAACCACACCCTTATGATGGACTCTAAATCGGTAGTAGGTCATCAAATGAACCGATAATGAACCTTGAACCTAACTTGCCAAAAACACTCAAATGAATCTAGTTAGGGATAATGATGAGAATCTAATACATGTATGTAATATTGTGCTTAACCAGGTGTTGCTTGAGATCTAGATGGTCAATATTAAGTTGAAATCTCTTAATTAGGTACGAGATTTAAATAATTATATGACTATGGATTTCTTATTTGAAATGTGATACATATGTATGCTTGTTTACTTTCTCAAATATTGCCTTGTAGTACTCTTGTATTGTACTTGATGTTTGTCTCATGCCATTATTTCATAACTTGCAAACATAATATAGAAAATCCATAATATAAACTTTGTGCATCTGTCTTTATTCTTAGGGTAAGGACACAAGGTTTGGCATCCTACTTGGGGTGTTAAGATAGGGCACACCATGTTGATAAAAAGGGTTAGCTAATCTTGAGCACCCTTATGGGCTCTTCTAATGGAAAGTAGTCAAAGGACTTATGATATAAGATGTTGTTGGTATATTTGGAGTGAAATGACATAAAACATGGGTTATTACTTTTCTAAATACTCAACTTTTTGATTATTGTTAGTTACTTCTACAAATATTTTAAAATTATGCAAAGCTTATATGTGTGTATCTTTCACCCATGTACTCAACACCTCATCTGCTTGACCTGCCTTGTGTCACATATCATATAGGTTCAAATATGGATAGAAGTTGATGGGTTTGGTGAGCTATGTCAAGTGTACTTGTTGTAATATCCTTAGTATACATGAGCATTTTATGTATAAATTGTACTCTTCAATATGTAATTGAATCTTTTAATAAAACACTGTCGCTTAATATATATTGTTCAATGTTGAGATTATGATTGGTTCTTTTATCTTGTTATATGTTCATGATTGCTAAGATTTATGATTCCACATTCAAACTTTGATAATACCATGCTAGGGATGGAGACCTAGGTCCTATCGCCATTGACTTTATAGTCATTTGTATTAACTATTTAGGTAACAAACGGTTCTGTGACAATCTTGTACCATGATCAGTGCATTTTGTAATATAGGATCGAAGTGTGTAGTCAACCAAGATTCGTGTGCATGTTGAACCGAGATTGATATGATCGATAGTACAATATTTATAAATGCTCACTAGTATGAAATTTGTATGACAATGATACATGAGTATATTTATATTTCATATGTACAACGATCCAAATGGATAATATATTATAAAACATGAAACTAGATTTATCTACACCACAAACCATGTTCTAAATGCTCTATGCACCAACATTTAAATTCTAAATTAAGCAGAATTTCAATGTGAAATGAATATTTATTGGGAACGAATGGTGCACATCAGTAATGTCATCTTGTCATATGGGGTACTCAAATGATGAACCATGAGTGTAATGATAAGCTAAGTGAAATGGCAATCAAGCATTAGAGGAATTAACATTGATATGCATAATGTACCAAGACATGATACCACAATTAGCAAAGACGCAACTTCATTCCAAACCATACTACAATGACATATGCACTAAATTTTGATTTTTTTTTAAATTATACGCACACTTTCAATGATTATAAAAGTCCTGGTGATGGAGGTAATTACATACCTGTGCATTTTGTAATTTGTTGACGAACCATGATTGCAATGCTAAATGAACTAGCAATTGAATGGGAAAAGAACTAGAATTTATATGAACAATGTACCAAGATGTGTACACATAGTAAGTTATCATGCACATAAACAATGGCCCTTTATTGAGATTACCCTTGATTGATTTTCATGGTACAAAGGGTTTTTGAATGTTGAATCACCATGAAACTAGATGATGATAAACATATTCTATTATGTTTAGAAACCTAACAAGATGAATTATCAATAAAATATGGCTACATAGATGCCACTTTAATACCTTCATTCCTTGTTAATGGATACAGGTATGACATCATAAGTTGTCATTGCATGTTCACTCATACTGACCAAGGAAATCAACTACATCCAGCAACATATAGTCTAGTTGTGCAGATTTAGCCCACCTTGGTACATGTCACCGTCATAGAGGAATTGAGCTACGACTCTCAGCCATACTATTCCAGGGTATGCATGTAGCCAATCGTGTGTTACATTTCATGGATCAATAGCCCAAAGTCATACTCTTCTAGGTATGGCTCACAGCCAATCCTGTGTATCATACATATTCAGGACATAAGGAGATACCTCAACTTGCTCCCTGCATATTCAACAATATGAGTTCTCAGTTAAACACATTTACCCATTCAATAAGTATTGACATTGAATGGATCTATGGCACAGGGCAAGCTGCAAGATTAATTACCATTTGATTAATTAGGTTATTTAAGAATCTTTTAGCATCAATCAAGTTACAATATATAAACTCCAAGCAAGTTCTTCATGAATAAGGTCATAACAATCACCATAACATACTGAAACACATAGGCTATGATCTCATCACTACATGTATATTTTTCAACATGTGTCCATCAAAAAGACCACATATTTTGGGGGTGACAACCCCTTATCTCACCACTAAGGAAAACATCGTGTCATACAAGGCATCAAGCCATCATCAGGTCATAAGACCAATTCCTCTTTTTTCTATGTTACCACATCACATGTTCCTGACAAGGCTTATTCAAACATATCATAACCACCATAGCTCATACCTGGCTATGTACAATCACATATGTTACCTACATAGTTAGAAACTTGTAACAAGAAGAGAAATACTGCATGAACAATTTCATCTTATAAGATCCATGCCATACATATTAAATCATTAGAATTAGGGTTTCCATTTAATCAATTAGGGTTTACAAGGTGGAGTCAACAACCACCCTTAGATCATTACTTCCATCATCATGTAAGGTATGTCATGAGATAGAGGTTATAGAAACTTGACCCTTATTATCCCTCACACAACTACCCCATAGGGTGTCACATCTTATCATGTGACCCTAGCATCAACATGGTGTATCATAAACACCATCACAAGATATCAATTATGGTTATAACATAGAGTGTCAGTTTAACCCTAGGTGTGATGGGAAACCTCATCAAGGTAGGGTATCAATTTAGGATGTATTAGGTGAGAAATAAAGGTGTTAGCCTTTAGAGTTAGCAAGGTGTATCGATTTGGAGTACACATCATATCGGTTTGACATCATATGTGTATCGGGAAACAACACCTCAAAGAGAGGGTCTTGGACAAATGTTGGGTATTGAAAGGATGATGGGTTGCTTAGGGTTTCAGTAATGCATCTAAGTTGTGATGGTTGTCAACATGTCAGGCATCAACTCCTCTCAAGGCGTGACGGCCAGAGATCTGATATGAAACACTCTCAACACATGCCCAACAATAACAATTGGCCCTCTTAACACTCATCGACCTCGTTATCTCCAAGTCACGACGACCCTCCACAAGGGTGATGACTTGTGCAATGTAGGTCATGTCAACCAACATTCTCCATGCATAGCAGCAACCAACACATATCATTATAAGTGTTACAAGGTCGTGATGGCTAACAAAAAAATGTGTTGACCCAAGCCTTTCCAAGGTTGTGATGACCTATCACAAGGTGTGGTGGTCAGTGGCATCAAAATTCATTACGACCACCCATAATATAGACCTATCATGCCTATCAGGCTCATCATCTTCTACCTAGGAACACTCATTCCAGAAAGGCAAGAAAGAGTAACACAAGAACAAAACTAAGCAAGATTCATTTCTTCAAAACAACACTCAAAACTACCAAGAAGAGCTACTAACATGCAAGATATAACGAGACAAGGGTAAAGAGCAAATTGTCAAGTAATGAGTGATAATAACAAAGATGGTTTAGAGTTATATAACCCGCCTCAAAGATCACCAAAAGATCCAAGCTCCAAGATCACGAGCTCAAGGTAGAAGAACATCTCTAAAACTTGATCACCACAACACCTCCAAAGAAGATGATGGAAGCATGGTTAAGAGGCTTCAAAGAAGAAAGAACGAAGGTAACCAAGATCCATGGTTGATAAGAAGAAAGGAGAGAAGGAGAGCTTAAGGATCATGGCTTACCAAGGTATAGGATGAAAGAGACACCATGAGCTTGAGACGCGTCCACCAAGATCTAAGAGAGATGCTCCTCTAGCTCAAGGTCATCCACCAAAGAGAGAATCCAAGGATAACTAAAAGGTTTCTCTTGCATGGAGAGAAAGAGGGATGAGAGAGAGAGATCAAGGGGAAGGTTTCACCACCTTAGAACCCTAGGTGACACTTGTCCATGAGAATGAACCACATGCAACACCATGCAATGAGGTGATATGATTTATGTCTCGCCCACTAGGTCACCTATGATGGTCAAGGGTGATACACATATCCACCTACTCATAAAAAATAGGGGTAAAAGCCCAAATACCAAAAATTGATATGTTGTCTCTCAAGACACCCACAAACTGTTACAAGGCCTCTCCAAGGCTCTCAAGCCTGAGACAACACTTCTAGGTGTAAAGAACACCTCAAACATGTATCCAAAACATCACCAAGGATGCCACCACACAACCAAGGGCCAAACAAGGTGCTCATGTCTTTCCCTTTCCTCTAGATGATGCTAAGAAAGAGAAGGAACACTCTAGAGGTGGCAAACTTGCACATCAACCCCTATCATGGGTAAATTGCAATTGACACCAAACCTTTCCACAAAATAGAAGCATCAAACTCAAATAAGGCACTCAATATTTCAGCATGCCCTAATTACATCTCAGATGATTAGAGCAGGGAGCTAGGCAACATGCTTAAGAAAAACAAATAGGGTTATCCCAAAACATGGGTCAGGGTCCTTACAAGCCATAAACCACTAACGAGGATTTCCCCCCCAAAATCCTAAGAGAAAAGGTAGGGGTACTTCCTCCTCATCACTTTCTCGAGCTCCCATGTGGCTTCCTCAACAATAGATGATGCCAATGAACCTTCACATGCACAAGGTCCTTCCTCTCCAGCTTCTTCACTCTCTGATAAAGGATCAAAACCGAACCCTCTACATAGGTCACATATTCATCAAGTTCCACCTCCACAGGCTATAACACTAAGTCTGTATCTGGAAGACACTTCCTCAACATACTAAAATGGAAAGTGGATGCAACCTATGCAACTCAGGTTTAAACTCCTATCGATAAGCCACCTTCCCAACACGTTTCATCATTGGTAAGGTCCCATATACCTGGGAGCCAACTTACCCATCATCATGAACCTCATAACACCCTTCCAAGGTGAGACCTATAGATATTCCTTGTATCCCACATGGAAATCCAAGGGATGATGACTATTATTTTGATATGACTTCTGTCTATCTTGTGTTTATTTCAACTATTATTGTATTAGTTTTATCTTTTCTATCATCTATTGTACAAGCTCATGACCAAGAAGGTGATACTCACATATCTCATACCAACACAATAGAGATATGCAACATCACCCATACAATGCCTCATATAGTTCCATGTCAATACTACTCTGATAGTTGTTGTTGTAGGCAAACTCCATCAAACTAAGATGTACATCTCACCTTCCTAAAAATTGAAGAACACATGTCCTCAAAAATCCTCAATGGTTTGAATGGTCCTTTTAGTTTGATCATCTATCTATGGGTGGAAAGAAGTACTAAACTTTAACTATGCACCCAAAGTTTTGTGTAGTCATTCCCAAAAGCAACTTGTGAACTGAGGACCTCTATGAGACATGATAGTTGTTGGAACACTGTGCAAACACACTATCTCATCCACATAAATCTGGGCAAGATTCTCTACTGTGAACGTCATCTTCAGGGGAAGAAAATGTATTGACTTGGTCAATCTGTCAATGATCACCCAAATGGAATCAAAACCTTTTTCTATCTCAGGAAGACCAAATACAAAGTCCATAGTTACATTATCGCATTTCCATTGAGGTATAGGCAACAGTTGCAATGTTCTTGCAGAATTTTGATCCTCATCTTTGACTTGTTCACATGTTGCACATCTTGCAATGAACTCAACTACGTTTTTCTTCAAGCCTGGCCACCTATACATATCCTTCAAATTGTGGTAAATCTTGGTACTACCTGGACGCATAGCATACACGGATGAGTGAGCCTACTCTAACACCATATTCCTTAGCTCATTAGCATCAAGTACCACTATTGTGTTATGGTAATCAACTATCCCATCATCTCACTCGTGGAAGCCATCACACTTCTCCCTGCCAAACTCTGAGTAAATATGTTGTACAATATCATTCTGTTGCACCTCCCTGATCTTCTTTTCAATGTAGGATTCACCTGTAGATGTGTCAATGAAGCAGCTAGCAATGAAACCTCCAACTTAATATTCATCTAACACAAGGAGACCAACATGTCTCACTTGTGGCACATCAAAGAACTCAACTAGGATTTAACCATATGCAAAGATGAATACTTCCTACTCAACGCATCTGCTACACCATTCACCTTTCCTTGATGATAATCAATTGTGCAGTGATAGTCTTTGATCAATTTCATCCAATGACATTGATTCATATTCAACTGTTGTTGTGAAAAGATGTACTTGAGGTTCTTGTGATCTGTGAAGATCTGACTCTTCTCTCCATACAGGTAGTGCCTCCAAATCATCAACGCATGGACTATCACTGCTAACTCCATATCGTGGGTTAGGTGATTCTCCTTGTGTTTCATAAGCTATCGAGATGGAAAAGAAATCACTTGCTTGTTTTGCATCAACACACAAACTGGACCATTCTTGGATGCATCACAAAATACGATGTATCCTTTTTCTTACTTAGGAAAGTCAAGAACCAATGTACTTGTCAACTTCTCCTTAAACATTAGAAAAGAACGTTGTCATATATTATCTTAGATGAATGGTAAATCCTTTCCCGTCAACTTCATTAGGGGTAAGGCGACAACATTGAAGTCCTTGATGAACCTCTTGTAATAGCCTATGAAACCTAGAAAATGTGCACACTTCTAATGACATCTTAGGCTATTCCCATTCTAACATAGAATCTATATTCTAAGGATCCACTCACACTCCCTCAGCTGATATAACATGCCCCAAGAAAGCTACCTCCTTCAACCAGAATTCACACTTGCTAAACTTAGCATAAAGTTGGTGTTGCCTCAACACGGTCAACGCCTGATGAATTTGTTTCTCATGTTGTTGACTATTTCGGTTATATATCAAGATTTCATCTAAAAAGACCACCATGAACTGATCAAGGAATGACCAAACCACTTTGTTCATCATTTCCATGAATGTTATTGGTGTTTTGGTCAGCCCAAATGGAATAACCACAAACTCATAGCGACCATACCACGTCCTAAAGGCAGACTTGGGTACGTCATCCTCCTTGATCCTCAACTGATGATATCATGATCTCATATCTATTTTTGAGAACACTTTCGCACCATGCAACTAGTCAAACAAATCATCTACCATTGGCAAAGGATACATATTCTTTATTGTCTCCTTGTTCAACTATTTGTAGTCTATGCACAACCTCATAGACCCATCCTTCTTCTTTACGAACAACACTGGTGCACCCCAATGTGACGTACTCGGTCTGATGAAATCTTTGTCAAAAAGTTCTTACAATTGTCTCTTCAACTCTGCCACCTCTGTTGGAGCCATCATGTACGGTGTCTGAGCTATAAGTTTTGTTTCGGGGACCAGATTGATTTCAAAATTAATCTCTCAGGGTGGGGGAACACCTGGAAACTCCTTAGGAAACACAACTTAGAACTCTCTATCAAATGGTACCTAATGAATACTAGGACTCCTTGCCTCAGTATCCATCATGTTTGCCAAAAACACCTCGTAACCCTAACTCAGAAACTTCCTTGCTACCATGGATGATACCAGACACATATGAAGGATCTATCTATCTCCATGAAAGATCGACATCTCACCACCATCTGCAAATGTTGCTTGCTTTGAACTACAATTCAAGACTACTATGTACTTCTCTAAGGTATAAATTCCAAGGATCACAATGAATCCATGAATGTCAAGTAGTATGAGATTCACTTGAATGTTGTGCCCTGAAAAGGAGAGGACACAAGAAGTATACACATCCTACAACATTGCAGAATTGACTAATGGGATTTCTAACAACAAAATATTCCTCTTATGACTATCAAGCAAAAGACAATTGTTAAGCACTTCATGAGCGATAAAAGAGTTCATTACAATCGGGTCAACCAAAACATATACAAAGCAAGAAGAAGACAAATCCATATGAAATAATTCCATCTAACTTTACTCGACTCACAAGTTGACCACCACCTCCTGCTGACTCATGGCATTGAACTTATTCGTTGCCTATTGTCGCCCCCATCCTCTGCTTAACTAAGCAGCCAATTTGGCATGTGACACTTAGCCACATATTTTTCCTCCTTCCCATTGATATATTGTTTCTACAAGCCCTACTGACTCTAACTCAGTTGTTGGGTCACTTCTTCACCCCTCATTCAACATTCTCACCTCAGATGCCCAATCTGTCCACACTTATGTCAAGCCCAATTCCTATATTGTGGCCTAGATGGCCCTATCACCGATGTTGATGCAAAACTTTGGGCTCCTATGGGTGGAACACTACAACCTATGCCCTTACCTGGTGACCATTATGTCAAAACATTGATCCTCTATGATATTAGTGGCTCTTGCCTCACTCTTCTCCATTACATACCACTCTATCCACCGAACCAATGCCACAAACATAGAAAACCTCTTTTGATTCTCCAAGGCAGCAACTGGGGTAGACAACTAAGCATGCAATCCCTTCTTAAAATGATGAATTCTCTCATCCTCCATGGTATCCGTGTGAAGACAAAATCTCAACAACTCCATAATCCTTGCTTCAACTCCATAAACCTTGCTTCATACTTGTTGATCATCATGGATCCCTACCGAATTCTCTCAAACTGGATGATCTTCTCATCAAGATATGTCTGAGGAAAGTACCAACTAACAAAATCACGTCAGAACTCCTCCAAACTAATAAAAACACAAGGTCTCTTCTCATCCTCTGGGTCTCTTCTCCTCCTCTATGGCCCACCAATGGCCAACACTCCCTTTCAGAAGGTACACCACATGCTTCACCTTATCCTCTTTAGGGACTCTTAGGATCTAAAAGGCCTTATCAAGCTTAGTCATCCACATATCCACATCCACCAAGTCAATTGTCCCTGCATACTCAAACGTTGAAACACGGCGAAGCCACTCAAAATTCTCCTCAGAGCCCAAAGGTATAGTATGGGGAACCAGTTCCCTAGGATGAGGTGCAGACATCCTGTCCCCCATTTGATTCATAGTAGCGATAAACTACCCAAATAGAGTTTGAAAGGTAGGGTTTTGACATGTTTTTACCTTGCGTCGAACGCAAGTGCACGCGTCAATGTAGTATAGGCCCTTGTGAGGTCTGAGTCAAACTTAGGGACACTGAACTATCGGTAGACTACTACTAACTGGTTGCGATCAGCTAAACCGATTAAAAGGGTTTGAGAGTTGTTGTAAAAATAAAAGAAAATAAAACAAAACAAAATAATCGATTAAATTTATAATTTAATCAATTGAAATGGAGATATTTAGGATTGTGATTTCACCGTGGGTTTTCATTGTATGAATTTCCATATAATAATTCGGGTTCATCTCTCAATCTGGGTAGTGGCATGTAGTCAGAATTGCCCACTATCGTGGTACAATTCACTACCTATGTCTAGGTCGGTTCCATCGTTCTAGTAACCTATACCCTAAACTAGGTGCATTAGAATCGACCTCTGGGTTTCCACCATTAACCTTACATCACCTTGTTCAAGGGATTTGTTAATTAATGTGAATTTCGTCTCCTTTCAACCGTTAATTCTTCTTTCAAAGTAATTAAAGGCATTAGATTATCATTATGGTGATCAAGCATAATAATATAATTGAGAAAACGAAATCATACCACGTATTTAAGAGACAAATGATGAATTACTATGATAAAAATGTCATACAATGCTTCCCCGGGTTACTCCCGGTCCTAAAGACAAAGGGGATTAGCCCCGCATGTTCATCTCAGAGCAAAACATGGTTGAGAAAAGGGGAACCATGGAGAAAAACGTGAATAAGTAATGAAACCCCTGAACAGAGAAGATCCAATTGTTCCTCGGCGTGGAATGCACGATCTACAGCCTTTCGGTGGTGGAAAACATCTTCTTCGGCTTCTGGAATGGCTGGGGCGTGCTTCTGGGCTCTGTTCTTCTCGGGACGTGTGCAGTGGCTAATGACATAATACCATGCTCTTGGCCACCGTCATTAGGTATAATCATTGAGTTAGGTTGCAAAAATATCACATCCGTCAGATTTAGATCGATCTGAAACAAACTTGCATCTGACGGTGTCGATACCATCGACGCGAGTCGATGGTATCGACCCTGCACGATATCGGCAAGTCTTCTTTTCTTTTCTTCGTTGTGCCTGATGCTGACTCGATACCATCGATGATGGTTGATGGTATCGACACCCTTAGGCATCAGTTTTATCCCTTTACCGTTGTTGAAGCTCCACGTGTCGATAGTATCGACTTTGTGGTCAACAGTATCGACTGTCTTCTCTCCAGCAACCTGATGGTAAGTTGCTACCATCGACTTCTCTGTCGATGGTATCGACTCTGTACTACTCCTTGTGGCTGGCTGCCTGTGGTTGTGTCGATGGTATCGATAGTCGTCGATAGTATCGACAACTGCAGATATGCGTTTTTCCTGAAATTGCAACACAAAACCACATAAGTCGAGATAAAACCTATTATTGTAATCATTTATGTTCAAAACAATAAAATAAGGGAGATTTTGACACTGAGAAGGATCATAAACCAAAGTAAATGAATTATGCAATATTAACCACCAAAATGACCAATAAATGCATAAAACACAGGTAAAACAAGTCTATAAATGAGACTCAAAATCATCGCATCAGGTTTTCAACCATGGCTGGGTCAAACTGGGGGACTTTAGGCACCTGATTTTCTCATGTCTGGTTCCTTACACAACCATCTAGTGCTGCAACACTACTCTCGACAACAAGTTCTTCATGCTCTCTAGATAGCTTTAGGATTTTTTCTTCTTGTGCATAAGCAGAATCACTATAAGACAGACTGGAGGACACTACAATGGATATAGACCCTAGTCCTAGGTCCCTATAGACTCAGTGAACCTAAAGCTCTGATACCAACCCAATTGTGACACCCATTTCCACACAAAGCGAGATTACTTAAAACATAACCGCAGAAGAATGATTAACAAACAAATTACTAGAAAACATTGAAAATTAAAACTATTTCATAAACTGCCAAACAACAAGAACATTTGCATACAAGTGCTTTCATGCCTCAAAGCACTTACCATGTGCGCTATCAGCCTATTACTAGAGAACCAATTCTAGAACATACATATACATGTATCCATTATAGCTTTATACAAAAATGGCACACAAGCCAAACACGTATCAAAAGAACATTCACAAAGCATCTACAAAATATCCACAAGGACCCGAGTGTACTGGGATGAATCTAGGACTCTATCAGACTAAGACATTTAACAACACTTCCAACCTTGTCAGCAACTACTCCTGTTGTTGCTAGTCAACCTCTGCTGCATGATCTCTACGTTTTTGTGCTCGTCCACCTAAAAAGGGTGTGAGAAACCCACGAGGTGAGATTCAAAATGTCAACAGGAGATATAACTCCCCACCAACTCTATTATTATCACAGATAAGATAAACAAAGTAGCAGTAAAGCTACATCTATGTGAAGCATGTAATGATCATTAATAGGAAGAGCAATTATTGTTGTATTATGAAAAATCTTAATAATTTAAAAGGAATATGAAGAATATGTATAATTCCTATCAAGAAAAGTGTATAAAAATCAAGCAAGGTCTCATCTAATGTTTCAATATTTTGATCCTACACAAGTATACTACATGGCTGATTATGCATTTTATTATGCCTCAAGGATTTGGGTCGTACCACCCAAATCCCTCTGACCACTTGATAAGTTGAAATTTGTGTCGTACAAGGTCTAATGGAAGAGACAAAATCCATGAACTCATCTTCCTCCGTCAATATGAGTGAACATGTACTGACATCATAAGTCAACTGCTTCCAATAACATATATTCTAGTTGTGCAGATTTATCCCACCTTGGTATAGGTCACAACACCAGTGGAATTGAGCTATGACTCTCAGCCGTACTCTTCCAAGGTATGGCATGCAGCCAATCATGTGTTACATTTCATGGAGCTATGGTCCAAAGCTGTACTCTTCTAGGTATGGCTTACAATGAATCCTATGTATAAATATATATTCAGGATACAAGGAGATACCTCAACTTGCATCCCCATATTCAACAATATGTGTTCCCAGTTAAATTCATTTCACCATTCAGCAAGTATTGGAACTGAATGGATCTATGGTACAGGAAAGGTAAAAGATTAAGTTCCACTTGATCAATTAGATTATTCTACCATCTTTCAACACCAATCAAGTTACAACATATAAACTCCAAGCAAGTTTTTCATGAATAAGGGCATAACAATCACCAAAACATATTGAAACACATTGGGTGTGATCTCATCATGTCATGTCTATTTTTTAACATGTGTCTATCACAAGGAGCACATATTTTGGGGTGACAATGCCTCCTCTCACAATTGAGGAAAACATCATTTCATACAAGGCATCAAGCCATCATCAGGTCATAAGACAATTTCCTCCTTTTTCTGTGTTAGCACGTCACATGTGCCTCACAAGGCTTATTCGAACATATCATAACCACCATAGCTCATACTTGAATATGTACAACCACGCATGTTACCTGCATAGTTAGAAACTTGTAACAAGAAGAACAATACAACATCAACACTGTCATCTCAAAAGATCCATGACATACATATTACATCATTATAATTAGGGTTTCCATCTAATAAATTAGGGTTTACAAGGTGGAGTCAACAAACTCCCTTATATCATCACTTCTATCATCATGTAAGGTATGTTAGAGTTAATTAATATAGAAACATGACCGTTATTATTGCTCACACAACCACCCCATAGGGTATCACATCTTATTATGTGACCCTAGCATCAACGTGGTGTATCATAAACACCATTACAAGATATCAGTTATGGTTATAACATAGAGTTTCAGTGTAACACTAAGTGTGACAGGAAACCTCACCAAGGTAGGGTATCAATTTAGGATTTATTAGGTGACAAAGCAAGGTGTTAGACTTCCAACTCAGGAGGGTGTATTGGTTTAGAGTAAAACAAATATTGGTTTAACATCATGGGTGTATCGGGCAACAACACCTCAAAGAGAGGGTGTCATACAACCCAACCTGTCGGGCAACACCATCACATAGTGTAACGGGCAATGCTCATATGTCGAGTATTGAAAGGGTGATGGGTTTCTAAGGGTTTCAGTGACATGTCTAAGTTTTGCAGCTATCAACATGTCGGGCATCAACCCCTCTCAAGGTGTGATGGCTACATCCCTGACGGGCAACACTCTCAAGGCATTCCTAGCCATAACAGACCACCTTTTAAATACATGTCAGCCTCATCATATCCACGTCACGATGCCCCAGACAAGGATGACGACTTGTGCAACACATTTCATGACAACCGACATTCTCTATGCAAGAAGAAACCAACCCATATCGTTTTAAGTGTTTCAAGGTTGTGACGGATAACAACAAAATGTGTTGACATAGGCCATACTGAGGTTGTGAAGACCTATCACAAGGTGTGCCAGTCAGTGGCATCACAGGTCATGACAGCCACCCGTAACATATCATCCAATCATGCCTATCAGCCTCATCATCTTAAACATAGGAACACTCATTCAAGCAAGGAAAGAAAGACTAACACAAGGGTAGAAACTAACCAAGATTCCTTTCTTCAAAACAACACTCAAAACTACCAAGAAGAGATACTAACATGCAAGATATAATGAGATAAGGGTAAAGAGAAAAGTGTCAAGTAAAGAGTGATAATAACAAAGAGGGTTTAGAGTTATATAACCCACCTCAAAGATCACCACAAGATCCAAGATCCAAGCTCATGAGCTCAAGATAGAAGAAGATCTCCCAAACTTGATCACCACAACACCTCTAAAGAAGAAGATGGAACCATCGTTAAGAGAGTTCAAAGAAGAAAGAAAGAAAGTAACTAAGATCCATGGCTGAGAAGAAGAAAGAAGAAAAGGAGAGCTTAAGGATCATGGCTTACTAAGGTAGAGGTTGAAGGAGACAGCACAAGCTTGAGACTTGTCCACCAAGCTCTAAGAGAGAATGCAAGGATAACCACAAGGGTTCTCTTGCATGGAGATAAAGAGGTATATATACAAGAGGGATGAGAGAGAGAACAAGGGGAAGGTGTCACAACCTTATAACCCTAGTTGACACTTGTCCATGAGATAGAGCCACATTAAACACCATGCAACGAGGTGATAAAATCTATGTCTAACACACTAGGTCACCTATGATGGTCATGGACGATACACATATCCACCTACTCACAAACCGATAGGGGTAAAACCCTAGATACCACAAACTGATATGATGTCTCTCAAGACACCCACAAACTGATACAAGGCCTCTCCAAGGCTCTCAAGCCCGAGACAACAATTCCAGGTGTAAGACACACCTCAAACATGTGTCTAAAGCATCATCTAGGATGCCAACACACAACCAAGGCCCAAACAAGTTTCCCATATCTTTATCTTTCCTTTAGATGATGCCAAGAGAGAGAAGGAATTCTCTAGAGGTTGCAAACTTACACATAAGCCCCTATCCTAGGTAAATTGCAATTTTCACCAAACTTCTCCACAAAACACAAGCATCAAGCTCAAACAAGGCACTCAAGATTCCAACATGCCCTAATTACATATCAGATGATTAGAGAAAGTTGGTAAGCAGAATGCTTATGAAAAACAAATAGGGTTATCCCAAAATGTGGGCCAGGGTCCTTATAAGCCATAAACCCCTAATAGGGATTTCTCCCCTAAAATCCTAAGAGAAAAGGCAAGGGTACTTTCTCAAGCTCCCATGTGGCTTCCTCAACACCACAATGGTTCCAAAGAGCCTTCACAAGTACAAGGTCCTTCCTCTTCACCTTCTTCACTCTTTGGTCAAGAGTCAACACCAGATCATCCACATAGGTCACATCCTCATCTAGTTCCACCTGCACAAGATGTAACACTAACTCTATAACTAGATGACACTTCCTCAACATACTAACGTGGAACACTAGATGCAACCTATACATCTCAGGTGGCAACTCCAACTAGTAAGCCACCTTCCCAACACGTGCCATCACTAGTTAAGGTCCCATATACCTCAGAGATAACTTACCCTTCTTCCCAAACCTTAGAACACCCTTCCAAGGTGTGACCTTCAGATATACCTTATCTCCGATTTGGAACTCCAAGGATGTATGATGATTAACTGCATATGACATTTGTTTGTCCTATGTTGCGTTCAACTATTTCTGTATCACTTTGATATTCTCTGTCATCTGCTGCACAAGCTGAAGACCAAGAAGTTGATACTCACCTATCTTGTACCAACACAATGGAGATCTACAATGTCTTCCATACAATGCCTCATATGGTACCATGTAAATACTACTATAATAGATGTTGTTGTAAGTGAACTCTGTTATGACCCAATCTGTGATGACCCCAGTTTTAGAGTTTTGATACCTAATATAGTAACTTGAGACCAAGATTGTTACATGGATAATCAGTGCCAAAGCGAGGAATTGCATGTTCAATTATGTATTCGTTTGACCTATATGTATGCTTATAACGCCATTAGAAGTTCAATAATAGTTACCCAAGGACAGTTATGTACATGGGGAGATTAACATTAATTATTTATCACTTTGGAGTACTCGTGAAGTTAAATATCGAATCAAAGCATACATGGACTCCAATGAATGAATCATGAACCCTAAGGTGCTAATGATAAAAAAAAGGTGTGACTTTTTTCTTTAAGATTTGATGTGTTATTGATTTGTGTTCTAGGTTTACACACCTATTTATGTGGACATTTGAGGAATTATGTTTGTTAACAGATGGCATATTTTTTGTGTCAAACTTGGTTGGATGACGGATGACTTGTTGAGGAACTGTTGGCTAAAATTATGTATCTTTCCACTGGACATATCAGATATATATATTTTTGAAATTAGATAACACGATTAATGATTTAGTAATCATACGCCTAAGTTGATGCCCTAATAAGCATGTCACACAGACATTTCCTTGAGCGGGATGTGTGGCACCCCATTATTCAATAAATCAAGGAAAGATGGGCTGCTACTGGGTCATCCCTCACCTCCGAGAAGTGAGGAACAGAAAACCTTTGAGGTGCTAGCTAGATCCAATGAAGAGGGGCGATCACATGGTATATAAATCACAAAATCGTGATCTGTCCAACAGCCATAGAATACAGAACCGTCATTCCTGAAGAATAGCATCAAATGGATTAACAAGTCCCCTTCTCCCTGATGTTCTCCATTATAGGATGCAGAGCGGAGTAGAGACGAGGGTCCATTAGAAAATCCCTTTCATGGAGGAGAATACCTCAGACTGGGATATTACATCATGTGCGCCCAGTTTTGAGGAGCCGAGCCCCACCATGGTCACTGGAACCAGTGGATGTTGGGGAAGGAGGAAGATCCGAGTGGAGCAATTGATGCAGATTTAATCACAACACTGTTGCTTCACGCATCCTCTACCTGGAACAGATGGCCGCCGACGGGCTCAAGTCCCTGATCTCCATGGTCTAGGGATATCACCATCGTGGGGGAAAGAGTCGATCTCTCTGCCTCCATCAGAGCTCGACGCCGGCAGGGTTCCTCACCGAAGAACTACTGAAGCCCATCTCCCTTCTTTCGATCAACCTGCTCCGTCGCATCTTGGAGGACTCTCGCCACCCATCGCAAGACGGAGCAGAGCCCTAGGCAGCAGCGGCTGCTTCGTGAAAGCAGAGTCCCGCTGGGGACCCAAGCAGTCGACAGCGGCGGCCAGAGCTACAGCGCACGCTGGACTAGACGGGGGCACCGGGCAGGCTGGGATGGAGAAGCAGACAAGCTTGGAGGTGGATTGAGTGGAAGGCAACCGACTCACAAGGTGGCGCCGGTATCTCCGGAAGAGCAGATACCGCAGCGTCTCTGCGATCGGGAGAAAGGAGAGTGGGTAGGGCTCGCATCAAAGGAGGAATAGACAAACCGGGTCCAAGACCAAGGTAGCCGGTTTCAGAGTCTAGAACCGGCCAGCCCACCCTTGCAAGCTAGGAAAGGATGCACCCAGCCTCAGAAGCCACGTGTTGGCAGGCTATTGGCCAGGAAAAGATAATTCCCAGTAAATGACCATATCTTCTTTAATTCACAGTAATTAGCACGTTTATAAGAAAAATACAAACAAGGTACCAAAACGTACAGAAAAATGAATAGAACAAAATGAAACTATAATATCAGGTTTTTGATGCATTAATAATAGTGATATCATGTAATTAGTGAAATGCTAGTAAAATGGATAATAAATAGCAAACGATGACATACAATTATGGAAAAATGTCAGTAAGTCCATAACCATGTTTAGAATGCATAGAATGTCAGTTATGGTCATGTTGATGTACGAAATCATGTAATTTGCTCAATATGGCTATTTAGGGCCGATATCCCTAAATAAAATGTAACAAATACATGCATGGTCAATAAATGATGAAATTTACAGAGTAAGCTCATATCTGTATTTGCAAACTCAGTTTTAATTCTGAGATCATGATGATGCATAGAATTCATGTTATATGAAGAGCACCCTTAATACATGTGATGTAACCCTAATATGGTTAATGAAAGTGACATGATGTTAAATATGTCCACATAATAATGTGACACATGAGTATATACGGTTGATGAACTATAATCTGGAAAATGACATCAGTAAGATAAATATAAGGTAAGAATACAAGTAATCATGAGAATAACATAATGATCTAAGTAAACCCTAAAATGAACACGACTAAGGTTAAGATGATCAGAATCTGATGCTAGTACATGATTTTGTTATTTAATCAGGTGATGACCAGATATGTATATGATCCAAAATGTAAATAGGAATCTCTAAACTTAGGTACGTGGGATTTATTAAGTATAAGACTAGTTTTCTGGTTGCCTATGATATATAATATCTTGAATGCTCGTATTTGGATATCATTGCTTGGTTGAACTAGTATGAGTTATACTTTGCAAATCTAATAGAACATAAATGAATATGATGGGTTGTAGCTACTAGAGCACATAGTCTGGTGTGGATGTATGTTGCCTAACATGGATGTATGATTCCTTGGCCCATGTTAGATGTATGATGATACTATATTGCCCACACTAGATGTAAGTCAGGTGCAAGTATGTGTAGTACAACCACATCAGAGTGAATGTAATAAAATGAATGTTTACCTAATTATCGCTTTCAATAATGTTTTCTTTTAATATTTCTTCCTCAAGTTATTTCAATTATGCAGACATATTAGTATGCATCTTTCTACCCACGTGCACAACACCTTGTGTGTTGATTCACTGTTTCAAGTATGTTTTAGGTTTAGAGATATCATGGGAGAAAAAGTGCAGGATGTGAGCAAGTTGTACAGGGTGTACCTATTGTGTAGATCCTAGTTTAGCATACATGTTCTTAGACTGTAGAATCTTCATTCAATATGTAATTGTAAATCATTGTGTAATAATTCATGTTGTATAAATTTACATGTTGAATGTTGAGAATGTTATGGTTGTATGTTCATGTATGCGTATTATGCTTCCGCATCGCTTTCTGATATGATTGAATGATGTTTTCATATTCTGACCTCTCATTCCCAATAGGGTTTGGAGAAATCAAAATCCGGGGACGTCACACAATCCATGATTATTCAGTAAGTATAATAATTAGTGCATCATCAAGTTCATTAAGTTAAGTTAAGTGCTCAAGAAGAAATCAGTTCTTTGATCTAGTGAGAGCGTCTAATTAGCATGTTTTCTTTCCTTTAGAAGGTAGAGATTTTCGTGCTTGAAGTTTTGCAAAAGAAATCACTTGATTTGGACCTCTGAGGAATTAGTTATGGAATTTTTAAATTCCTTGGACCTAAACTGTAAATTGCCTATAAGTTTTTAACCTTTCCCTTATCTTCTTCCCCTTTCACCAGATCGAACAGAGCAACCTCTTGAAGTGGCACCCCAGACAGACAGCTCGATCGGCCATAGTAGAGGGCGATTGGAAGGGCAATTGTTGGCCCCTTGGCTTCGTCTAGAAGCACCCTACCTCCGTCCATCCTTCCTCTTCCCTTTCTCTTCCTCTACCTTGCCCCCACCGCAGCCCTAACCTACTAGGGCAGCACCCTAGCAAGCAGCAGTAGCACCGCAGCCACAACAACGGCCAGGGAGCTGCCTTGGGCGCAACCAACAAAACCAAAAATGTCGCTTTGAGTCTGGCCATGAGCCCAGAGCTTGAATCTGCAGCCCTAGCTACGAGCAGTGACCCAACCAGCTTCCCCTCTCCACCTGTATGTGAGGAAGCAACCACTTGATTGTAGCAAGTCCAAACCAGAGCCTTTGGGTGTGAGGAAGCACCAAGGAAAGTGCTATTGAGCTCGTCTTTGAGGTCCAAGCACGAACCCATAGCACCAGCAACGACTGACGCCCAAACCAAGAAGTTGTTGTGTGTTTCCTGTTCAAACCAGAGCAAGCTGAGGTCGAAGAAAACCACGCTGACACCCAAAAACAAGCTCTAGATGTGTTTCCAGTCAAATTGCGGTCACCTCACCCGCTGTGAGTAGAATTTCACTCACTAAGCACATATAACTCCAATAATTGAGTGTTTTTTATTGAATCATGTTATTTGTAGGTAACAGTGTTTACCCAGGTATCAAGCAGTGTTGACACCGCTCAATTTCCAAATTTGCACATTTTATTTACTAACATTGTGTGACGCTAATTAGTTAATTGATATGTGTTATTTGGAACAGTACAAATACACGATTGATAAAAACTTAAATTTCTCGAGTAAATGTTGAACTTAGTAGCACATGACTAGTAATGGTAGAGTTTGGGTATAAACCCAAGTTGTACATTTTTAGTAAGTTAATAGATGCTAGATTTCAAAGAAATGGAATTGACATAAAAAGGGTACAATAGAACCCTAGTTGCACACTCCCAGTCATATTTAATATGAGTTTATTAATAATTATACGAATCGACACGTTTCTCAAGGATATCATAAGAAATTCTCAGTTATTATCAATAATTTGTGTCATGATAAGTAATTAACTCTTAATTGAGTTAAGTGATGCACAACTCAGGATTAGGGAATTTGTGCACATTTTTCTAGGAATTTCAGATAATTTACAAGTGCTACTGATGATTTCTCATATGTTGAGTAATCAACTCTTATCAATATATTAAGATGTATAATTTCATGATTTCAGTATGTATGTGCCAAGTTGACAAGTATTCTATTTATATTAATCTGCCTGCAAGTACAATATGTGGACTATTTAGTATTTTTCATTGGTTTCAATAAACCGCTCTGTCAAATTTAGAATGATATTCATGTCGTGTTGTAAAGTTCAAGTAAATAGACACGGTACAATGGAGATACCAGAGTCGAGTATAAGTAAGAGAAATGTACAATCTAGTAAGAGTCTTCCAAGATTAGTGAAATAATAGATTTAAGGGCCTTGACACCATAGAATCCCTTTGAGAGGTTTGTGCCTTAGGGATGAAACGATCTACCCTGGAAGTGCATCTAGTATACGGGGGTCGAAATGCACCCACAGAGCGTGCAGGGAGACAAAGCCCTTGGGGAAGTCTCCTAAGAGAATATAGGTTACCCAACATGAACCAGAGATCCCGGTGGTAACCCATAGGTACCCATAGATCATACCAAGATGACGCCCACAAAGCGTCTCAGACTCTCCTCCCGTGTGCTCAGGTTAGAGGAGTCCAGTTTACGACACCATAGGAGTGGTGAGGCTAGAGAGCCAGTTCTCCTATTGCAGACTAGGAGAGTAGTCACACTTAGCTATGTTGGGGTGTCAGCTAAGTCGTGTACGGTGGGATCATAGTTCTCTACGAGTCTTCATATATGGAGTACACTGCATATGATTAGGGAATAAGATAAAATATGTTCATATAAGTTCACTGCATTTCTTATAAGTTAAAGAGTAAAGAAAGATCTGAGTTAGTTTCACAACAGTTGTCCTTTAAATGAAATTTTAGTATTCTTTGCTGTTTATTCGTATCTACAGTTTAGCAACAGTTGTTATCTTAATGAAATGTTGACATCTCCTATCGTTTAAATTATATTGCTTAAATCTTCTCAGTATAGTATTATCTTGTATTTTATTCCAATTAATAATCATAAAATGAGTTAGCTGTGATGGTTGGGTGAAATTCTATTCACTGATCCAGTAGCTCACCAACCTACTGAAACATTTTTCAAGTCAGCGTCAGCACGAGGAAGATGAAGGATTGTATCACCCAAGTTCTTAGAAGGTAGTTCGTAGTTAGATAGAGGTCTCTTAGTCCTTTCCCCTCGGTCCTTGGGCATGTGGTGTGGTAGTGAGAGAATGTAGTGTAATATGTAGTTTAGATTTCAGTTATTTGTTGTGTTTTATATTCCACATGAAAAATGTAATATGTCATGTAACTCTATTTTATCTTCCTGGTAAGGTAAACAGTAAGTCGCTTCCATAGTTTAGTAAGATTCGGTGTTTTCCAAGTTATTAGATTTTTCTTTAAGTTAATTTTAAGTGATCAAGAAAAGATAAGGTTAAGGGTGTTTTACTGAGGATGGCTCCCCGGTCTCTAGGGTCATAAGAGATGGCACGGTGATTAGGGCGTCAGAAGTAATTTTGGTATCAGAGCATATGTTGAGTACATATTTACTCTAAGTCAAGGTCAGGGGACGATAAGAGACAAATATGATTAGGACTTGGGTGTTTTCCTTCTAACTGCAATTTTCTAACATGAAGTGTTCTATTATACTATTGTAAATGGCAGGAAGAGAATGTGGTCATGAGGACCAAGCTGAGAGCCACATTGGACTTGACCCTCAGATGATGGGTCTAGGTGGTTGAGTTGATGTGGATGAGGCATCAAGGACGTACATGATGTTTCTTGAGACTAGGGAAAAGTATAAGATGGAGAGGCAAACTTCTTCCTCGAGTAGCAAGGACCTGATGAGATCTTATGAGCTGGTTAAGAAGCTTGGAGGTACCGAGTTCAATGGAACTACAGACTGTATAAAGGCAGATAAATGGCCGAGACAGTTAGAGAAAGTATTTTGTCTGATGGAGCTGTCTGAGGAAAGACAAATCAATCACACAGTTTATTTGCTTATAGGTGATGCAGAGCTCTGGTGGCATGGAGTGGAAGATAAAAGGAGGGACATGTTATTGACTTGGAAGGATTTCGTTGACAAATTCCATCTTAAGTACTACCCACCTACTTTTCTGAGTGAGAAAATAAGATAGCTGCAGAATATCAGGCAAGGAAGTATGATAATTGGTGAATATGAGGAACATTTCACAAGGTTGGCAAATTTTTGCCCGCAACTTGTTCTTGATAATGTATTATAGAAGATTTCAAGAAGGATTAAGGTCAAAGAGTAGACACACCATTTCATCCATTGGTCGAAGAGATAGAGAAAAATTTGGGGAATTTGTGGAAGCAGCGAGGCTTGTAGAAGAGTCAGTTAATGTTGATAACTAGACGGAGAGTAAGAAAAGATCTGGACCCTTTATTAGAAGGGGACAAAGTAGTGGTGGATACAGAGGAGGTGGTGGTTTCTTTTCAAAGATAGGATGAGGACTTGGCTGTTTTGGTAGACAAGGATCTAGTTTTTCATCAAGTGGAGGAAGACCCAATTTTGAAAGATGGAGTACACAGTCCACATGGACACCTCCAACTAGGTCTTGTGGATCTTCAGTATGAGTGATAGGTCCACCAAGGCGATAGATGCGAGCATGTGATATCTGTCGAAGACCACACTCACGACAATGTTGGGGAACATAGTTTCAAGGATGTCATCAGTGCGGACAAATGGGACATATCAAGAAGAATTGCCCCCAGTTACAGCAGTCAGAATCACAGGGTTCCCAGTCACAGTATCAGAATGCTTCGAGATAGGCTCCAGCTGGAGGAGCAAGTTCCTCTGTAGCTTCTGGTTCCCGAGGTGGTGTAGCACCCAGTGCTAGGGAAGGAGAATGAGGACATCGTGGGAGAGGAAGAGCTTTAGGACGCTTCTTCTCTTTGACACCAAAAGAAGGTATTGTTTCTTTCTGAGTGATTACAGGAGAAATTTTTTTCTTGAGCAACATTTCAGTTACGGTTTTGTTAGATCTGGGTGCTACTCACTCATTTCTACAACGTTCTTTAGCTTGTGAGCTTAATCTGTTAACCCTAGAGTTACCAGTAGAGTTGTTGTTGAGGGTTCAGTTAGGTGAACCGACAGTGTTGATAGAGTTTTGTCCCAGATGTTTGTTGACCTTTGGTGGTTACACAATCACAGTTTATCTTATACCAGTAGATGTTAACTCTTTTCAAGTTATCTTGGGTTTGGATTGCCTAGAGACGTATCGAGTCTAGCTCGACTATTGGAAGATGGAGGTTGTCTTTCAACAAGGTGAATTTTCTTGTGTCTTTTCTAGAGACAGGAAAGTTATGCCTATGTGTATCATATCAGTGGTTGTAGCTGATAAGTTGTTGCAGAAAGGTTGTGAGGCATTTTTGGCACATGTAGTAGATACTAGAGCTAAGAAGAGCACAGTCATTCTATGGGATGTCTCATTGGTTTGTGAGTTCCCAGATGTTTTCCTAAATCAGTTGCTAGGTCTACCTCCTAAAAGAGAGATATACTTTGAGATCCATGTGTTGCTAAGTAGTCAACCTATAGTGCTTCCGGCCTATAGAATGGCATCTACAGAGTTGATGGAACTCAAGATTCAGTTATAGGAATTACTGGATAAGGGTTTCATTTGACCCAATTCTTCTCCATGGGGAGCTCCAGTCTTATTTGTGAAAAAGAAAGATGGTACTATGAGGCTATGTATAGACTACAAACAATTGAATAAGATCATCATCAAGAATAAGTACATGTTTCCAAGGATAGATGATCTGTTTGATCAGTTGTGTGGAGCGACAATCTTTTCTAAGATAGACTTGAGAACTAGGTATCATTAGTTGAGGATAAAGGCTTCAGATATGCCTAAGTTGGCTTTCAGAACAAGATACTGGCATTATGAGTTTTTAGTCATGTCATTTGGATTGACTAATGCCCCAACAACTTTCATTAATATGATGAACCAGATTTTCAAACCATTTTTGGATCAATTCATAGTGGTTTTCATAAATGACATTCTGATTTATTCCACATATGATGAGAAGCATGAGCATCATCTGAGGATAACATTACAGTTGTTGAGACAACACCAGTTATATGCTAAGTGCAGTAAGTGTGAGTTCTGGTTAGCTAAGGTGTCTTTTTTTGGACATGTCATCTCAAGAGATGGAGTAAGTGTTGACCCTAAGAAAGTCAAATATGTTCTACAGTGGGAGCAGCCTAAGACTCCTACTGAGATCAGAAGCTTCTTAGGATTGGCAGGTTACTATAGGAGGTTCATCCAGAACTTCGGTGTTATAGCGTCACCTCTGACATGCTTAACGAGAAGGAATGCATTGTTTGTCTAGTCAGACAACTGTGAGAAAAGTTTTCAGATCTTGAAGAAGAAGTTGACTACAACACCAGTGTTGATCCTGCCTGAGGCAGATAAGGGCTACACAATGTTTTGTGATGCTTCCACGAGAGGATTAGGATGTGTGTTGATGCAAGAAGGTAAAGTAGTAGCTTATGTATCTAGACAGCTTAAGAAGTATGAGGAGAATTACCTAGCACATGATTAGGAGTTAGCTGTTTTAGTTCATGCTCTTAAGACATGGCATAACTATCTTTATGGTGAGGCATGCCAGGTGTTTACGAATCATAAGAGCTTGCAATATATCTTCACCCAGAAAGATCTTAATCTTAGACAACAGAGATGGTTAGAATTGATCAAGGATTATGATGTGACAATAGATTATCATACTAAAAAACAAATGTGGTAGCAGATGCCCTGAGTACAAAGTCAAGGTCAACATCTAATGTATTCTCTATGGCATGTTTCAAGAGACACCTGCTAGTAGAGATGCGGAAGTTGAACTTAGACTTAGGTGTGACAGAACAAAGTAGTTTGATTGCACAAATGCAAGTCAAACCTACTTTTTATGATTAGATCAAGGAACTTCAAAAGAGTGACAATGAGTTACAGCAGATCATGCAGGATATAACAAAGGGAAAAAGACCAGAGTTTAGGTTTTCAAATGATGGTTTTTTGTATCAGTATGACAGGTTGTGTGTACCTGGAGAAAGTGATTTGAAAGAAAATATTCTTGAGGAAGCGCATGCATCGCTGTAGGCTATGCATCCAGGCAACACTAAGATGTACATGAATCTCAAGGAATTGTACAAGTGGTCAGGTGTGAAAAAAGATGTAGCTCAGTATGTGGCAAGATGTAGTGTGTGCCAGTAGGTTAAGGATGAGCATCAGAAACCTACAAGCACCTTGAAATCTCTTCCTATGCTAGAGTGGAAGTGGGAACATATCACAATGGATTTTTTGGTAGGATTGCCCAAGACACGTAGAGATTGTGACTCGATATGGGTGATTGTGGATAGAATTTCTAGGTCTACTCACTTTCTTCCTTTTATGTCAACCTTTGATGTCCCAAAGTTGGCTAAGATATATGTGGATGAGATAGTCAGGTTGCAACGTATTCCAATTTCAATTATATCAGATAGAGATCCTAAGTTCACCTCCAAGTTTTGGAATCAGTTGCATCGTGCTTTGGGAATAAAGTTGAGGTTCAGTACAACTTTTCACCTACAGACGGATGGTCAGTCAGAGAGGACCATTCAAACTCTTGAGGACATGCTGAGAGCATGTGTCTTGCATTTCAGTGGAAGTTGGGATGAACACTTGAGCCTTATAGAGTTTGCATACAACAATAGTCACCATTCCAGTCTTGGCATGGCCCCGTATATAGCTCTGTATGGAAGAAAGTGTAGATCACCTGTATGTTGGTATGAGGTGGGTGAAAAAGAGATTCTTGGCCCAGAGATAGTGAATTTGACTACAAAAAAGATTACAGTGATCAGAAACAGTTGAAAGCTACACATGATAGGCTGAAGAGTTATGCTGAGAAGAGACGCAGACCTCTTGAGTTTGAGGTTGGTGATGAAGTGTATTTGAAAGTTTCACCATGGAAAGGAGTGTTGAGGTTTGGCAAGAGAGGAAAACTAACTCCTAGGTTTACAGGCCCATATCCTATCATTGAGAGGATTGGACATGTAGCCTACATGTTGGAATTGCCATCTGAGTTGGCTAATCTACATGATGTGTTTCATGTATCGATGCTGAAGAAGTGTTACCCTGGTACATAGACGATAGTGGACCCAGAACCTGCACAACTTAGATACGATGTATCTTATGTTGAAGGACCAGTACAAATAGTTGATCGGAGGATCAAAAAGCTCAAGTATCACGAGATACCATTAGTGAAGGTTTTGTGGAGAAACCACAACTTAGAGGAAGCCACGTGGCAGCTTGAGTCCGAGATGTGTAACAAGTATCCTTTTCTCTTTTAGTAAATTTGGGATGAAATTCTTATAATGGAGGGAGATTGTTATGACCCACTCCATGATTAATTAGTAAGTATAATAATTAGTGCATCATCAAGTTGATTAAGTTAAGTTAAGTGGTCAATATGCGATCAATGCTTTGATCAAGTGAGAAAGTCTAATCCGCATTTTTTCTTGCCTTTAGAAGGTAGAGATTTTCATGCTTGAAGTTTTGCAAAAGATTTGATTTGGACCATCGAGGCAATAGTTATGCCATTTTTTATTTCCTTGGACCTAAACTGTAAATTGGCCATAAGTTTTTAACCATTCCCTTGTCTTCTTCCCCTTTCACCCGATAGAACAGAGAAACTGCTTGAAGTGGCACCCCAGACAGACAACTCAATCGGCCTTAGAAGAGGGTGATTCAAGGGGCGATCTTTGGCCCCTTGGCTTCATCTAGCAGCACCCTGCCTCTGTCCATCCTTCCTGACGCAATTTTACTATGCGCTAAAATGCAAGTGAACGCGTCGAGTAGTACAGGACTTTGTGAGGCCCGAGATGAACACAGGGATACTCGGAATTGTTGGTGACTCCTACTTACTAGTCGCGATCAGCTAAGCCGATTAACAAGTTGAGAGTTGTTGTTAAAACTAAAAGAAAAATAAAAACAAAACAAAAGAAGCAATCGATTAAATGTTGGTTTAATCAATTCAAAAGGTATCTTTAGGATTGTGGTTTCACCGTGGGTTTTCATTGTATTAAATTTTATATAATGCCTCAATTTTATCTCTCTTTCCGGGTAGTGGCCTGAAAACAGAATTGCCCACTGTCGTGGTGCAATTCACTACCTAGGTCTAGGTCGGTTCCACCGTCATAGTAACCTATACCCTAAACTCGGTGCATTATGAACGATCTCTCAGTATCCACCATTAATTTTACACCACCTTGGTCAAGGGATTTATCGATTAATGTAGATTTCGTCTCTTTTCAGCCGTTAATTCTTATTTCAAAGTGATTAAGGGCATTAGGTTATTATTATGGTGATCAAGCATAACAATATATGGAGAAAACGAAACTATACCACGGATTTAAGAGATAAAATATGAATTACTATTATAAAATTATCATACAATGAATCCCCAGGCTACTCCCGGTCCTAAAGACAAAGGGGATTAGCCCCGCATGGTCATCTCAATGAAAGACAGAAGAGTAGAGAAGAAAAACATGGGAAACATGGAGCAAACTCGTGTAACCCCTGATACAAAGGTGTTCCTGGAGATCCTCCTCGAGAAACGTGCGTTTTGCAGTCTTCCGGCAGCAAAATCGCCCGTCGGAGGTGCTTGAATCGCTCAGTTGACGGCCTTCATCTCTCGTCTCCTATCTCTCTCTCCTTCTTGGATGTTGTGCAACACAATATGAGATCCCCCCTCTGGGCCGTCCGTGCTCTTCTTAGGTCATAGGACCACTTTACGGCTCCGAAAAAGCTCAACCGTCGAATTAAAACGCTCTATTTTAGTGCTGAAAATCGCCAAATCCCGACGCTGTCGATAGTATCGACCCCAAGGTCGATGGTATCGACAATGGCACAGGTTATTCCTTCCAAGATCACATTTTGGGGTTGCTTTTTGATGAAATGTCGATACTATTGACCTGGGGGTCGATAGTATCGACTCTGGACAATGCAAAAGTGCCTGAAAAAGTGCCGAAACATGTTTATAAGTTTGGGGATTATATAAAATCATATAAATATGATAAAAGAAGTATAATTTGATGCAAAAAGAGTTTAAGGGCCAACTATAGTGAATTATGCAAATATAATCAAGAAAATGACAAATACATGCATAAAATAGATATAAAATAAGCCTATAAAAGTGACTCAAAACCCATGCATCAAACTCCCATAAGCTTAAACCTTGCTCGTCCTCGAGCAACGAAACTTTGGATTTGGTTGAGATAAGTCAGCAGCAACATGACATAAATACATGAAATGAATCTACATCATCCCCACTTTCTTTCCACAAACCGGCCCTCATTGACCACTGTACACTAACTGCCATCCAGGCGACCAAAGACCTATGTAAAAGATGTTTGTCCCCCAATCAATAAAACACTATCAATTAAAGCAGTTAATATGATAAACTCATTTGGTCCATACTTGATTCATCTTGTGATCTCCTATGTACGTTGCTCATTTCCTAACTACCATCTAAATGGAAGAAGATCTCCTGATATTAATGAATGAGGAGAATATCATGGGTGACCTACCAATTAGAGCAACGGGTGGATGGGATAGGTGGTTGTGGAAGAGATGGAAGCACATAATAGTCAATCATGCAATACAAAAATTAATGACCTATCATGATGCAAAATGCAAGTGAAAATGTCCTAATGCTATATTTTTGGTGGAATGATGCATGCACTATCATTCCGTCTCAAGGTGAGATGGAATATCTAAGAAAACTACACCATGTGCTTATTCTTCTTAGTTCTCAGGTGAGAACATATTCCTTTCTCCCTCTTCTTCTTTATTACTTCTCAATTCTTTTTTTCTTCTTTTTTTTCTCTTTTTTTTCAAATTTTCTCCAATTTTTTTTTCAAGCTCTTATTTTCATAGATGACAATGAATTATTTTTCGGGCTCACTTCTTGTTACATACTTGTGCATCTAAAGCATTCTATTTGGAGGGTATGGAACAAGTTCATCACCTTTAATGTTTTCAGAGTAACATAAGAAACATGGTGTACAATATGCTCAAAAGATGTAAATGCAACTACATAATGACAGTTATGCAACTACTATGACATGCACCTAAGGATAATGTGCATGCATAACTACTCTATCTTTTTTTTTCATTCTCATGCAAAAAATGTGAAAATAGTTGTAATGCAAGACCTATCTACATGGTATGCAATCAAAGAGTGAAAGACAATAATGTGCTCCCATTTCTTATGGTGGAGTATGAATGAAATTGCGGTGGATCAGATCACAAGACTAATTGACAGAACCTTCCGAAAATATCATATGTCCCTCTCTAAAGACCTGTGTATAGGGTAACTGAAGGATTTCTCTCTTAAACTTTAGTCTAAGGTCAAGTTAGCATTTGGTCGGTTTGGGCTCAAACATCCTTGTCAATCACTTTTCCTTGGACAATAAAGATGGTCATTCATGTCCCCGTGTCCTGAAGCTGACTCACCCAAGCACTTCCTCAGTTATGCCACTCAATTACTCACAAGAATAAGCTCAAAAAGTTTTCAATATGCTCATATTTTCATGTGCACACAACCCAAGAGTAAAACTTTCAATTGAAACCATGCATTTATTGCTCCACATATTACACTAGATAGATGTGGATCCTACAAAAGCGGTAAACCTAGAAATAAAAACAACTAATATCTCAAAAGTAAAATCAACATGAATAAGTAAGTAAAAACTAAGATAGAGGGTTGTTCCAACACCCCCCCTAAGCTTGAATATGACTATGGCCTCATAGTCAACATTCTCACTTAAGAGGTGGAACAACGGTACCGTTCGCTTTGAAGTGTGGCGAAGAAGGATGGTTAGATGCTCAAGTAGACCAAGTGATGCCTGCTATCTCCCTCCTTTTTGTGGCCCATTTTTGTGTCTTAGTGTTTCTAAGACGTGACTTGCTTCATCCATCTTTCCTCTACAAAAAACGGTTCGCAAAAATCTCGCTTCGATACCTTTTACGGCCTGTTTTATGTAGCTGTCCAGCAGGTGTCGATACCATGGTATCGACCCAGACTCAGCGATTTTGTTGAATCGACGCATCCAAAATCCTGGGAACTCAAAAGTGTCGATACTATCGACCCTAGGGTCGATAGTATCGACTTTACTGGCACCAATTTTTCTATAAATCTTAAGGAATCTCGATACTATCGACCCTAGGGTCGATGGTATCGACTTTTCTTCAGCGTTTACTTATCCAAACTCAATACTATCGACATGGGTGTCGATAGTATCGACCTTAACATTATGCACACTTCAAAACATGAGTTAGGGTACCATTTTCACAAAAATTATCAAAACCTACGCAAAAACTAAGTACATAAACATAAAAGAACATAACCAAACATAAAATTGAACCTAAAGTTGGGTTGCCTCCCAACAAGCGCCCTTGTTTAATGTCCTAGGCTTGACATAAAGATACCTTTAACCTGGGTTGTCAAGAGATGTCTCCAATGAGTCATGTGGCAATTTGAATTGAACACGATCATGTCCAATCCCCAAGGTCAATGTGCCTCTCCCAATGGCAACGATGACATCAGCCGTAGCTTGGATCTGCCTTCCCAATAGCATCTCGCAACTTTGGAGCTGTGGCATGTCCATGACAACAAAATCTACCGGGAAAATGAACCTATCTACCTTGACGAGTACATCCTCACACACTCCATATGGACTCACAATGGACCCATCCGCCAACTCAATCGTTGCCGCCAATTTCTTTATCTCCTTCAACCCAAGCTTTTGAAATGCGGTTGGAGGCATAAGATTAATGCTGGCACCTGAATCACATTGTGCTTGTGGAAAATGTTGGACACATATTGAACATGGGATATAAAAACTCCCCGAATCTTTCTTCTTCTCTGGTAAGCTTCCAAGAATGATTGAGCTCACCATTTCATTCATCCTGCATACATCAGTATCTTTGATCCGTCTCTTTTTGTTGATTATATCTTTAATGAACCTCCCATAGGCGGGAACCTTCTCAATCATTTCCACCAGCGGAATGTTGATATGCAGCTTGCGGAATATTTCCAAAAATTTCCTATAGTGCCGGTGCTCCTTCTTCGGCTTCGGATTGTCACAACTTGACACATCTACCACATTGACACGCTTGTGAGGAGGCACATATGAGCTTTTCGGGGCCAGCTCCCCTAAGCTTGCTTCAATTACTCCCTTTGGTGTGGGCTTTATCAGAGCATCATCAACATTAATCATGTGATGTGACTCCTCCCCTGCAATAGATGCATCAACACCTTGACGGACAGTCTTACTTTGCTCTTCTCGCCTAAGCGTAGGCGCAACTATCATGTGCTCGTGGCGGGATTTTCTGAAGAGAGTGTTTCCGCCTGGCAGTCCATAATAAGTACGAGGATATGGTATCGCCAGTGCTGCTTCCGTATCAAACTTCATTTTGCTTTGATCTTCTGCTTCTGACACCTGAGATTCCTCCTCATTGCTTACCACAAACATGTACTTCACTTGATGGTGTGCTTGGGCCACATTTGCACTCTCGTCCGGTTTCAGCTGGTTGGCGTGCTTGATGGCTGCCACTTCACTTGAAATCTGAGCCACGGTAGTTTCTAATGCCCGCATCTGTGCTCCATGGCTTTGTAGCGTCTGCCCAAATTTGGTTAGAATATCACCTTGAGATTGCAATTGTTTACCAAACATAGCCATCATCTCCTGATTCTGTTGCACCATTTGACTCAGTAATTCGGTGTTCTTATCTTCAGCTCTAGGCTGTGGCTTCGCCTCCGGATCCTACAGAAAATTGTTAGGATCCTTCCAGGAGAACTTTTTGTCCTTCCTCCACGCATAGTCATTGTTTCTGTAGCCCTGTTGTTGCATGTACTTTACTTGGGCTTGCTCATCCTCAGATGAATCTTCCTTAGCTAGCAGCTTCTTGGCTAGCAGATCTAACTTGTCGTTCAGCTCCTTAATTGCTTTGGATTCACTTGCAACTCTGACCTGCTCCACAGCGCCTTTTTCACCCCATGACTGTTTCCTAGCCATGTTCTTTAATATCTCCCAACATTTGGTGTCCGTATTGTTCAGAAAGAATCCTGACCTAGCTGAATCCAGATTACTCCTATCGTGCTCGGAGAGAGCAAAATAAAAGATCTTCACCTGCATCTCTTTGTCCAACCCATGATGTGGGAACCTCCTCAGCATAACCTGAAATCTCTCCCAGGTCTCAGAATATGTATCACCAGCCTGTTGGGTAAAGTTATGAATCTTCCGAATCATGTCGTTAGTCTTCTCAGGAGGGAAGAACCTCTCAAAGAAAACCTCCACCATATGGTTCCAGGACTCCACGAACTCATCATCTAAATTATGTAACCACTCTTGTGCCGCTCCCGCCAATGAACTCAGGAAAAGCTTGAGATACAGTGCATCGTATGGAAACCTATCAATTTTTACCATGTCACAGTTCTCAACAAACTGGCTGATGTGAGCGACGAGATCCTCATTCTTAAGCCCATGAAAATCATTCGACTTCACCAGATTTATCAACGCCGGATCAATCTTATATGTAGGTATGTTGATTTCCTACTTATTTATAGGCCCTTTTGAAGCTGATGAGGAAGAAGCCTTGATCTTCTCCCATATAGTATGTGGCTCAGCCATCTCTTCCTATTCAAGTTCAGAATCTACCTCTTATGGTTGCTCTTACTCGTGATAATCCTCATCCTCAGGTCCCGGCAACGGAACCTCGGGTGTGCGACCTGCGTAGTCAGTACTACGTGTCTGCACCATGCACAGTACCTGAAATGAGAAAATTCGAGTTCAATACAGTGCTATGATGAGTATAAAAATTATCGAACAATTTAAAAATATTTGAAGTTGTTTCAATCTAAATAAAAATAAATAAAGTGGCCCAGAATGGCTGCTCGTAGCACTCAAAGTGCCAACAATTCTCTGTATCCCCGGCAATGGCGCCAAAAACTTGACGCAATTTTACTATGCGCTAAAATGCAAGTGAACGCGTCGAGTAGTACAACCCTTTGTGAGGCCCGAGTCGAACACAGGGATACTCGGAATTGTTGGTGACTCCTACTAACTAGTCGCGATCAGCTAAGCCGATTAACAAGTTGAGAGTTGTTGTTAAAACTAAAAGAAAAATAAAAACAAAACAAAAGAAGCAATCGATTAAATGTTGGTTTAATCAATTCAAAAGGTATCTTTAGGATTGTGGTTTCACCGTGGGTTTTCATTGTATTAAATTTTATATAATGCCTCAATTTTATCTCTCTTTCCGGGTAGTGGCCTGAAAACAGAATTGCCCACTGTCGTGGTGCAATTCACTACCTAGGTCTAGGTCGGTTCCACCGTCATAGTAACCTATACCCTAAACTCGGTGCATTATGAACGATCTCTCAGTATCCACCATTAATTTTACACCACCTTGGTCAAAGGATTTATCGATTAATGTAGATTTCGTCTCTTTTCAGCCGTTAATTCTTATTTCAAAGTGATTAAGGGCATTAGGTTATTATTATGGTGATCAAGCATAACAATATATGGAGAAAACGAAACTATACAACGGATTTAAGAGATAAAATATGAATTACTATTATAAAATTATCATACAATGAATCCCCAGGCTACTCCCGGTCCTAAAGACAAAGGGGATTAGCCCCGCATGGTCATCTCAATGAAAGATAGAGGAGTAGAGAAGAAAAACATGGGAAACATGGAGCAAACTCGTATAACCCCTGATACAAAGGTGTTCCTGGAGATCCTCCTCGAGAAACGTGCGTTTTGCAGTCTTCCGGCAGCAAAATCGCCCGTCGGAGGTGCTTGAATCGCTCAGTTGACAGCCTTCGTCTCTCGTCTCCTATCTCTCTCTCCTTCTTGGATGTTGTGCAACACAATATGAGATCCCCCCTCTGGGCCGTACGTGCTCTTCTTAGGTCATAGGACCACTTTACGGCTCCGAAAAAGCTCAACCGTCGAATTAAAACGCTCTATTTTAGTGCTGAAAATCGCCAGATCCCGACGCTGTCGATAGTATCGACCCCAAGGTCGATGGTATCGACAATGGCACAGGTTATTCCTTCCAAGATCACATTTTGGGGTTGCTTTTTGATGAAATGTCGATACTATTGACCTGGGGGTCGATAGTATCGACTCTAGACAATGCAAAAGTGCCTGAAAAAGTGCCGAAACATGTTTATAAGTCTGGGGATTATATAAAATCATATAAATATGATAAAAGAAGTATAATTTAATGCAAAAAGAGTTTATGGGCCAACTATAGTGAATTATGCAAATATAATCAAGAAAATGACAAATACATGCATAAAACAGATATAAAATAAGCCTATAAAAGTGACTCAAAACCCATGCATCAAACTCCCATAAGCTTAAACCTTGCTCGTCCTCGAGCAACGAAACTTTGGATTTGGTTGAGATAAGTCAGCAGCAACATGACATAAATACATGAAATGAATCTACATCATCCCCACTTTCTTTCCACAAACCGGCCCTCATTGACCACTGAACACTAACTGCCATCCAGGCGACCAAAGACCTATGTAAAAGATGTCTGTCCCCCAATCAATAAAACACTATCAATTAAAGCAGTTAATATGATAAACTCATTTGGTCCATACTTGATTCATCTTGTGATCTCCTATCTGCGTTGCTCATTTCCTAACTACCATCTAAATGGAAGCATATCTCCTGATATTAATTAATGAGGAGAATATCATGGGTGGCCTACCAATTAGAGAAACGGGTGGATGGGATAGGTGGTTGTGGAAGAGATGGAAGCACATAATAGTCAATCATGCAATACAAAAATTAATGACCTATCATGATGCAAAATGCAAGTGAAAATGTCCTAATGCTATATTTTTGGTGGAATGACGCATGCACTATCATTCTGTCTCAAGGTGAGATGGAATATCTAAGAAAACTACACCATGTGCTTATTCTTCTTAGTTCTCAGGTGAGAACATGTTCCTTTCTCCCTCTTCTTCTTTATTACTTCTCAATTCTTTTTTTCTTCTTTTTTTCTCTTTTTTTTCAAATTTTCTCCAATTTTTTTTCAAGCTCTTATTTTCATAGATGACAATGAATTATTTTTCGAGCTCACTTCTTGTTACATACTTGTGCATCTGAAGCATTCTATTTGGAGGGTATGGAACAAGTTCATCACCTTTAATGTTTTCAGAGTAACATAAGAAACATGGTGTACAATATGCTCAAAAGATGTAAATGCAACTACATAATGACAGTTATGCAACTACTATGACATGCACCTAAGGATAATGTGCATGCATAACTACTCTATCTTTTTTTTTCATTCTCATGCAAAAAATGTGAAAATAGTTGTAATGTAAGACCTATCTACATGGTATGCAATCAAAGAGTGAAAGACAATAATGTGCTCCCATTTCTTATGGTGGAGTGTGAATGAAATTGCGGTGGATCAGATCACAAGACTAATTGACAGAACCTTCCGAAAATATCATATGTCCCTCTCTAAAGACCTGTGTATAGGGTAACTGAAGGATTTCTCTCTTAAACTTTAGTCTAAGGTCACGTTAGCGTTTGGTCGGTTTGGGCTCAAACATCCTTGTCAATCACTTTTCCTTGGACAATAAAGATGGTCATTCATGTCCCCGTGTCCTGAAGCTGACTCACCCAAGCACTTCCTCAGTTATGCCACTCAATTACTCACAAGAATAAGCTCAAAAAGTTTTCAATATGCTCATATTTTCATATGCACACAACCCAAGAGTAAAACTTTCAATTGAAACCATGCATTTATTGCTCCACATATTACACTAGATAGATGTGGATCCTACAAAAGCGGTAAACCTAGAAATAAAAACAACTAATATCTCAAAAGTAAAATCAACATGAATAAGTAAGTAAAAACTAAGATAGAGGGTTGTTCCAACACCCCCCTAAGCTTGAATATGACTATGGCCTCATAGTCAACATTCGCACTTAAGAGGTGGAACAATGGTACCGTTCGCTTTGAAGTGTGACGAAGAAGGATGGTTAGATGCTCAAGTAGACCAAGTGATGCCTGCTATCTCCCTCCTTTTTTTGGCCCATTTTTGTGTCTTAGTGGTTCTAAGACGTGACTTGCGTCATCCATCTTTCCTCTACAAAAAACGGTTCGCAAAAATCTCGCTTCGATACCTTTTACGGCCTGTTTTATGTAGCTGTCCAGCAGGTGTCGATACTATCGACCAAGGTCGATGGTATCGACCCAGACTCAGCGATTTTGTTGAATCGACGCATCTAAAATCCTGGGAACTCAAAAGTGTCGATACTATCGACCCTAGGGTCGATAGTATCGACTTTACTGGCACCAATTTTTCTATAAATCTTCAGGAATCTTGATACTATCGACCCTAGGGTCGATGGTATCGACTTTTCTTCAGCATTTACTTATCCAAACTCAATACTATCGACATGGGTGTCGATAGTATCGACCTTAACATTCTGCACACTTCAAAACACGAGTTAGGGTACCATTTTCACAAAAATTATCAAAACCTAAGCAAAAACTAAGTACATAAACATAAAAGAACATAACCAAACATAAAATTGAACCTAAAGTTGGGTTGCCTCCCAACAAGCGCCCTTGTTTAATGTCCTAGGCTTGACATAAAGATACCTTTAACCTGGGTTGTCAAGAGATGTCTCCAATGAGTCATGTGGCAATTTGAATTGAACTCGATCATGTCCAATCCCCAAGGTCAATGTACCTCTCCCAATGGCAACGATGACATCAGCCGTAGCTTGGATCTGCCTTCCCAATAGCATCTCGCAACTTTGGAGCTGTGGCATGTCCATGACAACAAAATCTACCGGGAAGATGAACCTATCTACCTTGACGAGTACATCCTCGCACACTCCATATGGCCTCACAATGGACCCATCCGCCAACTCAATCGTTGCCGCCGATTTCTTTATCTCCTTCAACCCAAGCTTTTGAAATGTGGACAGAGGCATAAGGTTAATGTTGGCACCCGAATCACATTGTGCTTGTGGAAAATGTTGGCCACCTATTGAACATAGGATATAAAAACTCCCCGGATCTTTCTTCTTCTCTGGTAAGCTCCCAAGAATGATTGAGCTCACCATTTCATTCATCCTGCATACATCAGTATCTTTGATCCGCCTCTTTTTGTTGATTATATCTTTAATGAACCTCCCATAGGCGGGAACCTTCTCAATCATTTCCACCAGCGGAATGTTGATATGCAGCTTGCGGAATATTTCCAAAAATTTCCTATAGTGCCGGTGCTCCTTCTTCGGCTTCAGATTGTCCCGACTTGACACATCTTCCACATTGACACGCTTGTGAGGAGGCACATATGAGCTTTTCGGGGGCCAGCTCCCCTAAGCTTGCTTCAATTACTCCCTTTGGCATGGGCTTTATCAGAACATCATCAACATTAATCATGTGATGTGACTCCTCCCCTGCAATAGATGCATCAGCACCTTGACGGACAGTCTTACTTTGCTCTTCTCGCCTAAGCGTAGGCGCAACTATCATGTGCTCGTGGCGGGATTTTCTGAAGAGAGTGTTTCCGCCTGGCAGTCCATAATAAGTACGAGGATACGGTATCGCCGGTGTTGCTTCCGTATCAAACTTCATTTTGCTTTGATCTTCTGCTTCTGACACCTGAGATTCCTCCTCATTGCTTACCACAGACATGTACTTCACTTGATGGTGTGCTTGGGCCACATTTGCACTCTCGGCCGGTTTCAGCTGGTTGGCGTGCTTGATGGCTGCCACTTCACTTGAAATCTGAGCCACGGTGGTTTCTAATGCCCGCATCTGTGCTCCATGGCTTTGTAGCATCTGCCCAAATTTGGTTAGAATATCACCTTGAGATTGCAATTGTTTACCAAACATAGCCATCATCTCCTGATTCTGCTGCACCATTTGACTCAGTAATTCTGTGTTCTTATCTTCTGCTCTAGGCTGTGGCTTCGCCTCCGGGTCCTGCAGAAAATTGTTAGGATCCTTCCAAGAAAACTTTTTGTCCTTCCTCCACGCATAATCATTGTTTCTGTAGCCCTGTTGTTGCATGTACTTTACTTGGGCTTCCTCATCCTCAGATGAATCTTCCTTAGCTAGCAGCTTCTTGGCTAGCAGATCTAACTTGTCGTTCAGCTCCTTAATTGCTTTGGATTCACTTGCAACTCTGACCTGCTCCACAACGCCTTTTTCACCCCATGACTGTTTCCTAGCCATGTTCTTTAATATCTCCCAACATTTGGTGTCCGTATTGTTCAGAAAGAATCCTGAGCAAGCTGAATCCAGATTACTCCTATCGTTCTCGGAGAGAGCAAAATAAAAGATCTTCACCTGCATCTCTTTGTCCAACCCATGATGTGGGAACCTCCTCAGCATAACCTGAAATATCTCCCAGGTCTCAGAATATGTCTCACCAGCCTGTTGGGTAAAGTTATGAATCTTCCGAATCATGTCGTTAGTCTTCTCAGGAGGGAAGAACCTCTCAAAGAAAACCTCCACCATATGGTTCCAGGACTCCACAAACTCATCATCTAAATTATGTAACCACTCTCGTGCCGCTCCCGCCAATGAACTCAGGAAAAGCTTGAGATACAGTGCATCCTGTGGAAACCTATCAATTTTTACCATGTCACAGTTCTCAACAAACTGGCTGATGTGAGCGACGAGATCCTCATTCTTAAGCCCATGAAAATCATTCGACTTCACCAGATTTATCAACGCCGGATCAATCTTATATGTAGGTATGTTGATTTCCTACTTCTTTATAGGCCCTTTTGAAGCTGATGAGGAAGAAGCCTTGATCTTCTCCCATATAGTATGTGGCTCGGCCATCTCTTCCTATTCAAGTTCAGAATCTACCTCTTATGGTTGCTCTTGCTCATGATAATCCTCATCCTCAGGTCCCGACAACGGAACCTCGGGTGCGCGACCTGCGTAGTCAGTACTACATGTCTGCACCATGCACAGTACCTGAAATGAGAAAATTCGAGTTCAATACAGTGCTATGATGAGTATAAAAATTATCGAACAATTTAAAAATATTTGAAGTTGTTTCAATCTAAATAAAAAAAATAAAGTGGCCCAGAATGGCTGCTCGTAGCACTCAAAGTGCCAACAATTCGCCGTATCCCTGGCAACGGCGCCAAAAACTTGACGCAATTTTACTATGCGCTAAAATGCAAGTGAACACGTCGAGTAGTACATGCCTTTGTGAGGCCCGAGTCGAACACAGGGATACTCGGAATTGTTGGTGACTCCTACTAACTAGTCGCGATCAGCTAAGCCTATTAACAAGTTGAGAGTTGTTGTTAAAACTAAAAGAAAAATAAAAACAAAACAAAAGAAGCAATCGATTAAATGTTGGTTTAATCAATTCAAAAGGTATCTTTAGGATTGTGGTTTCACCGTGGGTTTTCATTGTATTAAATTTTATATAATGCCTCAATTTTATCTCTCTTTCCGGGTAGTGGCCTGAAAATAGAATTGCCCACTGTCGTGGTGCAATTCACTACCTAGGTCTAGGTCGGTTCCACCGTCGTAGTAACCTATACGCTAAACTCGGTGCATTATGAACGATCTCTCAGTATCCACCATTAATTTTACACCACCTTGGTCAAGGGATTTATCGATTAATGTAGATTTCATCTCTTTTCAGCCGTTAATTCTTATTTCAAAGTGATTAAGGGCATTAGGTTATTATTATGGTGATCAAGCATAAAAATATATGGAGAAAATGAAACTATACCACGGATTTAAGAGATAAAATATGAATTACTATTATAAAATTGTCATACAATGAATCCCCGGGCTACTCCCGGTCCTAAAGACAAAGGGGATTAGCCCCGCATGGTCATCTCAATGAAAGACAGAGGAGTAGAGAAGAAAAACATGGGAAACATGGAGCAAACTCATGTAACCCCTGATACAAAGGTGTTCCTGGAGATCCTCCTCGAGAAACGTGCGTTTTGCAGTCTTCCGGCAGCAAAATCGCCCGTCGGAGGTGCCCGAATCACTCGGTTGACGGCCTTCGTCTCTCGTCTCCTATCTCTCTCTCCTTGTTGGATGTTGTGCAACACAATATGAGCTCCCCCCTCTGGGCCGTCCGTGCTCTTCTTAGGTCATAGGACCACTTTACGGCTCCGAAAAAGCTCAATCGTCGAATTAAAATGCTCTGTTTTAGTGCTGAAAATCGCCAGATCCCGACGCTGTCGATAGTATCGACCCCAAGGTCGATGGTATTGACCATGGCACAGGTTATTCCTTCCAAGATCACGTTTTGGGGTTGCTTTTTGATGAAATGTCGATACTATCGACCTGGGGGTCGATAGTATCGACTCCGGACAATGCAAAAGTGCCTGAAAAAGTGCCGAAATATGTGTATAAGTCTGGGGATTATATAAAATCATATAAATATGATAAAAGAAGTATAATTTGATGCAAAAAGAGTTTAAGGGCCAACTATAGTGAATTATGCAAATATAATCAAGAAAATGACAAATACATGCATAAAACAGATATAAAATAAGCCTATAAAAGTGACTCAAAACCCATGCATCACTTCCTCTTCCCTTTCTCTTCCTCTACCTCACCCCACCACAACTCTAACCTGCTAGGGCGGCACCCTAGAATGCAACGTCTAGGGAGCCACCTTGGGTGCAGCTAGCAGCAACAAAAATGCCGCTTTGAGTCCGGCCATGAGCCCAGATCTTGAATTCGCAGCCCTAGCTATGAGCACCGACCCAACCATCTTCCCCTTTCCATGTGTATGTGAGGAAGTAGCTACTTGATTTTAGCAGGTCTGAACTAGAGCCTTTGGGTACAAGAAAGAACTGAGGAAATGTGCTATTGAGCTCGTCTTTGAGGTCCAAGCACAAACCAGCAGCTCGAGCAGCGAATGATGCCCAAACTAAGAAGTTTTTATGTGTGCCACATTCAACCCAGAGCAAGTTGAGGTTGAAGATAGCCCCCTGACGCCCGAAAATAAGCTATGGATGTGTTTCCATTCGAATTGTGGTCACCTCATCCATTGTGAGTAGAATTTCACTCACCAATCATGTATAACTCCAATAATTGGGTGTTTTTTATTGAATTAGTGTTATTTGTGGGTAGCAACGTTTATCCAAGTGCGGGGCAGTGTCAACGCCGCTCGATTTCAAAATTGGCACATTTTATTTACTAACGTTGCACGACGCTAATTAGTTAATTGATGTATGATTTGGAAAAGTGCAAATACACAATTGATCGAAACATAAATTACTCGAGTAAATGTTGAACTCAATAGAACATTACCAATAACGGTACAGTTTGGGTATAAACATAGGCTATACATTCTTAGTAAGTTAATAGATTCTCAATTTCAAAGAAATGAGCTTGACATAAAAAGGGTTCAATAGAAACCTAGTTGCACACTCCCCGTCATATTTAATGTGAGTTTATTAATAATTATACGAATCAACACGTTTCTCAAGGATATCATAAGAAATTCTCAGTTATTATCAATAATTCCTGTCATGATAAGTAATGAACTCTTAATTGAGTTAAGTGATGCATAACTAAGGATTAGGGTTGATGTGCACGTTTTTCTAGGAATATTAGATAATTTACAAATGCTACTGATGATTTTTCATATGTTGAGTAATCAACCCTTATCAGTATATTAAGTTATTTAATTGCATGATTTCTGTATCTATGTGCCAAGATGACAAGTATTCTATTTATTTTAATATGCCTACAAGTACAGTATGTGGATTATTTAGTATTTTTCATTGGTTTGAATAAACTGCTCTGTCAAATTTAGAATGATATTCATGTCATGTTGTAAAGTTCAAGTAAATAGACACGATACCATAGAGATACCAGATTCGAGTATAAGTAAGAGAAATGTACAATCTAGTAGGAGTCTTCCAAGATTAGTGAAATAATAGATTTAACGACCCTAACACCGTAGAATCCCTATGAGAGGTATGTGCCTTAGGGATGAAATGACCTACCCTAGCGGTGCGTCCAGTATATGTGTAATGACCCCGCCTCCCGTTAACCCCCAATTAAGGGAGACCCGAAGGACAGAGCCGTTAATCAATTACAGGATCAAAGGTTCAACATATAATCAACAATAATTATGAAATTCTACTAACTAAACTGGAATTGGGTACAAAAATTAAAACTTTTACTTACCTTTATAAAACTTGGAAATCTAACTATCCACGGCTTGAAATACTCTATCTAATCCTCCTTGTACTTTATTTCTTAATTTCACGATGTGTCACTTTACTGTTTGTGTTTTTCTAGATATTACCTAAAATGCCGACAAACAAAACATCGATCACCAATTGCTGGTATGTGGAGGCAACCAAAATTTTCACAATTAAGTCTAACAATATAATTATTGCAATCAAGATTATTAGCAAGTCAATTTACATTTTCCATGTGACAATCCCCACCGATTTTGCCCTAACTCTGGATTTGACTTAAGGCCACCTTCTCAATCCCCAGCTTGGTGCCTGGGAGTCACCTCTCATGGTGCTCCTTTGTCATGCCTCATCGACCTCCTTCTCATTCCCTAGATTGGTGTCTAGGGTCACCTTTCATGATGCCCATTGGTCTGCCCTCCTGGGTGTGACCTCTATGGAATCTTCCATCAGGGTGGCATGTAGGTGCAGGAATGCACATTTACATTAAATTGTGATAGTCATAGTCACTTTATAATTGCAATATGAACATCCAAACAGTTTAGTTGCATTCAATGCGACTAAACATCCGGGAATCCATCGGGAAACTAAAGCGGTTATTCATAATTAACCACATACATGTTAAGCAGATTTGAATGCAGAAATAACCAATCAATCAAGATTCAAGTAAGCACACACACAATTATTCCTGAAAAAGGCATCCAATTTCTCTATCATGGATCATGGTATTCAAGTCTAAAAGATCTAATCGTGCCCTAGGGTTACTAGCCCTTTCTAGGGTTTCGATCATAATTAGGATTCTACTTCATATTTATTACTTTAAACCCTAATTTCACCAAATCATTTGCAAACCCTAACCTTTCATCAAAAGATCTAATTTTATCTTTTATCAAAAAGAAAACTCTAATTTCATATTATAATCACCCTTCATTTTCTTTTCTCTATTCTAGGGTTTCTAAACATATTAATCAACATACTAGGTTAAAAACCCTAAACATGTAATTCTATCATCAAAACAGGTTAAAAACCATCTTAATCATTAATCGGGTTAAACATATTCAAATTAACCAAATTGCAGGACTATATATATCTTTTATCAACAATTAGGGTTTTCTAACCACATATTAATCCCTTTTCTATCAAAATACTACACTTATGTTTAAAGCAGAAAGATTTAATCTTTAAAACCATTCTTATTCCTCGTATTTTTCGAAGAAACTTTCATATTTTAACTTTATTCATTCGAGCTTCCTAGCAGAAGTTATGATTTTTGCAAAGTAGTCCTTTTCCTGGAATATTTGATAGAGAGAAGATTCTTACCAAAATACTGGGCCGCATGATCAGTGGTCCGCTTGGACCACACGTGGTCAGACGATCCACGTCGTTTCACACACTTTGTAAAGAAGTTTTTCACTTGGACATTTTTGCCCCTTCTCCTCTTCATTAGGGCCGGGGGCAAGGAGGTCTATTCCTCCCCTAACCCGTCTTCAACCCAGTGCTCGACTCCTGCTCGTGAGCCAGGCCAGTGGCCGGTCAACCGGAGGGTTGACTCCTGCCTCCGCCGCAGCCACGGCCCGGGAGCTTGCTCCTTTGGCTCCTCCAGCCTCTGACGATCCATGCGAGCCACTTCTTCACCCCCGCCATCATCCCCATCAAGCTGGTTGTGCAAGGGTCCCGCTGCCGGAAACAGAGCAAGATTCTGCTCCAAGATGGAACCTCTCCCAGGCGCGATGGCGCCTTCAACTGACATCTTTCCATGCTGAATCATTGGGCGAAACTAACATGATATCCCTAGCCTTATATAGGCAGGGCTCACGATGGTCAGGATTCCCAACAAAATCCTAGATGTCTGGTTTGAACAGGGATTTGGGCAAATCTCTTTCCCGTATGGAAACATGGGGAACTACGGACCATTGGGTTCGGTTTCCTCTCCCACATCTAATGGAGCGATCCCCAAGTTTGCACAGGGATTGTGCATCGAGAGAATTGATTGGAAAAATCCCTGTCTTAAACCTCCTTTCCTTATCTTAGGCGAAAAGCAGCCACCGTTGGATCTAAATCCAACGGCTGTCGGGCCACGAATAAGAACAATTGAATTGTGACATTTAATGTTTCCTTTACACTTTAGGAAACTTACAAAATTCGTATCTCCCCAACCGTTGCTCCTTTTTAACTCAAATTTTAAGGGAAGATTTGTCTTGTCATTATCTAGCTCTGTACAAAAATTGAAAAACAAATTGCAATGAATGAGAAGTCTTCCTTCTCTCCCAAGTTATCTCATGAATTAATCTAATTTAATTTATATTCCTTTTTCCTTTGTGATTATCTTGTTATTTTGGGTCCCTTGGACCTCAAGAAATACTAAAGGCACGAATTCCCATATTGGGTAATATTGGTTTGCCTTTATCTTCTTTTAAGAGTCTATTTCTCATATTTCCTTTTTATTTAACAAATTGTTTTCCTTTTTATTTCTCTTTTCAAGGATTTCTCTTTACCTCTCTTCTATTTTCCTATTGGAATTCTTTTTAACATTAGGAATCCTTGGGATATGAAAATCCACCAAGGATAACTCGATTATACCTCTTTTCACATATTTTCCACATTTTATCATTATTTTCAATTTCTTTCTTAACAAGGAAATACTTAATTAGTTTTTTTTTTCTTTTCTTATTGAATCCTCTGTGTAACTTTAGACTCCTTGGGACCCAAAGAACCCAAGAGGCACGAAATCCCTCTTTGGATTTGCCTTCTAGAGGTTTCCACATCTTTCTTTTCTCAAATTCTCAGTTATTCATTAATTAATTGAATTTCCTTGTTATTGTGCCCAATAGCCAATAAAGCCCACAACACAAACATCAAGGCTATTTCAAACAAAATTCATGCATTCAATCAAAGACATAATTATTTGTTCAATTATCATTATTATGAGAAATCACATTTCTCACCAAATGAACCCAAAAATTGGGGTTGTAACAATATGGGGGTCGAAACGCACCCAAAGAGTGTGCGGGGAGATGAAGCCCTTGAGGAAGTCTCCAAAGAGAAGATAGGTTACCCAACACGAACCTAAGATCCCGGTGGTAACCCAGAGGTACCCACTGAGCGTACCAAGATGAGGCCCACAGAGCATCACAGACTCTCTGCATGTGTGCTCAGGTTAGAGGAGGAGTCCAGTTTACGACACCATAGAAGTGTTGAGGCCAGAGAGCCAGTTTTCCTATTGTAGAACAAGAGAGTAGTTAAACTTAACTATCTCGGGGTGTCGGCTAAGTCTTGTACGGTGGGATCGTGGTTTTCTATGATTCTTCATATGTAGAGTACACTCCATATGGACAGGGTATAAGATAAAATATGTTTATATAAGTTCACAAACTTTTTATAAGCTAAAGAGTTGAGAAAGATCTGATTTAGTTTCACAACAGTTGTCCTTTAAATGAAATTTTAGTATTCTCTGTTGTTTAATTGTATCTATAGTTTTCCTGTAGTTGTTATCTTAATGAAATGTTGTCATCTCGAGTCGATTAAATTGTATTTCTTAGATCTACTCAGTATAGTATTATCTTGAATTTTATTCCAATTAATAATCATAAAATGAGTTATCTGTGATGGTTGGGTGAAATTCTATTCACTGATCCAGTAGCTCACCAACCTACTGAAACATTTTTTAGGTCAGCATCAGTACGAGGAAGCTGAAGGATCGTATCACCCAAGTTCTTAGAAGGTAGTTCGTAGTTAGATAGAGGTCTCTTATTCCTTTCCCCTCGGTCCTTGGGCATGTGGTGTGGTAGTGAGAGAATGTAGTGTAATATGTAGTTTAGATTTTAGTTATTTGTTGTGTTTTATATTCCGCATGAAAAATGTAATATGTCATGTAACTCTATTTTATCTTCCTAGTAAGGTAAATAGTAAGTTGCTTCCGTAGTTTAGTAAGATTTGGTGTTTTCCAAGTTATTAGATTTTCCTGTAATTAATTCTAAGTGATTAAGAAAAGATAAGGTTAAGGGTGTTTTACCGAGGATGACTCCCTAGTCTCCGGGGTCATTAGAGATGGCACGGGGATCGGGACATCACAAACTCTATCAAACTAAAATTTACATCCCAACTTCCTCAAAATTGAAGAACACATGCCCTCAACAAATCCTCCAAGGTCTGAGTGTTCCTTTCAGATTGACCATCGATCTATGGGTGGAAAGTAGTACTAAACTTTAACTGTATTCCCGAAGCTATGTGTAGTTGTTCCCTAAAGTGACTTGTGAACTTAGAACCTCTATCAGACATGATAGTCATTGGAACACCATACAAACACACTATATCATCCACATAGATTTGGGCAAGCTTCTCTGCTGCAAACGTTGTCTTCACGGGAAGGAAATGTGCTGACTTGGTCTACCTATCAATGATCACCCAAATGGAATCATAGTCGTTGTCTATCCTAGGAACACCAACTACAAAATCAATAGTTACATGATCCCATTTCCACTGAGGTATAGGCAACAGTTGCAGCATTCCTACAGGTTTTTGAAGCTCACATGTGACTTGCTGACATACCGCACATTATGCAATGAACTCAACTACATCTTTCTTCAAGCCTGGCCCCCAATACATATCCTTCAAATTGTGGTACATCTTGGTACTAATTGGATGCATAGTATGCATGGACGAGTGAGCCTCCTCCAACACCATATTCCATAGGTCATTAGCATCAGGTACCACAACATCCTTTTATTTTGCCTCTCTGATCTACTTTCGCAGCGCAGGCTTCACCTGTAGATGTGCCAGTAAACCAGCTAGCAAGGAAACCTCCCACTTAACATTCATCTGTCGCAAGGAGACCAACATGTCACACTTGTGGCATATCAAAGAACTTGAATGGGCTTTAACCATAGGAGAATATGAAGACTTCCTTCTCAACACATCTATTAAGCCATTCGCCTTTCTTGAATTATAATTAGTCTTTGATCAACTCCATCCAATGATGTTGTCTCATATTCAACTTCTGTTGTGAAAAGATGTACTTCAATTATTGTGATCCGTGAAGATTTGACACTTCTCTCCATACAAGTAGTGCCTCCAAATCTTCAAAGCATGGACTATATCACTGCTAAATCCAAATCATGGGTCAGTTAATTCTCCTTGTGGTATCCTTTTCCTTACTCATGTAGGACTAGAATCGGTGCACTTGTCAACTTCTCCTTCAAAGTCTAAAAAGCACATTGGCATCTATTATCCCAGATGAATGCTACATCCTTTCTCATCAACTTTGTTAGGGGTAAGAAGATAGCACTAAATTCCTTGATGAACCTCCTATCATAGCCTGCCAAACCTAGAAAACTACGCACTTCTGTCGGCATATAGAGTTGAATTCCTTAATGAACCTCCTGTCATAGCCCGTCGAACCTAGAAAATTATGCACTTTTGTCGACATCTTAGGTTATTCCAATTCTGTCATAGATTCTACTTTCTAAGGATCCACTCACACTCCCTCAGTAGATATAACATGCATCAAGAAACCTACCTCCTTCAACCAGAACTCACACTTGCTAAACTTAGCATAAAGCTAGTGCTGCCTCAGCATGGTCAACACCTGAAAAAGATGCTACTCATGTTGTTGACTATCCCGAATATATATCAAGTTGTCATTTATAAAGACCACCACAAATTGATGAAGGAACGGTCAAAACTATCTATTCATCAAATCCATGATCACTACAGTTACATTGGTCATCCCAAATGGCATAACCACAAACTCGTAGTGACCATACCTTACCCTAAAGACATAATTGGGTATGTCATCCTCCATGATCCTCAATTGATGATATCCTAATCTCAGATCTATCTTTGTGAAAACTGTCATGTCATGCAATTGGTCAACATATCATCTTTCCTTGAAAAGGGATACTTACTCTTTATCATCACCTTGTTCAAATATTTGTAGTCTATGCACAACCTCATAGACCCATACTTCTTCTTTACGAATAATACTGCAACCCCCCAATGTGATATACTTAGCCTTATGAAACCTTTATCAAGCAGTTCTTGCATCTTTCTCTTCAACTCTGCTATATCCGTCGGAGCCATCCTGTACGGTGTCTGAGCTATAGGTTGCATTTTGGGGACCAGATTGATCCTAAAATAAATTTATTGGGGTGAAGGAACACCTAGAAACTCCTCAAGAAACACATCCTCAAACTCTCTAACAATTGGCACCTCATGAATAATAGGAATCCTTGCCTCAGTATCCATTACATATGCCAAAACTGCTTTGCAACCCTATCTCAGAAGCTTCCTTGCTACCATGTCTAATACCAGACACATTTGAAGGATCTTCCTATATCCTTTAAAGATCCACATCTAACCACCATTAACAAACTTTTCTTACTTGGAACCACAATCCAAGAATACTATGTACTTCTCTACGGTATCCATTCCAAGGATCACATTGAATCCACACAGGTAAAGTGGTATGAGATCCACTCGAATGTTGTTCCCTAAAAAGGAGAGGATACAGGAACGACACACATCCTGCAAAAATGTAGAACTGACTAATGAAGTCTCTAACAACAAACTATTTCTCTTAGGACTAATAGACAAAAGAAAATTGTTAAGAAATTCAAGAGCAATAAAAGAGTGTGTTGCACCCGGGTCAACCAAAATAGATACAAAGCAAGATGAAGAAAAAATCAGAATGGAATATTTCCATGTGACATATCACCACTTGTGGGTTGATCACTGCTTTTGATTGACTCATAGAATAGAAACTAGTTGTTGCATGTTGTCACCCCCGTTCTCTACTTCCCTAAGCAGAAGATCTGATTTGTGATGCTTGGCCACTTCCTTGTCGTCCTTCACCCCTATTTTGTTCTCTCTGCAAGCCCTGCTGACTCTGCCTCAGTTCTTGGGTCACTTCTTCACCACTCATTGGACATTCCACCTCAGATGTTCAATCTGACTACACTTGTGGAAAGCCCAATTCCCATATGATTGCCTAGATGACACTATCACCGATGCTGATGCAACACTCTAGGCTCCTACGGATGGAAAACTATGACCTCTGCCATTACTTGGCGACCACTGTGTTAAAGCACTGGTTCTTTGTGATACTGGTTGTGCGGAAATGCTCAACTTCTTAAAGCCTCCTGGTGACTGCCCTTGAGACTGTGTAGACCTATTATTGGCGCTTGCCACTCTCTTCTCCTTCACAGACTACTCTATCCTCTGAACATATGCCACAAACACATCAAACCACTCTTGATTCTCCAAGGCAACATTTGGGGTAGACAACTCAACATGAAACCCCTTCCCAAAATGGTGAATCCTCTCATCCTCTGTAGTAGCCATGTGAGTACAGAACGTCAATAACTCCATAAACCTTGCTTCATGCTTATTGATCGTCATGGATCCTAGTTGAATCCTCTCAAACTGGCTGATCTTCTCATTAAGATACGTCTGAGGAAAGTACCGACTAACAAACTCATGTCAGAACTCCTCCCAACCGATCACAACATCATGTCTCTTCTCCTCCTCTATGTCCCATCAATGGCCAACACTCCCTTTCATAAGGTACACCATATGCTTCACCTTATCCTCTTCAGGGACACTCAGGATCTTAAAGGCCTTCTCAAGCTCATTCAGCCGCAATTATACAACTATCGGGTCAGTTGTCCCTGCATACTCAACCGCTCCAACACGGTGAGGCTGATCGAAAGTCTTCCCAGTGCACAAATATTTAGTATGGGAAATTAGTGCCCTGGGATGAGAAGCAAGCATCTTGTCCACCATATAAGTCATAATAGCCGTAAACTACCCAAAAAGTGATTGAAAGGCATGGTTTTCAACCATGGCTGGGTCAAATTGGGGGGCTTCAGGCACCCGATCTTCTCATTCCTAGCTCCTTGCACCACCACCTGGTACTGCAACACTGTTCTCGGGCGTATGTTCTTCGTGTTCTCTAGACATCTTTAGGCTTTCTTCTTCTTGTGCATAAGAAGAAGTATTATAAGATAGACTGAAGGACATCACAACAGACACAAACCCTAGTCTAGGGTCCATGTAGACTCAGTAAACTTAAAGCTCTGATACCACCCAAAATGTGGCACCCATTGCCACACAAAGCAAGATTACTCAAAACATAACTGTGAAAGAAAGATTAATAAATAGATTATTGGAAAAAAATAACTAAAACTTAAAACCATTTCATAAACTACCAAACAACAACAACCTTTACATACAAGTGCTTTCATGCCTCAAAGCACTTACCATGCACGCTAGCAGTCTGTTACCTGAAAACCTATTCCAGAACATTATATATATATATATATATCCATTACAAATGTATATAAAAAGTGATGGGTTTTATGGCCTCAGAGTAGGTAGCAGAAACAAAAAATTTACTGGCCATTAACCCATAATAGGAGATCACATCAATGACTATGTAATGGGAAGGATGGTTTTAGCAATATATACCTCGTCTTGGGGCTTTCCCAATGACAATGCCTTACAGCCATGTGCGGTCTTCAATGTTATGTCTTGGACGGTGTCTGTTTAACTCTTGGTCTTCGCCATGGACTCTTCCCTCCACCACGGACTGCAGATGACGTGTCCTCCAAAGTGACAAACATCTCCCACCTATGCAGATAGTCCACACAAACCACCTAGAACTCTTGTCATTCTAGAAGAACTGGAAGGAAGGAGATGACCCTCCTATTGGTGTACTGGAACCAACCTTCTCTCCCAAAATCATACTTCTTTTCTGCAGTTGTCTTTCCCTCGTTGTGCCTCCCTAGTCGGGTAGCACTTGCTCATTCTCTCTCGGTTACCAAAACTAGAGAGGAAAACAACTTTGCAGAGCAACTGATATTCTGAGTTGTGTGTTTTGAGAAGCCCCAAGTAACCCTCTATTTATAGTAGAAGGTCGGGTCAGGGTTCCCAGTCTGTTCGAGAGTAGAAGGATCTAGAAATTCCATTAATAACTTGTACTGTGGCAGACAAACCAATTGTTTCACAAATAAAATGCTCTTTTGGCAAGGTGAGCCAATTTGTTCACTAGTGAACTAATAGGTTAGGAGTGTGAACTGGTCGGTTTGCTAAGTGAATAGGTCATTTCACTTCCCATACTTTCCCACAATTAACTTTCCTTAATCATGTCCAATTAACTCAAAGATTAATCCTTATTCCAATCGAATTGAACAAATGAAACATGAATGTTTTCCACCAAGTGGGAAAATCCTTATTTCCTCAGTTGGCAGGACTATGAGCTGCCTGGTTCACCAAGTGAACCGGTCAGTTGACTCACACCATCTGATGGGCTCACCTGGGTGAACCGGTCGGTTGGCAGACCTAACATTGCCAATGTAGTCTCCAATCGACCTGACACTCTAACCAGCTAGTTCAACACTTGAACTTGATAGTTCTGAGTCCAGTCAGTCAATTGTATGTTTAATTGAGTACCTAAACACCTTTAGCCACAATCTAAATATTATTCATGGACAATATCCTCTTCCAAGAGTATCCTATGTGTGTGACCCTACATGTTCCAATTTACGTTGGTAGTGACTGTTCATAACAACTTATGACATCACAAGCAATGAATGGAATCTAGTAACTCATCATTGCTACCCAACTAACTCGGAAAGTTGGAGAACAACTTCAACCTACAATCTATTATTAGTGTTTCTGTGATCGTATAGTTCCTTTTTCGCTGACATCCATATTGAACTCGAGGCATGGAACATCATCCTCATCAACATTCAATCAATGTTCTTTGACCAAGAGAAGACTATCTGTGATGCATGCGAATTCACATATCATATATTGAATCACATGAGTATGGTCATACCATTCTCAGTCTCACTTATCAAGGGGCCTTGGATATCATACTCCTTGTAGGAGGGACAAATCCCATATCTTACACTCACAATCTATCCCCATGTATAAAAGTCACCCAATTATCACTGTTATAACAATCCATGTTTTAGGATTGCATTTGATGTTGTCAAAGTGTACCCAATCACATGTGATGAGTGCATTGATTTCAGGTCAAAGAACCACTATCAGCACCATCACTATGAGAGATGATTCTAACTACCATTCCATGCCATCCATGTATCACTCTCACGATCGGTCTGTCTGATATATTGTTCTCTAACATATATCTGTGTGCTTGACTTCATATCATATATCATGCCTAATGAGGCTCTATCATTAGTCAACACACACTCTAGTCTTATGTATAATTGTTGTCTATTTTGCTTCCACACTAATATTCGAATAGGGACATAATAAGAATGTATGTACTCTGGACAAACATATTGTGTCATTATTCATGTCCTTAACCCGAAGACATATGTCATCGAGTCACGTCATTCTTTAGACATCTATCATGTATGTTTCATCATCTCATGACTTATACAAACATAATAGACAAAATTACCTTTATCAATATGAAATCAAGTATCATATGCCTCATTGCAATCATCATATGATTGGCTCTCTGGGCATACCATACCAATAGACTCCCACTTCCACTTAGATCCAATGAATCATATTACAAGTGATCTCAACATGTCCATCATGTTTCTATTGCACAAGTTTTTTTATAGCGGGCAAGCAACATTTTCTTCAAGTCAGTATATTGCATGTTTCACATCCCCTAGATGTACGATAACTCGTATGAGATGGAAGTGTTTTAGTATTCTATATGAATTCCTTTTCCTAACCAATAGCTCCATTGTTGTCACAATATTACTACTGAGTCACCAATGGTCGAAACCTCCCAAAATTTCATCCATATGAACTTCTAGATCCATACAGTATCTTTTACATTGTTCGTATCACTAAGGTACTCAACTTCTTATTGTAATATTCATCAACTGTTTTATGTTGGAACATTTCCAACTAACAATTCTTATTCCAAGGTCAAACACAATTTTGTTATTTTAGAAGCAGTCATCGATGTAACTCTTTACACCCAACTCTTCTTTATTACCATAAATAAAGAACTAATCCTTTCAATACTTTACAAGTACATAAAGATGTTCTTCATGGTATTCCAGTAACTCTTACTAGAGTTCAATAGATATCCATCTGTAATGTCCAATACATACGAGATAACTAGATATTTATATCATCTTTTCATACAAGATAATGATTTTTTATCGTCTTGTCATGTCCAATACATGTAACATGATGAGTTCATATATTCTTGTCATGTCCAATACATACAAGATAATTAGTTCATATTTTCTTGTCATGTCCAATACATACAAGATAACAAGATGAGTTCATACGTGATAGATCCAATTGTGAACTCATATGGAATATATCCATGTGCTCCTTATTCTTCATAAGAATTGGGACACTCGGCTCTTGAGAGACTAACTCCATGGAACATGGACAAGTTCTCTCTCAGCATGTTGAACCCTTTCAACATCTTGTCGATGTATGTTCTCTTTCTTAGATCAAGAATCCCTCTTGATCTATCTCTATAGATCTTGATTCCTATCACATACGATGCTTCCCAAAAAAACTTTTAGAATGCACTTCATTGTCAGATTTTGTAGTATAAGGATGATACTCCCCATCAATATGTGGAGTATATATATGCTACCACTAAATTCTTGTAATCACACATTACATCTTCATTTTGACTCAAGTCAAACTCTTTGACTATCTTGTCAAATTGAAGATCTAGTTCTAAGGTGCTTGCTTCAATCGAAAGATTGGATCTATGCAGCTTTATAGACTTTATTTGCATTATTGGATTTATAAAACCTTTTAGGCTATGTTACATACACATCCTACACAATATTTCATTAATGGAACGTGGTTTTAACATTCATATTTCAAATCTCATAGTCATATTAAGCTACAATGGCAAGCATTATCTAGATGGATTAATCCAGGGTAATTGCTGAAAATATTTCACCATGTTCAACACCTTGAACTTGTTAGAAACTCTTTCCAACCAAATTACCCTCCATGTTAGTCTTCTTCTGCAAGACCCAAAAGTACCCTATGGGTTTTACCCCTTCATGTGGATCAACCCAAGTCATACTTTGTTGATGTACATGGAGTCTATTTTGGATTTCACGGCTTCAAGCCATATCTTAGTTTTTGGCGCTCATTAGTTCTAGGTAGACTGTTGACTCATCATATGATAAACTCACTTCCTTTTTGTCCATAAAATATCATATATCATTCAACCTCTAGTCGTGTTCTACCAGAACCATGAGTTCTATGTGTTTACTTAAGGAACTTTGAGATTCCACAACATTTTGTAATTCCCTTTATTCCCAGTGTAAAGCATGTACCCAAAAGGAAATTTGAAGATTTAGCTAGTAATCACACTCTAACTCAAAAAGGTGTGATTCCTTCTTTCTGATACACTTCTCATGATAGACTATCATTGTGTTTTAGGTGTTGACCATCATGATACATTATCATGATCTTCCAGACGGTTCTCAAACTCTTGGTTCAAAGTATCTCCAAATCGATCATATTGAAATTTAATACTTATATCAAGATAATTATGAACTTCATTCTGATCTTATTGAACACTTCAAGAGATTTATGTTTTTATTTCACAAACTATCATATATATTGAGGTCATTAGTAAATACATTAAAGTACTAGTTATTACCTTTAGCATTTATTCAAATGGTCTATATACATCAATATGCATAATCCTTAATACATAGTCCTCCCACTACATCTAGTGAAGAACCTTTCTCATATTACATAATGAATGAGATTAGCATGTCTCTATTGGTTCAACAACCAAAAGAGTCTAGATATCCATTATATGGATTCCAGAAATTCAATCCCATTTATGCGCTCTAGATCACATCACTATAAACATTCAAGTTTGAGTTATCATGTCATTCATTACATGTGTCACACACATTTGTCTCTTTAACTATCAAGTATAGTTAGTGAGACATAGGCATTGCCATCAAAGATCATATCTTTAAAATGAAACATCAGCCCATAACTCTCTTTCCCATACAAGATGTATGGTGTTTTTCATTGATGATAGGTATATAATAGCAATTAACTAATTCTATTGCATACCCATGAATGTCATAATGTAACTAATGATAGCAACTCTTGCTCTTCATAGTTTCTATCTTAGTTCCTCTCAGGTCCTGAAGTAGAGATCTCTATCTCTATCATCTTCCCGAGATCCTCTATAAATAGGTTATTTTCCTTTCCTACGTACCCCTCTCCATATCTTGATGATGAAGACTTGGACCTAAGCTCGGCTTCAGAACACTTCTTGACCTTGCTTTAGTCTATGCAATTCACTTCATTGATATTATTGCAAGTTTTGTCCTTTCTTCATTCATGCTTTGGCATCATCATGCCAAGCACATCAGATAATGGTTTGGCCAAGTTTCTCAACATTTGATATATTGGCTATATGATTCACATAACGATTTGTAGAATCATATGTTTGGTCAACTCTTGACCTCTAAGAGATCACATTCAATCTATATGAACAATCATATTGAGAAAATGAGATTACACTTGATCTCCATCTGTCTGATTATACTCAAACATCGCTTTGAAGACATTATAACTTTCATGCTTTACATGATTCTTAAGATGTATAACCATATCAACAATGTCCATGTTTCAAGCTATTTATCCAACTCATAGTTCATGTAGCTCAGCATAAGTTTCTTGATGTCTTAGGCATCATTGGCATACTTCAAGTAAGCATCCAATTTTAGCCTTAGGTGGATTTGGAGAGGTTTTTCTGGCTCTGGTCTTTCAAGGAGTTAAAGCTTTTTCTCACTAGTGAGAATTTCTCAAAAGGTCCTAAACTAGATTCGAAGTTTATCCCATTTATGAACTGATCTCAACGATAGTGTATTTGTGTTTGTCATTTGCATTCCACAAAAGAATTTCACAACTTTGTCAAAGCATTTATTATTTATTTGATTTGATAATTTGACGATATTAATTAGGCCTTTAATTAATTATCACTCCCACTATTTTGTTTCAAATTGATAGCCATCACCATCAATTTGGAAGATTGTAGTGTACAACCTTCTAATGAGCCAAGATCCAAAATAATTGAGTTATTACCCGGCCAACACCAATGTCCATATTCAATTATTAAGGTAGGTAGCATTTACTAATTGCATCACATGCAGTTCTTAAATAGATAGGATTACACCCCTCTTAGCAGGCCCACACAACAACAATCACACTTCCATGAGATAGATAGTACACCACCCTTGGGATGCCCACACTTTTCAATCAAGCTTTTCATGTGTGTTGCTTATGGAAATCATCTAAGACTTAATATTATATTTGAGGGATTTTATGTAAGTACATATACATATCCAATCACCACATTATTATAGTACATATCATATACATGCTATAACCACAATGAGAAAAATATGCAATATCAATAAAAGCAAAGATTATGGCCATCCTATTGTAATTCCTTAGAGCCACATGGAATTACGGTCACCTATGGTTTACATCATATGCAACCTATTTTTGATGAAGATCTATGTGCTTGAACCATTCTGGGTTCATCGGCTCATCCTATGTAATGATCGGCTTGTCACCTGGTCGGTTGGTTGGTCAGTCTGGCCTCTGATGTCTGGACACCTCCAACAAGCAGTTGGGCCATCAACCGGTCGATCTAGATCCTTTGCAATCCTCCTCGGTTCTCCAGACAGTGGACTCGTTTGGTGTTGAGCATCTTCTTATTTGGTGTATTAGAAAATAAACTATCCTACTTTTACATAATCTTTGGGAAACCTTGAGTAACATGTGGAAAAGAAGGTAGAGGCTCGATATGCAAACCGAGATGTAAACAACGATAACTAACCAAGCACACATAGGTTTTATAGGACATAACCATGCGACACATTCACCATCAAAACCATTTTAAGATGATGTGTATCAATTGCATATATAGCATATCATATATGTATATTAGTTTGTGGTGACGTGTGGTATTTAGTCAGATATGCACATTAGTCATTTTAAATATTCACATTGTATGCAATAAATAAATGACGATAAAACCAAAATCTAATTATATTGATTTATCCAAAAAAAAATTACATTGATGTGGCTTTGATACCACTGATGGGTTTTATGGCCTCAGAGTAGGCAACGGAAATAAAAAAATTACTAGCCATTAACACATAACAGGAGATTGCATCAACGACTATGTAATGGGAATGATGGTTTTAGTGAGATATACCTAGTCCTAGGGCTTTCCCAATGACGATATCTCATAGCCATATGTGTTCTTTAACACCATGTCTTGGACGGTGTCTGCGCAAATCCTGGTCTTTGCAACGGACTCTGGCCTCCACCATGAACTATAAATGATGTGTCCTTCTGAGCGGCAGACATCTCCCACCTCTACAAATTGTCCACATGGACCACCTGGAACTCCTGTCATTCTACAAGAACTAAAAGTAAGGAGACAACCCTCTTGTTGTAGCACTACCACCAACCTACTCTCCAAAACTCAGACTGCTTTTCTACAATTGTATTTTGCTTCTTGTGCCTCGCTATTTGGGTGGCACTTGCTCGGGCATTCTCAGTTACCAAAACCAGAGAGGACAACAACTTTGCAGAGCAACTGATGTTTTGAGTTGTGTGTTTTGAGAATCCCCCAGTACCCCTCTATTTATAGTAGAATGTAGGGTCAAGGTTCCTAGTCTGTTTGGGAGTAGAAGGATCTAGAAATTCCATGAATAACTTGCATTGTGATAGGCGAACCAATCGTTTCACAACTGAAATGGTCACCTAGAAAGGTGAGCCGATCGGTTCACTAGTGAACTAGTCTGTTGGGAGTGTCAACCGATCATTTCACTTACCAGACTTGCCCACAATTGACTTTCCTTAATTGTTTATAATTAATTCAAAGATTAATCCTTATTCCAATCGAATTGAATAAATGAAACGTGAATGTTTTCCTCAAACTGGGAAAATACTTATTTCCTCAGTTGGCAGGATTGTGAGCCGCTCGATTCACCAAGTGAACTGGTTGGTTGGCTCACACAAGCCGATATTGGGTGAACCGATTGGCTGGCAGACCTGACATTGCCAATGCAGTCTCCGGTCGACCTGACACTCTAACCACCTAGTTCAACACTTGAACACTACTACATAAATAGCATTCAGTGTCGCTTTTTTGGGTGTCGGTTATTTTGGAAAATCGACGCCTATAATATTAAACATCGGTTATTTATGCAAACCGACGTTTATATTCGAAGACCAGCCAGACACGCGTACCGCTTTGTATTCAGTGTCGGCTGGTTATAAAAGACCGACACCTAAAATCGCCCGCGAAATCCAATTTTCGAGCGAAAACATTTTAGGTCACCTACAACGTCGGTTTTTTAACTATACACCGACGCCTATTGAAAATGAAAATTTGTGCAAAAAGTCCCACTTTCAGTGTCTGTTATCCTTCGATAACCGATGCTGATAATGGTTCCCGTCAAATAATTTAGGGTAAAGGTTGTCTAGTTGGGCGTCTGTGTTTTACTATTAACCGACGCTAAAGCATAATAGGCATCAGTTTTGTAGATAACCGACGTCGTTGACCAACTTAATAGACCCCATCACACCCGGCTCTTCCCCCTTTCTTCCTGTTTCATCGCGCCTTCTCTTTTGTGTTGCTGCTCGCTGCCGTTCTCCCACAATCACCTGTCGTCAGTTGTTGCTGCTCGCCGCCGCTACTCTGGTGCTCTTCTGCTCACCGGCGCCGCTGCTCGCCGCCCGCCACTACTGCTTCTTCTCTTGCTGCTTCTCCATCCGGCACCTGCTGCTTCTCCGGCCATCAGTTGCTTCTGCCTGCCACCCGCCCCTCTGCTTCTTCGCCTGCTCGCCGCCACTGCTGCCTCCGCTCTCCTCCGCTCTTCTCCACGCTAGCTCCAGGTAGGCTAGCCTCTTTGCTCCCTTCTCCCTAGCTCCTTACCAACAGCAAGCACAGCCACGGCCGTGCTTGTTGTTGGTAAGGATATGAACAAATTTTTATGTAATGCTTTATGTAAATCCTAGGATATGAACAAATTTTTATGTAATGCTTTATGTAAATCCTAGGATATGAACAAATCTTTTGCTTGCATATATTGTCATATATTTGTGCTTCTAATCGTAATGTTTGGCCTAATTCACTAAATTTTGAGGCATGTTGAAATAAGATTTAAACTTGTCAATTGTAGCATCCTAATTTGATTTGATGAAACCCTAACATCAATTGTGATGAAACCCTAACATTAATTGTGATGAAACCCTAACATGTACATATCTATTATTGTGTTTGTTGGCCTAGAAACTCGTCCAAGATTTAATCATTAGGAGTAAATCTTGGATAGTCCCCAGTTTGGGACTGTTCTTTAACACCTAATCTCACTTAGGATGTAAGTGTATAATGTGTATTGGTTTTTTGAGAAAATTTCGGTAGCATTTCCCCGTTTGTTCTCTAAGTACATATGTACTTAGAGAACAGCGGGGAAATGCTGCCGAAATTTTCTTGAAAACCCAATACACATTATACACTTACTAGTGAGATTAGGTGTTCAAGGATGGGATAGGTGGTACACATTTATTATATATAAGAATGACATCACAAGTGTTTGTTGGCCTAGAAACCCGTCCAAGATTTACTCATTAGGAGTAAATCTTGGATAGTCCCCAGTTTGGGACTGTTCTTGAACACCTAATCTCACTTAGGATGTAAGTGTATAATGTGTATTGGGTTTTTGAGAAAATTTCGGTAGCATTTCCCTGTTTGTTCTCTAAGTACATATGTACTTAGAGAACAGCGGGGAAATGTTGTCGAAATTTTCTTTAAAACCCAATACACATTATACACTTACTAGTGAGATTAGGTGTTCAAGGATGGGATAGGTGGTATACATTTATTATATATAAGAATGACATCACATGTGTTTGTTGGCCTAGAAAGTGAACAATCATTATTCTTTATATTACTTGTACATTGGTATAAATTAGAATGAATAATCACTAAATTATAGACTATTTGTATGTAGTCCGGCTTCATTGTAGATAATAGGAGTAAATCTTGGATAGGATGTAAGTGTATACCCTAATCTTGTCCTAATATATACGTGTTTTCTCTTTGATCATAGAATGGATAGATCATGGATGTCCATTCACAATCGCTGCACCCCAGAGTTTATATCTGGTCTTGATCAGTTTATTATATTTGTCGAGGAACATAGGAAAAAACCTACAGATAGGATCTACTGTCCATGTAGGCATTGCGGTAACAATTTGAAAGTCAACACTAGTGAGGAAATCAAGAGTCATGTCATGTGCAACAGGATTGTACAAGGCTATACAAAATGGAACTGGCTTGGAGAGATTTCAAACTCGAAACCAGTAGATGTCGATAGCAGTGCTTGGGTGGAAGAAGAAATTGCCTCCGATGACATAGATGTGAACGAACCAGTTCCAGTAGACATCGTTGATGCGATGTTGGATAGTTATAGGGTAGAGCACACCGATCCACCTCCTATCTTTAGAAACATTGTGCATGATGTTGAGATACCATTATACATAGGCTGTGCTAAGTTTACGAAGCTTAGCACTGTGTTGAGATTGTATAAGTTGAAAGCTAACAATAGATGGAGTGACAAAAGCTTCACTGAATTGTTGACTTTATTGAAAGAAATGCTTCCTAAAGGAAACGAGCTGCCAATCTCAACATACCAGGTAAAGAAAATGTTGTTCCCAATGGGAATGGAGGCCAAGAAGATACATGCATGCCTGAATGATTGTGTATTATTTCAAAAGGACTATGTATATTTGAAAGATTGTCCAAAATGTGGTGCGTCACGGTATAAATTGATGACTTCGGGGGAGTCCAAAACTGGTTCTCCTGCCAAGGTATTGTGGTATCTACCTATAATATCACGGTTTCAACGCTTGTTTGCAAATCCGAAAGATGTGAAGAATTTGAGGTGGCATGCAGATGTTAAGAAAAATAATGATGGGATCCTACGACATGCGTCTGATTCCCCACAGTGGAAGAAGATTGATCTATTGTACCCCAAATTTGGTGAAGAAGATAGGAATCTAAGACTTGGGCTTTGTACAGATGGGATGAATCTGTATGGGACATTGAGCAGCCAACATAGCACTTGGCCAGTCATGCTTGTTATATACAATCGTCCTCCCTGGCTGTGTATGAAAAATAAATACGTTATGTTGTCGTTGTTGATATCGGGCCCTAAACAACCCGGAAATGATATCAATGTTTATCTTGAACCTCTGATTGATGACTTAAAGAAACTGTGCTGAAGGTGTGATGACCTATGATGCTTTAGGAAGAGAGACATTTCGTTTGCACGCTATGTTGTTTTGCACTATTAATGACTTTCCAGCATATGGGAATTTGTCTGGATATAGTGTCAAAGGAGCTAAAGTGTGTCCTATATGTGAAGAAAACATTGATTCAATAAGACTAAAACATGGCGGCAAGACTGTATATCTTGGTCACCGAAGGTTTCTTTCAAAATTCCATCTGTATCATAGGAAGCGCAAAGCATTCAATGGATGGAATGATGAACGGAGTGCACCTAAACCTATACCAGGGGATGTTGTTTATGAAAGAGTAAAAGACATTGTCAATGAATTTGGTAAGAAATCACAATGTAGTATGGCCACACGGAGTGACAATTCTTCATTCAAGAAGAAGTCAATATTTTGGGATCTTCCTTATTGGAGTTCTTTGACAGTCAGGCATTGTATCGATGTAATGCACGTTGAGAAAAATGTTTGTGATAGCATCATTGGTCTCTGTTAAATATACCAGGTAAGACTAAAGATGGGATAAAATCCAGATTGGACCTACGTGAAATGGGAATAAGGTCAGAATTAACAGAATTATGTGACATGGGTAATAAAAGAACATACTTACCTCCATCTTGTTACATGTTGTCTAGAAAGGAGAAGAAAGCTTTTTGTGAATGCTTGGTAAATGTTAAGGTGCCACATGGTTACTCATCCAACATCCGTAGATTGGTATCAATGAAAGATCTGAAGTTGATAGGTCTTAAATCTCATGATTGTCACACTCTAATGCAACAAATATTGCCCGTGTCAATTCGATCTATATTTCCGAAGCATGTAAGGTTTGCAATCACCAAACTTTGTTTCTTTTTCAACATTCTATGCAGCAAAGTTATTGACCCTGATACTCTCGATAATTTGCAAAGAGAAGTGGTTGTTACCCTATGTCAGCTTGAGATGTATTTCCCTCCTTCGTTCTTTGATATCATGGTACATCTTGTTGTCCACTTGACTAGGGAAGTGAAAATGTTGGGACCAGTTTTCTTGCATTGGATGTATCCCTTTGAACGATACATGAGTGTTTTTAAAGGTGATGTTCGAAATCCTTATCGGCCTGAAGGGAGTATTATTGAAGGTTATGTGACGAGAGAGGTTATGGATTTTTGAAATGACTTTCTGAGTGGTAATAACACTCCTGTTAATGACAAGAATATTGAGGAGGGCAAAGGAATTTTAAGATCACGGGTGAAAGTAATCAGCCGTGAGCAGTTGGAACAAGCTCACTTGTATATTTTACACAACATGGACGAAGTGAGTGTTTATATCGAGGAACATACCAATTTCATCAAGAGACAACATCCTCGAGCAAGTTCAATGTGGCTTGCTAGAGAGCATAATAAGACTTTTACTAAGTAGTTTGAAGATAAAGTCTTACATCAACTATCTCAAACACCAAATGATATTACATAAACTATCAAATGCCTCGCCTTTAAACCAAAACCGAATGTTATGTCTTATGAAGGGTTTGGCATTAATGGGTTCACATATTACATAAAGCGCCAAGATGATAAGAGTGTCATCTAAAATAGTGGGGTCACTCTTCAAGCGTCGACTATGTATTTTGCAAGTGCAAAGGATAAGAGTCCACGTGAAGATAAAATGTCATATTACGGTTTCATTGAAGACATATGGGAGTTTGACTACATAGATTTCAAAATTCTACTCTTTAAATGTAATTGGGTTGATAACACCAAAGGAGTTATAGTGGATGAATTGGGTTTCACTTTGGTGAACTTTGAAAAGATTGGCGAGAAGGGTGAACCATTCATATTGGCATCACAGGCGAAACAAATATTCTATATCGATGATCCTGCAAATGATAAATGGTCGGTTGTTCTTCATGGTAAAAGACAGTTCATTGAAGATCCTATAGATGAAGAAGAGTACTCTGATAAGTATGATGACTCCAGTCCATTCTCAGTTGGGTTGCCAACTCCACAAAATATTGAAGCTAATGATGACTTATATGTGCGCGGAGATCACAATGAAGGATTGTTAATTGATAAAAGATCACAATTTTAGAGACATGTATGTTTATATTTTTTTACAAATGCTAGTTAATACAAATGCTAATTGATTGCCTTTTTCTGGTTAATACAAATGCAAAATGTTTGCCTTTTTCTTGTTAATACAAATGATAAATGTTTGCCTTTTTAATGACATTTTCAGATGGCTGACCATGATGAGCATGATGTCCATGATGAGCATGAAGTCCATGATGAGCATGTTGTCCATGACGAGCATGGCGAGGATACCAATGTAAGTTCTAAAAACATATCCTGTATTTCTATAAAATTCATTATCTTCTAGTTATGTCATATATCCCATATTTCTATATTGCGCTAATTCCGTGGGTTTATTTTTGTCAAATTTTAGGTTGATGATGCACATGTACCCACTGAAGCACTGGAGCAACTTGATGCCTAGCACCCAACACTTAACAAGAAAAGGGGCATCACTCTATTGAAGAAGTTAATAGCGCTGAGTGGTAGTGGATCCAAATTGGTTGTGGAGTTTGATAATGGAGGAAATGCAATTGGAGTGAACCGCAATAATTTTGTAAACTATCTTGGGTGTGTCACTCGAAGCCATTGTGGTGTTAAGTATGATAATTGGCATAAAGTTCCTCAGGGGAAGAAAGACTTGATATGGAAGGATTTATGCGTGAGTTATTATTATTTGCAATTCTATTTTGTAGATTACAAATTATATTATTTGCAATTCTATTTTTGGATACTAGTTAATAAGAACTCTATTTTACAGAATCTGTTTGCATTGGATGATAAGCTGCATCGTAAGATCATGATGCAACGCGCTGGAAAGATGCTTAGCAACTATAGGACAAATCTGAACAGAGAATACATAAAAGATGGTGATAAGAAGAAGAAGTCAGCCCTTGAGCAGTGGAACTTCTTGGACAAAGAAGATTGGGACAATTTTGTTGCTTCAAGAAAATCTGAAGAATTCAAGGTATTAGGCGTCACTCCCAATTTAATTAATATATGTTGTATTCACCTATTCAAGATTAACATTTAGTGCTACTAACCAAATCATTAATGTGCATACTAACTAGGCCCTCAGTGACGCACAAAAAGCAAGGCGTGCACTGAATGTGCATCACCACACTATGGGTCCAAAGGGCTATGCAAGCGTTCGCCAAAGACTACAGGAGAAGTCTGCGGCTACTCAGGAGTCTGCTCCTACTCAGGAGTCTGCCACACCCATGCCTCGCCATGATATATGGATAGCTGGGAGGCAAAACAAGAAGGGTGAAATAAAGAAGCTCGTAACTGCTGAGGCAGCTGCGAAAATGGTAAAATACAACTCTTCGAGCAATCGTTTGAATATTGATTATTTGTGGTGTTAACTTACCAATTTCTGTTGATGGTGATTAGCGGGAGCTGCACGAGCAGAGGAAACAAGGCACGTTCATCCCTCAGGGGACAAGGGATGAATTGACAGTTGCTCTGGGTAACCCAGAGCATCCTGGACGTGTTAGGGGTGCAGGCGCTGGTATGGGCATCAAAGCATTCTTTGGGCCATCCCAGCGCAAACCCAGAGCGGGACTTTCACAAGAAGAGGTAACCTATTCTTTTTTTAGAATGTTACTGCAAAAGGGAATTCAATAATAAGAAGCTAATGTTTCTTTTATCCATGTATAGGAGAATAAGAGAGTCAAGGATATAGTTGCCAAGAAGGTCAATGATATAGTTGCTGAGAAGGTCAAGGAAGAAATAGTGCGGTGGCAGGCATCTCAGGCTTCCAATCAGCCTATGGCGACCCACTCTTCTCCTGATGCACAGACTGCGAGTAATCCTGGAGACCCATCGCCTAGCACGTCTGTTGTAAGTATTGTTTATGACATTGTAGCAAGTCTTTTCAAGATGATATGTTCAAAAGGTGATATGTATATATGTATAACATTCTTTACGTAAATTTGTAGGCATTGAAGCCATGCCGCTTAAGAATGCAAGACTATGTTGTTGCAGAGGCGCAGGCTTACCGGTCCCTTCCTGGGGCAATGTTCATGGGACTCCAATGCCGCAGGGCTATGTTCGTGTGAGCCCGATATGTGTATTACCCGATTGGAGGGAAGCTGCATTGCCATATGCCCACCCATATATTGATACACTTGGTGAGGCAGAAGGCGGGGTGATATTGTGGCCCAAAGCAGATGTCGTCTACACTACTGAAATTGTAAGATTAATTTACATTACTTTAGATTGTTAATGTGTATACATGAGGTCAACCGATCTGAAATTATATATACAGGTTAAAAAGAAGACACCCGGAGCACCTAGGCCTCCACCTCCACTTCCTGCATTACCAAGTTGGGTTCCAACTGACCTAAAATACCTGTTAGGTCCTGCTTGTAGGGGAATGGCATGTTGGCTATAGGAACATAATATACATTGCCCTATAATTGTTTCTTTAGAAGCAAATTATGCAGGTCAATCATACGATAGCTCTTTATTTATACAAGATATTATTGAGTTGTTTATGTACGATTGGCTGAATACATCAATGATAGAGACATGGATAAGGTGAGATCTTGTTTATACATCCATATACCTTGTGTAAGATTCAGTGATCTGGTTTCTTATATATTAATGCATACGTAATACATGTTTTGTAGCTACTTAGTCAAAGATCAATGTAAACAATTTGCATTTGATCATGTGGGATTTTTGATTCCATCATTGATTAGTATGGTAGCTAAAGACCCTGATAGTGTTCACCAATACTGTATAGATGCTTTTACAGTTTTCGGTCAGCAAAACAAGACGATAATAATAGCTCCATTCAATGTCAAGTAAGTTTACTTTATTTATAATTTGGACTTAAAAAAATTCCATTTTTATTGTGCATTTTGAGTTATTAATTTTTAACTTTTTTACCTCTAGCGGTAGACATTGGGAGTTACTAGTTATTGTCCCCAGGACGTTCACTATTTATTATCTAGATCCTGCGGGAAGTACATTGAACACTAAAATTGGACACATATTGAGAATTCCATTATTCTGGTGAGAAATATTTCATTTTTATATTTGTTAACATCTGTTATTACATTACTATTTAATTATGCAATTTACTGTGTTACATTAACATGTAGGGGTTTAGATGCATTCAAAAATACTGGAGGAAATGTCCCAAGGAGAAAGAACCAGCCAATAATTTGGGAGAACGTAAAAGTAAGTTCCCGACTCCAATGAATATATTATTTATGTGAACTGTGCTTAGTTGTATTTTTTAATATTTTGTATGTTTCAATTTATAGTGTGCTACACAAGACAACGGTTGGGCATGCACATACTATGTGATGCAATTTATGCAAATGATTATCCGACATGCCGCATTGGATATTAATACCATACATGAGGTATTATATATAGTCTCATTAGTTAGTATGAAATATATCAATCTTATTTTTATATTATTACTTATATATATACATCATTCTCTTTGCAGGTGTTTAAAACTGACCACACTATAGTTAAACGCTTAAAAAATGTACATGCTCCATATACGATGGAAGCTTTAAATGAAATAAGAGAAGAATGGGCAAAAGCCATACAAGCAGTGGCGATTGTAAGATATAATTGGGATGCTGATAGCGATGCTGAATGATATTTTGTAAATGAATATTTCTGAATGTTTATACATGTCTGAATGTTTCTACGTGTATTTGAATATTTCTACATGTGTGAATGTGAGAATTTGAATTGATGTCTGAATGTATCTACTTGTGTGAAAAAATATTTGTTGATTTTGCAGGTTTGTAGCCTGTTTGTAGGCTGATATCAATGGATGTCGTAAACTTGCAGTTCAGAAAACTGAACTATAGGTTCTCATCCTACTGACCAGCCACAGCAGGCCTGCAAACTGATAAGAAAAAAAAAATTAAAGTATAGGCGTCGGTTATTTATAAAACACCGTCATCAAAGGCCTACAACTTCGGTTATTAGATAAAAACTGACGCCTAATATGACAAACAACTCGACCGTGCAATATAGCACGGACGTGGTGGAAAAGGCATCACTTATTCGTATAAAACTAACGCCTATAGTACTAAACACGACCGTGCAGCGAAGCACGGCCGTGTCGTCTGGGAGTAGGGCGTCAGTTGTTCAGTTGTTAACCGACGTAGAAAGTGTCCAAGGTGGTGCCCTTCTTTGTGGCGCGAACCCTATAGACGTCGGCCAACTATATATAACTGATGCCTATAGTTCATATAGGCGTCGGTTAGAAAACTGACGCTGAAGAGTTCGACCTTTAGCGGCACCCACATAGGCGTCGCTTTAAAACCGTCACCAAAGGGGGTTAAACAACTGACGCCAAAGGCGTATTCTATAGTAGTGGAACTTGATAATTTTGAGTCCAGTCAGTCAATTGTATGTTTAATGGAGTACCTGAACACCTTTAGTCTCAATCTAAACATTATTCATGGACAATATCCACTTCCAAGGGTATCCTATTAATGTAGCCCTATTTTAGGGCTCCATCTTGTGACATTTTGCACTTTAATCACATCTAAACAAGTTAGATTGCAAGTTAATTCCTCCAATTTGTGTTTCACTATCAAATGCACTTATGGACATTCTTAGCACTGTTTTTAGGTACTTGGACCATGCTTTGGATGGATGGGAGAGAAGGAAGAAGTTATAGGGTTCCTCCATTCATCAAGGGGTCCAAATAAGGCCCCAAAGCTCCCTCAACCTACCTCCAATGGCCAAGAATTGTCATCATGCAAAAAAAATCCATAGATGATGAAAGATGAAGTTCAATTGCCTCCTGCAGACCCTAAAATAGATGTGGGAATACCCCCACGGTCATGTCTTTTATGGTGAAGAATTGGCAGAATCAATAGGGACCTACACCCTACTCACCACAGCCATGGCCATCAGCACGGTCGCGACCCATTGAAGATACCACGGTCGTAGCCATCAACATGTATGTGGCCAACAATGGAGAAGACAATTGTAGCACCCCACAACGACCATGGGAATTTCTTGCAAGGACCCCTATAATTAATAGGGAGGCAACTTGAATGCCCACGATCATGGCTATCCACAGGGGTCGTGGCCTTTGAAGATCAACTCGCCCGTGTTGTTGCCCCACAATCAAGGTCCCCTCCTCAAAAATGGTTGTGTTACTCACCACGGTCGTCGTGCTATGCACCCAACATGACAATGGCACTCTGTCACGGTTGTGGCCACCTCCTACTTAGCATCTTCACCACCCTTTACACACCATGCATGTGTCCACTCCCCACGACCCTTCCATACCAACCCCACTATGGTCATGACCCATCAACACGGCCGTGGTGACCAACCAACCCTACCTATTCTTACACTATTTTTCCTATTCTACCCCCACTTACCCTAGTGCTTTTCCACCACTAATATATACATAGGTGGTAGGTGGGGCACAAAGGTCAAATCCCCTAGCTGCTGCAACTCCACCCTAATCACCCCTTGAGCATTCATTGCACTCCACATTGCATTTATGCTCTCCATCCACCATTTCCAACTTAGAAATCTAGTTTTCTAGGTTTTCCTCCATAGTCCCCCATATTATCATGCCCTTTTTCACCATTGGAGTAGGAGGACGTCCCCAAGATGCTAGGAGGTGAAGAAGGAGGCTTCTACTTCAAGCTTCATGGAGTTCTACCCCCTTCTTTCACTTTCTTTTGCTATTTTCTTGATCATGTCCAGCTAAGCCCCTAGTGGTGGGATGTTTGGGGTCAAAATGTGACTTTGATACCATGTTGGGGGAAAATAGCTTGTAATGAACATAATTTCTATGTATGATGATTGCTTCTTGCTTATATCTCATTTCCTATTTTATTGCATGTGGTTTGTGCTGATAACATGGATTTCTTGCTTTAAGGTGTTTGATGACACAACTTCTAGGAAGAATTGGAGTGTATGTGGCCAATTTTAGGAATGGCTCATATGTCCAATTAGTGGATCCCTAGCTAGCCCCCTTTATTCCTACATGCATACCCCTCCTCCTATAAGTGAGTGTGAGATCTAAGTGTCTAGTGTAAGTGTGATTAGTGTAATTGCCTAGGGCTTTGTAAAGGCTATATGGCTAGTGGCATGAGGTGAAAAACCCTCAACTCTACTCCCATTTCTACCCTTTCTCTCTATTGACCTAATACCACTTACCCTAGAGACCAACACTTGATAAGTCCTTCTAGAATTACACCTAACCCTAGTTCCCCAACTAGTAGTATAGGGTACATTCTACTAGCACTTGCCTTATTGTTTGGTTTGGTAATCTAGATAGAGTTGTGATAGTTGCTTGCTATGTTGAGATCTCCCAACTAATATCAAACCACATCCCCAAATGGGCCACCTACCTTAATAAACTTGTTTAAAACTCAACTTGCTATGTTTGCTTACTTATGCTAGTATAGTCTGGTTCTTCTTACTTAACCTAGTCAAACACTTAGTTTTGATAGTTAGTGTTAATTTAAATCTTTCCTTGCTTTAGTGGTTAACTTAGTTTCTAAATAGATTCTTGCTCCTCTAGTGTAGTGTAACTTACCTTTGCTCTTGATTAGTTAGTTGGTTAACCTAGATTGTTAAACTTGCTTGTTTAAGATAACTTAGGTTCAATTCTTCCCTTTCTTGCTCGTTCACTTAGATTAATCACAAAACAAACCCCTTTTAAACCCTTCAACCCTGATCTCTATAATAGGAACATAGCCAACACTAGCCTAGCTCTGGTGCCCCCTCTGTCCCTGAGGATCAACCCCTACACTTGCCCTTCACCTATGCTACAATAGTACCACGTGTGATTGCGGGTGACCTATTTGGTATTGTGATCAACTTGGTTAGGGCTAATATAAATTCTGAAAGACCCACATGTGTGTCCTCCCTTAGGGTTGCATTTAGCCACCTCTAGTTGGCTAGTGTGTAGCCTTGGTGGGAATCACACCATGCTTTCTAGCACCATTGCCGGGGATAGAGGTGCTCGGCCTAGCTAGTTAGTGTAGCTTAGCCTTTCCTTTTTCCCTCATCATTGATATTCTATATTCTTTGTTCACATTTGCATATTGTCATTCTAACTTGGTTTCTTTTTTCTTGTTTGTGGATTGTGAAGGTGACAGTTGTGCATGCGCCACACACGTTCCACTTTTACCGACTTGGTGTTGTAAGACCCCAAGATAGGTGGAAGGAGACGCTAAAGTAGCCACAATCAACACCGAGAAACTGAGATGGTAGACAACAACCCTCATGAAAATGTCCCACCACCTACACCGCAGCCCAACCACCCACTCCATGAGTATTTCACCCTAGGGAACTACAATTCACCCATTGCCACCCTAGTTGACCAAATGTCGGGTCAACAGATCTTCATTCCACCCACACTCCTTAGACTCCTCCCCACTTACTATGGGATGGAGAATGAGAATCCCTACCATCACATCGATGCATTCCTTGAGACATGCTCCACTTTCCATACACCCTCCTCTACCAATGACTCCATCCGGAGAACCGTCTTTTCATTCTCCCTAAAAGAAAAAGCTAAAGAGTGGTATGTTTCGAAGCCAAATCGGGTAACCTGGAATGAAGTCAAGAATGAATTCCTCACAAATTTCTTCCTGATTGCTAACTTAAATGAGAAGATGCATCACATTCTTTTCCCAAAAATAAAATGAACCCTTCCACGAGACATGGGAGAGGTTCTAAAAACTTCTCTCGGACTACCCCCACCATGAAATGTCAATTTTGGCAACTAGTTCAAGCCTTCTACACTGGGCTTGAAGAACAGAGCCAAAAAATCGTCGACTCCTCATGTGGAGGCACTTTCATATAAAAGCCACCTGAGGAATAATGGCATTTGTTCGAGCATCTTGCCGAAAACTCCTTCCATCAAGTTTCTACAAAAGGGGAGCATTGCGGTCAAAGCTACATCCCTCCACCTTCTTATGTAGCTCCAACCCACAACATTTCTGACCCCGAGATGATGAGGATGATGGCGGATAATGAAGATGATAAAGAACCAAGTTGGTGGTTCTCCTATCCAATCCACCATGCCGGTCGATTTTGTTGATGAAGAAGTGCATGCCTTGCACTCTTTTGGCAGCCAAAACAATCTAGGCCCCATGTCCAACACTTATACTCCTGAGTGGAGGAACCATCCAAATTTCTCTTGGAAGCGAAAAAATGACGATGAGCTAGGACAAGGGCAACCGAGGCCACACTATATTTCAAAGTTTGAAGAGGAGGTGCTTGGAAGATTAAGAAGTTTGGATGAGGTGAAGAAGGATGTGTCCTCACATCGGCAGTCCATCAACCACCTTGAGCAAAGATTGGATCATATCTCTCTCTCTCTCTTTCTAGGAGGGAAGAAGGAAGACTTCCATCTCAACCAACGCCCAACCCAAACAATGATGGTGCTTTCCTAGGAAACAGTCAAAGTTCTTATGCTCTGCCATCATACCAAGCACCAATGAATCCCTATGCTCCACCACCTTCTCAAGCACCTCTTAAATACCAATATGCTCCACCCCCACCTCATTCATACCAACAACCACCTCTGCAATACCACCCTCATCCACAACAACAACAGCCACCACAACAACCACAACAACAATTCATCCTCCAAAACCCAAATTCACCTCACCAAAGGCCACCGACACCCCAACAGCCACAACCTCCAGAAGCTTCTTTCTCGACTACCCATGAGCATGTGAAGGTGGTGACTGTTCTAAGGAGTGGTCAGAATTTGGAGAACTCCCATGATATCGTTGCTGTTGACAGAGGTGATACTGAGACTGGACCAATTGATGCTGAGATACAACCTGAGGATACTGTGACGAGAGCCAGAGTTGGTACTATGACACCGAGTAGTGATACTGTGATTCCTGTGATTCCTGTTGATGATATTGTTGATCCAAACCATGTGGGATCCCAACTCCCCCTATTTCCTGAAGCTCTAAAGGAGCCTTCTGTTGAGAGGAGAAGAAAGAAGCATATTGAAGACATCCTTAAGACTTTCAAACATGTGAAATCAACATTCCTCTACTTGATGCAGTGAATAAAATCCCTTCTTATGTTAAGTTCCTGAAAGATCCATGCCCCTTCAAGAGAAAGAATACAGGGAGAACCCCAATGAAAGTCAAGCTCACCGAGCAAGTGAGATCCATTTTGCAGCAAACCATGCCAAGTAAGAGAAAAGATCCCAGTGCTCCCATCATCTCATGCTACATTGGGGAACATCGCATAGACCAAGCCCTCAAAGACTTGGGTTCTAGTGTTAACCTAATGTCGTATGATGTGTTTTCCGAGCTCTAAATAGGGCAATTGAGTCCATCTCATTGTACTTTGTAGTTGGCTGACCGGTCAGTAAATATGTCTAGAGGGTGCATTGATGATGTGCTTGTGAGGCTTGATGATGAAACTTCTGCTTTCTTCCCAACTAACTTCATTGTCTTAGACATGGAAAAGGACACAAGAAGGGTGCCTATCATCTTGGTAAGGCCATTCTTAGCCACAGTTGATACAATAATTCATGTGAGGATCGGTACAATGGTTGTGACATTCATGCACATGAAGATCTGGTTGAACATCTTTAAATCTTCAACCACAACTGAGGTAATAGGGGCCACTAAAGAAGATTGCTACCTCATTGAGTGCTTAGATGAAATTGTGGAGGAATGCCTACCTGTGTGGATTCAAACTGCCACTCAAGGTAGAGGTCTAGAGCCAATAGTTGAGTTCCCAGATGATGATGATGAAGTTGATGAAGAGAATGACCTAGCCTTGGTGGCTACAAGTGAAGACCTTCCTTCTATTTCGGAACCCTTAAAGAACTCCCTTGAAGAACCTCCCACTCTTGAGTTTCTTCCAGAAGGATTGATGTATACTTTTCTAGGTGCAAATGACACCCTCCCAGTGATCATTTCCTCCATTCTCTCACCAGAACAGGAGGAGGAATTGATGGAAATCTTGAAGAAAAACATCCAAGTAATTGGATGGTCTATAGCTGATTTGAGGGGTATTGACCCCTCCATCTGTGTGCCCAAGATCTATTTAGAAGACGATGCAAGGCTAACCTTCCAAATTCATAGGTGGTTGAATCCAAAGTTGAAAGAAGTTGGAATTCAAGAGGTTGTTAAGTTACTAGATGTTGTAATTATCTATCCCATTTCTGATAGTACATGGGTGAGCCCCAACTAGGTTCTGCCAAAGAAAGGTGGGATCACTGTAGCAAAAAATGCAGACGGTAAGCTTATGCCGATAAGAGAACAATAAAAGTGGAGAATGTGTGTTGATTACCAGAAGCTCAATGAAAAGACCAAAAAGGACCAATACCCTCTCCCATTCCTTGACCAGATTCTATAGAGGCTAGTGGGGAAAAGCTTCTATTTCTTTCTTGATGGGCACTCTGGATACTTCCAAATTTTTGTGCATCCTACGGATCAAGAGAAGACACCATTCACCTGCCTGAGTGGTACATTTGCCTACCAGAGAATGCCATTTGGGTTGCACAATGCCCCTTTTACATTTTCGAGATGTGTGACTTCAATTTTTGCAGATATGCTTGATTCATCATAGGAAGTGTTCATGGACAATTTCTCAGTATTTGGTAAAACTTTTGATGAATTCTTACTTCATTTGGCTATTGTCCTTGAGAGATTCATAATTTTTTTCCTAGTGTTATCTTTGGAGAAGATCCATTTCATGGTGCCCAAAGGCATTATTCTGGGTCACTGTGTTTCAAAGGATGGAATTGAAGTTGATAGGTACAATGTGGGCCTCATTTATACTCTTACTATTCCTTCCACTGTAAGATATGGATAGTCTTTCTTGGGACATGTAGGTTTCAATTGTAAAATCATAAAAGACTTTAGAAAGATCTCGAGACATCTATGCCACTTGCTTGAGAAGGATGTTGAATTTCATTTTGATGACAAGTGTTTCGAAGCCATCAACCACTTGAAGGAAAGACTAGTTTTTGCTCCTATCATGCAGCCCCCAGACTTCTCTTTGCCATTCGAGATTATGATCGATGCATCTGACATGGCAGTGGGGGTTGTGCTAGGCCAAAGAGTTGGTTGGATTCCACATGCTATCTACTATGCAAGAAAGACCCTAGATGAATCCCAAAGAAACTACACAACCACTGAGAAAGAGTTTCTTGCTGTTATCTTTGCTCTTGACAAGTTTAGATCTTATATACTACAAAACAAGGTGATTGTCTATATGGACCACACTGCTCTAAAATATCTGATGGTAAAGAAAGATTCCAAGTCGAGCTTGATCAGATGGATATTGTTGCTTCAAGAGTTCGAAATTGAGATTGTAGACAAAAAGGAAGTAGATAATTATGCCATCGATCATCTCTCCCAAATTGAAGCACCCTATGATGACATGAATAAAATCAAAGAGACATTGACACATGAGCAGTTGTTTGATAACCTCCCATTTTGTGATGTTATCTCACTAGTTTTTCTCAATTTTCCATACTCTTTCTTAGATAAATTAGATAGAATCCTTAACTTTTCACTTTATCGTAAATATACCAATAGACTGGCATTTCTCCTTTTTCATTATACAAAAAAACACAAAAAATTTGCAAAAAAGCCCCAAATGGTCCCAAGAATGAATGAAGTACAAATGGTCTCAAGACCGTATGAACCCAAATGGTCCCAAGACCAAATGAAGGCCAAACGGTCTCAAGACCGAATGGAAGACAAACGGTCCCAAGACCGCATGAAGGACAAAAGGTCTCAAGACCGAATGGATCCCAAATCATCCCAAGACCGCATGAAGGCCAAACGGTCTTGAGACCGAATGGAAGCCAAACGGTCCCAAGACCGCATAAAGTCAAATGGTCCCAAGACCGTATAAAAGACAAATGATCCCAAGACCGTATGAAGGTAAAATGGTCTCAAGACCGAATAAAAGAAAAATGGTCTCAAGGCTGAATAAAACCCAAACGGTCTCAAGACCGCATGAGTCCAAACGGTCCCAAGACCGAATGAGTCCAAACGGTCCCAAGACCGTTTGGGATGCCTTGGAAGCCTATCAATAGGACCAAAGGAGTCCTCACATGGCATCGAATTCTTGGACGTCCAGAGGCTGCCCCAATCACTCTAGAGTTGTTCTTCCTTCATCCTTTGCCCCATGGGTGATGGTCCAAGATCCACATTCCATCCTCAAACTACTTCCTCTCTCATCGACATAGAAGGTGGGAAGTGAAGGATTCTTCATCAAGGCAACCACATAGTGTGAAGATAGTTTCTCTATACTCCAAGGGGTCGACCATCCTCCCTCCTACATAGAGATGATGTTTTCTTTCTCTCTTCCCACCTCCTTTGTTCTTGCCATGAGTGAGTAGTCTCATACACTAGGGTACAGGGAGTAGCCCCGCTACCCATGTTTTCATTTAACACATTGTAATTCATGAGTTTGCAACAGAAAAATACTATATTTTCAGTTCAACATCAATCGTTTAATGAATGCTAGTTGCTTGATCACCAACTTGTGTTATCTATTATCTATTAGTGTGAATTGTCTATGTTTGAACTTCTAGATTCGAATATCGACTACTTGTTGGTTCCAAATGTATGTAGTCATCATATGTTTGGTTCAGTATCTAGGAGCCTTTCTCAAGGAGTGGAGTAAACTCATCTCCATTGTTGTACTTTCATTTGATGAAATGGAATCAGTTGATGTATGAAAGTACAACCTTGACAGGTCAAGGAAAACACTTTGCGAGGGGAGTGATGCAAAGTAAGTGACCATTCATTTGGGGATGGCTGGCATTGCAACGCTTCCACATTTCTTGTTGTTAGTTATCCGAAAGGAAGCTAAGTCTACAAAGATACTAACTGTTTTGACTCTCTTCTTTGCAAGCCATGTTTTTATGATGTATGTTTTGATCCATGTGTAGTGGTGGTGAAACTCGATCACATCCTAGTGGTTTCCAAAATATTGTTTTCAACCTTAAATTTACTTTCCTGCCATCTACTTTGCCTTGCACTTTAGTTTAATCATCAAATCAACCCTTCAATTTAAATATCAACTTTTAAGTAGATAAGTAGAATTATTACATTTTCCATCTTGTTAAACTCTTAACAAGACTATTGTATCGTGGATTCGACCCTTAACTATACCACGATAAGACTTCCACGTATCTTAGCATACATGGGTGTAGATATTATTATCGGACATGAAAGACTAAACTTAGAGACTTACTATCTCTAAGATTTTTAGTGGTGTACGCAACTCCACGCGAATGGAGGCTCCATAAAAAATTGGCACTATTGTCGGGGTCAACGAAACATTTTAATTCCATTTGTCAACTTGTGAGTTGATTAGGATTTTACACTTTACCTTGATAATTACTTCATATATATTTTCGACCTCATCATTTCTCCACATCGTCTAAAGTGTGATTTTTATTCTACTCAGGTAGAAAACATGTATGCAACCTTCGTGTAACATCAGATTCTCCCACGAACCAGAGTATGACTCTGAGGTAGAATGAAGCTTCCACCGACGCATCAGACTCAACCGCCAACGCGCCAGATAGATGGCTGAAGAACAACGCGAGGCCACCTTGGTGCTGGAAAGAGTCAACACAGCCATAGAAGCTCAAAGAGCACAACTCATTGCTGATACACGTGCTCAAATTCAAGGTGAAGTTTGTGCTGAAGAGAAAGCTCGTATCCATGTCAAAAATGAAGAAGCTACAACAACCGCTCAACTTTTGACAAGAAACAAGCAGCTTCGAGATTATGTTGTTCCTAAGAACTCTAAAGATAATCACCCATTCCAACCACCTCTCATCAACTCTCGTAACTTTGAGATCCGAACACAATGGAACCAAATTATACAAGGCATCTCATTCTCTGGGAACGCTGGAGAGGATTGCATGGATCACCTGAAGCGATTCAAGACACTCTTTCGATTGGTACCACAAGTCAGAGCTAGTAATGATGCAATCATGCTTCGACTTTTCAACTTTACTCTGTCTGGAAGGGCATCGAGTTGGTATAACTCACTATATGGAGAGCCAATCACCACCTAGGCTCCCTTGGAATAAAAGTTTTTGGAAAATTTCATTCCTCCCTCATTGACCTACCAGATTGGGGGATAGATCAACCAATTCTCCCAACTTCGTGGAGAATCTCTAGCATAATCCTGGGAAAGGTTTACGGAATTATTGAGGAAATGTCCACATCATGAAATCTCACAACATCAGCTCGTAGAAACCTTCTATATAGGAGTAAGTGGTGACATTAAGAAGTTTTTGGATTCCTCATCTGGGGGGGATTTCATGCAAAAGAATTATGAAGATGCCTGGAATATTGTCACACTTGAAGCCGAGAACCAATATAATTGGGGAAGGCCATCTACCGGAGTAGTTCTAAAGGTTTGTAAAGATGAGGAATCTGTAGAGTTGAAAGCTATTGTCGAAGCTCTAAAAACCATAACTCATAAGCAACAAATTCTTGAAACATCGTTTGGGGAATATGATAGAAAGAAGAACTCCCAGGTTCAACAAGTTAAAGCAGCTACCAAAACTTGTGAAGCTTGTCATACATCTGATCAGCCCACATTATCATGCAGTCTGTTATACAATGTAATGTTGGATCTACAACCACCGCAACTACAATATGAACCAATTATTGAACATCCCGAGGATTAGCTACCTAAGCAAGTGAATTCTATCCACTCCATACCATGCCAAGTATATTATAATCTAGATCAACTGAGGAACCATCCCAGTTTTTAGTATAGGAATCCTGCGGGAACTGCCAACCCGTAGCATCAGATGCAAGGTGGGTCTTCCAATAGATTACCACCTAGATTTCAAAGCAATTATAATCGAAATCAAGGAAATTATAGGGGTGGGCCTTAAAGGCTTGTCTAACCAAGAAATCCTTCTACATACTACCCTCGATTGCATCCACAATTGCAACAAACTCAACTACAACAACCACAATAACCACAATTACCAGCACCTCAGCAACAACAATTACAAGGGCAACAACAAGTTACACAATATCAACAAAATAATGCTTCGCCTCTGGCAACAAATGAGTTATCCATGATTAGGAAAATGCTACAATCTCAGCAGACCATGCTTGCCAATTAGCAAACCCAACAAAAGGTTGTGGAAACTCAATTGGCACAGATCGCAGCCCAGTTGAAACCCCTAGTAGCTACTTTTGCTGGTCAGCTAGAAATAAACGTGAGACACGAACAACGCAGACTGGAACAACTAAACGCAGTCACCACAAGGTCTGGCCATGTCCTTGCTGAAGTCACCAATGTTATTCAAGAATATGAAGATATAACTAAAGTCAACCCAATTACAAGCACAAATCAAGAAACTAAAAAATCTATAGAAGCTAGGAAGGAAAAGGAAAAAGAGCAAGTTACCAAGGAACCAAAAGTCCCACCATATAAGTCTAGGATACCCTACCCAGGTAGATTGAGAGAAACTAAATTGGATACTAGATTCCATAAATTCAAGGAATCTATGAAGAAGCTATATGTCGATATTCCATTCCTCGATGCTCTTTCTGAAATCCCGGCTTGGTCCAAATACGTGAAAACTTTACTATCAAAGAAATATATGACTGAAGAACATGAGACTGTCAAATTAGCCTAAACTACTTCTGACATCATTCTTAATAAGATGTCAAAGAGGCAGAAGGACCCTAGTTCTTTTGGCATCCAATTTTCTATCGAAAGTACCCCTTGCAAGAAAGGATTAGACGATTTGGAGGCTAGCATATCCATTATGCCATTTTCCATGTGTAAAAGATTGGGCTATACTGATTTTCTACCCACAACAATGACAATTCAATTGGCTGATTCTACCATCACTACACCTTTGGGAATTATTGAAGATATCCCAGTAAGAGTAGGGAAATACTCGTATGTTCATGTGACTTTGTTATTATGGATACAAAAGAAGATCTGCGGTATCCAATAATATTTGGCAGACCCTTCCTTACTACACCCAGAGCACTAATCGATGTTGAAGTTGGCACCATTACCTTAAGACTATGAAAGGAAGTTGTTCAATTCAAAGTCTTTGACAACTTAAAAGGCCATAGCATCCACGAAGAAGTTTTTCTTCTCGAGGCAATTGATAAAATGTCTCAATTAAAACAAGAATATTCTAAACCATCTGATGATTTGCAAAACATTTTAAAAAATCTAGAAGCTAAATTCTCAACCAACGAACTGGTTCAGCAATGTCTGCAATACCTTGAACGAGCCAAAGAAACCCCTGAAGCTATCTTTGAGGAGTTGAAATTTGTCACCACTTTGGAAACTGCAGAATTACCCAAGACACCTGAAATGAAAGCCCTACCAGTTGGGCTCAAGCATGTCTTCCTTGATGAAGAAAAATTATGTCTGGTGATTATCAGTTACACTTTAATAGATGACCAAGAAGAAAGATTACTTATTGAATTAAGAAACAACAAGAAAGTCATTTGATACAAGATGACTGACCTAACGGGAATAAATCCAGCTCTGTGCATGCACAAATTACCCATGGTATAAGAGTTTAAACCTTCACGAGAACACCAGAGGAAACTAAACCCAAATCTCAAAGAGGTGGTTTGCCTCGAGGTTCTTAAACTCCTAAAAGCCGGTATCATTTATCCAATTTCCGATTCTCATTGGGTTAGTCCGGTCCAAGTAGTCCCTAAAAAGGGGGGAACCACTGTCGTTTTGAATGATAAAAATGAGCTAGTGCCCACAAGGACTGTCAACAGATGGAGGATGTGTATAGATTATAGGAAACTAAACAAGGCAACAAGAAAAGATCACTTCCCTCTACCTTTCCTTGATGAGGTCCTTGAACATCTAGCCCACCAAAAGTTCTTTTGTTATCTTGATGGTTATTCATGGTTTTTTCAAATTCCGATACACCTTGAAGATCTAGAAAAGACGACTTTTACTTGCCCCTTCGGAACTTATCCCTTTAGAAGAATGCCTTTTGGACTATGTAATGCACCCATAACATTTCAGAGGAGTATGTATGCCATATTTATAGGATTAACTGAGTCCATCATGGAAGTTTTCATGGATGACTTTTCAGTTTATGGGGACCCTTTTGACAATTGTCTGCTTAACCTCGGTAGAGTACTACAAAGATGCGAGGAAACAAATCTGATCCTTAATTGGGAAAAGTGCCATTTTATGGTGACAAAATGAGTTGTCCTCGGGCATCGAGTGAGAAAAAGAGGGATTGAAGTGGACAAAGAAAAGACAGATATAATTTCAAAACTAACACCACCAAAAGACATCAAGGGAGTACGAGCCTTTTTGGGCGATGTCAGATTTTATCGAAGATTTATCAAAGATTTTTCAGAAATAGAAAAACCCATGTCTCACTTGTTGACTAAAGATGCATATTTCAATTTTGATCAAGAATGCCTACGTGGCTTCATGACCCTAAAGAATGCCCTGATCTCAGTAGCTACACTAAGAGCCCCTAACTGGTCACAACCCTTCTAGATAATGTGTGACGTCAGTGACTACGCTATAGGGGTAGTATTAGGGCAGAGAATAGATAAGAAATCCTATGTGATATACTATGCATCAAAAACACTTGATGAAGCCCAAAAGAACTACACAACTACCGAAAAAGAGTTCTTGGCAATCATCTACACTTTTGAAAAAAAAATCTCTTATCTGATCGGATCAAAAGTATAGTATACACAGACCACTCCGCAATAAAATATCTGATTCAGAAACAAGATTCAAAACCCAAACTTATTTGTTGGGTGTTGATGCTTCAAGAATTTTATTTGGAAATAAAAGATAAAAGTGGGGTAGAAAATGTCGTCGCTGACCATTTAAGTTGTATTGAGCCTCACGATGAAGACAACATACATATCTGAGACTCTCTACCTGATGATCAACTCATGAAAGTCACCACCGGATTTCCTTGGTATGCTGATATAGTAAACTATCTGGCTATAGGAATTGTCCACCATGCTGCTTCCTACCATGATAGAAAGAAATTTCTTCATGAAATTAAGCAATACTTTTGGGATGAACCATATCTTTTCCGCTTATGCGCATATATATTATTCTGTCGATGTCTCCCTGAAGAAGAAATTATTCCAGTCTTAGAACACTCCCATTCTGGCCCAACTGGAGAGAACATGAGTTCACAAAAGACCGCCCTTAAAGTCCTACAGTCAGGATTCTTTTGGCCAACAATAGCGAAGGATGCCCATGAATTTGTGCAATCTTCTAATAAATGTCAACTATCTGGAGCGATATCGAAATGAAACAAAATGCCACTAACTCTATGGCAGGTGATTGAACTTTTTGACGTATGGGGAGTGGACTATATGGGTCCATTTCCCCCATCTTATGGATTCTCTTATATTTTTGTTGTTGTGGACTATGTATCCAAATGGGTAGAACCTATACCCACTATATATTGTAACTCTAAGCCGATTATTAAGTTGTTCAAGGATATCATCTTTCGTAGATTTAGAGTCCCTAGAATGGTTATATCTGATAGGGGGTCACATATCTTAGAAAGAAGCTTCAAAACTATTTTGTAAAGATACAGAGTAAAACATAAGGTCGCTACGCCTTGTCATCGGCAGACTAGCGGCCAAGTTGAAGTCTCAAATTGACAATTGAAAGCTATCCTAGAAAAAACTGTCCACAGAAACCACACAGATTGGTCCACCAAACTTCCTGATGCTCTGTGGGCATATCGTACTGCTTACAAAACACCAATAGGAACAACTCCGTTTCACCTGGTGTATGAAAAATCGTGCCATCTTCCAGTTGAATTAGAACACAAAGCATGGTGGGCCATCAAATAATTGAATTTTGATTTCAAAAGTATCGATGAATACAAACAACTTCAACTACAAGAGTTGGAGGAACTAAGAATGATTGCCTACCAGAGTGCCAGGATCTACAAAGAGAAAACTAAGATGTAGCATGACGGCCACCTAAAAAGGAAAGATATCATTGTCAGAGATAAGGTCCTTATTTTCCATTCCAATCTCAAAACGTTTCCCGGGAAACTCCGCACAAAATGGTCCAGGCCCTTTACTATCAAGCATATCTATCCAACAGGAGTTGTCATCATCTTTGATGACAATGGAGGAGAAAGGATTGTTAATGGACATACACTGAAGAAATACTATGCTCCTACCGATAAAACTCCAAGACAAACTATCAACATTCAGGACCCTACAACATTAAACTGACCAAGTCAGATTTTCGTCGAGCCAGCGACATAAAACCAAAGCGCTACTTCGGAGGCAACCCAAGAATTGAGTATCACCTTTTTATTTCATTTTGCTTAGTTTTTGATAATTTTCTAGTCCTCTTTGTTCAGAAAATATAAAAATTTATATAAGAAACCAAAACAAGAATAAAAATATAAAAGTCAATAACCAAAACAGTCTTATCCTAACGGTTTCAAAACCGTTTGGTCTTTATGGTTTTGAAACCATTTGGACTCAAACGGTCTTGAAACTGTTTGGACCCAATTAGTCTTGAAACCGTTTGGACTCAAATGGTCTTGAAACTGTTTGGACCCAAACGGTCCCAAGACCGTTTGCTTAACGAGAATTTGTACAGTCGCCCCCCTTTTTTCTATAAATATTGCTTGACCCCCTCCCTTTTAATTTCTTCAACTATCGAATCTTCTCTCGCATGAACCTTATTCCATTCCTTCCAATTTCTCTGCTCCCACGTGATTCGTTCACACTCTTCATTCACACTCTCTGTTCACGCCGCTTCCTCGCAACCTCGATTCCGAGCTCACTTCCACCTTCTCCACACACGTTGGTGCAAGTTGCTCTGTTCTCTTCTCCATCACCCTGTCCGCTGTGACCATCCTCTCATCACAACAAGAAATGGCCTCACCTACAAGGGATGTCATAGGAGCAGCTGAAACCCCATCCTAGACCAGGGAGCAACTGTTGGAGCACTGCTCGAAGCTTCAGTGCATCCTCGATATATGCAAAAAAACTAGAAAGACTCCATAAAAAGTTAACTTGCCCAAGGTCATCCATGCCCTTGAGTGAGTCAACAAATGTCTAGCAAAAGATCCTGACGAAGAAATCAAAGAGATCTCCTCCACTGATGAAGGCTCAGAGTACACACCAAATTCCAAGGAGGAATCCCCAGTCACCGAGCCCAAGGGAAAAAGAATGACCCACGAAGCTGCCAAGGGACAACCAACCAAGAAACGGACATGGAAACAAGTCCAGCCCACAACAGCAAGAGAAAAAATCCTAGTAGGATATATTTCACCCCATTCTACCACCACCCCAGAACCATCATCATCTGACCTGTATATCCAAAACCTACAGGATGGTGACAACGTGTTGCACCCAACAAAGTATGTCTGTTCGAACATACTAAAAAGAATGGGAATTTATGATAGTGTTCTTGCCTTGTTCGACAATGTGAATCTCTCAAAACTCTACTTTGTGGAAGAAACTTCTTACGTTGATCCCACGATAGAGTTCTTCACCTACCTTAATAAAGAAACCATGCATGCCAAATATAAATTAAAGGATGGAGGCAAGCGCAAGCTGGTAACCTCACGTTTTGTAAAAAAGGTAGTCTTGACTGAGAATCTGCTAAATGAAATCTTTATCGACAACCAAGAATAGCTAAAGAAATCTAAGGAGGCAGGCGTGGACCACTCCCAGTTCAACATGGATACCTTCTGGAAGTCCTTCACAGGGATTCCAAGCTACAAGGAAAAGACCTGCAAGGCCTCCAACATAGATTCTGGCCTAGTGCGCACTCTGCACAAAATTATAATAGGTGCTCTTTTCCCCATGACAGAGAGTGGGAATGTTATTATTTTAGACCACTTTGTTCTATGGTCCATTCTCAAAGGGCAACCGGGCAACATAGGATGACAATTGATTCTGAAACACACATCTTTTGCCCTTGGAAAGGAAATCTGTATGGGTGGTCACATAACATCAATTCTGAAATATCTTAAGATGGACACACCACTTCCCAAGTGCACGGTGATAAAGGGTGACATCCTAATAAAAGAGCAGAGTCTAAAGAACTCATATATCATAAAGGAGAAGGATTCCAAACTTCATTATATCTTCTGCCCAACTGTCAAAGCATCTGAGACATTGCTACCGCTTCTGGAACTAGATGACTATGACAAAGAAACGCTTCTCTTCATTGAAGAGGAGCTTTCCAACCTCCTACCCTCGATCAAGGAGAAAGAGAAAAAAGCAAAGACAATGTAGATAGAGCATAGCGTCACTGCCCCAACAACAAGGCCAAAGAAAATACCAGTGACACGGATTTCAAAACTACACAAACAATAAAAACAGCAGTCGGGGATGCCCACATCAAAGATCAACCAAGAGGTCGACCCACCACACAGTGCAGAGAACATAGTAAACCCAACACCAGAACCCTTCATTTTCGATCTGGATGTTGGGCTTACAACTACAAACACCTCCACCACACTACCACCTTCCACCATTCCACCATCCACCACTTTTCCACCATTTTCCACAATAATCCCCACCACAATTTCTTTCTCCACAACCACAACTTCACCCGCATCTTCTGCCTCACTCATTTTCTCTTGGGGCATCCCATTCTCCACCTCGACGCTCGATCTCACCTTCACATCAACCACTTTCCCCTCGGCATTCTTGGTTCCGCCTCTTTGACCCAGTATGTCACCACCATTCTCATCCATCACCACCCTGATACCGCTGGTGACTCCATCTATAGTTTCCACGCAATTCGCGGGTCCATCAATAATGTCTCTTTCACAAGGCACTACCACCCTTCCACCCCAACCCCAGCCATCTCACCCATCCATCTCTGGGGTCCCCTTTTCACAAGTCGGTGAGGAATTTGGACGACAATTTGATGCTATTCGAAACCTCCTCACCGACCCCTCTAACATATTACACTCCATTTTTTCTTGTGTGCAGGGACTTGCTACACAGGTCTCCAAGATTGATGAACGGAACCACGCCTTACCAGGCATCCTCTCACACATTGAACAATGGTAAGAAGAAGCACCCCAGCAAGTCGACCACATCGATTACCGCATAAAACACTTGCCAGAGTTGGTACTTGCAATGAAAGGCCGGCAAGAAGTGTTAGCCAAACAAGTCGATTGGGTCTCTAAGAAAACTCAACCTTTGTCTGAGACCCTTCATGACCTTCATCAGCAACAAACTGCCTTTATCACGCGCTTGAACGACATCAACGACAACCTCTTACAACTCAACCACTGCCAAGAGAAGCACTCTAACAATGAACTCAATCATCTACGTGCACAAGCAACTGATCTATCACCACAACTCCTCTCTTTCGAAGTAAGATATACATATCTTAAAGGAAACCACAACGCACTACTCGAAACCCTCGAGCACGTGCAAGTGGCACTCAAAGAATTACAAGCCATCCATCAGTAGTGCAAGAAAACATCAGTCAAGAAAATAACAGATAAGGACGCAGATGATGATGAAGATGAAAGTGAAGATGATGAGGATTTTGATTCCTCGGCTGACTCCAACAATGACAGCTCCTCCTCAGACGATCACCCCGACGACCCAGGAAATACTGGAGAGGGCACCGTCCGAGGGGCAGAACTTGCAGAGAAGGGAAATAATGGAGACCACCAAGACGGTGGAAATAAAGATACCAAGTCCCCTGATAATAATGACAATGTAACAATTTCATATGGGGATCAATTCTTTAACTTCTCAGCTATGCGATCCCTAGGGGACACTGCAAAAGAAGCTGATTTTGATGAGTTTCAACAATGCATAATGGTAACCAGCATTAGCCCACCCACAATAGCCATTCATCAACATTCCTCTCTGAAGCAATATGCAGCCCTCCCCCCAGAATAGGAGGAATCTGACAGAGTGAGTCTCGACACAGATGATAGACTCGAATCTGGATATGACTCTAACAAATATGAAGATATGCCTCAATCTTTGGACGATAGCGAGCAGACTTCACTTCCTCCACCATAAGACCTTCCCCCGCCACCACCTCTAACTCACAAGATGAACAACATGGACATGGCATCCATCTCTACATTAGAGGTTTAGGACATCTATATCCTGAACACTATTGTAGATGATGCCAAAAATGGGGGAACATCATCTATAACAATGTGAAAATAAAGTGCAGGTTGACACATGAATACTTCTGTATTCTCCTTCTACCACAATCGGAGGTGAAGATGGCTATCTTTCATGTCCTCCTTGCTACCACTATAGAGGAATTCCAGAGCCCAAAAAAGTTACAGCATGTTTTCAATGCCTCACCTGCTCTATCCTTATCCTTATTACACAAGGACTTACAGGAAAAGTCCATAGTGTGACTGCGAACTGGTCTTGCATGAAAGGCACTCTACATCATAGTTCCCTTTAGAGTTTCCGGCCACTGGCTACTAATGATCGTCAACATTGAGGCCAGTGACGCCAAGGTGTACAATTTCTGTGCAAGTGAGCTAACGATCAGACAGATAAATTTTGTTGGTTCAGAGGTCGGGGAAGCACAATGCATTCCTTTCCATCTTCTCAAAGTAATATGGGTTGCCTTCCCATCTCTTCGACATGGTAGGAACCAACCCTGGTTCCAAATCGTCAACCCAAAAGTCCAAACACATGACGGTTCAGGGGATTGCATTTTCCGTACAATAAGATTCACAGAAGCACTCAATAGACAAATCCCTTTTATCGAGTTAGACACAGAGGATACACACTCTCTATGAGGACGTTAAGCCATGGAGCTTATCTGTGATAGACGGTTCTTCAAGGACCCGACAATGGCACAAGACGAGGTCCCTCGTTACCTTTTTTCTACTATCCAATGTCCACAAAAGCATCCATACAGAACAATTCTAAAGGAGTTGGAGAACAAGCAACAATAGACAGCCAAGATCCCAGAACAACGCCAATGGGACCCTTATACCTTCGATATGGCAGATGAGAAGGGGGACATCGATTTGTTAACCGGGGCCACCATCAACAGATTATCCCCACCAATGGTGCCTCTATCTGACATACAACCAACATTTCCAAACTTTGACCTTGCCGCATGCAAGAGCCTTTCTGATAATGAACTCAGACTCATCATGTCTAGGCTATACGCAGAGAACGATGAGCTTGTTTTCCTACAAGGAAATATTCAAATAATGGCAGATTCACTCTATGAAATCATACAATTTAAAGCTTCTTTATCTGTGAGCATGATGACTGCCTACCAATTTCTTATAGCACGAGACTTTCCTACGGTTTATATGTCGTCATCATACATGAAGGATGATTTACTTGGATCCAAGAACTTCAGAACCACATAGGCCCTTATCTAATATATTCAAAATACGACTCTGAAGTTCATTATGTTTCCTTTTCTTCACTTTGAGCATTGGATGATGCTGGAAACAAACTTACACGAGGGAACTACAATCATTTACAATAGTTTCGACAACCAGTTCAATCCAAACCAAAAAGAGTATGTTGTTACAACAAAGATGCCCACAGAGGAAGTGGCAAAGGACTGTGTCGAACGACTACTTGATCTTCTCGGCAAGCACACAAAAGCGTACAACAATGATCATTTTCACTGCCCAGCCTTCAGCCATAGATGTCCCCAGTAGATCAGAGAATCTAACGATTGTGGTTTCCACGTCCTTTACTGGATGTATACCCTTACTATCCTCAGTAAGTGTGTGGAGGACATGAAGGATGTGGATTATCACACTTTATGAGGAAAGCTTGTAGCTAATCTCCTATGATCATATGGAGAAAACAAAGTATTAACAGAACTACAATACCCTAGCCCATGTACTTCTCAACCTATCACCTTGACACTCTGAGGACAGAGTGAATGATAATTTGGGGGGGGGGGGGGTACACTAGGCAAGGGCGAGGTATTACCTTCAAACCTTCTTCTATCTACTCTTCCATTTTCTTTGTTTCTTTCACACAATTTTTAACACTTAGATTCTTTTGATAATTTCTTGGATAAAATAGCTTTTGTACATAAGACAACATTCTTTTTGGAAAAGGGACACCCCTAGGTAAGTTAGAGACAAAGTAATCCTCATTTCCATAAGTAGCATTTAGGCATGTAATGGCGCATTAATAAATCACATCCATATTCGATTTTCATGCTTTAGCTTCAATTCTACATCAGACTCTCCATAGGTTAACATTGTGGCCGAAACAATCCAACCGCTCTCAAGGATGGGAGGGAACTAGGCAAAATCTAAATCAAGGGACCTCGCAAGTGGACCTCCAAGTACAAAACCAAAACAAATGCATGTTTGAAAACACTAGGGAACATTTTTCTTCTTTTCAAAAAGAGGCTTGGCAGCCCAAATAAAATCCCTAAATACCTAATTCCTAAGCCGGTGAGGATATGAATAAAAGCTAGAGTGTTGAATAAAAACATGAGAGTAGTGCCATGCATAAGGACCTATATGAAGAGCCAGTAAAGATCTTGACCGGTCAGTACATTTAGCTTCCCACACAAAGGCAAATGTGTCGTGCCCGGTAGTGAGATCCTAAGGTCTCCACATATATGAAAAAGCCGATAAAGGTCTTGCTCGGGCGTGACATTCAGCTTCCCTCACAAAGGCAGATGTGTCACGTCTGGTAGTGAGAACCTAAAAGTTTAGATAAATGCCCCCCCTTAGAAGGGGGAGTTAAACATCAGCCTTCAGCCAACCCTCATACCTATCTTAGCTCCCGGTAGGATTTTCAAAGAAGTATAAAACTGCTTAGAGTAAAAGACATGCATAGAATGTGATTAAGGAAAAGGTGGTCCCAATGCGAGTTACACGATACAGAAGAAACATGAGCTCCACACAACTCCTAATACCCAAATGAGTCGATGCAAGTAGAAACTTCGATAAAACTCTGGGAGATCTCTGATTTAGAACTGAAGTAAGAGTATGGAAATCTTCACTGAATAAAATTTCCTCCCCACTACATGACTTAGCTCTATCCATCTTGAGGACAAGCTAGACTCTAAGTTAGGGGGAGTGATAAACTCCCATTTTGTGATGTTATGTCACTAGTTTTTCTCAATTTTCAATACTCTTTCTTGGATAAATTAGATAGAATCCTTAACTTTCCACTATATTGTAAATATACCAATAGACTGACATTTCTCCTTTTTTTTCTTACAGAAAAACCCAAAAAAATTGCAAAAAAGCCCCAAATGGTCCCAAGACCGAATTAAGTCCAAACGGTCTCAAGACCATATGAACCTAAATGGTCCCAGGACCGAATGAAGGCCAAACGATCTCAAGACCAAATGGAAGCCAAACGGTCCCAAGACCGCATGAAAGCCAAACGGTCTCAAGACCGAATGGAAGCCAAATGGTCCCAAGACCACATGAAGGCCAAACGGTCTCGAGACCGAATGGAAGTCAAACGTTCCCAAATCCACATAAAGTCAAACGGTCCCAAGACCATATAAAAGACAAACGGTCCCAAGAATGTATGAAGCCAAACGGACCCAAGACCATATGAAGGCAAAACGGTCTCAAGACTGAATAAAAGCAAAACGGTCTCAAGACTGAATAAAAGAAAAACGGTCTCAAGACCGAATAAATGTCAAACAGTCTCAAGCCTGCATGAGTCCAAATGGTCCCAAGACCAAATGAGTCTGAACGGTCCCAAGACCGTTTGGGATGCCTTGGAAGCCTATAAATAGGACCAAAGGAGTCCTCACTTGGAATCAAATTCTTAGACGTCCAGAGGCTTCCCCAATCACTCCAAAGTTATTCTTCCTTCATCCTTTGCCCCAAGGTTGCCATACCAAGATCCACATTCCATCCTCAAGCAAACTTCCTCTCTCATTGACATAGAAGGTGGGAAGTAAAGGATTCTTCATCAAGGAAACCACGTGGTGTGAAGATAGTTTCTCTCTACTCCAAGGGGTTGACCTTCCTCCCTCCTACGTGGAGATGATGCTTTCTTTCTCTTTTCCCACCTCCTACTTTGTTCTTTCCATGAGCGAGTAGTTCCATACACTAGGGTGCGGGGAATAGCCCCGCTACCCATGTTTTCATTTCATACATTGTAATTCATGAGTTTGCAATAGTAAAATACTATCTTTTCAATTCAACATCAATCATTTAATGAATGCTAGTTGCTTGATCACCAACTTCTGTTATCTATTATCTATTAGTGTGAATTGTCTATATTTGTACTTCTAGATTCAAATATCGACTGCTTGTTGGTTCCAAATGTATGTAGTCATCATACATTTGGTTCGGTATCTAGGAGTGTTTCTCAAGCAGTGGAGTAAACTCACCTCCATTGTTATACTTTGATGCTATGAAATGGAATCAGTTGACGTATGAAAGTACAACCTTGATAGGTCGAGGAACACACTTTGCGAGGGGAGTGATGCAAAGTAAGTGACCATTCATTTGGGGATGGCTGGCATTGCAACACTTCCACGTTTCTCATAGTTAGTTATCCGAAAAGAAGCTAAGTATACATAGATACTAATTGTTTTGACTCTCTTCTTTGCAAGCCATGTTTTTATGATGTATGTTTTGATCCATGTGGAGTGGTGGTGAAACTCGATCACATCCTATTGGTTTCCAAAATATTGTTTTCAACCTTAAATTTACTTTCCTGCTATCTACTTTGTCTTGCACTTTAGTTTAATCATCAAATCAACCCTTCAATCTAAATATCAACTTTTAAGTAGATAAGTAGAATTATTACGTTTTCAATCATGTTAAACTCTGAACAAGATCATTGTCTTGTGGATTTGACCCTTAACTGTACTACGATAAGACTTCCACGTATCTTAGAATACATGGGTGGAGATCTTATTATAGCACACGAAAGGCTAAACTTAGAGACTTACTATCTTTAGTATTTTTAGTGGTGCACACAACTCCACGTGAGTGGAGCCTCCATCATTGTTCCTTCTCTTATCTGCTCAAAGGCCTTGGTACCAACACATAGCTAACTTCTTAGCTAGTGGCAGGGTACAAAACACTTGGATGAGGGAGGAATGTCGAAGGTTATTTACGATGGCCAAGGATTATGTTTGGGATGATCCTCACTTATTCAAGTGTAGCTCTGACCAACTTATCTAATGATGTGTTCTAGAGATGGAGTAGCAAGAAATCCTCTCTATGTGCCATTCCAGAGTTTGTGGAGGTCACTTTAGTGGAAAATGTATTGCCGCCAAGCAAAGCAGATTCTATTGGCCTTCATTGTTCAAAGACTCTCATGAATTTTGTAAGTGTTGCTTGAGATGGCAAAAAGTGGGCCCCATCTCTAAGAGGGATATGATGCCTCTATCACCCATTCTTGTGGTGGAGGTATTTTATGTGTGGGGGATTGACTTCATGGGTCCTTTTCCTCCCTCTTTTAGATATGTCTACATTTTGGTTGTCATTGCCTATGTATCAAAGTCGATTGAGGTTGTTGCAACAAGGACAAACGATCACAAGGTGGTATGTGACTTCGCGAAATCTAACATCTTTAGTTGTTTTGGTATTCCAAGATCTATGATTAGTGATGGTGGAAGTCATTTCATCCACCTCTCCTTTGAAGGCTTGCTCAAGAAACATGGGGTGAACCATTGTGTAGCTACTCCTTACCACCCCCAAACAAGTGGTCAAGTTGAGTTATCCAATCGAGAGATAAAGCTCATTCTAGAGAAGACGGTGAGACTGGACCACAAGGATTGGTTGCTTCATCTCAATGAATCTTTATGGGCATATAGAAATGCATACAAAGCCCTCGATTGGCACTACACTGTTCAAGCTTGTGTATGGGAAAAGCTGCCATTTGCCAGTTGAGATGCAACACAAGGCACTATGGGCATTGAAAGCTATGGACTTTGATGGAGAGAGTGCCAGAATGAAAAGAAAATTTCAGCTGAATGAGTTGGAAGAAATGAGCCATGAAGTGTATGAAATGTCTAAGAGATACAAAGAGAGGACAAACTTTTTGCATGATAAGTTGATTAAGACGAAGGACTTCAAGCCCAGAAAGCGGGCATGGATGTACAACTCAAGGATGAAGTTCTTTCCCAGAAAACTTTGGTCTAGATGGGAAGGACCTTATCTCATCAAGAGAGTATATCTATCTGGGGCTGTGGGGATTTGTGAAAAAGAAGGAGCAAGTGAGTTCACTATGAATGGACAAAGATTGAAATTTGTTGTAGAAGTGGGTCCGAACAAGGCAAACCGAAGTTTGGATATAGTAATGTTACTGAAAGAATGTGAAATTGATGAAGTGATGTGCTTGAATACACATGAGAGAGGCATATACTTTAAAGATGCTTCGAGAATCCCACAGAAATAGTTGAAGTCAAGAATCAATAAGCTCGGTTGAAGGAATAAAATTTAGCACTAGTAGGAGGCAACCCACTGAGGTTTGGGAGCTTTTTCACTCAACCTTCACTTTTTGATACTTTTGTTTTCTTTTCGACAAAAATACACACACACGTGTTTAATAGTTTTCATTGAGTTTTGGTGACATGGCAGGTGGTAGATACTAGAGAGAGGGGGGGATCAATGTTGAGTGATGTCCATTAAGGCTAATTTGTGGTGAAATACCAAAGAAAAATGAAGTTCTTTATTTTGAGTTGATAAAGTTAAAGATATGACCACACCACAGCTGTGGGGCTCGGCCACGACCATGACATAAGTGGCTAAACACGGTCATGGCCTCCCGCCATGGTCATGGGCTTTATTTCGTCAAAGTTGCAAAGATGTCAGGGTATTTGGGCGAATGGCCACGACCATGACGAAGATGGATGGACACGACTGTGGCACCTGACCACGACTGTGGCAAGGATGTATGGGAATGCTCTTCATCGACAACACGACCATGGCACCCCACCATTGCCGTGCTACCAAACCATGGCCATGTCCTTGGCCACCCGCCACGGCCTTGGTGTGGCCCGACCCCACAAAAAAATATAATAAAACTACATCTTCAACCCTACCCACCCCCATTTTAACATTTCCTTCACACCCTCCATGGCTGTGGCGGCCAACCTATGATGATAGCTACTTCAATATCCACTTCCAAGCCCCCAAACCACACATAAACAACTACCAAACGTTACCTAATCATCCCCCTATCGTCCCTCTACCATTTCTACCACCATTCCTACCTCAATCAGTCCTCTATCTCCACGTTCCTCTCCAATCTTCCCAATAGCCTCCCTTCCCTAAACCTCCACTTAAACCTTCCATTCATCGCCCAAATCCTCAACAACCTCCACATCCATCATATAAACCTCCTTCTCCTTCCATTCTACACCTAAATCCACACCCATATCACCCCCTATACAATAATCCAAATTTCACCCTCCACTCTCACATCCAACTATGAAAACAATTGTGAAGGCAATTACAAAGGGGGGCATCATCATCACCAGAGGAGAGTGGCATTTCAAAAATGCCTACTCCGATGTTTCTATACCCTCGCATACCCTAATCCCAACCAACTCTGCATCCCAATCCCTTCGTCGCTCATAATCAGTGAGTGCATCCCACTCTCCTTCATATGACAACCACCACATCACCGACGCCACATATGAGGGAGATGAATATGAAGAGGAGTCTGAGGAGGTCAACATGGCCAACATAATTGATGAGGTCGAGTCGATGGCTGCCAAAAGAAACCAGAGATCAAAAGCAGCATTGACCTCATCAAAGAGCCTGCCAAAGCCTACTCTAGCATGCCACTCGACATCCCACACGGTGGCAAAGCATAGTGAGCAGCCGCAATCTACACGACAATTGCGTCAGGAGCAAGAACAGTTTGCGTAGTCATACAACCTTGACAGGAGTTTGGGGTCCCAGTCATGTAGATTGGATGAGGAGGAGGAAGACAAGGAGGATGAGGAGATGTAGGTGTTAGCTGAGGGAGAGGATATTCTAGCCCAATTGGAGGAGGATAGATTGAAGACCTTGGGCAAAGCTCCCATTGGAGTGTCCTATGGCAGAGGACACATGCAAAGAAAAATTTCTCTCACATACCCGGAATGCATGACGAGGAGAGTAGTACCCACTAGATATGTTTGTGAGAAGGTCATTGATGATCTTGGAATCAAAGTAGAGGTAGAATGAAGTTTGAAGGAAATAGGGTTGTGGAACATCCTTTCACACCCCAAATAACTTACCCCACTTTGATTCAGGAGTTCTTTGCCACCCTTGAGAAGACAAAGGTGAGAGGGAACAAAGTTATCAAGTTTGCCATGATGGGCAACATGCACACTCTCACATGAATCGAATTAAACTGTATTTTTCTGCCAATCCAAAAGAGGCCAAAAAGATGGAAGATGGCCTGCTTGAAAAGGAGTTTGATTTCAATTATGTACATTCTAGAAGATCTTGATAGAAAGTGAGGACTACTACGCAGGGAGTTCTAAAACTACCACCATAAGCAACCCCCTTTACCGTTATGTTCAAGAGGTCTTAGCCAATACCATTGTGGGGTGATATGACAATCAAGGCTCAATTTCACAGAAAGACATGTTTCTCATGATAGCAATGCACCATAAGCAATATATAAACCTTAGAGTGTTGTTAATTGATCATATGAGGTCCATACCCTCCAAGAGTAAAACACCTTTTGTTATGGGGAGGGTTTGTAACCTGAATCGCACTTGCTTTGGGGTATGATCTTTCTGGAGTGGAACACATGATTGATCCTAATTTTGTTGACTTTAACTATCTTATCCGCTCACGTACTATTAAATTCAAGGATAAAAGGATGATTGATTATACAACTAGTGTGCCCAATTTTGAGCTTGAGTTTCCATACCATACTGTGCCACTTCTTTCTGTGTTGGGGATCCTCTGTAAACTGGAGGACAAATTATTGATGTGGAAACAAGACAACCCAAGAGAAACATACACTAGGGGAGCCACTGCCGCACAAGAAGAGATAGTTGAATCAAATGTGCAAGGGCAGGAACAAAAAAGTGAAGGACACAGGAAGCCCCGAAAGAGAAGAAGGAGGGATGAAGGAACATCCCAGCTGCAACAACCCTCAACAAATTCCTATGACATGTCCATCATCCAGGCGCAACTTGAGAGCATTCATAAGACATAGAGTGACATGCATCTGATCCACCAGGTCAACCAATTGTATCACTACCACCATGCCCAAATAGCAAGAAACCCCGAATGGGGTGGAGATTTTTGGGATGGCATAGATAGATATCTAGAGATATACCCTCCACCCCATGATGACTATTGGGGACATTACTACCAGCATCCTCCTGTAGGCTCAGCTCCTCTTCCAGATCCTCCTCACTCGTTGGACCAGTAGCCACAACAGCCATGACAATTTCTGTATCTACCCCAACCTATAGTTTCATGCTGAGGACAACATGATTCTAATGTTTGGGGTGGGTAGGGAAGTTTGCACCACCCTATCTCTCTTTTTGTGATTTCGTTCCACCTTTGCCATCTAGTTTAGTTTTCCTAGTTTTACTCTTTTATTGCATTCTTGCATAACATGTAGTTAATTTCATGCAATTTTTGCCAAATTTTAAAACAAATTCTCCTTTTTGCCATGCATTGCATTTCAATTAGTTGTTTGGTAGTTTTTGCATGTTTTAGATAGGATTTTCTTGTTTTACTACTTTAAGTTGAATATTGTAGGTTTAAGATGTGATTGAAGGCAAATTGGCACCAGTCTGGCAAATTTTGCCCAAGCTTGAATGTTCTTGCCCAAAAAGCATGTTTTGACTTGATCTCCACCGTTTGAAATGAAATTTTTAATCCGTTGACAAATGCATGTTGTTTCTTAGAGTTTATTGCTACTTGGTCTTGTTTGCTGACTTTTTACATGTGCACCACTTCTCTTAAGATTGTGAAAGTTTCAATTGTTTTGTGAATTGAGCAAGCTACAAATGCTTAAAGCCTATGAAATCACTTAATAGAAATGTGAATGTCCTGTTGTTCTATCATGTGGTGTGATATCATTTGATGAAGTGTTGGACTAGCTTTTATGCAGGGAATCTTATGTTGAAGAATACATTAATGACCCCTCTATGATCCGACTATTCCTCCACCATCTTCATCCTCCCTGCCTCATGAAAAGATGTCCTAGTGCACATAATCAGCCTTGGCCACCTCCAAAAGTTTGGGGTGGCCATATCTTTATCTCCTCACTTCACTCTATCCACAATATGTCCTATCTACACCAAGGGCAAAAAAAAGAAAAGAAAAGAAAAGAAAAAGATAATAAAAGAATGCTCCTGTTTAAGAGCATTCAAATAAAGAAAATATGTGTGCTCTATGTAATAGCATTCCAAAACCTTTCTGCAACCTTGTCTTCTACTTTCATATCCATTGAGCTAGAAAACATAAAATCTAGCTCACTTTATGCTTTTCCAAAACCATGTGGGTCATTTAATGTGGTTTGAGGAATAAGATTGAATGTATGAAAGTGAAACAATACTCCTAGTCATCTTTGATTAACAACAACATGAAACGGTTTACCCAGAATCATGTGAAGGAGATATGGATTAGTTGTGCATTTTATTATTTATATTTGAAGTTTGTATGCTCAGTGCTCATATAATTATTGGTATGTGAAAGAGGAGAGGAGAGAGGTGGAACACATGCACTTAGTCACTTCCAAGACCATGTAGTCAATAATTTTTTGTTGCTATTCATTTGTCATTCTTGTTGTTTGAAGGAAAACTGATAAGAGAGATTGAGTTGGAGCATATACTTGAGGACAAATATGTTTTATGTTTGGGGTGGTGATGTAGCCCTATTTTAGGGCTCCATCTTGTACCATTTTGTACTTTAATCACATCTAAACAAGTTAGATAGCACATTAATTCCTCCAATATGTGTTTCACTATTAAATGCACTTATGGGCATTCTTTGCACTATTTTCAGGTACTTGGACCATGATTTGGATGGTTGGGAGAGAAGGAAGGAGTTGTAGGGTTCCACCATTAATGGAGGGGTCCAAAGAAGGCTTCAAAGCTCCCTCAACCTACCCCCAATGGCCAAGAATCGTCATCAAGTAAAGAAAGCCCTGGACAATGAAAGATGAAGTTCAATTGCCTGTTGCAGACCCCAAAATGGTCATGGGCATACCCCCAAGATCGTGTCTTTTATGGTGAAGAATTAGCAGAATCAACAGGTACATGCACCCTACTCACCACGGTCGTGGCCATCAGCATGACCGTGGCCCATTGAAGATACCACGATCGTGGCCATCAACACGGTCGTGGCCAGCAGAGGAGAAGACGGTTGTGGGAATTTCACGCAAGGACCCCCAGAATCAACATGGAGGCGACTTGAATGCCCACAATCGTGGCCATCCACCATAGTCATGGCCTTTAAAGATCAACTCACCCATGCTGCTGCCCCACGATCAAGGTCCCCTCCTCCAAAACGGTCGTGTTACTCACCACGGTCGTGGTGCTACTCACCCAACAAGACTGTGCCACTCCACCACAACACGGTCGTGGCCAGCAGAGGAGAAGATGGTTGTGGGAATTTCACGCAAGGACCCCTAGAATCAACATGGAGGCGACTTGAATGCCCACAATCATGGCCATCCACCATAGTCATGGCCTTTAAAGATCAACTCACCCATGTTGCTGCCCCACAATCAAGGTCCCCTCCTCCAAAACGGTCATGTTACTCATCACGGTCGTGGTGCTACTCACCCAACAAGATTGTGCCACTCCACCACGACCGCGGAGACCTCAGACATAGCATCTTCTCCACCCTTTCAACACCATACATGTGTCCACTTCCCCATTACCATTCCATACCACTCCCACCACGACCGTGGCCCATCAACACGGTCGTGGTGACCAACCAACCCTACTAATGTTTTCACTATGTTTCCTATTCTACACCTACTTACCGTAGTGCTTCACCACCACCTATATATACATAGGTGGTAGAGGGGGCATGAAGGTTAGACCCCCTAGCTACTGCTACTCCACCCTACTCACCCGTTGAGCATTCATTGCACTCCATCTTGCATTTGTACTCTCCATCCACAATTTTCACCTCATTTCCACCTTGGAAACCTAGTTTTCTATGTTTTACTCCATAATCCCCCATATTCTCATGCCCATTTGCACCATTGGAGGAGGAGGACTTCCCCAAGCTGCTAGGAGGTGAAGAAGGAGGCTTCTACTTCAAGCATCATGGATTTCTACCCCCTTCTTTCCCTTTCTTTTACTATTTTCTTGATCATGTCTAGCTAAGCCCCTAATGGAAGGCTGTTTGAGGTCAAAATGTGACTTTGATACCATGTTGTGGGAAAATAGCTTGTAATGAACATAATTTCTATCTATGATTATTGCTTGTTGCTTCTATCTCATTTCCTATTTTATTGCATGTGGTTTGTGCTTATAATATGGATTGCTTGCATTAAGGTGTTTGATGACACTTAGCTTCTAGGAAGAATTGGAGTGTATGTGGCCAATCTTAGGAATGACTCCTAGGTCCAATTAATTCATCCCTATCTAGTACCCTTTGTTCCTACATGCATATCCCTCCTCCTACAAGTGAGTGTGATATCTAAGTGGCTAGTGTAAGTTTGATTAGTGAAATTGCCTAGGGATTTCTAAAGGCTAGATGGCTAGTGGCATGAGGTGAAAAGCCCTCATCTCTACTCCCATTTCTACCCTTGGCTCTCAATTGACCTAATACCACTTACCCTAAGACCTAGACTTGACAAGTCCTACTAGAATTACATCTAACCCTAGTTCCCCAACTAGTAGTATAGGGTACATTCTACTAGCACTTGCCTTGTTGTTTGGTTTAGTAATCTAGATAGAGTTGTGATAGTTGCTTCCTATGTTGAGATCAACTAATATCAAACCACATCCCCAAATGGCTCACATACCTTAATCATCTTGTTTAAAACATAACTTGCTCTGTTTGCTTGCTTATGCTAGTATAGTCTAGTTGTTCTTGCTTAACCTAATCAATTGCTCAGTTTTGATAGTTAGGATTAATTTTGGTCTTTTCTTGCTTTAGTGGTTAACTTAGTTTCTAAAGTGCTTCTTGCCCTCTAGCGTAGTGTAACTTACCTTTGGTCTTTCTTAGTTATTTGCTTAACCTAGATTGTTTAACTTGCTTGTTTAAGATAACTTAGGTTCAATTCTACCCTTTCTTGCCCATTCACTTAGATTAATCACAAAACAAACCCCTTTTAAACCCTTCAACCCTAATCTTCGCAATAGGAACATAGCCAACACTAACCTAGCTCTAGTGCCCCCTTTGTCCTTGAGGATCGACCCCTACACTTGCCCGTCACCTATTCCACAATAGTACCCCTTGCGCTAGTGGGTGACCTATTCGGTATTGTGATCGACTTAGCTAGGGATAATATAAATTCTAAAAGATCGACACGTGTGTCCTCCCTTAGAGTTGCATCTACCCACCTCTAGTTGTCTAGTGTGTAGCCTTGGTGGGAATCGCACCACCAATGTGTGTGACCATGTAGGTTCCAATTTACGTTGGCAGTGAATGTTCATAACAACTTATGACATCAGAAGCAATGACTGGAATCAAGTAACTCATCATTGCTACCCAAGTAACTTAGATAGTTGGAGAACAACTTCAACCTACAATCTATAATTAGTGTTGACGTGATCGTATAGATCCTTTGTCCCTAACATTTGGATTGAACTCAAGGCATGGAACGTCATCCTCATCAACATTCAATTCATGTTCCTTGACCTAGAGCAGACTTTATGAGTTGCATGTGAATTCACATATCATACATTGAATTACATAAGTATGGACATACAAATCTCAGTCTCACTTATCAAGGGGCCCACGATATCAAACTCTGTGTAGGAGGGAAAAATCCCATATCTATCACTCATAGTCTATCCCCATGTGTCAAAGTCACCCAATCATCACCATTATTACAATCCATGTTTCAAGACTACATTTGATGATGTCAAAGAATACCCAATCACATGTGATGAGTTCAATGATTTCAGTTCTAAGAACAACTATCACAACCATCACTATGAATGATGATTGTCACTACCATTCCATGGAATCCATGTATCATTTTCATGGTGGGTTTGTCTGATATACTATTCTCTAACATATATCTGTGTGCTTGACTTGATATCATATATCATGACTAATGAGACTCTTTCATCAATCAATACACACTCTAATCTTATGTATTACTTTGTATATTTTTCTTCCACAGTAATATCCGACTAGGGACGTAACAAGAATGTATGTACTCTTAACATACATATGGTCTCATTATTTAGGTCCTTAACCTAAAGACATATGTCATCGAGTCACATCATTATTTAGACAATCTATCATGTATGTGTCATCATCTCATGGCTGAGACAAACATAATAGACATAATTACCTTTATCATTATGAAATCAAGTATCATATGCCTTATTGCAATCATCATATGATTGGCTCTTTGGGCACACCATACCAACAAAAAGGGCACACAAACTGAACACGTATTGAAATCACATTCACAAAACATCTACACAACATTTTCAAGGACCCGAGTGTATAGGGTTGACTCTAGGACTCTATTAACAAAAGACCATCAACAACATTTCCAACCTTGTTATCTATGACTCCACTTGCTACTTCTCAACCTCCAATGTATGATCTCTACCTCTTCGTGATCTTCCACATAAAAATGGTGTGGGAAACCCACATGGTGATATTCTAAGTCTCACATGGAGATATAACTCCCCACCAACTCTATTATTATCAAAGATAAAATAAACAGAGTAGCAGTAAAGTTACATCTATGTGAAGCAGGTAATGATCATTAACAAGGAGAGCAATTATTGTTGAATTATGAAGCATCTTAATAATCTAAAAGGAATATGAAGATCATGTATAATTCCTATCAACAACACTGTATATAGATCAAGCAAGGTCTCATCCAATGTTTTTGTATTTTGATCCTACACAAGTATACTACACGGCTGATTATGCATTTTATTATGTCCCAAGGATTTGGTTCCTACCACCCAAATACCAGTAACCACTTCATAAGTTGAAATTAGTTCCATACAAGGTTTAATGGAAGATTCAAAATCCACGATCTAACCTTCCTCAGTCAGTTTGAGTGGACATGTAGTGACATCACAAGTCAACTGATTCCAGAGCGTATAGTCTAACTTTGCAGATTTAGCCTACCTTGGTATAGGTCACGACGCTAATGGAAATGAGATACGACTCTTAGACATACTCTTCCAGGTATGACATGCAGGCAATCATGTGTTGCATTTCAAGGATCTACGGTCCAAAGTCATACTCTTTCACATATGTCTCACATCAAATCTTATGAATAGATATACATTTTAGATACAAGGAGATACCTCAACATGCACCCTGTATATTCAACAATATGCATTCCGAGTTAAACTCATTTCACCATTCAACAAGTACTGACACTGAATGGATCTATGGCATAGGGAAAGCTACAAGATTAAGTCCAACTTGATTAATTAGGTTATTCAAGAATCTTTCGACATCAATCAAGTTACAATGTATAAACTTCAAGCAAGTTCTTCATGAATAAGTGCATAACAATCACCTAAACATACTAAAACACATAGGGTGTGATCTCATCACTTCATATCTATTTTTTAACATGTGTCCATCACAAGGACCACATATTTTGTGGTGACAACACCTCCTCTAACCACTGAGGAAAACATCATTTCATACAAAGAATCAAGACATCATCAGGTCATAAGACCATTTCCTTCTTTTTCTATGTTACCACATCACATGTGCCTCATAAGGCTTATTCAAACATATCATAACCACCATAGCTCATACCTGGCTATGTACAACCATTAATGTTACATGCATAGTTAGAAACTTGTAAAAAGAAGAGCAATACATCATCAACACTATCATCTTAGATGATCCATGCCATACATATTACATCATTTGAATTAGAGTTTCCATTAAATCAATTAGGGTTTACAAGGTGGAGTCAACAATCACCCTTAGATCATCACTTCCATCATCATGTGAGGTATGTCATGAGATAAAGGTTATAGAAACATGAGCCTTATTATTGCTCAGACAACCACCCCATAGGGTATCGCATCTTATCATGTGACGCTAGCATCAACATGGTGTATCATAAACACGATCCCAATATATTGGTTATGGTTATAACATAGAGTGTCAGTTTAACCCTATGAGTGATAGGCAACCTCATCAAGGTAGGGTATCAATGTAGGATATATTAGGTGAGCAAGCAAGGTGTCCGCCTTCCAACGTAGGGAGGTGTATCGGTTTGGAGTAAAAGGCATATCGGTTTAACATCATTGGTGTATCGGGAAACAACACCTCAAAGAGAGGGTGTCGACCAACCCAACCTATCGGGCAACACCATCACATGGAGTGACATGAAACGGTCATATCTTGGGTATTGAAAGGGTGATGGGCTGCTTAGGGTTTCAACAACACGTCTAAGCTTTGACGAAAGTCAACATGCCAGGCATCAACCCCTCTCAAGGCATGACGACCACAACTTTGATGGGTAACGCTCTCAACGCATGCCTAGCCATAACAACCTGCACTCCTAATGCATGTCGGCTTCATCATCTCCAAGTCATGACAACCCGCTACAAGGGTGACGACTTGTGCAACATAGGTCATGGTGACCAACATTCTTTGTGCATAACAACAACCAACCCATATCATTTTAGGTGTTACAAGGTCATGACAGCTAACAACAAAATGTGTCGACCCAGGCCTTTCCTGGGTCAGACGGCTTGTCACAAGGTGTGACGGTTAGTGGCATCATAAGTCGTGACGACAACCCATAACATATCACCCTATCATGCCTATCAGCCTCATCATCTTCAACCTAGGAACACTCGTTCAAGCAAGGCAAGAAAGAGTAATACAAGGGTAGAAACTAAGCAAGATCCTTTTCCTCAAAACAACACTCAAAACTACCAAGAAGAGCTACTAACATGCAAGATATAACGAGACAAGGGTAAAGAGAAAAGTGTCAAGTAAAGAGTGATGATAACAAAGATGGTTTAGAGTTATATAACTTGCATCAAAGATCACCACAAGATCCAAGATCCAAGCTCACAATCTCAAGGAAGAGGAAGATCTCCCAAACTTGATCACCACAACACCTCCAAAGAAGAAGATGGAACCATGGTTAAGAGGGTTCAAAGAACAAATAAAGAAAGTAACCAAGATCCATGGCTGAGAAGAAGAAAGGACAGAAGGAGAGCTTAAGGATCATGGCGTACGAAGTTAGATCATAAAGGAGACACCACAAGCTTGAGACTCATCCACTAAGCTCCAAAAGAGAAGCTCCTCTAGCTCATGGTCGTCCACTAAAGAGAGAATGCAAGGATAACCAAAAGGGTTCTCTTGCATGGTGAGAAATAGGTATATATAAAGATGTATGAGAGAGAGACAGCAAGGGAAAGGTGTCACCACCTTAGAACCCTAGGTGACACTTTTCTAGGAGAAAGAGCCACATGCAACACCATGTGACGAGGTGATAAGATCTATGTATTGCCTACTAGATCACCTTTGATTGTCATGGCCGATACACATATCCACCTACTCACCAACTGATAGAGGTAAAACCCTAGATACCACAAACCGATACGATGTCTCTCAGACACCCAAAAATTGATACAAGGCCTCTCTAAGGCTCTCAAGCCTGAGACAACACTTCTAGGTGTAACACACACCTCAAACACGTGTCCAAAGCATCACTAAGGATGCCACCATAGAACCAAGGTCCAAACAAGGTGCCCATCTCTTTATATTTCCTCTCGATGATGCCAAGACAGAGAAGGAACACCCTAGATGTTGAAATCTTGCACATCAACCCCTATCCTGGGTAAATTGCACTTTGCACCAAAGCTTTCCATGAAATACAAGCATCAAGCTCAAACAAGGCTGTCAAGATTCCAATAATCCCTAATTAAATCTAAAATGATGCCAAAGAACCTACTTAAGTAAAAAAATAGGGTTATCACAAAATGTGGGTCAGGGTCCTTACAAGCCACAAACCCCTAGTAGGGATTTTGCCCCCGAAATCCAAAGAGAAAAGGGAGGGGACTTCCTCCTCATCTCTTCCTCGAGCTCCCATGTGGATTTCTCAACACCACGATGATGCCAAAGAACCTTCAAAAGAACAAGGAAGTTCCTCTTCATCTTCTACACTCTTCGGTCAAGAATCAACATTGAACCCTCCATATAGGTCACATCCTCATCAAGTTCCACCCCCACACGTTGTAACACTAACTCTATATCTAGTTGAAACTTCCTCAACATACTGACATGGAATATTGGATGCAACATGCGCAACTCAGGTGGCAACTCCAATTGGTTAGACACCTTCCCAACATGTGCCATCATAGGGTAATGTCCCATATACTTGGGAGCCAACTTACATGTCTTCCCAAACCTCGGGATACCCTTCCAAAGAGAGACCTTCAGATATACCTTGTCTCCCTCTTATAACTACAAGGGTCTATGGGGTTTATCTGCATCTGACTTTTTTCTTTCCTGTGCTGCTTTCAACTATTGTTGTATCACTTTGATCTTCTCTGTCGTCTGATGCACAAGCTCAGGACTAAGAAGCTAATACTCACATGTATCATAATAACACAACAAAGATCTGCATGTCTCCCATACAACGCCTCATATGGTTCCATGTTAAAACTACTCTGATAGTTGTTGTTGTAGGTGAACTCTATCAAACTGAGATGTACATCCCAACTTCCTAAAAACTAAAGAGCACATGCCCTTAACAAATCCTCCAAGGTCTGAAAGGTCCTTTCAAATTAACCATTTGTCAGTGGGTAGAAAGTAGTACAAAACTTTAACTGTGTACCCAAAGATGTGTGCAGTCATTCCCAAAAGCAACTTGTAAACTGAGGACCTCTATCAGACATGATAGTTGCTAGAACACCGTGCAAATGCACTATCTCATCCAAATAGATCTGGGCAAGCTTATTAGTTGTGAACGTCATCTTCACGGGAAGGAAATGTGTTGACTTGGTCAACCTGTCAACGATCACCCAAAAGGAATCATAACCTTTGTCTATGCAAGGCAGACCAACTACAAAGTCCAAAGTTACATGGTCCCATTTCCACTAAGTTATAGGAAACGGTTGCAATGTTCCTACAGACTTTTGATGCTCAACTTTGGCTTTTTGACATACCACACATCTTGCAATGAACTGAGCTACATCTTTCTTCAAGCTTGGACACTAATACATATCATTCAATTTGTGGTACATCTTAGTACTACCGGGATGCATAACATACATGGACGAGTGAACCTCATCCAACACCATCTTCCTTAGGTCATTAGCATCAGGCACCACGATTCTATTATGGTAACAAAATACGCCATCATCTGACTCATGGAATCCATCACACTTCTCACTGTCAAACTCTAATTTAATCTACTGTACCACAACATCCTTCTATTGTGCCTCTCTGATCTACTTTGCCAGTGCATGATTAACTTGTAGATGTGACACTAAACCAGCTAACAAGGAAACCTCCAACTTAATATTCATCTTATGTAAGGATACCTACATGTCTTGCTTGTGGCACATCAAAGAACTCAACTGGGCTTTAACCAAAGATGAAGATGAAGACTTCCTACTCAACGCATCTGCTACGCCATTCAGCTTCCTATATGATGATCAATCGTGCAGTGGTAGTATTTAATCAACTCCATCCAATGACGTTGCCTCATATTCAACTGCTGTTGTGAAAAGATGTACTTCAGGATCTTGTGATCTGTGAATATCTAACACTTCTCTCCATACAGGTAGTTCCTCCAAATCTAAAAAGCATGGAATACCACTATTAACATCAGATTGTGGGTCGAGTAATTCTCCTCGTGTTTCTTAAGTTGTTGAGATGCAAAAGAAATCACTTGTTTGTTTTGCATCAACACACAACCCGGATCATTCTTGGATGCATCATAAAAGATGATGTATCCTTTTCCTTACTCATGCAGGACCAGAACTAGTGCACTTGTCAACTTCTCCTTCAATGTATGAGAAGCACATTGGCATCTATTATCCCATATGAATGGTACATCCTTTCTTGTCAACTTCATTAGGGGTAGGAGATAGCATTGAAGTCCTTGATGAACCTCCTATAATTTCCTGCCAAACCCAGAAAACTACACCCTTATGTCAGCGTCATAGGTTGTTCCCATTCTATCACATACTCTACTTTCTAAGGATTCACACACACTCCCTCAATAGATATAACATGCCCCAAGAAACCTACCTCCTTCAACCAGAACTCACACTTGTTAAACTTAGTATAAATTTGGTGTTGCCTCAGCATAGTCCAAGCCTGATGAAGATGCTGCTCTTGCGGTCGACTATACTGACTATATATCATGATGCCATCTATAAAGACCACCACAAATTGATCAAGTAATGGATGAAACACTTTGTTCATCAAATCCATGACCATTGTTGGTGCATTGGTCATCCCAAATGTCATAACCACAAACTCATAGTGACCATACCTCATCGTAAAGGCATACTTGGGTATGTCATTCTCCTAGATCCTCAACTAATGATATCCTGATCATAGATCTATTTTTGAGAACATTGTCGTGCCACACAACTGGTCAAACATATCATATATCCTCGATAAGGGATACTTATTCTTTATCGTCACCTTGTTCAACTGTATTTAGTCTATGAACAACCTCATAGACCCACCCTTCTTCTTTACGAACAACACTGGAGCACCCCATGGTGATGTACTTGACTTGATGAAACCTTTGTCTAGTATTTCTTGCAACTATCTCTTCAATTTTTCCATCTCTGTCGGAGCAATCTTGTATGGTGTCCAAGTTATAGGTTGTGTTTTGGGGACCAAATTGATCTCAAAATCAACCTCTCAGGGTGGGGGAACACCTAGAAACTCTTTAGGAAACACATCCTCAAACTCTCTAACAAATGAGATCTCATGAATACTAGGACTCCTTGCCTCAGTATCCATCACGTGTGCCAAAAATTCCTCGCAACCCTATCTCATAAGATTCCTTTCTACCATGGTTGATACCAGACACGTCGAAAGGATCTTCCTATCTCCTTGAAAGATCCATGTCTCACCACCATCTGCAAATATTTCTTTCTTGGAACTACAATTGAAGACTACTTTGTACTTCAAAAAGGTATCCATTCTAAGTATCACATCGAATCCATACATGTCAAGTGGTATTATATCCACTTGAATGTTGTTCCCTGAAAAGGAGAGGACACATGAAAGACACACATCTTGCAACAATACAGAACCAACTAACGGGGTTTCTAACAACAAACTATTCCTCTTACGACTAACAAGTAAAAGACAACTGTTAAGCACTTCATGAGTGATAAAAGAGTGTGTTGCACCTGGGTCTACCAAAATAGATACAAAGCAAGAAGAAGACAAACTGCAAGGAAATAATTCCATATAACATGTCACCACTCGAGGGTTGACCACTACCTCCACCTGATTCATGGCATAGAACCTAGTTGTTTCCTGTTATTGCCCCTATCCTCTACTTCCTTGAGCAGAGGATCTAGCTTGTGACACTTGGCCACATCCTCATCTTCCTTCACCACAGTTTTGTTGTCTCTGTGAGAATTATTGACTCTGCCTTGGTTGCTGGGTCACATCTTCACCCCTCATTGTACATTCTCACCTCAGATGTTCAATCTGTCCACACTTGTGGCAAGCCCAATTCCCATACTTTGGCCTAGATGGTCCCTGCCACCAATGTTGATGCAAAACTCTGGGCTCGTACGGGTGGAAAACTATGACCTCTTCCCTTACTAGGTGACCACTATGTCGAAGCACTAATCCACTATGCTACTGGTGTTGTGAAAAAATGTAGCTTCTTAAAGACTCCTGACGACTGCCCCTGAGACTGTACAAACCTCTTCTTGGCGCTTGCCTCTCTCTTCTCCTTCACATGCCGCTCTATCCTCCAAATAGACTCCACAAATATAGAAAACCACTCTTGATTCTCCAAGCCAGAAACTGGGGCAGACAACATAGTGTGCAACCCCTACTCAAAATGACAAATCCTCTCATCCTCTGTGGTAGCCATGTGAGAATAGAACCTAAACAACTCCATAAACTTTGCTTCATACTCATTGATTGTCATGGATCCCAATCGAATCCTCTCAAACCAGATAATCTTCTTGTCAAGATGCATCTGAGGAAAGTACCGACTAACAAACTCATGTCGAAACTCCTCCCAACCAATCACAAAACTAAGTCTCTTCTCCTCCTCTATGGCCCACCAATGGCCAGCACTCCCTTTCAGAAGGTACACCACATGCTTCAGCTTATCCTATTCAGGGATACTCAAGACTTCAAAGGTCTTCTCAAACTCAGTCAGCCACATATATGCATCCACTCGATCAGTTGTTCCCACATACTCAACCGCTCTAACATGGCGAAGCCGCTCAAAAGCCTTCCCAATGCCTAAAGATTTAGTATTTGGAACCAGTGCCCTAGGATGAGGTTCAGTCATCCTGTCCGCCATATGAGTCATAGTAGCCATAAAATTCCCAAAAAGAGATTGAAAGGAAGGGTTTTCAACCATGGTTGGGTCAAACTGGGGGACTTCAGGTACCCGATCTTGTCATGCCTGGTTCCTTGCACCACCACCTCATACTGCAACACTGCTCTCGGTAGCGTGTTCTTCGTGTTCTCTAGACCTCTTTAGGCTTTCTTCTTCTTGTGTATAAGCAAAAGTCACACTAAGAGAAACTGAAGGACACTAGAATAGACACAAACCCTAGTCCTAGGTCCCTGTAGACTCAACGAACCTAAAGCTCTGATACCAACCAAACCTTGACACCCATTGCCACACAAAGTGAGATTACTCAAAACATAACTGTGGAAGAAATATTAACGAACATATTATTGGAAAACCCAAAAAATTAAAACCATTTCATAAAGTGCTAAATAGTAAGAACCTTTACATACAAGTTCTTTCATGCCTCAAAGCACTTACCATGTGTGCTATCAACCTGTTACCAGAGAACCTTCTCTAAAACTTATATATACATGTATCCATTACAAATGTATACAAAGAGGGTACACAAGACAAACTTTTATCAAAAGCACATTCATAAAGCATCAACAAAACATCCCCAAGGACCCAAGTGTACATGGATGACTCTAGGACTCTATCAACAAAAGACATCCAGTAGCACTTTCAACCTTATCAGCTACTTCTCATCATACTGTTACTCAACCTTTATTGCATGATCTTTGCCTCTTCGTGCTCGTCCACCTAAAAGGGGTGTGGGAAACCCATGAGGTGAGATTCCAAATCTCAGTGGGAGATATAACTCCCCACCAAGTCTATTATTATCACAGATAAGATAAATAAAGTAGTAGTAAAATTATAACTACGTGAGGTAGGTAATGATCTTTAACAGGAAGATCAATAATTGTTGAATTATGAAACATCTTAATAATTTTAAAGGAATATGAAGAACATGTATAATTCCTATCACCAACAATATATAAAGATCAAGCAAGCTCTCATCCAATGTTTATGCATTTTGATCCTACACAAGTATATTACAGGACTGATTATGCATTTTATTATGCCTGAGGATTTGGGTCGTACAACCCAAATTCCGCCGACCACTTGATAAGTTGAAATCATTGCCATACAAGGTGTAATGGAAGAGATGAAATCCTCGACCTGTCCTTCCTTGGTCGGTACAAGTGAACATGCAGTGACATCATAAGTCAATAGCTTCCAATGACGTATAGTCTAGCAATGCAGATTTAGCCCACCTTTGTACAAGTCACGGTACTAGAGGAATTGAGCTACGACTCTCAGCCTTACTATTCCAGGGTATGACATGCATCCTATCCTGTGTTACATTTCATCGAGCTATAATCCAAAATCATACTCTTCTAGGTATGGCTCACAGCCAATCTAGTGTATACATATATATTTAGGATGTAAGGAGATACCTCAACTTGCACCCCGTGTATTCAACAATATGTGTTCCAAGTTAAATTCATTTCACCATTCAACAAGTACTGACACAGAATGGATCCATGGCCCAGGGCAAGCTACCAAATAGTTCCATTGATTAATTAGGTTAGTTGAGCATCTTTCAGCATCAATCAAGTTGCAATGCATAAAATCCAAGAAAGCTCCTCATGAGTAAGGGCATAAAAATCACCCAAACATACTAAAACACATAGGGTGTGATCTCATCACTTCATGTCTATTTTTCAACATGTGTCCATCACAAGCACCACATATTTTGGGGTGATAACATGTCCTCTCACCAGTGAGGAAAACATCATTTCATACAAGGCATCAAGCCATCATCATGTCATAAATGATTTCCTCCTTTTTCTATTTTACCACATCACATGTGCCTCACATGGCTTATTTAAACATATCATAACCACCATATCTCATACCTGGCTATGTACAACCATTGATGTTACTTGCATAGTTAGAAATGTGAAACAAGAAGTGCAATGCATCATCAACACTATCATCTTATAAGATCCTTGCCATACATATTACATCATTAGAATTAGGGTTTCCATTTAATCAATAAGGGTTTACAAGGTGGATTCAAAAACCACACTTAGATCATAAATTCCATCATCCTATAAGGTATGTCATGAGATAAAGGTTATAGAAACATGACCCTTATTATTTCTTACACAAGCACCCCATAGGGTATCACATCTTATCATGTGACCCTAGCATCAACATGGTGTATCATAAACACCATCACAAGATATTTGTTATGGTTATAACATAGAGTGTCAGTTTAACCCTAAGTGTGACAGGAAACCTCATCAAGGTAGGGTATCAGGTTAGGATGTATTCAGTGAGCAAGCAAGGTGTCAGCCTTCCAACTTAGGAGGGTGTATCGGTTTGGAGTAAAAGTCATATCGCTTTAACATTATGGGTGTATCGGGAAACAACACCTCAAAGAGAGGGTGTCGGACAACCCAACATGTCGGGCAACACCATCACATGGTGTGACAGGCAACACTCGTATGTCAAGTATTGAAAGGGTGACAGGTTGCTTAGGGTTTTAGCAACACAGCTAAGCTATGGCAGCTGGCCACATGTCAGGCATCAACTCCTCTCAAGGCATTATGGCCAGAGCTCTGACATTTAACACTCTCGATGCATGCCTAGACATAACAACCCACCCTGCTAACACATGTTTGCCTCATCATCTCCAAGTCACGATGACCCTCTACAAGGGTGACGGCTTGTGCAACACAGGTCATGACGACCAACATTCTCCATTCATAGAAGCAACCAACCCATATTGTTTTATGTTTTACAAGATCATGATGGCTAACAAAAAAACATGTCAACCCAAGCCTTGCCAAGGTTGTGATGACCTGTCACATGGTGGGTGGTTAGTAGCATCACATGTCGTATCGGCCACCCATAACATATCGGCCTATAATTCCTATCAGCCTCATCATGCCTATCGACCTCATCATCTTCAACCTAGGAACACACATTCAAGAAATTCAAGAAAGAGTAACACAAGGGCAGAAACTAAGAAAGATTCCTTTCTTCAAAACAACACTTAAAACTACCAAGAAGAGCTCTAACATGCAAGATATAACTAGCCAAGGGTAAAGAGAAAAGTGTCAAGTGTAGAGTGATAATAACAATGAGGGTTTAGAGTTATATAACCCGCCTCAAAGATCACCACAAGATCCAATCTACAAGCTCCTGAGCTCAAGGTAGAAGAAGATCCCCCAAACTTGATCACCACAACACCTCCAAAGAAGAAGATGGAACCATGGTTAAGAGTGTTCGAAGAAGAAAGAAAGAAGGTAACCAAAATACATGGCCGAGAAGAAGAAAGGAGAGTAGGAGATCTTAAGGATCATGGCTTATGAAGGAATAGGATGAAGGAGACACCTCAACCTTGAGTCTCATCCACCAAGCTCTGAGAGAGAAGCTCCTCTAGCTCAAGGTCGTCCACCAAAGAGAGAATGCAAGGATAACCAAAAGGGTTTTCTTGCATGGAGAGAAAGATGTATATACAAGAGGGATGAAAGGAGACCAAGGGGAAGGTGTCACTACCTTAGAACCCAAAATGACACTTGTCCATGAGAAAGAGCCACATGCAACATCATTCCATGAGGTGTTAAGGTCTATGTCTCGCCCACTAGGTCACCTATGATGTTCATGGTCGATACACATATCCACCTACTCACAAACAGATAAGGGTAAAACCCTAGATACCACAAACTGATAGGATGTCTCTCAAGATATCCACAAACTGATAGAAGGCCTCTCCAAGGCTCTCAATCCCGAGTGAACACTTCTAGTTGTAAGGCACACCTAAGACATGTGTCCAAAGCATCACTAAGGATGCCACCACACAACCAAGGTCCAAACAAGGTGCACATCTCTTCCTCTTGCTTATATATGATGCCAAGAGAGATAAGAGACACTCTAGAGGTGGAAAACTTGGACATGAACCCCTATCCTGGGTAAATTGCAATTTGCACCAAACCTCTCCACAAAACACAAGCATCAACTCAAACAAGGAACTCAATACTCCAACATGATCTAATTACATCTCATATGATTAGAGCAAGTCACTAAGAAACATGCGTAAGAAAAACAAATAGAGTTATCCCAAAACATGGGTCAAGGTCCTTACAATAAGGGAGTTATTTTTGCAAAAAAGAAGGATCACTCCAGGGTTTATAAATGAAACTTACTAGTGATGTAATTACAACCACAACGATTTGTTCTAGACATCTAACATAATGACATATGAGGGAGGAGGGGATAGGATGTAAAGACCATATAGTTTCAATATTGGTTGTGATATGGATATTTATAAGACTAGTGGTAGGGGTTTTAAACATAATCATCATCTACTCCATCAAGAATTATCATTGATGCTAAGATCAAATCACAATGTAATAGTATTTGAGGAGAAAATTTTTAAAATAATGATCATGGTGGTAATTATCTTAGATCATCATATGAGCACATGTAAATTGAATTAAGAGATTATGACATCTTGTTTTCTTTAAAAAAACATTAAGAATCACTGATAAAGACGGTCTCAAAATGAATTGTACAATGATGAAAACATAAAATTGCAAGAACATTATCATGATGTAGCATGGAACAACCAATAATTTTTTAATGATATCTAGTTTCATTGTGACGAGAGGATTGTGAGCATATTTCAAATAAAAAGAAAAAGCTTGATTACCTCATATTTGGTGATTTAATCACATATGACAGAACATTTTAAACCAATACAAATATCTTATTGATATTGTTTTGTATAACATTATTTACATATTGTTTTATTTATCATGATTAGAAATATTTATTGGTACATCTTTATATTAGCATGTGATACTCTAAGATTATGTTTCAATGTACCAGTTATGTTCCACCATCTTTTGATTAAATTTTGCACCAAGTTTGAGTTTTACAATCTATATGAATTGAATCATATCATCCATGCACCTATTTTTGGTTCATAACATATTTGACATAATACATGTTAATTTTATGTTTGAATCATCAAATTTTTGTGCTTCAATCTTGATTATATCTATGTTTCAATCCCGGTATACTCTATTCTTAAAGCATATTTTGTGTCGTAGTTTGGTCCTAGTGCGCTCATTGAAAAATAATGGTTCAGTCAAAACATTCATCATGGTTAATGCTAATATACCACCACATTTTTTCTTGCATATATATCAACTGGCGTCAAAACACCACTAAAAATTATGCATATTTGGATATGCATTATTATATAATGACACAATTCAGGCATTTAAGTGGTTATTCCAGACTTTTCAGATGTCATGTCTGATACCATTGACCATATTCACATAAAAAAAATGCACCACAGATGAAACAACTAAATTTGTTCTTTTAGGTATATTCCATCCATTTTGCACCTCAAATATAATGCAAAAGTGCAACTAAAATATCTCCAAATTGTTCACACCCCAAATTGGTTCCCATATAAGGTCGCTGATGTATAATGTGAGAGACTAATGTGATTTTAACATTATATGGACATGTATAACAAGTAAATGTTTACCATGTGGGCCATATAAATGAATGGAAGTAAAGTATGAATGCAAAACTCAAATGTAATCAACATTTCACCAAGAGTATGAGATAAACCCAACTTAGTGAATTGTACAACAGTGTAGTATGGATTTTCTTTCTATGGAACCTTGTTCAATAATTCACCCATATTAAAAGGATGCTAGACGGATAAAAAATTAGCCCAAAGTATTTTCATTTGTATTCCTCTTTCTCTACAATGACTTTTGATCCCTCATGGACTTTTAGTAGATGGTGTACAAATATTAATATTAAATTGGATCCTGCTTATATAGTATTTATTGTAATCACTAGTCACAAAATGGGTTCATCGATATTTCACTACGAGAATGAGATCAACCCAGCTCAGAGAAGCTTTTAGTGTTGTAGTTCATATATTCTGGAAACCAACCCACAACATTAATTAAACATTCACCCACTTTAACAAGATGGTTCGAAGTCAAAAAAATAATGAGATCAACAAATGTAGACCATCAAGAAGTTCATGTATAACAAGTTTGTATATATCTCAATTATATTCAAGGCCGCTGAAGTATACACGCCAACTGTTTTTACAAACTTTATGAATGTGTTATATATAATATATATATATATATATAATATATAATATATATATACATACATACTAGTAAGTGAATATAAATATATATATATAACACATTCATAAAGTTTGTATATATATATATATACACACACACACACACACACACAGATATATATATATATATATATATATATATATATATATATATATATATATATATATATATATATATATATATATATATATATAGTCAGGCTAGAATACACTCGAGTGTACGGATCGCACGAATACACTCAAGTGTGTTTGCATATCAAGACTATTTTTTGCAAAATGTAAACTGGTGATCTTCACCGTCATACTATAACTAGGCTACATACAAATTTTGAGCCCATTTGTATGAGTGTAAGTCACTCATCCAAGGGCAAAAAAATCGACGCGCGAAACTAATTTGAAATGCATAATTTTTGCGGTCTTTCATAACATGAGCTATACAAATCCAAATGTGCTCAAATTTTGCGTATGCGTTTTTCACGAGATGTTTAAGAAGATCAATGGATTAGATTTTCAAAAAAAATATTGCATCATGAAATACTACTTGAGTGTATTCCGCTCCGGATACACTCGAGTGTATTCTAGCCTGACTATATATATATATATATATATATATATATATATATATATATATATATATATATATATATATAATATTTATGTATATATATAATATTTATGTATATATATATTATATATGATATATATATTATATTTATATATATTATATATTATATTATATATAGTATATTTATATATATATTATATTATATATATATATATTATATCTATATATATATTATATATATTATACATATATATTATATATATATACATACTAGTAAGTGAATGTGCTTTGCATGTAAATCTTATACATAATTAATTGATAAATCATAAGTAATATAGTAACCATCCAAGTACAAATGTAGTACATGGTAGCTATGCTATAGATGAAAGACTAATTTAGACTATCATGGAATTATTTTTCAATTAAGATTTCTCTAAAAACTACATGGTGAATTCAATATCATAATGAAATAGGAATTCAACACATATGTTTTCACGATGGTTCTATACTTCATAAATGAAATAAAGATAATTTACTTTACAATATTAGTTAATATGACATCGTTATTCAAATGTTCATAACATATAAACACTTGTTAATACTTATTAGAAAATTTCCAGATGTGAACTAATTCACCACAGTTCTATGGGTCTAGATTTCAAATAACAAGTTGAGCGATGGCCTCATCTTCATAAGGTAAAGTTTATTCTACATTTTCCACATGACAATACTCATTATTAGGCATATTGACACATTATTTTTTCTTCATTAAAAATATAAATCTTTTTATTTTTATCAAATATCATATTTCCCCTTTTTCTTTTACATGTTTGATAATTTGATTTTCTTCAAACATCAAGTATTTTTATCGAAAAAGGGATACTATGCTTGATGGCATCCTAAATATTTCTATCATGGCATTTGGATAATGCTCAGTATCTTTTAGTTCAATAGTGACCTTTATTTTTCTTAAAAATTTCTCCTTGTACAGTAATAATAAAAACTTACATTGGAATTAGCGACTGAACAAGTTAAAAATATTTGGAAAATTGTAACAAGTAAGCTATTTTTTCAAATGTACTATTAGAATATTAAAAACATTATTACATTTAAATTTCAAATCATGAAAAGTGATTAGACAACTCCATATTTCTTAAGTTTCACCATCTATCATGGTAGTCATATTATATATAATCATATAAATGAAAACTCGATGAAAATAATGTGTATTAAAAATATATCAAAATATATATCTATAGTAGTTACCTTAGAGTTGCCTGAATTGGAAATAATTATCTTTTCTATCATAGTTCTTTCCTAAGAGAGACTGATAAAAAGAAAACTTTTAGTTGTTTGTCAAAACCAACCACTCTTTCTAATTTTATATAAATATTTTTATACAATGTCAAGATATCAACAAATATTTTAATGGAATATGCATGTGTAGTTTGTTTTGACATGTGCTTTTTTTTAGTCTCAGTGGGAGAAGAAATCTCATTAGATACCATAATGCTCGCACAATCTCATAACATGTGGCTATGTTACTCAAGGGATAGCATAATGGGAAATTGAGTAATTCCCATTTTCAAAACAAATGTGCAAGAGTGGACACCAAATTTGATATATGCTTGGTTTCTTACCATGAGGTCTCAAATTTGACACCATTCCATCAGATAAATCCAGTATTGACTATAATTCAACAAACAAATAGACCACAATGCTAGCTAAACATGACACATGTTTGATGCATTTCTTGATAACCACTACTCTTGATCATTATGGACCCAAAGAAGATAGTTTATTTAATTATAATTCATTTAAGCAATGATTATGGTGAATAGTGAGAAATCAATTTCATTATGTGTATGATTTTATCTTTCACCTGAATGACGCAGATAGTGATTCTATAAATTTTATTCAAGTCCCCTTAATGTGGTAATCTATATGTGTATAACGATTTCTAAGAAATTTATCATCTAAGTTTCTTTTACACACTCTATATAACATGACTGTATATAAGTTACTTTGTAATGTGATTTTTATGGATATATTTTGGCATTGAATACACAATAGGTAGTCATATACACAACTAATGTGCTCATGTTGAATAATTCAATATGTATGTACATAAACATCAAGTAATGTTGTTAAAGTACTCCACAAAAAATAACTTCAAACAAGTTACACTATTGCAAATTAAAATGTATATCCACCTTAAATATTTACATTCACTCATCTTTGAACTTGCAAAAAATGATGAGCACAATTTCACCTCATGTTATTCAGGAATAGTCAACTGACACTCTCACTCTAGTTCAAGTTATCAACTTTGTATGTGTTATTATCTAAACGTACTATTGTACGACTTTTAGATTGAGTTTGTTGTAAAGTAGAAAATCATTCTTGAGCAGATCCATTTTCCACCTTACTTTGTATCTAGGTTGTAAATTGGACTTATATTAGTACTAAAAATAGTTCAAATTTGTACCATGTTTTGAAAATTTTGGTGTACAGGTGTACCTACAAACATCAAGTAGGTTCTCAATTATATATCTATTGATTTTAATTGGTATTAGATCTCCTATATATAAGTAATTATAAATAGTTATGGATAACCTCATAGTATATCACTTTGAGAGGACACTTGATCTAAAACGAAAAGTATCAAATACGCTAAAAATATGAAGAAAACAACAAATGATGGATATTAATGTTGGTTTAGACACTAAGGCTAAATACAATAATGAGACCCAATACAAAGAATGGCGGTGAAGTATGGGTGTCAGACTCAAATTAACATTGGTAAAGTGCTTGTGTAAAAACTATTGGGGTTCTATATTGTATCACAAACCAAATTCATGTACTGAGAATATACTATTGACGTATATGTAGTACTCAAAATAAATTATGATTATTTTATTCATTTGATTATTAGAAAACATATTATAATATAAGAAAAATAAAACGTACACATACTAACGAAATTGCAAACGAACACTGCTCCATCAACACCGCATGGAGTAACAATCTTTGAATAATAGTCCATAATCACAACATATAATATTAAACTGGACTAATACAATATACCATAAATGTCAATAATATTTTTATGAAAACATGTTTCAACAAATGTTGTGTGGGTCTGATTTAAAAAGACAATATCCTATCTTAAGATATTTGTCGACAGTTATTTGTTCAATCTAAGAATATATATCATTCAACCTAAAGTTCCCAAAATGCACATATAATGATGAGTTCTCTCATCTATGTATCTATGAATACATTATTACTTAATCATATTATTATATTTTTGACGGTTTTTATTAGCTTTTACAATATTATATTCTATTACTTCAAGCCAAATGTTGAATATTTTTGGCACATACTTCTCATTTCATGGTACGAAGATATTATACATATCAAAATATATATATATGGTAAGTATCTTTCATGATAGATAAATGAAAAATCTTAAGATATAATATTTATGGTTATATATAATGCTGAGTTAATTGTGTGATGGTATTTTTATCTTGTCGTAACAGTTAGGTGTTATATCATGCCAACCAGTTGAAAGCCTGTTTCGGATGAAGCAAATTTCCCCAAAATTATTGAGAGGTGGAAAATACCAGAAGGACTCTTCTTATAGTGGCGAAGAAATGGGTGGAGCAGCTTAACACAATAGAGATGATAATAATTGTATAAGGAATTGTTTTCCTCATACATAGAATATCAGCTTTTTTGCGGTTTCTTATGACAGACACAGAGATCTTGCCAGCCAACAAAGAGATGAACAAAAAAGAGCTGGTGGAACTAATTACTAAGTGGGAATAAGTTGACAAAAATAGTTACCTCATGTGGCCAAAAACTAACAGAAAGCAAAATCAGCAAGGCAATATTGTGGTCACAAAAAGAATACAGAAAAGATGGAATGGATTCAACTGGTCACTTTCTAAGTATTAATTGGTATGGTGTAAAATATAATCGATCTGAGACAACAAATAAAAAACGGGTAGAAACCTTAGTTTGAAGCACAAGGTATCCTCGTAGCAATCAAAAGAACATGTAGATCTCACTGTCTACGTTGGTCGAGGTACCGGCACTTATGCACAAGGTTGTGCCCCACAACAAAAGCGTCTACTGATTCTTCATAACTCGTGTGCTTTGCTCTTGAATATTTCTAGCTTCAGCATCTTGTAGCAACCATAGCCAACCAATTGACAAATTTTTCAGACCATCTACTGCTTCTCTCAAATGAGTTTATAGTGAAACCATATTGGTTTCCAAGAAGCATTTAATCTCAGTGGTATAAGGAACATTGTTTGGCTAGGCGTTGGAAAGTTGATTCTACAGAAGTAACGACTACTTATTCATTGGATATCGAAATTTTGTGCTACTAAACTTTTATTAGCTTGTTCGCATGTTCGCATGAGTCGTCGTACCTCAGGACGGATTCTATATATCATGTGGATCAAATTGGATGGGGAACATGTGCAGTTTGCAACGTTAAGGCAGCTACACCATATGAAATAGTTGAGAGTTGACACATGCTGCAGGACCATACTCGCTTGACTATGGTTCATGCAATATATCATTGTGTTAGAACCCTACAAAAGTTATTAAAACCAACATCAACGGTTCAGCCCAACAATCCAACGAATTCCATATAATTATCTTCCATAACACTACTCAACGAATCATCCTCAATGGATATTACCGTGACTAAACGACAATGCAACAACGGTAGACCCGGTAGTTTAAGTTTCATGCTCCGAACACCTTCAACGCCCATGTTAACAGTTAAGGGCCCAGGATGGTCCCGCCTCTAGCCTCCTCCTCGCCATAGTCCTATTTATCAGGATCAGTTCATACAGATCTGAATGATAATCCCTCCTTTTTCTGCAATTTCAGAGGGGCGAGAATATAGATGGGGCAAAGGAGGAAAAAAAACGACATCCTTTGGGGTGTTGAAGCAAGCTAATGCACGTTAACAACGTAGAAGAACAACTTCCCTACTATTTAATTACTTTGGCACATCTGCTTGTTTTGTGCGTCAAAAGGCACGCCTTAGTTTCTGCTTCAGTAAGAAAAGGGTTTATCAGATGATGGTTTCGGGCAAATAGTGCGTGGACTCTCTTGCATTATCCCTTGAAAGACGGCCATGTTTAACAGATGCTCAAATCAAAGTGATCACTTAGAACGTGAACTCCCTGATTATGCCACGGCCCACCGCAATTTTTCAGTAGCCACCACCCAAAAAACCATGGTCCATGGTGCTGAGTCAGTGTGATTCCCTGCATAAGGTAACCATATGACGATATTGAGATCCAAATTGTAACATTAATGGAAGTGGCTCAGTTCTTCTTAAGAAGTAGAACACAATGTTAGATTACGTAGTTTTTTGGTCGTCTATTCTGCTTCTCCCTTGGTTTCACGGCTTCTTTCTCATCTCTTTATGGCCCTCTCCGATGGTGGCTGCTATCAAACTGCTAGCTTGGCGTAGGGCGTGTGGCAAGAAAGCCAGCGGATTTTCTAGTCCCAGTTGTGCAATGATTAGGCTACTCCTTGCTAGAAATAGTGTCACCTGTATGCGAGATCTAATCAAGGCCAGTGAAATTAACCTGATGTTTAATGTACGTTCCGCTTACTGGCTGGGCCTGAAGGGACACAGCAGCCAATGGAATGCTACAAAGGGTATGCATCAGCAAGACCTCTGGAACAAAGTCTGGCATGTAAATATCCCTCCAAAGTTGAAACACTTCATGTGGCGCTGCTGCATTAATCACCTCCCCACCAAACAGAATTTAAAAGCCAGGCACGCTTGTGATAATGAACTCTGTGACATTTGTAAGGCTGAAACTTAATCAACTATACATGTTTTGACGAGTTGCACACATGCTACTACCATCTGGTCCATGCTCCCAATGACAGCCACCCTGGAGGATGCTCCCCTTACTAGCTTTGCTGCACTTACTGATTGGTTCCTCACAAAGAGTGATACCACATCGTTTCTAAATTTTGCAACTAACTGCCTTGCAGCGTGGATATGCAGAAATGAAGCCATCTTCAGTCAAGGTTTGGTTCAACCACTCATAACCTTACATGGTTTGATGCACTGGTCACATCAAGATGTACGGGAGGGTACCAGGTGGGTACCTCCTAATAGGTGGCTCATCAAGATAAACACCGATGTCGCCTTTTTGACTGATAATAGGATCAGTGTGGTTGCTGTTTTCAGGGATCATTTGGGTGACGTACAAATGATGGCAGCAAAAACAACCAACGGACTCTGGTCGGCTTATACTGCTGAGGCTCTTGGGATACTTTTCGGCTTTCAAATTGCACTGGGAAATGGCTTCAAACATGTCGAAATGGAAACGGATGCAGTTAATGTACACAGCAGATTTTTAAAGAATGTGCAGGGAGAAAGTCCTACAGATCTAATATTTAGGGATATCTTTTCCCTTTCGCGAGCTTTGGACATTGTTGTGTACTCACACACTTTTAGAGAGGGTAATGAGGCAGCTCATAAACTGGCAAAAATGGGCTTAGGCTTTGATCGGGTTTGGACCTCATTGTGTAATTTCCCTTTCTTTCCAAATGATCATGTTGTATGTTTTAACAATTAATACAAATGATAGGTTTCTTCAAAAAAAATTAACCTGCATGCAAAAATTTACCATGGTTAAATAAGGAGCAGCGTGCTCCCTTTGAAAACGGGAGCAGCAAATCTTTCTCGGCAGGAAATCCACTCACACCTAGACTCTTCAGTGGAAAATCGGATTACACGAGACCACTTTTGCGTCCGAGCTACGTAAGAAATAACCATTTATATAGGCCACTGGGAGCAGTCACGTGTTTAGCATGATGTGGACGGAGACGTGTTGTTTTTCAGTCATACTTATATATAAAATCGGATTACACAAGACCACTTTTGCGTCCGAGCTACGCAAGAAATATCAATTTATATAAGCCACCGGGAGCAGTCACGTGTTTAGCATGATGTGGACGGAGACATGTTGTTTTTCAGTCATATATATATATATATATATATATATATATATATATATATATAGGGGAGTGATACTATGCGAAACTTTTACTTGTACGAGCATGCGAGTACGAGTTATCAACCACTCGTTTTGTAACTGTAGGTCCCCGTTTGAGATGGCAGAGCGTCTGTCAGTTTTCCTGCTCATGAAATGACATTTCTTTGATAACTCCTACCAGAAACCATAAACTAATAAGCTCACCGTCCTTTGTTCTACCGCTTATCCAGAAATATATATTCACGTTGCTCTTAATCTATCCATGCTCTAGCCGTACACATCGTCTCCAGTTTCTTGTGTCCCTTTATTTAATTGGAGTCGACTGTTGGTTGCTATAATATTTATTTAATAGCCTGGTAGTGGAGTACAAGCCTCCATCGTGGGGCGTTGCCAATGTTACTGGTTTCGCAACCAGCCTGTATATGTCTCCATAATATGCTTGGGCTCCTTTTCTTTGGTTTAGAAGAGTAGTGTTTATTGATAAAATATCATCTTTGGGCATAAGTTAAAATTGACTCACCATTTCAAGTGTGCTACATGACTGAAATTTTTTTTTGAGGGCTGCATAAGTAACACTTCAGTTAACATCACAAGAACATGAGCAAGCGGAACAGACTCAAAAATTACAAATTCCATATTTATTGAATATACATATATATAACCACACATATTTATGTATATTTTATATTTATATTTTATATAAAATTTAGTTGAGCAGTCCGGCCAGAGTAGCCTGTCTGGTTACGGCTCAGTAAGTCTGCATGAAGGACCCGGGTTCGAATCACGTCAAAGACGCTCTGCGAAAAGTAACACGAATTTGATTGGGCACGGGAAGGGGTGACCGGACCACACCCTCTCATGTCCTGAAAGTTTACGTTGTCTGGGGAGTCACTAATGTGGCGCTTCTACGGGGACGGTTCTCTCATAAAAAAAAATTATTTGAGTAAAAACTTCTCTGAATACATTTTATCTGAAAAGTTGTTTGATCTGTCGTGTTAATTAAGATAAAAAATAATGTACATGAGTAACTTAAGTTATATGCACTCATTTGTTATTCAATATGTTTACAATAACCTCAACCCTACATAACTTAACTAAATGGAAAGTACACTACTAGAATACTAGACTTTCGACCAGCGACTTCAAACATATAATCTATATGTTTCCATTTATTTATCTTTGTTTGAATAAATGATATATATAATGTCATTAATAACAACAAAGGAGTAACCATTAGTCTAGATGACATAATTCTTGTAAGAAGCAACAAAAATAACTAAGATTATAGTAGGGGTGAGCACTCGATTAATTCGGTCAGTTACTGTTAATTAGGTTCGGTTAAATAGTTAATTTGTGGTTTGAGATTTTAACCATTAACCTAACCAAATTGAGTCGGTTAATTCGGTTATTGTCCAAATGGTTAATTCGGTCGGTTAATTTGGTTAACCAGATAACACTCGTGTAATAATATTATTTGAAATACTCATAGAACTTGGGACAATTGTTATATTATAGTAGTATTGTTGTAAATTTAATTCGGTATGACTCGTAAAAACTTGATTAATGTATATATGGGGACGTATTTTGAAATAAAAGTACAACTATATATGTATATATGCATGTGTAGGATATTATTTATGAATAAATTATGACTATTCAGTTAATTTGGTTAACCAAACTAAAAATATTTTTAACTATCAAATTAACCATTTAACCGATTAACCGAAATAAATTAACCAAATTAACCGAATTAACCAAATTAACCCAATAAAATTAACCATTCAGAATTAACCGTTCGGTTAATCTGTTATTAACCAATTTCTGCTCACCCATAGATTATAGTTAAAATCAGCATAACATGATGTGAAAAAAACATCAAACCTTTGTTGAAGGAGAGGATAATATAAATTAACATTTGTTGTTAACTTGAAAGTAATTAAAATAAATAAATAATGATTTCAATATTATCTTTGATGTATGTTCTATGTTATTAAAAAATATCAACCTTTTGTCTAGGATCCTAGTACATCTTAAATTAATCAACTTATGGGAAGGAAGAGTATGATAATGATGATTATTGTGATACACAGTCTCAACAAACGTCATTAACCAAGCGGAAGCAAATCATAGGCAGCGGATTAAGAAAAATCAGTGAAAATTAAAACCATTTGCAAAGAGATCCATTCACTGGAAAACTCTTATATTTAGAACTAAAGTAAAACTTTACATCTTGGTTTATATATACATATCATGTACCTTTACTTCTCGAGGAATACAAATATCAACTACTTTGTCTTATCTGTATACAAGTAGTATAAAAACCTCTAAGGCTTAAAGTCAAAATCTTAGATCAAATCATCAAAACACTAACTCCTGGGACCCGAGAGTACAGAGACGACTCATAGGACTATCTATACACAACTTGACAACTCATATCCCCACCTTGGATTTACTATTGTCCCTGCTGCTGCTGCTGCTCTTCCCTTGCAGTAGGGTTACTGCCCCTTTATCTGCAGTTATCTAAAATTGTTAAATCCCACGGGGTGAGAATATATAAATTGCCCCAGTGAGAGATATAACTCTCCGTCGAAAATATTTCTATTGCAGTTTAATAGAAATAAATTGAGCAGTGGAATCATATATTTAACAGTAGATAAATCAATATTTATGCAGATTAGAGCAACATTCTTATTCAAGTATTTCAACTATAACTTGATAAGGCAACATGTCTCTTATTCAGTAAAGAATTGAAGAACATATATAACATTCATGTATCCAAGACATGCTAAGTAAAATAACATCAACCAGTGATTCTCGTATTTCAATCTTATGCAAATACGCTACACGGCTGATTACATTTTACAAACATAACTTAAGCTCTCAGGAGATGAGGTATACCGCTCATACTCCAACCGACCACTGCGAAGTCAAAATCGGTACCATACATAGGTAAATGTAAGAGTCGGCTTTCATGACCTCATCTCATCTCGGTCAGTGCGAGATCACATGTAGGACATCTTGTGTCTCTGCTACATAGCTTGCCAAGGTATATTGGCATATTCGCTATAGAGGCAGTGTCATCTGCTCTCTCTTCGCGATCATGAGATTTTATATTTATCTCCTTCGATCCGGCATTAACATCATCGGGAGATTTGTGATACATCCATCTCGGAATCATTCAAATGAGGATTGAGAGGTTTAATGTTTACCTACCATCAATTACCTCATCGGGACGTACGGATATTTTCACCCATCGACCCCTGCATATTCAAAATATGCACTCTCGAGGAGATCCCGTAGGAAAACCTATTTCTCCATCACCATCTACTGATGATGATGGATCTATGGTCAGAGCACTACATGAATAGGTTTCACTTGATGAATTAAGTACATTATCATATTCTTTTAGCATTAGTCAAGTTTTCAAACATAACTTATTAATACAAATGCTATAAAGAAACATGTACTTATTTTCAGTAAAGTACTTCTCAGTCTTTATAAGACATTTGGGATCTCAATCCCTCATTTCAATACTGGGAGTTCTCATCCATTCACAAACTCAATGTCATAATCATATGAATCTAGGTATTCAAACCCCTAGCTCATCACTGAGCATTGTTATCACTTTCTCAGGTAACTACCACCTTCAGGTCATCTGACCAAGGTAAACATGATACTTACTACACAAGCATCTCTCATGGCACCTAAGGCCCATCAACTCTCTTATTCCTTCTTACTAAGCAACAAGGCATATTGTGGCACATAAGGCCCAATAAACAATTTCAATTAAATAACACATCATAGCTCATACCTGGCTATGCTTATCATCTCATGATACATGCATGATTAGCACTCATGATAGAAGTACACCAATTATCTATCAATACTATACAAAACAAATGTATCATCATTTCAAGGTTATCACCCTTATTCCTTTACCAGGGTTAAGGTTTCCCATTTCATATCAATTGGGATTCTCATCCCATTTCCCAGATCAGGGTTATGGTTTATCACCATATTGCCCAAGATTAGGGTTTCATGTACTATACATGTCATCACCCTGAAATATATTCCAGATCACATTAATACATCAGGGTTTCACATATTACATTACATAAATTAGGGTTTCATAAGGAATCACCCTAGATTAGGGTTTATCTTAAATAACCCACAATTAGGGTTTCATATTCAATTACCCACAATTAGGGTTTACTATTCATCCCAATTAGGGTTTCATATTCAATTACCCTCAATTAGGGTTTACTATTCAATTACCCACAATTAGGGTTTACTATTCATCCTAATTAGGGATTCATATATGGATATATTTCTCCTATCCTCTTCTATTATGTTCACTACTCAATTCTTGGTTAAATTTAGTATATTTTTTATTCAAATTCATGCATTTAGGATTAGCATGATGTATTGAATCCATGCATTGTATGCATCATGGATTAGTCCCACTAAAGGTAACTCTTACCTAATTACATTAGGTGTCCAAATGGTTTGATCAATTGATCCTTCAATTATATGAGGTATCCAATTAGGTTGGTCAATTGAACCTTTAATTGTATTAGGTATCCAATTGGATTGATCAATTGAACCTTCTAACAATTTTGTTTACTTAGTCCCCAAACAGTCTTGGACCTTTAGACCTCAAACGGTCTTGCATCCTTAGACCTCAAATGGGCTTGCATTATTAGAGTTCAAATGGTTTGAAACCGTTAAATCAAATTGCATTGAAACTGAATGGTAAAGTTACTTTGAAACCGAATGGTAAAGTTACTTTGAAACCGAATGGGCTTGGGTCTCTAAACGGTCTTGAGACCGTTTGGACTCAAACGGTCTAAAGACCGTTTGGTCAAAACCCCTAAAAACCGCATGGACCAAAAAGGTCAATCAACACTCAATTAAACCTTGATTTCAATCAATGAACTTTCAATTAAGTGAATCATAGATTCATTCATCAATTGAATCATGGAGGATGAGGTGTCAACAAGATAGGGCTCCAAAGGGAAACTTGTCCACTCAAGAAACTAACATGCAACTTCTTAAAACACACGTTCACAAGGTGGTGATACAATCTAGGTTGGGTCTCGAGCTACTTGGGTCACCCCCAACATGGTCTCAGTCGTACATCCCAAAAAGGGGTCGAGACAAACTAACCCACACATCCTGGTCGAGACAAGGGTTCACTACACCTATTAGGTCAAGACACTAAAAGATAAACTATTTCAACCTCAACTAAACACCCTAGGTCAAAGCCAACATGTCCAAGAAAAGTGTCTTGGTAGAAACACACCAACGACACACCTAGGTTGTGACATAGGTCGCTACATCCATACATGTACACATGGTCAAAATGCATCAAGCCTTAGAAACCCTAATCACCACAAGTGCTGCCAACAGTCATCCAAGGCCCAAATAAGGCACCCCAAGGAATCATGTTCTCTCTCATGAAGACAAGATAGAGAGAGAAGGAACACTCTAGAGGTGGTAAATTGCAAGATAACCTTCATAAAGGGGCCAAATTGCAATTTGACCCAAAACAAGCACAAAGCACAAACATCATGCAAACAAGCTCAATCTGGAAACTTAAGCTCTCCAGAATCTCTAAGATCATCTCAAAGGATTAGAGAAAGGTTATAAGCACTTACTTAAGAAAAAAATAGGGTTAACCCAAAATACAGGTTAGGGGTCTTACATGTAGATAGAATTAAAGAAGGTCCTATGGGAGCCATGGAGTGGTTCAGAGGCTCTGGATGGTGAGGAGAAGGTAAACAAGTGGGATGCAAGTGAGGAACAAAGGAGAAAGAGCGTTACTTGTGGTCGGAAGTTAATATTTTCGAGGTTGTTTGCTATTTTATACATTTAGGCATCAGTTTATACTTTTGCGATCGTTCGCTATTTTATTTAATATTTTCTCTTTAACTTAGATTCACTCCTAAATAAAACTAGTATAGTTAAGATTGATCAATTAATTGATCAATTAATGTTCAATTATACACATAGACTAATTTTGGTATGTAGAATCCAAATTTGGGATATGTTTCCACTTTTGAAGACACTTAATAATTTATTTAAAACTTTTGGTCTTTATCCATATCTTATTCTCTAAATAAAATAATGATAGTTATTATTGTTCAAATATTGTGAAAATTGGCACCCATGCTAATTCAAACCAAAAATCACAATTTTTCTATTATATTTCACTTTTTCTTTATGAGTTCTAATACAATTAGCATTTTAGGTTCAACACCAATATATCATTAGAACATTATATCATTACCATCATTAGTTATTATTTTGAGTCCCATTATATTCTCATTGTTGTAAAAAAAATTATGTTATATTATTATGCATGGAATTCCATTTTTTACTCATTTCTTAGTTCATTATTTATTTAAATAATGAAACATTATCCGCATTTGTGGACATGAAAAATCCAATTGTTATTCTAATACATATATGAAGCACATTATACTTAGTATTAAATATATATTAACTTTATGTGAATATTATCTAGTGAATATGACACATGTGATATTTTTCATAAAACTGTTACATGTAACACACATATAGATTATTATGTAATCTGCCACTTAATATGTTATATTTGTTTTCAAGCCTAAGTAAGTTAGAGTTACTTGTGGGTTATTTATGTTATATCTATTCATGTATGACTTTATCAAACATACCAATCTCTCACCCATGGGATTGGAATTTCTAGAGTCAAAACCTAAATTTGTGTATGTTACATTGTGCCTCAACGAAATGCAACACCATGATTGTGTGCTTCAAAGTGGCATGATTCAGCCACCAACATCGATATGGAATTAGAAGTTCAAATCATATGCAAGGAATGTTCACCAAGCTTTGGAGAATAGATGTGGTCGATCAGATACTAGAACTTTGGCAAGCATAGACAATTTCCCACCTGAGGCTTACAGATACACATGCTTGGGAAGAATTGGTGTGGATTCACAATACTAAGTCGTATGGATGTTGCACATTTTGAATGAATTCATGTTGGACTAAATTGTTCAACACATTCATAGATTCCATGCTTTGGATTTGCATAGCTATACATTTTGTGTATAGTTATTTTCTATTGAGTGAATTTGAAAAGGTCTTGTGCACACATAATGATGAGTTTCATGTGGATGGCAGATGGAAAAGATGTGACAAATTCATATACATCTATATATAATATATATTATTTTGTCCCTAGATTTTTTTTTCTAGAATACTATATTTTAAAATGTATAATCTTTTTACAAAAATGTGTTCATATAGACGTAGGCAAAGATATATAAATTTAAGTATTTGGACGTGCAACGTGTCAAAAACATCTTTTGAAGGAATACAATAGGCATCATTGCTTCTATCTCATGTGTGAGTAAATTATACCCTCACGAATACAAACATAATAAATTATATTATGGTACATTAATGATAGATGGTTATACATGATGAGATAGAGTGTGCGTGGAGGATCAACTACTACAAACTCTTCGTTAATGTAGTTGTTCTTTCCCTTGCAATAAAAGTTAATTTAATGTTGACTACATATTAATGAAAGAATGAAAAAAGTAATGGATGTAGAGAGAAAACTGAACTACTAACGAGTTGTTGCGAAAACTAAGGATGGCAAGCTGCAATTCGAAACAAGAAAGGAAAATGACAGAGAATGGAAGGGAGAGAATTCGTCAATACTATTATTTCACTAGTCGAGTCGTACAATTTACATGGTCTGCGGTAATTAATGAGGTAAATGTCTGTTTGAATATATTAATCATACTTGACATTAAAGTGGATCGAACGAACCAAGTGGAGAGAGCGGCCGGTATATCCGTCACATCATCAGTTTTAGTTTTCCATAAATGTCATGTCAACTGTTACAAGTACATAGCAGCAGTATCATTTGTATATAGATCAAATAAACGAGTGGTGGGGAATGACTTCTCGCATTCTCGCACAGAAATTGCCTCGCATAGGATCATGACTCTATATATATATATATATATATATATATATATATATATATATATATATATATATATATATATATATATATATATATATATATATATATATATACGGGATTTCACTCAATGCCCGCGTGGGTATCTTATTTTCTCTACCCTACTTTGAAAACTCGCGGATCTTTTGTGTCAAAACCAGATTAGCTGTTATTTTATTTCGGTGACACGCTTCCTTGTTACCAGTCGCCGGTCCGGTGTTCTGTTGACACAGTTGTCGAGCGCCTCCTTCGGGACTTCCATCCCGACGATCGCGTAAGTGGTCAGGATGATGTCGTACTTGGCTGGAACGTTGGGAGATATTGTCCTGGTCAGTCGTGGTGCACAAGAAAGGAGAGGTTCGCCTTGCGAGTGATTGTGTTTCGGATCTCGTCAGCCCACTATCGCAATACACAAGCGTCCCACCGGTAGGTATTCTGCAGCTACTCATCAGAGACAGAACCACCGCGCCCTTGTAACCTGCTATCGGCGACGCCTTGCTCTTGTTCCATAATGGATCCCGACCAAGCTGATGTGCTTGCGGACCTAGAACAACAAACTGATGCAGCAGACGTACTTGTGGAGCCGCTCAACCTACTGGTCGGTCCCACCTCCCACGATGGCGCCCATGATGACGACCGCCTCTAGGAGCGTGGCGGTCTTGTGGATGTGAATGTAGTCGAGTTTGTCCATCCCGACGTCGCCGTCGTAGCTCGTGAACTGGATGTCGACGATCTGACCCGCTACGAGCCCTTCCGACTCGACGTAGCGCACGAGCTCTGCCACGACCTGGACGATCCGACGCAGCTCGACCTTGACGGTGGGGGTGGAGTCGGCGACGTGCTGGAAAGTGAAGGACAGAAGTGTGTCACCGGTGAGGATTGCGACATCCTTGCTGAACATGTGGTGGTTGGTGGGCGCTCCACGCCTGAGGTCGTCGTTGTCCATGCAGGGGAGGTCGTCGTGAATTAGCGACATGGTGTGAATCATCTCGGTGGCACAGGCGCAGGCAATGGCGACGTAGTCCGAGTATGGGTTGGAGGAGATCAGGGCGGCGGCCGCGAGGCAGATCATGGGGCGAACGCGCTTGCCGCCCAGGGTATCACATGGGTATGGCGGCATCCAGGGCCTTATTGACGGACTCGATCTTTCGGGCCTTATTGTATTTTCCAGAATTATTAGTTAAGCATCCTGTTATTAGATATATAAAATGGTACAATGTCAACTGATTCTCTAAAATTTGCATACTTCTTCCTCCCCCTGTTCTGGTAACTTCATTAATTTATATATAACAGTTCCATCACACTATGTGGCCATGGATTTGCAATGGTGCGCCTGGAGTATGTTACTTTTTTAATATTGTGCATACTATGATATTCTAGATCCAAGCATTTACCTTTCATCATCAAGCTTTAGGCAAGAGCTGAGTTCGTGGATCTTCTGTGATGTAGATGTATTATCAAACATTAACAATATTTGGAGTATAGTACATGCGGTGCTGCTATTAAATTAACATTAAATGTGCACATTGCAACTCCTCCATCATCTTGTTCGGCAGCTCAAATTCGTATCTTACGCAATTCAAAGGCCTCCCAAAGAGCATGCAACAAGTCATCATTGATGTAGACGATCAACATAAGCAAAAGTAATACCTCTGGAGGAGCAGAACCTCGATCATGAAGATGAATACAGTGTTGATGGAGAACAGATTGGCCACCACATCTAGGTTCGAGTCTCTAGCTCTGGTCCTAAATTTGTTATTCAATTGGGGATGTAATATCTTCAATCACGCATAAGCATCTTTTACATGACTATTGGCTCTTGCATGTTACAATGTGACTGTTCATATTACAGATGACACTTGCTTATTACAATATGACTATCCATATTACAAATGGTCACCTACATTACGGTTGACTCTTCCATATTACATTTGATTGTCCATATTACATATGACACTTGCTTATTACAATATGAGTATCCATACTACAAAACTGTCACCTACATTACAGTTGGCTCTTGCCTATTACAATGTGACTGTCCATATTACAGATAACACTTGCTTATTACAATATGACTATCCATATTACAAATGTCACCTACATTACGGTTATCTCTTGCCTATTACCACTACAAAAAAAGATGATTTAACTACAATTTTTCTAACCACATATATTGTATTTGTAGTTAAAAAGTACCTTTCCTTACAAATTATAAAAATGTAAATGAAAAAGTATAGTTAATTGTATTGGCTATAAAATTAACTACATATCACAATTGTATTTGTAGACTCTTCCCAATTCACCTCCCCCCCGCCACCCTTCCAAATATCAAAATGTAATTTTTTTTTTGAAATTTCCGCGCACTACTCCCCTGGCGTGGTTTCATGCCCAACAACTACCATCCATCTCGATAGTGCCAACCCGACCTATTATGTGCTTTATTTTCTCTCCCAACAACCCCCAATTTGATCGCCCTCTCTATGCCTCACCCTCTTCTCCTCCCTGTCACGCTAATCCTATGTTGTTGACCAAGTTCGATTAGCAAAGGAAAGGGATGCTAGATATACCACTGTCGCTGCGGAGACACTGGTCGACCACCACCTTTTCCCCAGGCTTCCCCAGTGCCACCTATGCGAGTTTGAACTGATGGCAGGGAGCTGTGTACGAAGCATAAACTAAAATATGATGTGTCGTGGTAATGGGAGGCACACTACCTCATTGCTCTATAACTCGACACCCAAGAACCTCCCCGAGGAGGCTGTAAACATGCACAGTTGAGAGGTCTGAGATGGTATGCAGTCATCAGAACAGTGGAGGGTAGAATTAGCATTTATGATCTTTGTTGAACAGGTCATCTAGGCGGTTGATTCATTTTCCCAAATCGCTTCTGTTGTTCCTTAGATATTACCTTTCGACGTGGATGGGAACGATTGTCACAACATTGTAGGTTTTTTTATTTGTTTATGTTGTAATGCAAACAGCTAATTGAAGCCTGTTTTCATCTCCCTTCTTGGCTTGTTTTTCTATTTATCACAATAAGAAATTAAAATTTTGCCTCAAAATCATATACATTACATGTTCTTCTTCCCGTCGGACATTTCATGTATGCATTACATTCAGACTTGTTGTGCTCAATTGGATTGAGTTTTTCTGAAAGCATTAGGTAGTCTGTGTAGCAACGATGGACTACATCTGCGTAGAAATACCTTAACAATCTTTCTCTTCTTATGAGTTTATTAATGTTATCATATTTGTTGACGATACAAGTGGTGGAATTAATATAAAAGAAAAATCAAGATAGAAGAAGATGAACATGATCATGTGGCATATAGAGTCTACAATGGATAGAGGCAGTCAGAAGAAGATATTGTATACATGTATCTCTTTTCCATGCATATTGTAAAACAGGGGTCAGGTTAATGTCCTCCCCATGTGTACTCATTGTTCAAATATAAATAAAAGTATCATTGTTGATATTGTAAGCAAAACTTGATCTTGACTAACATTCATCTTTTTTTGTTTTGAAAACCCCTCTATATTAGCAAGCGACTAATTGGATAGAAAATGTCTCTTACTACATATGTATGTGTAGTACATGGTATCTTTCACTACAGACTAGCTATAATTACATGTGTAGTAAGTGCTAGTTTTTTCTATACATGAACTACATATGCAAATTGTAACCAATGTCATCTCTCCCAACATATCATAGCTACAAATTGAATTGTAGTCATAAATTTAGCTTCAATGGAAACTACATTTTTATGTGCAAGGACATTTTTTACCTACAATTAGGGTTACATATGAATTTGTAGCCAGAAGAATAACTAACTACAACTTTAAAAAATGTAGCCTAAACAATTAGCTACACGGGTATTAGCTTCATATTCTAAATGTAAAGATAAATGTAGCCAAAGCTTTTAGCTACACATTTTGGGGTTTTTGCTACAAATTTTTTTGTAGTTAAAGACCATATTATTTGTAGTGTATAATGTGACTGTCCATATTACATATGACACTTAGCTTATTACAATATGAGTATCCATAATACAAAACTATCACCTACATTACGGTTGGCTCTGAAAAAACTACTAGAGGGGGGGTGAATAGAGTTTTATAGATAATTTAACAATTATTGAACTCAAACAACCACAATGAAAATATTGGACAAGGAGACACAAGGTTTAGAGTGGTTCCAACTATAGCAAATACTATAGCCGTCAATCCACTACCCGGTTGCTTACCCAACCGGGATTTGAAAAGAAATTTATTTTATTACCTCTTCAAGGAATTTACATAAAATACAATCTCTTTTCCTAAACCCTTCAAGCAGCCTTCACCTAGAAGTAATCGCCAACCTTGAAGTAGCCTTCCCTTGAAGTAGATGCACCAACTCCCGTTGCACCAGCCTTCTGAAGTAGCTTCCCTTGCGATAGCCTTCTTGAAGTAGCTTGAAGTCCCCTTCTCCACCTGAGAAGTCAACCCTCTCCAATCCGCAGCCTCCATCCCTAGGAGTAGCAAGGAGAGTACAAAAGATAAACAGGAACAAGAAAAGGAAAAGGAAATTACAACTTATCCTTTAAGCTCGAGGCTTGATATGCCTAGATCAAGCGTAAGATCTCCTAGCCAAGTATGTAAACTTGTGATTGCTGTGGGTAGGAGAATCTAGCCTATAGGACACGAGATTGAGCTAAGGAGAATGTAGGCCAATGATCACAGTGCTCAAATTGCTTGCAAAAGATTGCTCAAGTATGCTCAAGTGTATTCTCAAGTGTAACAAGTGAATTCTAGTGTCCTATGGCTTGTCCTATTTATAGGAATGGCCTAAGTATGCTTAAGGACGTTCTAGACAACTTCTAGGGGTTTCTAAGTGCTTAACTAGCCGTTAGGTACAAAGTTGTTTCTTTAACAACGGCTAATTACTTTATTCTGCAGTTGCTGTCAGAGACCATCTCGGTCGACAAATGGTCGACCGAGACACCTACTCGGTCGAACTTTTGTCAACCGACAGGCTCTCTGGAACAAGTGATTTGCAACGTCTTTCTTCAACTACCAACTAACTTGTCTGTTGTGTCTAACGGCTACTTTGGATCTTTCTCGGTCGAGAAGATGGTCGACCGAGAGTGTCTCGGTCGAGGAGTTTGTCGACCGAGAATGATCCTGTTTCAAGGTTTCAATTTAAGCATTAATTATATGTGTGAGTGTGCAAAGGTGATCCTAATAAAATGGGATGACATGTCTAACTATGGTGTTTGGATAGGGAAAATCTAACGCTTGATTTACATGCAATTCTAAGTACTTGTACATTATATATTTGTACAAGTTTTACAACATTGATTACATTGCATGAAAATATAACTAAGTAAGCTCTTGGATTTTCCCTTGCTACTTTGTCATCCTGCACACTCAAGTAGCTCGTTAGATTAATAAGAATGAAATGTTTGTCATAATCAAAACAAAGGGATTTTTAGATGTCCATTTAGCCAACAATCTCCCCCTTTTTGAAGATGACAAACATTTCCAAAATAAATATAAAACATATGAATTTCATACCTTTAGATTGCCTTATGTATCTTTTCCTCTTGTTTATAAAATGTGTGCTTATTATTCCCAATGAATTATGGAACATGAAATCCAGTTCATTTGGGAATGTATCAACTTTTAATGTAAAGCCAAGAGTATATTTATGAAACTCATTGATTGAGTTTTTCATAAATACTAAGTTATAGTTTTATATATCTCTCCCCCTTTGTCATTTCAAAAAGATAACCATTTTAATAAAAACTCCCCCTTAATTAGATAACTGTTCTGATAAAACTCCCCCTTAATTAGATAACTGTTTTGATAAAAACTCCCCCTTAATTAGATATTCCGTCAAATCTAATGAAAAAGATGTCCATTGAAAAGCCAAAATGAAACAAGTAAACGGATTCGTTTTAAGAACCGCAGATATCAAAGAAAACATCTTCCAAAGGAGTAATAAGCAATTGCTTCCTAATGTTGTTGAATTGATCTAGTGGAAGCGGTTTTGTAAAAATATCAGCCAATTGATTTTCCGTATCAACATGATGAAGGGAAACATGATTCTTTGAGATGTGATCCCTTAAGAAGTGATGACGGATTTCAATGTGTTTTGCCCGGCTGTGTAAAATAGGATTGTGTGCTAAGTTTATGGCGCTCGTGTTGTCACAAAAAATAGGTGTAGATGAAAGATTAAAACCATAATCGCTTAATACATGTTGCATATAAAGCAGTTGAGCACAACAAGACCCGGCTGCCATATATTCAGCTTCAGTTGTAGATAGGGCAACCGTATTTTGTTTCTTGTTAAACCAAGATACTAAGGCTCTCCCTAATAAGAAACATCCACCACTAGTACTTTTGCGATCAAGTCGACAACCAGCATAATCTGCATCAGTATATGCTTTAAAATCCAGGGATTGTCCTTTTGGATACCATAACCCAAAGCAAGTAGTACCAGCTAGATATCGAAGAATTCTTTTAACCGCTAGAAAATGAGATTGCATAGGTTGGGATTGAAATCGAGCACAAAGACCAACGGAAAACATAATGTCCGGTCGAGAAGCAGTTAAGTATAGCAAACTACCAATCATGGCTCTATATAAGGAATCATCAATAGGTTCCCCATTTTCATCCTTATCAATTTTGATAGAGGTAGCCATAGGAGTAGTAGCATGTTTGCATTGATCCATCCCAAAACGTTTTAAAAGTTCTTTAGTATATTTTTCTTGGCTTATGAAAATTCCTGCAGGTGTTTGCTTAATTTGAAAACCAAGAAAGAATGTTAGTTCACCCATGAGACTCATTTCAAATTCTTTTTGCATAATGTCACTGAATTGTGTGCATAATGAATCATTAGAAGCTCCAAAAATAATGTCATCAACATAAATTTGCACAACTAGGAAATCAGATGCATATGTTTTGAAGAATAAAGTAGAATCTGAATTTCCAATAGAAAAACCATTATCAAAAAGATATGTCTTGAGCCGTTCATACCAATTCCTGGGTGCTTGTTTTAGACCATAAAGTGCCTTTTTAAGTTTATAAACATGGTCACCTTTTTCTGGTATTTCAAAGCCAGGTGGTTGAGCAACATAAACTTCTTCTTGTATGATGCCATTGAGAAATGCACTTTTGACATCCATTTGATATAGCTTAATGTTTTTATGGGCAGCAATAGCTAGTAACATCCTAATAGCTTCAAGTCTAGCTACGGGTGCATATGTTTCATCAAAATCTATTCCTTCTTGTTGATTATATCCTTGTGCTACTAATCGAGCTTTATTCCTTATGACCTCTCCTGCCTCATTGAGCTTATTCCTAAAAACCCATTTAGTTCCTATGATAGTTTTGTCTTGTGGTTTAGGAACTAAATCCCATACATCATTTTTAGTGAATTGATTTAACTCCTCTTGCATGGCTACTATCCAGTAATCATCCTTAAGAGCTTCGGATACCTTCTTAGGTTCAATGATAGAAACGAAAGCCATGTTTGCAACATCTTTGAAGGAAGACCGAGTTTTGACTTTATCATTTGGATCTCCTATAATTAGTTCTTGGGGATGATCCTTGATAAGCCTAGGTGTGGGTTGTGTTTCAACTTGGGGATCGGATATAGGAATTTTCTCACAATCATTGGAAATGGTTGTATTTTCGAATTGATTAGTGAGATCAATGATATCTAGATTTTCAGATTTTGGTTCTTCATGAAAAGAAACATGAATGGATTCCTCAACTTTTCTAGAGATAGTGTTATATACTCTAAAGGCTTTGCTAGAAGTGGAATATCCCAAGAAGAATGCTTTGTGTGATTTAGAATCAAACTTGTCTCTATCATCTTTGGTATTTAAAATGTAGCATGTGGAGCCAAAAGTATGAAAGTAGTCAACTCTAGGTTTCTTAGAGTGTAATATTTCATATGGAGTTTTCTTCAAATGAGAGTGAACAGTTACTCTATTAAGCATATAACAAGCAGTGTTTACAGCTTCAGCCCAAAAGGTTTTAGGTGTATTGTGTTCAAGCATCATGGTCCTAGCCATTTCCTGTAGAGATCGATTTTTCCGTTCAACTATACCATTTTGTTGTGGGGTACGTGGAGCAGAAAAATTATGAGTATACCCTTGAGATGTACAAAAGGTCTCAAATGTATGATTCTCAAATTCGCCACCATGATCACTTCTAATGGTACAAATTTTATGTTGTAAAAGATTTTCAATCTTGGAACAAAATTGCATAAAGACATGAATAGTATCATCTTTAGTTGCAATAAAATGTACCCATGTATATCTACTATAATCATCAACAATAACAAAACAGTATCGTTTACCACCAATAGATTGTGTCCTCATTGGTCCAAATAAGTCCATATGAATTAATTCTAAGGATCTACTGGTGCTAAGTACATGTTTTGATTTAAAAGATGTTTTGGTTTGCTTTCCCATTGTGCAGGGTTCACAGTTTTCAACTTGATCAAAAGACAAAGTAGGTAATCCACGAACAAGATCATATTTCACTAACTTTTTAATAGCATGTGAACTAGCATGTCCTAGCTTTTTATGCCATAGTTGTAAGGTATTTTCATTTGCAAGCAAGCATTTACCTACTACTGATTTCATAGAGTTTGGTTTAAGGATATAAAGATTTCCAACTCTATTTCCTTCATAAACGACATTTGTAGTGTTTTCTATCAATAGTTTGCAGCAGGTTTTGTTAAATAACACATCATAACCACTATCACATAGTTGACTTACACTTATTAGATTATGATGCAATCCATCAACAAGTAGAACATTTTTAATTTCGAGATTTGTTCCAACATTACCTATTCCAACGATTTTTCCCTTACCATTGTCTCCAAAGGTGACCGTTCCACTTTTCTTTTCTTCAAAAGTTTGAAATGCGTCCTTGTTCCCGGTCATGTGTTTGGAACAGCCACTGTCAACTACCCATTCCTGCATTAGAATGTAGATTTTGGTACCCATGTGATGGTCCGATATGGTTAGAAACCTTTTAAGTGCTTTTGTATATAAAAGTTCTGATACAGAAAACCAGTCGGTCGACAATTGTTCGACCGATATTTGTCTCGGTCGACAATTTGTCGATCGAGCAGGTTACTGTATCACAAGAAAAAACACAGAAAATTTCTCGGTTGACCAATTTTCGACCGAAATAGGTGCTGTAAAATTTTTATTTGTTAAAGACATCCAGTCGGTCGACAATACTTCGACCGACCCAGAGCTCGGTCGATAATACTTCGACCGACAGAATTTCTGTTTCAGCAATGTAGAAAAATAATAACAATAAGCATAGCACCTTTTGTTGAGATAAGACAATATAAATAGCAAAATTAAGCATTTGGTCATATCTCAACTACATTTCATTCTTCTAAGTTTGGGGTTTTGGGATCCAAACTAAGTCAGACTCCTTAGTCTTGTAGGGGCATGAAAAACAATAATGTCCAAGACGTAAGCAGAAATGACAAGTAATAGAGTCAATTTCATTTCTCTTTCTAGTTATTGTGTTCTTGGGTACAAACATAGTTTGGGTCTTTTTGGGTTGGTTTTTCTTTGGAACATATCCCAAACCTTTTCTTCCATTGAAAACATTACCAACTTTCAATATGTTATCAAGAATATCTTTTCTTCTTAACTTATAAAGTTCTCTTTGCAACGTAGCAATGTCATTCATCTTCTTATGTATATCTTTTCTTGCTTGGTCTAAATCAGAAAACAATGAATCCTATTCTTTTACAATATTATCATAATCCGAATGGTTTGAAAAGATAGGTTGAGTTTGATAATCTTGTAGTTTAGCTAGCAAATCAGTATTTTCTTTTGATAGAAGATCAACATTGGTTTCCAAATTGAGTAGCTTTCTAGTGCAATCATCTAAAGATGTTTTTAAAGATACATTTTCAAGATCAATGTTGTTCTTTTCATAAGAAAGTTCATCTAATTTTGCAATGATCTCATTATTTGATTTTATGGCCTTCTTTAGTTTCTTCTTGGCATCAACATACTTATCGTGAGTTTCTTGTAAACTAGTAACTAACTCTTCTTTAGAAAGATCAACTAGGCTTACCTCTTGAGAGTCTTCATTTTCTTCTCTTGCCATTAGACATTCCACCTCTTCTCCGCTTTCACTGTCACTTGACTCATCCCAGGCAGCTTTATAGGCTTTTTCTCCTTTCTTCTTATGTGAGCTTTTCTTTCCTTTCTTTGCTTTGGGACATTCATTTTTGAAATGCCCTTTCTTCCCACATTCAAAGCACCTGGGAGTAGAGGAACTAGAAATTTTGTTAGATTTAAATCTTTTGTACTTCTTACCGTTTACGATTAAGGCTTCTTCTTCTTCTTCACTTGACTCCTCACTTTCTTGTGTGACGACTTTTGAGGCTTTGAGAGCCACATCTTTCTTCTTCCCACTTTGATGTTCACGTTCTCTTCTTTCTTCTTCTTCTAGGTCTGCCTCATGAGCTTCTAAATTACCGATGAGTTGTTCCATTTTGAGGCGAGTGAGGTCGTTTGCCTCTGCAATGGCTGTCACCTTTGGCTTGTATTTTGGAGGAAGTGATCGAAGAATTTTTGATACTTGATCTTCCTCAAGAACAGGTTTTCCTAAGGCACTCAAACCATTAACAATAGTAGAGAATTTTGAATACATTTCACTAATAGTTTCATTAGGATCCATACGAAAATGTTCAAGCTTTGTTTTAAGCAGGCTAATTTTGGAATTTTTAACTTGGGCTGTACCCTCATAAGTGATAGACAATCTATGCCAAATATCATACGTTGTATCACAATTTGAAATTCTATTAAATTCTCCTACAGAAATAGAACAATATAAAATGCTTACGGCTTTTGCGTTCATTTGGGCCTGTTTTACCGTGTTTGCATCCCATTCCACAAAGTCATTTTGAGGGAATTGATAAGGAGTAGATACCATTCTCCATAGATCCCAGTTGACGCCTTGGAAGTAAAACTGCATCCTTCTCTTCCAGTATTGGTAGTTTGTTCCATCAAACGCCGGTGGCCTAGCAACAAGAGTCCCTTCAATGTTGAGGTTGTTGAGCATTCCATCACCCATTTCTTCAAGACCTTGTTAGGGTTCCTTGAAGCCTTGCTCTGATACCAATTGAAAACTACTAGAGGGGGGGTGAATAGAGTTTTATAGATAATTTAACAATTATTGAACTCAAACAACCACAATGAAAATATTGGACAAGGAGACACAAGGTTTAGAGTGGTTCCAACTATAGCAAATACTATAGCCGTCAATCCACTACCCGGTTGCTTACCCAACCGGGATTTGAAAAGAAATTTATTTTATTACCTCTTCAAGGAATTTACATAAAATACAATCTCTTTTCCTAAACCCTTCAAGCAGCCTTCACCTAGAAGTAATCGCCAACCTTGAAGCAGCCTTCCCTTGAAGTAGATGCACCAACTCCCGTTGCACCAGCCTTCTGAAGTAGCTTCCCTTGCGATAGCCTTCTTGAAGTAGCTTGAAGTCCCCTTCTCCACCTGAGAAGTCAACCCTCTCCAATCCGCAGCCTCCAACCCTAGGAGTAGCAAGGAGAGTACAAAAGATAAACAGGAACAAGAAAAGGAAAAGGAAATTACAACTTATCCTTTAAGCCCGAGGCTTGATATGCCTAGATCAAGCGTAAGATCTCCTAGCCAAGTATGTGAACTTGTGATTGCTATGGGTAGGAGAATCTAGCCTATAGGACACGAGATTGAGCTAAGGAGAATGTAGGCCAATGATCACAGTGCTCAAATTGCTTGCAAAAGATTGCTCAAGTATGCTCAAGTGTATTCTCAAGTGTAACAAGTGAATTCTAGTGTCCTATGGCTTGTCCTATTTATAGGAATGGCCTAAGTATGCTTAAGGACGTTCTAGACAACTTCTAGGGGTTCTAAGTGCTTAACTAGCCGTTATGTACAAAGTTGTTGCTTTAACAACGGCTAATTACTTTATTCTGCAGTTGCTGTCAAAGACCATCTCGGTCGACAAATGGTCGACCGAGACACCTACTCGGTCGAACTTTTGTCGACCGACAGGCTCTCTGGAACAAGTGATTTGCAACGTCTTTCTTCAACTACCAACTAACTTGTCTGTTGTGTCTAACGACTACTTTGGATCTTTCTCGGTCGAGAAGATGGTCGACCGAGAGTGTCTCGGTCGAGGAGTTTGTCGACCGAGAATGATCCTGTTTCAAGGTTTCAATTTAAGCATTAATTATATGTGTGAGTGTGCAAAGGTGATCCTAATAAAATGGGATGACATGTCTAACTATGGTGTTTGGCTAGGGAAAATCTAACGCTTGATTTACATGCAATTCTAAGTACTTGTACATTATATATTTGTACAAGTTTTACAACATTGATTACATTGCATGAAAATATAACTAAGTAAGCTCTTGGATTTTCCCTTGCTACTTTGTCATCCTGCACACTCAAGTAGCTCGTTAGATTAATAAGAATGAAATGTTTGTCATAATCAAAACAAAGGGATTTTTAGATGTCCATTTAGCCAACAGGCTCTTGCCTATTACAATGTGATTGTCCATATTACAGATAACACTTGTTTATTACAATATGAGTATCCATATTACAAAACTATCACCTTGATTACGGTTGGCTCTTGCCTATTACAATGTGACTCCATATTACAGATGGAACTTGCTTATTACAATATGAGTATGTGTATTGTAAAACTATCTCATACATTACGGTTTGCTCTTGCCTATTATAATGTGATTGTTCATATGACATATGACACTTGTTTATTACAATATGACTATTCATATTACAAAAATGTCACCTACATTACAATCGGCTCTTGCCTACTACAATGTGACTACCCATATTACATATGGCATGTGCTTATTACAATATGAGTATCCATATTACAAAATTATCACCTACATTATGCTTGGCTCTTGTCTATTACAATGTGACTAAAATTGTTACATTTTGGGGGTTGGTATGAAATTGTTGTCTCAAAATACATTATGAATATATAACAAAAGAAACCCAATCCAAGTGTGATTTGATCCCCCTCCTGTCTATAGTTGGACGATATCAGTCGTTGTCGCCCCAGGCTCCGGCACAGTCAGCAACGCTGCCGACGCGCGTGACTCACGGTGATAGCCTTGTGCAGAGATCGGGTAAAAATGATATTTGTAACACAAACAACTTAGTAATACAAAATGAGTGTTTGCATTAAAAATTTGGTCATCTCATTACAAACGTTGATGTCTCATTACAAATATGTATCTTCCTATTGCAAAATAGATCTAGCGAATGAATGACCCTTTTTTATATACATTACAAAATGTCTAACGGCCTTATAATTTATTCTGACATGTTACAATTTTTTTATGTACATTACAAAATACACACCCACCTTACAATTTGACAATTTGTTCTCTAAGATTATAGTTTCTGTGTATGGATTACAAAATGTATAATCGCCTTACAGATTATTCTTATATATTATTATTTTGATTTGGAAGCAAAGAAGAGGAAGCTAGCTGCTTTCTTTATATTTACTTTTAGTTCTATTTTTTTCATTATTGTGTCTATAGGAGACAAAGTTTGAAGCATGGAGGTGTATCAACACGACCAGAACAGACCTCAGAATAACAATTGTTATTATTGTGATGATTTGTTCCTCCTACAACCCCAACCTCCTCCGCCATCTCTTATCTATTGTTCCATTGTGGTTGCAGTTATTTCTGATTCACCTCCATTTAACTAGTCATCCTCATCCCCATACCTTGTTTAACTAGTCATCCTCATCCCCATCCCTTGTTTTAGTTTACAATCTGATTAATTTATTTGCCGTTAGTTTCTCTTGTGGAAAAAACAACAGAGTTCTCTTCTGAAAAAAAACAGAGTTAAGAAGGAAAAAATGGAAGGGTTGGTTCGTTCCTTCCTTCTCTATCAGGATGTGATAAAAGATTGCATGTAGCTATTCTAATGACCGCTCCCCCCTGATTGGGGTTGCTGTACAAAAGCCTAAATCAGGGTTCATAAGAAAGGGGAGACTTGTCGAGATATGAAAAAAAGGAGCATAAGTTATTCAGGGAAGGGGTTGTTTGGGACGGTCAGAGGAGCGGGGAGGGGAGGTTGAGGTCGATCCACAAGATAGGTCCCCGCCGCTCGTTCTGGGTCACCTCCACGTCAGCATCTGCTATCGCCGCCGAGTGGGGCATGAGCCGCAATGACTGCTTCTTAGTGAACAAGTGGACCGTTTCTGACGAACAACCTAAAGCCGCAGAGCTCCGAGTGCGCCATTTGGAGGATTGGTCGTTCCACCCTCACCGGCCCCTACGCTGCCGGCACTTCCCATCATTTCACAGCACCTTCGACACAGGAAGCTAGCGGAGCCATCGTAATTCACTCATCCAGTGGTAGGGACATCGGGGGCCGGGGGTTTCCATCAATTCTCATCTCCAACAACGAAATCAACATTACTAAAAAACTGAAACGTGACTGTCTATACTCCATCATTGCCGCAAGAGATCAGTGAATAACAAAACCTAAATGGTTAATAAGGAACTAAAAGGGTCCATGTTTATCCTCTTCCTGCCTAACAACATGTGGGTGTCGGCGGCCTCCGGAGGTAGCAGCATACATCTTCGCATCGCCAACTTCCAGGCCATGGACAACTACGTCGTCTTCAACAACGGATGTGGTAGCCGGGCTGGGTTGACGAAGTCCTGGACGGTACCAGTGATCTCCTCCTCCAATACTCTTATGAGGTCACCCTTCATGTCTCCGGCTGACGACGCCACCACCCGCACGACAGCTCTGTCAGCTCCTCTAGATACTGAAAGCTGATGATGGCCCAACGGTGGCATCCACTGTAGTAGTACACTCAAGCAAGTAAATTGCACACAGACATAGTCGAGATCCATGACTTAAGCAACAACGTCGATGTTGATTTTGCAGTCAACAAGCTAGAAAAGTGCAAATGAATAGTATTTAGGGCCGTGATATTAATTGAAAGTGCGGGGCCGATAAGATTAATCAGTGTCGCTCCAAATCAATGAATGAGAGAACATGGGAGTATTGGTTGTATTTTCAAAGATGCCACCGTCTAGTCAAGTACGGGTAGCAATTCTAAAGTACCCGTGCGGGTATTGTAAATGTACTATATATATATATATGTATATATATGTGTATATATATATATATATATATATATATATATATATATGTATATATATATATATAAAGAGAGAGAGAGAGAGAGATTAGAATATTTTTTTCATGATGTAATATTTTTTTAAAATCTAATCCTTTGATCTTCTTAAAAATCTTATAAATAGCTCATACGCAAAATTTGAGCACATTTGGACATTTATAGGTCATTTTATAAAGACCACAAAAACTTTGCATTTCAAATTAATTTCGCACGTCGATTTTTTTGTCCGTGGATGAGTGACTTACATTCATCCAAATGTGCTCAAAATTTGTATGTAGCCTAGTTATAGTTAGAGGGTGAAGATCAATGGATTATATTTTATAAAAAATAATCTTGATACGCAAACACACTTGAGTATATTCGTACGATCTGTACACTCGAGTGTATTCTAGCCTGACTCTCTCTCTCTCTCTGTATATATATATATATATATATATATATATATATATATATATATATATATGTATGTATGTATAAATATATATATATGTATAAATATATATATATATATGTATAACTATATATATATATGTATATATATATTTATATATGTATATGTATATGTATATATATATATATGTATATGTATATGTATATATATATATTTATATATATATATATATATGGGCGTTCATTCGTTACTCACGCAGGTAGCCTGGATTTTCGTTACCCGGCAGAAAAAACAGTAACTCTCCTGGCCAAAAAAGTAACTCTGTTGTCAAAAAAGTAACTATGGTGGCAAAAAAAGTAACTCTGCTGGCCAAAAAAGTAACTTTGTAAAAAATATACAGCAGATATATATAAGGACGGGTTTTTTTATTTTGGAGAGGTAAATGATATTATTTTTGGCTAAAATTTTTTGGAGAGCTAGACAAAATAGTCCTCTACAATTGCAGAAATTTTATTTTGATATATATATATATATATATATATATATATATATATATATATATATATATATATATATATATATATATATATATATATATATATATATATATATATATATATATATATATATATATATATATATATATATATATATATATATATATATATATATATATATATATATATATATGGGGAAACGATCCATTGAGAAACATATCTGATGAGAGCATGAGAGGCATTTGAATAACTCTCCACATAGATCAATTTTTCATAATCCATCCATAAAGATTACAAGTAAATCAACCTTCCTATAAAATTTTATCACCATCCAATTTGTAGATCATTCACAACAACCAAATATTTTTTGATGCTCTATATTAAATTTCAGACTGATTGTTGGATGTAAAAAGTATATATTGTACATATAGACATGTAAATAATATCTTATTGTAATGATACCTTGCGACAAGGTAAATTTAATGATGCTTTTTCCATCTATACGATTTGATTTTAAAAAGTAGTTACTAGTTTGTACTTATTCAAATGCCTCTCATGATCTTACCGTAGGATGTTTCCCGCTGGATCGCTAACACACACACACACACACACACACACACACACATATATATATATATATATATATATATACATATATCTATATATATATATAGAGAGAGAGAGATAGAGAGATACTTTTAGTTGCCCGCGCGGGTAACAAGTTTATGCTACCCGGCATCAGTTGCGGAGTGGAAAGAAGCAGAAAAAAATAGACCGGCGCGCAGAGAGAGCAACTCGCGAACCCCAATTCGTCGTTGTCCCCACCGAAGCAAAACCCCAGTTCGTCGCACCGTCCCCGCAAAAGAAAAACCCCAGTTCCCGTTCTCGCGCACCTCCTCCGTCCTCACCACCTCCTCCGTCGTCAACTCCTCCAATCGCTCCTTCATCCACTCGTGGAGATGACGAGGACGAAGAAAGCCTCACGAAAATCGTCCATTATGCCTTTGTGGAGGAAGAACAGACAGACAGTGGTGGAAGTAGACAACGACGACGACTTCGAAACGCAACAATTTCAAGCCGACGAGTAGATGGACAAATAGGGAGAAGAAACGGATAAATCAGCATCGCCCGCGGAAAGGGAAATACACAACCAGACTACTCTGACAACTCCGAAAGAGGATAAGAAAGAGGCTACCAAGGCCACAGAAGCGGAAAAAGAGGGGAAAGAAGAAGTTGCGGAAATGGAGAAGGGGTTTTCTGCTGAGACTCCTCAGAAAACTAAGATACAGAAGAAAGGCAAAAAATAGGAGTTACAGCTCCCCCATGGATCAAACCTCCATCAAAAAGTGCAAAGCGCAGTAAGGTTGCTACTGCTGGTCGTGGAGTCAACAGAGCAGCTGAGAAGAAAGAATCTGCGTGCAGCAAAGCGGGAAAAGTTGAACAACAAGGTAATGCTCGAGTAACTATCACATAATGCTTGAGTAACCGAGAGTAATGCTTGAGTAACTGAGAGTAATGCTTGAGTAACAGATAGTAATGTTTGAGTAACTGAAATTTATGCTTGAGAAACTATTACGAAATGCTTGAGTAACCGACATTAATGTTGAGTAATCGAGATTAATGCTTGAGTAACTATTATAGAATGTTTGAGTAATCGAGATTTATGCTTGAGGAACTATCACATAATGCTTGAGTAACTGAGATTAATGCTTGAGTAACTAATAGTAATGTTTGAGTAACTGAAATTTATGCTTGAGTAACTATTACATAATGCTTGAGTAACCGAGAGTAATGCTTGAGTAACCGAGAGTAATGCTTAAGTAACTAAAATTTGTGCTCGAGTAACTATCACATATTGCTTGAGTAATCGAGAGTAGTGCTTGAGTAAACGAGAGTAATGCTTGAGTGGAGAGGATTGTTCAGTTACTCAACCATTACGTTCAGTGTTAATTCGAGTAACTGAAAAAAGCCTGCGAGTAACTGGAAAAGGACTACGAGTAACTGAACAATGCACGTAATGGTTGAGTAACTGAACTGCGAGATTAATGCTTGAGTAACCGAGAGTAATGTTTGAGTAACTGAAATTTATGCTTGAGTAACTATTACATAATCCTTGAGTAACCGAGAGTAATGTTTGAGTAACTGAGAATAAACTATAAAACAATATTGTTAAGCTAAATACTACGTTCTTGGAATAACTTTATTCATATGCAGGAGAAGAAAGCAAAGGGGATGAGGAGAGTAAAAATGCAAGTCAGAAACAGAAAGAGACAGAAAAGGCTAACGAGAAAGGTAAGATTGTATGGATTTGTAATTGTTTTAATTTTCAGTTACTTACAGTTTATTAAATTGCTTTTATAAAATAAACAATGAGCTCTAACGATAAATTTTGATATGTTTGCAGTGGGAGTAAATAGACTATACCACAGGTGCTCCTTAAAGAGCTACATCAACACCAGCAAGAGCATGGTTTATACAAAGGAACAACTTATGATGCTGAGCTCAACAGCCTTTGCAAACCTCGTAAATATGCCAAATCTTGCGGTTGACATAGGCTTGTTAGAGGATTTAATAGATAGATATGTCGATGAAGACATATTTCTGCTGGCCGACGGAGAGGAGAGAAGGATGATAGTAGATGACGTGGGGATAATTCTAGGTATCCCCAGCAAAAGGTATAGAAATAGCACAAAGGAAAGATTCTGCCATAGTAAAGTCGATATGGCAAGAGTTTGCGAAGGCGACTTGTAAAAATAGAAATAAAGGTGAGACCTCAAAGAAGTTGATAGAAAAAGATGTCCTTCATAAGGACAACTTAACAAAACTTTGGAAAGAATATGCCATGACCAACAATCCAGCAGACAATACAAATATGTGTCGTGCGTGGATGTTGCATCTACTGGCAACATTCTTAATCCCAGACACTAGCAATTGCACACCAATCTACATTATCCACTACCTAGATGATGTCACTGCCACTGGGCAGATGAATTGGGCAAAGCTGGTGCATGGGAGTATCTTCAAGAATATGAAGATGCTGAAGGAGAATGTACAACTAAGAAGGAAAGGGGATAAAGGGGCTAATAACACCCTGTACACAACAAGCTGTGTCATGTGCCTATGCGTAAGTGAATAAAATCATATTCATCTACATTGATACAATATTGACTATGGGAAGGCAGTTACATATGCATTATATTTTCTATATATTACATGCAAGTTTGGGCATATGAGATGACAAAGATGGCAAAGCCAACATTCCTTGACTCCAAGCCAAGGATAAAGAAGTGGGCTGTGCCGGTCGAGAAATTGATGGAATTAGGGACAGTGGACCCTAAGTGTGGGCTCTGATCTCCAAAACCACGATATAAACTTAGCGGAAGCGATTCGATTAACAGCGGAAGACAAAAATCACGGGAAATTAAAACTTTTCAAGATAAGAGCTTGAATCTATAAAAACTTCTATCACAAAAGGAGACAAACTGTTTACATCTCAGATAATTACTTCTTGAGTAATTATATACAACATGATACAAAATCTCAAGAACTCAAAACCAAAATCTCAGATCAAAAGACTCCAAGGACCTGAGAGTATAGAGAACACATAGGACTGACTATCTAACTATACAACTCAACAGTCTGAATCTCCACCTGAGATTTACTGCTGCTCCTGATACTGCTGCTGCTGATATTGGTCACCTGAAGATTGATTCCTTCACCCTCGACGACCACCTAAAAAGTTGAAATCTACGGGGTGAGACAATTTTAAATAATTGTCCCAGCGAGAGTTATAACTCTTCGCCAGAAGCTTTATTATAGCAACCAAGAATAACATAGGCAATAAAAGTTTTAAGGTAATCAGCAGCAGATTGTTATCAATTATAACAACAACATTTAAGGAATATGAAGAACATGTATACTAAGTAATGTATCTTCAACCAATGTATCTCGTAGTTCAACCTAAGCAGATATGCTACGCGGTTGATTATGTTTTACAAACATCATTATGCCCTGCGGAGATGAGGTATACCGCTCATACTCCAACCGATCACTATTAAGTCGCATCAGTTAAATACATAGGTCATCAAAAGAGTCAGATTCTTATGAACTCATCTTCCTCAGTCAGTAAGAGGATCAACATGCAGGACATCTAGTGTCTCTACTACTATAGCTTACCAGGGTATTCTGGTACTTCGCTATTAGAGTCACAGTGGCATTCTGTACTCTCTTCGCTACCGAAAGATTTCTTGTTTATCTCTCATCGATGCGGTGTAAAAGATTTCCTCAGGAGATTAGTGTTACATCACCCCGACATAACACATAGTGAAGGATTGATAGATTAAGATACATCTACATCAATTCCTACACTAGGATGTAAGGAAATTCACATCCAAATTACCCCACATACTCAAAAGTATGTGCTCCAGGAATCCCCTTAGGAAAACAAGTTTCACCATCATTTAACTCCTGACAATGATGGATCTATGATCAGGGCTCTACATGGTATGATTATACTTGATTAGTTAGGTACATTTCAGTATTCTTTTATCATCATACATGTTTTCAAACATTAATCATTAGCATAGCAGCTATGAAGGAAGAATACTAAATGTAACAAGCCTAACTCTCATCAATTATCATTTCTCAATATTCTCATCACAAGTCATCTCTTAAAGCATGACCTTGATGGTATTCATGGCTCTCACAGCCTATCAATCTCATAAGATGCTATTAACAAGGCATCAGGATATATCACTATTTATAAAGCTAACAACATGCTTTCAATGAATATAGTATCATCATCCATACCTGGATATGAACATCCTCATAAAGGAACCTGCATAATTAAATCAACTGATAACAGTAAATAACTCATTTAAAGGAGTTGTATCTCCCTACTCATACAAGAGCTAGGTTTCCCTAGTTTTCATCAATTAGGGTTTACTATTCACATTACATGTCATCAATTATCATAATTAGGGTTTCCATGATCTCACACAAGTGGATCATACCTAAACTTGCACATTCATGTATATTGAAGGTATTTTACTTGAGTTTCCATTATAATTAGTACTTTCTCTCTCCTCTAACTAGTAGATAGTGATTACACCACTCTAGATTAGGTTGGGTTAAGTCCTCATTGATTAACACCATTCAACTCATCACTATCATGTGATTAGGGTTTGATTAAAACAAGGTATCACTCAATCGAACCTTTCAGGGGCATTTTGGTAATTTACCCATTGACCATCATCATAGGTCAATTCATTAGCCACTTAGTCCTGTAACATCTTAGGTTACCATTAGGGTTTAGATTAGATCATCATTGAACCATCTACACCTTCAAGTGATTAAGTATAATCAACCTTGAAGAGCTCCAATTGGTGTAAGGTTTAACCTTCAACCTTCAACCCATTTGATTCTTAAACGACCTTGAACTTGTTTAATCTTAAATGACCTTGAATCCATTTGAACCTTAAATGAGTGTGGACCCACTTAATCTTAAACGGGTGTGGACCCATTTAAGTCCATACGAGTGTGGACCCGTTTGAGCCTAAACGAGTGTGAACCCGTTTGAGCTTAAATGGGTGTAAATCTGTTTGGACTCAAATGAGTGTGAACTTGTTTGGAATCAAACAAGTGTGGACTCGTTTGGACTCAAACGAGTGTGAACTCGTTTGGTCTAAAATGATTTTGGGTCTACTTGGGTTCAAACCGCATGAACATAAAAGGTGACACAAAGTCTATGCTTGAATAGGATTTCTTATGTTGAAGCTTTCAATTGGCCCAAGCCATGTTAACCATATACAAATTGAGTCAATTAGGATGAGCCTCAATCAACTGGACACCAAATTTACCCTCAATTGAAAGCCAATTAGGGTTAAATCTAACTCAATTAGGGTTTCCAATCGGCTGATCATCAATGTTCAACAATATGATTCAAATTAGAGTTGAACCTATCAATTGACCTCCAATTGGGCCCAAACTTGGCTCAAACGGTCTTGAGGTCCTTTGGATGACATACAAATGATCTTGAGATCGTTTGCCCAAAGTTTGGCCAAAAACCAAAATGATTTGATAAGGGTTGAGCCCTAATTAAATTAAAAATCAACACTTTTCATCAATTTATCAACATCTTGTAATTAGACCCTCAAACCATAAAATTTCTTTAACCCAAGACCCCCAAACGATCTTGGGGTGTCACTAAACGAGTGTGAGATCGTTTGGATGAACCCCCAAATGGTTTGGAACCCGTTTGGGTCCTTCAACCCAAAACTCAACAAGATCTATATTGAAATCAACAACTTTCACCCGATTAGGGTTAGGTTATTGAAGTGTCTTCAACACTTAATTGGTTAGGAATTAGATTACAATTCTTTGTAGAAATGAAGTTCAATATATTATGAACAGGTATCCCAAATGGTCAATGCTTGGTCAACTCACTCATACGGGTTGGAACCCGTTTTCCCAAAAGTTCAAGTTAATTAGTTTGGAGAAATCAATACTTAATTCCATTCTATTGCCTAATTGATTGGCCTTCAACCTACGATTCCTTTAGAGTTAACCCCTCAAATTTGGTGGGTCATTAGCCTATATAATTGTGAACAGAAAACCCAAACGTTCCACGCTTGTTCAACCCTATGAAACGGTCTTGGGGTCGTTTTGATCCAAACGATCTTGCAGGATCGTTTGAGATCAAACGGGTTGAACCTGTTTGACCTTAAACGAGTTGCACCCGTTTGGACCAAAAGGGTTCAAGGTCATTTCATAAAGTGACATAGGAATCCACACCCATCATCCTCAACCTATGTTCAGGTCGGTTTCTCCACCGTTTTACTTGCAAAAGAGCAAGGAAGAAGGGAGGTAGAAGAAGAACTAATCATAGAAAACAAGAACAAAGATATGCATAACAAAGCTAAGAGTTAGAGTTATAAAACCCGCCTCAAATGTGGTTCCTAGAGCTTCCAAGCTTCCAAGATTCAAGCCTTTAATAGCGTCTTGAGCGCCACAGGTCGGCCAAGGTCAATTCTTCAAGAAAAAGATGGAGATGGTCGGCTAGAACAAGGAACCTAATTAAGAAAACTAGCAATTCAACCTTGTAATACGATTTCCTCCATGAATCCAAGCTAGAAGGTGGGGTTCTCTTACCTAGAACAGGTTGGTCGTCCCCTTGAGCTCCTGAGCTTAGCTTTGGCCAGTTGAGAAAGATAAGAAGTGAGGAAGTGAAGGAAAACATTTGCTTGGTTTGGAAAGAAAGGTGCTTATATAGCTTAGGCTGATTTACACCATAAAGACCTCTAGAACTTTGAAATTCTCATCCAAGTCCTTTCTTATTTAAGGGAACGTCCAAACTCATCTAAACTTATGAAAAGCTCATGAAATCTCAAGATCTAGGGGTAAAGAAAGCCAACTTTCAACTAGGGTACATACATGAAAGGTTTCCTTACTCAAACTTAGTGAATTTCATGTACAAAGGTCATTTTTCTTATCTGATTATTCATTGATGTGTCTCTTTCACCATTTCTACTCTAAATGATGACAAGAGTCATAAAAGATGTTCTAGATGGTGTATTTTACAAGTTGCACCCCTCAAATTGGGTAAACTGCATTTTACTCCAATTTAGGGTTTTTAAGCATAAGGATTATTCCACAAACTGCATCTAGATGCCAAGCTTGGGAAATCCATCATGTCTCATCATATTCACTCATATGATGTCTCATTATCAAAAGAATATCTTAACATGTGCAATTGCAAGTTAACCCCTTAACTGGGTAATTTGCACATAAGCCCCTGCATTACCAAAATAATACTACAACTTTGATTAAAAAGGACAAAATTGAAAGTATATGTTCCTGAGGAACTTAATTACATGTCAAAAGATAATCACCAGGGTTTAATTACATATTTAGGCAAAACATCTAGGGTTAGTTTATAACCCAGGTCAGGGATGTTACAAATTATCCACCCCTTACAAGGATTTCGTCCTCGAAATCAACATAACGTATTAGGAGAAAAGAGCAGGATATTTCCTTCTTATCTCATCCTCTAGTTCCCAAGTGGCTTCTTCAACACCATGGTGGTTACAGAGGACTTTCACAAGGCTTATATCTTTCTTCTTTAACTTTATAGTTCTGCTATCAAGGATTGACACTGGCCCTTCCTCGTAAGATATGTCATCATTTAATTCTACCTCCATAGGTTGTAGAACTGACTCAGTGTCGGGGTGACATTTCCTCAGCATAGAAATGTGAAACACAGGGTGTAATTTTTGCAACTCTGGTGGTAAATCTAGTCTATAGTCTACCTTTCCAACCCGTTCAATGATTGGATAATGTCCCATAAATCTAGGTGCTAACTTTCCTTTCCTTCCAAAGTGAAGGACTCCTTTCCAAGGCGAGACCTTGAGGTACACTCTGTCTCCAACCTGGAACTCTAACTGTCTACGGCGCTTATCGGCATACGACTTCTGTCTATCCTGTGCAGTCTTAAGCTGTTGTTGTATAACTTTGATCTTCTTTGTAGTTCGTTGTACAAGATCAGGACCTAACAACTGATGTTCACCAGTCTCATACCAACACAAAGGGGATCTACAACGTCTACCATACAAGTCTTCATAAGGTGCCATATCAATACTATGTTGATAGCTATTGTTATAGGCAAACTCTATCAAGCTTAGGTGTAGATCCCAACTTCCGGTAAACATGCTCTCAACAGGTCTTCCAAGGTCGGTATGGTTCTTTCCGACTGTCCATCAGTTTGTGGATGAAAAGCCGTACTAAACCTTAGCTTGGTGCCTAAGGCTCTGTGTAGTTGCTCCCAAAAGCGACTTGTAAACTGAGGACCTCTGTCGGAAACTATGGTGACAGGAACTCCGTGCAAACACACCATCTCTTGAACATATAACTGGGATAACCTTTCAGCAGAATAGGTTGTTTTGACAGGTAAGAAATGCGCTATCTTAGTCAACCTATCAACAATTACCCAAATGGAATCATGTCCTTTGTTTGTTCTAGGTAGACCAACAACAAAGTCCATGGTTACATGATCCCACTTCCACTGTGGTATAGTTAAAGGTTGCATTGTTCCTGCAGGCTTTTGGTGTTCAGCTTTAACTTGCTGACACATTGGACACCTCAGAACAAACTCAGCTACGTCCTTCTTCATCCCAGGCCACCAATACATATCTTTCAAGTTTCGATACATCTTGGTGCTTCTTGGATGCATAGCATACATTGAAGAATGAGCATCTTCCAGAACTAACTTCCTCAACTTATCCATATCCGGCACTATCATCCTCCCATGATAACATGCTACATGATCATCTGAGTCATAGAAACCATCTCGCTTCTCATTTCCATACTTTGATCTAATCTGCTGAACTACAACATCAACTTGTTGTGCCTCCTTAATCTGCTCTCTTAGGGTAGGTTTAATATGCATCTCAGCCAACAACCTGGATAACAATGACACCTTCAACTGTACATTGTCTTGCCTTATAGAGATAAGCATATCTCTCTTAGAGCATACTAAAGAGTTTAGATGTTCTCTATCCATGGTTGATGTTGCTGATTTCCTACTCAACGCATCTGCAACCACATTGGCCTTTCCTGGGTGGTAATCAATTGTACAATCATAGTCCTTGATTAACTCCATCCAACGACGTTGCCTCATGTTAAGCTCATGCTGAGAGAAGATATACTTAAGATTTTTGTGATCTGTGAAAATCTGGAATGTCTCTCCGTAGAGATAATGTCTCCAGATCTTCAGGGCATGAACCGCAACAGCTAACTCCAGATCGTGTGTCGGATAATTCTCTTCGTGTTTCTTAAGTTGTCGTGAAGCAAAAAAAATTACTTGCTTATCCTGCATCAACACGCATCCGAGTCCATTCTTGGAGGCATCACAGAAAACTATGTATCCTTTTCCTTGCTCAGGTAACACAAGCACAGGTGCACTTGTCAACCTCTCCTTCAACAGCTGAAAAGACTGTTGACACTTATCACTCCAGGTAAAAGGAACATCTTCCCGGGTTAACTTGGTTAAGGGTAAGGCTATAGAACTGAAATTCTTAATAAACCTTCGATAATAACCAGCTAATCCCAAGAAACTTCGAATCTCCGTTGGTGTCTTCGGTTGTTCCCACTGTAGAACAGATTCTACCTTTGTAGGGTCAACACGAATACCCGAGGCAGATATCACATGTCCAAGAAAAGATACTTCCGGAAGCCAGAACTCACACTTGCTAAACTTAGCATATAGCTTATGTTTTCTTAGCAGAGTTAGAGCCTGTCAGAGATGTTGTTCATGCTGCTGAGCATCCTTACTATAAATCAGAATGTCATCTATGAAGACGACAACACACTGATCAAGGAAAGGTCGAAAAACTCTATTCATGAGTTCCATGAATGCAGCCGGTGCATTGGTTAGTCCAAACGACATAACCGTGAACTCATAGTGACCATATCGTGTCCTAAAGGCAGACTTGGATATGTCACTATCCTTAATACGAAGTTGATGATATCCAGACATCAAGTCTATCTTTGAGAAGACTGTTGCACCACGCAATTGGTCAAAAAGATCATCAATCCTCGGCAACGGGTACTTATTCTTTATTGTTACTTCATTGAGTTGTCTATAATCAATGCACAACCGCATTGACCCATCTTTCTTTTTAACAAACAAAACCGGAGCACCCCACGGTGATGTGCTCGGTCGGATAAAACCTTTCTCATGCAACTGTTGAAGTTGTTTCTTGAGTTTTGCCATCTCAGCATGCGCCATCCTATACGGTGTCTGGGCTATAGGTTTTGTATCTGGGATCAAATTGATTTCAAAATCAATTTCCCGAGGCGGTGGTATACCTGGAAGTTCTTCAGGAAACACGTCCTTGAATTCCCTGACTATAGGCACTTCAGTAGGGTTGGGACCTTTTTTGGTAACATCTACTACATGTGCCAGGAATGCATAACATCCTTGCCTCATCAGCTTGTTAGCAACCATAGCTGATACAAGACAGGTGGGCAAAATCTTTCTCTCTCCTTGAAAGATCCATGTGCTGCTATCATCAGCAAACACATCCTGTTTGGATTCACAATCCAAGACAACTCGATACCTTTCTAAGGTATCCATCCCGAGGATTATATCAAATCCTTGCATATCAAGTGGTATAAGGTCCACTTGAATGCGATGATCAGAAAAGAAGAAAATGCAGGGAGAGCATACCTCCTGCAAAACGGTAGACCCATTCAACGGAGTCTCCAAAAACAAGCTATCTGCCCTATGACTAATTGTCATATTGCAGTTACGAATCACTCTCCGAGTGACAAAGTAGTGCGTAGCACCCAGGTCAATCAGAACAGATACAACACATGATTTAGACATATCAGAATATAAAAGTTCCATCTGACCTGCCACTACCCGTGGATTGACCACTGCATCTGGTGGGTTCATAGCATAAAACCTTGTTGTCGCCTGGTGTTGAGGTGGTGCTGATGATCCACCTTGAGATGCTTGTCCACGTCCTCGAGCTGCTCCTTGATATTGCCTTCTCTGTAATCCCTGTTGACTCTGTCTCGGAGGCTGTGTCACACTGACAGGCCTAGATCGGCAGTCCTTCATCAAATGTCCCACCTTCCCACAGTTGTAACAGCTCTTCTCCAATTGTTGTGGTCTAGGTGGTCCTATAACTGACATTGATGCTGAACTGTGAGTCTCTTGTAGTGGTAGGCTTCGTCCCCTGCCTCTACTTGGTGTCCACTGTGTCTGAGCACTAGTTCTGGGTGGTGGAGGTGTAGGTGCAGAGAATCTAGGCTTCTTAAAGTCTCTAGATGAAGAACCCTGGAACAACGGATATCTTTTATGGGTTTATCTCTTATCGACTACAAATTTCTCTATCCTTCGGACTGACTCAACGAAGGTAGCAAACCTCTCCCAATTCTCTAAGGCAGACACGGGAGTAGTCAAGTTGGCATTTAAACCCTTCTCGAACCTTCTGATTCTTTCTTCTTCTGTGGTAGCCATATGCGGAGAAAACCGCAATAACTCCATGAACTTAGCTTCATACTCGCTAATGTTCATCATGCCTTGCCTCAATCTCTCAAACTGAGAGATCTTCTCATCTAGGATGGTCTTTGGAAAATATCTATTGATAAATTCCCGACGAAAATCTTCCCACGAGATCTCCACTCCAGGCCTCTTCTGCTCTTCCATGGTCCACCAGTGACCAACACTTCCCTTGAGAAGATAGACAGCATGTCTAATCTTCTGAACTTCTGGGATGTTGAGGATTCTAAAAGCTTTCTCCAACTCGGTTAACCACAGATCGGCATCTGCAGGATCAGCTGTTCCAAAGTATTCGGTTGCTCCGACACGACGAAGTCGCTCGAACGTCTTACCGATACCTTGTCCTTTAGGCTGGGCAGGTGCCCTAGGTGCAGGCATGGGCATCCTGTTGGTGATGTGTGTCATAGCAGTCATAAACTACCCCAACATAGTTTGAACAGCTGGGTTTCCCATGTCAGCTGGGTCAAACTGAGGTGGTTCTCTGGGTGGCTCAGGTACAGGTTGTTCTATCTCCGGGTTCCTTGCACCTCCTTGGGGTGCAGCAACACTACTTTCTGCCACATACTCCTTGTGTTGTTCAGACATCCTTAATTATCTTCTTCTCCTGAGGAGCAGAAGACTCTATTAGATAAGAAAGAAGTACTAAGGATAGACTTGATACTCTAAGTCATATGTCTCTGTAGACTCAGCGAACCTAGAGCTCTGATACCACTAATTGTGGGCTCTGATCTCCAAAACCACGATATAAACTTAGCGGAAGCGATTCGATTAACAGCGGAAGACAAAAATCACGGGAAATTAAAACTTTTCGAGATAAGAGCTTGAATCTATAAAAACTTCTTTCACAAAAGGAGACAAACTTTTTACATCTCAGATAATTACTTCTTGAGTAATTATATACAACATGATACAAAATCTCAAGAACTCAAAACCAAAATCTCAGATCAAAAGACTCCAAGGACCTGAGAGTACAGAGAACACATAGGACTGACTATCTAACTATACAACTCAGCAGTCTGAATCTCCACCTGAGATTTACTGCTGCTCCTGATACTGCTACTGCTGATATTGGTCACCTGAAGATTGATTCCTTCGCCCTCGACGACCACCTAAAAAGTTGAAATATACGGGGTGAGACAATTTTAAATAATTGTCCCAGCAAGAGTTATAACTCTTCGCCAAGCTTTATTATAGCAACCAAGAATAACATAGGCAATAAAAGCTTTAAGGTAATCAGCAGCAGATTGTTATCAATTAGAACAACAACATTTAAGGAATATGAAGAACATGTATACTAAGTAATGTATCTTCAACCAATGTATCTCGTAGTTCAACCTAAGAAGATATGCTACGCGGTTGATTATGTTTTACAAACATCATTATGCCCTGCGGAGATGAGGTATACCGCTCATACTCCAATCGATCACTATTAAGTCGCATCGGTATCATACATAGGTCATCAAAAGAGCCGGATTCTTATGACCTCATCTTCCTCAGTCAGTAAGAGGATCAACATGCAGGACATCTAGTGTCTCTACTACTATACCTTACCAGGGTATTCTGGTACTTTGCTATTAGAGTCACAGTGGCATTCTGTACTCTCTTCGCTACCGAAATATTTCTTGTTTATCTCTCATCGATGCGGTGTAAAAGATTTCCTCGGGAGATTAGTGTTACATCACCCTGTCATAACACATAGTGAAGGATTGATAGATTAAGATACATCTACATCAATTCCTACACTAGGATGTAAGGAAATTCACATCCATATTACCCCACATACTCAAAAGTATGTGCTCCAGGAATCCCCTTAGGAAAACCTGTTTCACCATCATTTAACTCCTGACAATGATGGATCTATGATCAGGGCTCTACATGGTATGATTATACTTGATTAGTTAGGTACATTTCAGTATTCTTTTATCATCATACATGTTTTCAAACATTAATCATTAGCATATCAACTATGAAGGAAGAATACTAAATGTAACAAGCCTAACTCTCATCAATTATCATTTCTCAATATTCTCATCACAAGTCATCTCTTAAAGCATGACCTTGATGGTATTCATGGCTCTCACAGCCTATCAATCTCATAAGATTCTATTAACAAGGCATCAGGATATATCACTATTTATAAAGCTAACAACATGCTTTCAATGAATATAGTATCATCATCCATACCTGGATATGAACATCCTCATAAAGGAACCTGCATGGTTAAATCAACTGATAACTGTAAATAACTCATTTAAAGGAGTTGTATCTCCCTACTCATACAAAAGCTAGGTTTCCCTGGTTTTCATCAATTAGGGTTTACTATTCACATTACATGTCATCAATTATCATAATTAGGGTTTCCATGATCTCACACAAGTGGATCATACCTAAACTTGCACATTCATGTATATTGAAGGTATTTTACTTGAGTTTCCATTATAATTGGTACTTTCTCTCTCCTCTAACTAGTAGATAGTGATTACACCACTCTAGATTAGGTTGGGTTAAGTCCTCATTGATTAACACCAGTCAACTCATCACTATCATGTGATTAGGGTTTGATTAAAACAAGGTATCACTCAATCGAACCTTTCAGGGGCATTTTGGTAATTTACCCATTGACCATCATCATAGGTCAATTCATTAGCCACTTAGTCCTGTAACATCTTAGGTTACCATTAGGGTTTAGATTAGATCATCATTGAACCATCTACACCTTCAAGTGATTAAGTATAATCAACCTTGAAGGTCTCCAATTGGTTTAAGGTTTAACCTTCAACCTTCAACCCATTTGATTCTTAAACGACCTTGAACTTGTTTAATCTCAAATGACCTTGAATCCATTTGAACCTTAAACTAGTGTGGACCCACTTAATCTTAAACGGGTGTGGACCCATTTAAGTCCAAACGAGTGTGGACCCGTTTGAGCCTAAACGAGTGTGAACCCGTTTGAGCTTAAACGGGTGTAAACCCGTTTAGACTCAAACGAGTGTGAACTCGTTTGGAATCAAATGAGTGTGGACTCGTTTGGACTCAAATGAGTGTGAACTCGTTTCGTCTAAAACGATTGTGGGTCTACTTGGGTTCAAACCGCATGAACATAAAAGGTGACACAAAGTCTATGCTTGAATAGGATTTCTTATGTTGAAGCTTTCAATTGGCCCAAGCCATGTTAACCATATACAAATTGAGTCAATTAGGATGAGCCTCAATCAACTGGACACCAAATTGACCCTCAATTGAAAGCCAATTAGGGTTAAATCTAACTCAATTAGGGTTTCCAATCGGCTAATCATCAATGTTCAACAATATGATTCAAATTAGATTTGAACCTATCAATTGACCTCCAATTGGGCCCAAACTTGTCTCAAACGGTCTTGAGGTCGTTTGGATGACCTCCAAACTATCTTGAGACCGTTTGCCCAAAGTTTGACCAAAAACCAAAATGATTTGATAAGGGTTGAGCCCTAATTAAATTAAAAATCAGCACTTTTCATCAATTTATCAACATCTTGTAATTAGACCCTCAAACCATCAAATTTCTTTAACCCTAGACCCCAAAACGATCTTTGGGTGTCACTAAACGAGTGTGAGATCGTTTGGATGAACCCCCAAACGGGTTGGAACCCGTTTGGGTCCTTCAACCCAAAACTCAACAAGATCCATATTGAAATCAGCAACTTTCACCCGATTAGGGTTAGGTTATTGAAGTGTCTTCAACTCTTAATTGGTTAGGAATTAGATTACAATTCTTTGTAGGAATGAAATTCAATATATTATGAACAGGTTTCCCAAACGGTCAATGCTTGGTCAACTCACTCAAATTGGTTGGAATCCGTTTTCCCAAAAGTTCAAGTTAATTAGTTTGGAGAAATCAGTACTTAATTCCATTCTATTGCCTAATTGATTGGCCTTCAACCTACGATTCCTTTGGAGTTAACCCCTCAAATTTGGTGGGTCATTAGCCTACATAATTGTGAACAGAAAACCCAAACGGTCCACACTTGGTCAACCCTATGAAACGGTCTCGGGGTCGTTTTGATCCAAATGATCTTGCAGGATCGTTTGAGATCAAACGGGTTGAACCCATTTGACCTTAAACGAGTTTCACCCGTTTGGACCAAAAGGGTTCAAGGTCGTTTCATAAAGTGACATAGGAATCCACGCCCATCATCCTCAACCTCTGTTCAGGTCGGTTCCTCCACCGTTTTACTTGCAAAAGAGCAAGGAAGAAGGGAGGTAGAAGAAGAACTAATCATAGAAAACAAGAACAAAGATATGCATAACAAAGCTAAGAGTTAGAGTTATAAAACCCACCTCAAACGTGGTTCCTAGAGCTTCCAAGCTTCCAAGCTTCAAGCCTTTAATGGCGTCTTGAGCTCCATAGGTCGGCCAAGGTCAATTCTTCAAGAAAAAGATGGAGATGGTCGGCTAGAATAAGGAACCTATGTAAGAAAACTAGCAATTCAACCTTGTAATACGATTTCCTCCATGAATCCAAGCTAGAAGGTGGTGTTCTCTTACCTAGAACTGTTTGGTCATCCCCTTGAGCTCTTGAGCTTTTCTTTGGCCGGTTGAGAAAGATAAGAAGTGAGGAAGTGAAGGAAAATGTTTGCTTGGTTTGGAAAGAAAGGTGCTTATATAGCTTAGGCTGATTTACACCATAAAGACCTCTAGAACTTTGAAATTCTCATCCAAGTCCTTTCTTATTTAAGGGAACGTCCAAACTCATCTAAACTTATGCAAAGCTCATGAAATCTCAAGATCTAGGGGTAAAGAAAGCCAACTTTCAACTAGGGTACATACATGAAAGGTTTCCTTACTCAAACTTAGTGAATTTTATGTACAAAGGTCATTTTTCTTATCTGATTATTCATTGATGTGTCACTTTCACCATTTCTACTCTAAATGATGACAAGAGTCATAAAAGATGTTCTAGATGGTGTATTTTACAAGTTGCACCCCTCAAGTTGGGTAAACTGCATTTTACTCCAATTTAGGGTTTTTAAGCATAAGGATTATTCCACAAACTGCATCTAGATGCCAAGCTTGGGAAATCCATCATGTATCATCATATTCACTCATATGATGTCTCATTATCAAAAGAACATCTTAACATGTGCAATTGCAAGTTAACCCCTTAACTGGGTAATTTGCACATAAGCCCCTGCATTACCAAAATAATACTACAACTTTGATTAAAAAGGACAAAATTGAAAGTATGTGTTCCTGAGGAACTTAATTACATGTCAAAAGATAATCACCAGGGTTTAATTACATATTTAGGCAACACACTGATAAAGGATGTCTACCCACTGACGAAACGAAGAAGGCTAACCCTCAGAAGAAAATACGTGGAATCAGAAGATCACAGTGAGGACGGGAAAAATGTTGATGAAGAGGAGAAAAAAGAAACAAAAGACAATAGTTCTGAACAACCAAAGTCTGCAGAAAATGCAGACCAAAAGAAATAAGAAGAAGGGAGCAAACAACCAGAGAAGATAGTAGAAGAAGAAGGGCAGAAGAAGCCCAGAAGAAGATTGAAGAAGAAGACGATGGAAGAACTAAAGATAGGAAGCATAGAGAAAAATGTGAAGAAAAGAAGGGAGGAAAAGGTAAGTTTCATCTCCTTTCAAGTATATCATAACTGCAAGTAATACTTGAGTAATTGAACCTAAAGTTTGAGTAACTGAACATAATGCTTGAGTAACTGCACGTAAGGCTTGAGTAACTGAATATAATGCTTGAGTAACTGAACATAATGAATAAGTAACTGAATGTAATGCTTGAGTAACTGAATGTAATGCTTGAGTAACCGAGAGTAATGCTTGAGTAACCGAGAGTAATGCTTGAGTAACTGAATGTAATGCTTGAGTAACCGAGAGTAAGGCTTGAGTAACTGAATATAATGCTTGAGTAACTGAACATAATGAATGAGTAACTGAATGTAATGCTTGAGTAACTGAATGTAATGCTTGAGTAACCGAGAGTAATGCTTGAGTGACTGATAGTAATGCTTAAATAACTTGGGAAAAATGAAGATTGATTCTAACATGGATTGCTCTATTGTTGTTGACAGCACAAGATGTCAAACTTTATAGGTTTTGAACATTTCAAAACAAAAGAAGCCAAAGAAATTGTCCATCACTTCATGGAAAACATAGAAGAAATGTAAGAGAATTGGTTATTGTCAAGTGTAAAATGATAAAACATTAATGTTTCAATATCCAACTCGTATGTATAACATCTATAAAAATAATTGGCAGGTCAAAACGAGAATGGAAATTTAGTGAACACACTTGGTGCACGGGGAAGGACCTCGCCGCCCTCCTGTACAAGGATCAAATGACACAATAACCTGTAAGAAACAAGAACGTAGTGTAACTCTTTGAAATAGATAATTTGGATTGCTAAACTGATAAATCTTTTGGTTTTATTCAGGTTCTCGACTGCTTTGTATAGATGCTCAAGGAGAGCACAAGCAAGCGGAGGAAGAAGGGGTTGATGTGGCACTGCATGAGCACTTATGCTCCGGTAAGACAAATAAACTTTGTATACAAATTTACATGAAATTACAATATAGAAACACAAACTGAAACTTATAGATGTGAATTTTAAACTCTACATTTGCAGCAAAAGCTATCATTTAATAATGAGGACATCACCTTGGAGCAGATAGACATGCTATCTCCACAATTCAACGTTCCAATGAATGATTGGGATGCAATGGACTCGGTGTTCATAATACTAAACAACGAAAACCACTGGCACTTGTATGAAGCAAGTTTCAGGGATGGAGCACACCGGTCTTATAATTCAATGAGTTGGAGTAGAAATTCAAGAAAAGAATTCAATAGATGGGTAAGTGATCTATAAAAATTAAGTCTATTATAAGTGGATTGAAAGGATTAATGATCTTTAATTGATGATTAATAAATGTCTTGTTTTTTAAGGCAGATGGGTATAGTGCACGAATTCTTTAGGGGTGCACCTGAAAAGGGAAGCCAGTTGTCGCAGTGGGAACGGGAGATCCTGATCTGCCCACAGCAGGAAGAAGACTCACTTGACTGTGGGATCTTCATCATGAAGAACCTAGAGTGCCTAGTATATTGTTAAACTATGGACTTCACCTGTAAGGACATACCGGCAATAAGGGCTGATATTTTTCAGTGAATGATGGCAAGGGGGCAGCTGCAGCCTCTAAGAGATGATGAAAAAGCTGAAAGTGAAGACATCAAAGAAGGCATATCTGATGATAACAAGGGAGGAGAAGCTGAAGCTGAGAAACAACAAGAAAAAAAGAAGAATGAAGAAACAACAAGTATATCATAGTTGTTGTATAAGTTGTGTATACCTGACTGTACAGCTGCTCTTGAATGTACAACTGTTAAAAGTCTGAATTTATAACTGATCTTGATGTACAGTTGATCTTGATGTACATGTCATCTTGAACAATATTGATTTTGCCATTATATTTTGGCTAAATGTACATCTGATTAAAATGAATTATTTATTAGTGTGCTGCAAAATGACTGAATGTACAGCTGATCTTGAATGCTTCGAATACATTTATGGTGTGAATGCTTATGTTCTTGAATGCTTTAAATAACTTTATGCTTTGAATGATGTAAGAGTAACTCTGAAACTACTACAAGTAACTGAGCTGAAAGTAACAGAATGCTTGAGTAATTCTTGAGTAACCGAGAGTAATGCTTGAGTAACTGAAAGTAATGCTTGAGCAACCGATAGTAATGATTGAGTAACTTAACAAACACTTCGAGTAACTTAAAAAACACTAGGATTTGCTCTTGAGTAACTGAGAGTAGTGCTTGGGTAACCGACAGTAATGGTTAACTGAACAATCGTTGCGGGTAACTATCACAACCCTGGAGTAACTGAAAAACACTCTAAGTAACTGGAAAAACACTGCGAGTAACTCAAAATAGCCTGCGAGTAACTGAAAAACCCTCTACGAGTAACTGACCAAACACTGTGAGTAACTGAACAACCCTCTGCGAGTAACTAAACAAACACTGCGAGTAACTAAACAACCCTCTCCGAGTAACTGAACAAACAATGCGAGTAACTGTCACAACCACTTCGAGTAACTGGAAAAACACTGCGAGTAATTGAACCAACGCTGTGATTAACTGAACAAACATTGCGAGTAACTGTATCAACACTGTGAGTAACTAAACAACCGTGCGAGTAACTGAACAACAAACAGGTATTGGCGACAACCATACGCGTAACTGAACCCTATGCGAGTAATTGGACAACCATGTGAGTTACTAAACCCTCTCTGAGTAACTGAAAAAACACTCCGAGTAACTGAAAAAAACTCTGAGTAACTGAAAAAACATTGCGAATAACTGTGACAATACTGCGAGTAGCTATGACAATATTGTGAGTAATCAAAAAAATCTTGTGAGTAACTATAATAGAAGTTAGAGTAACTGCGAAAACACTGTGAGTAACTATCCTACGAGTAACTGTCATGCGAGTAACTATCCTACGAGTAACTAAAGAAGCACTGCAAATTACTTAACTGATAGTAATGCTTAAGTAACTTATATGTATTATACAACCAGATGCTAACTGAAAGTATATATAATCAGACAAAAACACTACAACTAAACATTCAAGATTACAACATTCAAAACATAAAACGTTATACATTATACAACCAGATCAACTATAAAGAAGGTCCATCAACTGAACATAAAAATACAAAAAAATACATCCAGATCAGCTATAAAGAAGTCCATCAATTGAACATAAAAATCAAATAGCTCAAGGGTTCGGATCCATCCCTGGCGATAGATATCATGCACACAATTCCCTCCATTGCAAAGCATAGACATCAAGCCAAAACACACGTTCGTATCTGAGAAGTTCATAACTATTGTAAATGAGTGAACGTGCAAAGGATTTACCCATCAGTCATAAATAGGTTTTGAGCCCAGTATGGTTGGGGGGCGTTATAGACAGTGATGGGGAAGATTATCGACCAAAAGGCTAAGTGAAAAGGGCACATGTGCATACCTATTTGTGAAAGGAAGGCTGGACAGAAGAAGAAGCAGTGTCTTCTGCAGATGTTGAGGTGTCCGCTGTTGTGGATGAGTCAACCTGAACGGGATTTACAGCTGATCCCAATGCTGCTTGGTATTTGTCCCTAACAAAGAGATGATCTGTAGAGTCGTCTGATCCAGAGTATACTTTGTCGCCAGGCATTCTGAAGAGCGAAATAAGCTCAATTGGTGTTTCTAAGAATTGATCTGTGATCCATGTTGTGATAGTCTGGTGATCAGTTGGCTTGAGGAAGATGATCCAACCTTTGCGAATACTGAACTGTGCGATCATCCTTTTCCAGCCCTTAGCAGTTGAAAGTGACCCATTTTTATTCTGCATAAGGGTTATCTGGAATGTCTGGTTTCCGATTAGGAATGTGGTCTTGCCTGGTTTGATGTGAAAATGGATATGGTTCCATTCTATAGGAAGTAGAATGGATTCCATTGTCTTGTCTTCAATGGTGTAGTTGATGGGCTGGATGAACGGCTCCATGGTTGGCTGTGAATAAGGTAGGTTGTGAAGAAGTTGGCTGGGAAGAAGGTAGGTTGTTTGTGTTGGTGTTGCAAAGATGGGAAACATTACTCTACAAAGATGGGCAGCAATACTCAGTAGGCTTCACAGCCACTGGTGATGAAGAGGTTTCGATCTGAGGAGATGGTCAAAGGGGGTGCTACTGAAATGTTAAGGGGGTTGTCGGGATTTCTTCTATAAAACTGTCCCTTCTATAAACCATAGCAGTCGTGGATGTAGAAGAGGTGGACGTCGAGGGTGCCCTGGAGGATGGAGATGTTGAAGATCTGAAAGCCCCCCACTATGTTTTTGGTGCTGTAAAGATGGGCAGTAGTGCGCTGTGTTGTTGGTGCTGCAAATATGGGCAGCAGTGCTCTGTGCTATTGGTGTTGCAAAGATGCCAGCAATGCTCTGTGCTGTTCTGACAACACAACAATGCACTATGCTCTGTGTCTGTGCATTTACATCGTACAGCAGACTCTTGTACATATCTTGTACAAGATACGTACAACAGATTCTTGTACATAGCTCTGTGCACTGTGCATTGTGCTCTCTTTTCTTCACTTTTCTGGTTCCTTCTTTAATAAAGTTAGTTTTGAACGCTAGAGTTACTTTTTGTTTTATCACAGTTACTCAGTTTTGTCACAGTTACTCATTGTGCTCCTACTATTACTCTTAGTCCTGATACAGTTACTCATTGTGCTCCTACTATTACTGAACAAACACTGTGAGTAACTGAAAAACCCCTGCGAGTAACTGAAGAAAGCACGCGAGTAACTGAAAAAAACACTGTGAGTAACTAAAAAATCCCTGCGAGTAACTGAAGAAAGCACGTGAGTAACTGAAAAAAACCCTTTTGAAGGTTACTGAACAAACACCGTGAGTAACTGAACAACCACTGTGAGTAACTGAAAAAAGCACGCGAGTAACTGAAAAAACCCTGCCAGTAACTCAAATAGCCTGAGTAACTTACCCAACCCTACGAGTAACTGACAAATCTTGTGAGTAACTGTGAAACACTATGAGTAACTATGAAAACAATGCGAGTAACTGAACGAGCACTATGAGTAACTCAAATAGCAGTTAGAGTAATTGTGAAAAAAATTGCCTGTGAGTAACTAGAAAACACTGCGAGTAACAGGGACAACCCTACGAGTAACTCTAACAGCGATAAGAGTAACTGTGAAACATGTAGTGTAACTATGACAACAATAAGAGTAACTGTGACAACACTAAGAGTATCCATTTTACACAAAGACAAACACATATTATTAAAAAAGAATAACAATTGATCAGAAAACATTCTTTGTAACATATTCAGAGTATACATACAACTGCTGGAGCACAAGATAGATTACAAACACAAGTGAAGTACTTAGAAGGTTACAAAATCACTTTCACAAAACTACACAAAAACAACAACCCCATTACAGATTTGAACATGCCTCACTGATACACTGATCAACTACAAACTCCACTAAAAAAGATAGAACCACATATACATCAATAGCAACAACAACATCACCAGAACACGACCAGTAGAAATAGTAGCAGCAAATCCCAATCATATAATGCACTACTTCTTAGGACAGCTCCTGCTATCATGGTTAGCACCAAACTCTAAGCAATTCTTGCACTGCCTCTCTCTTTTAGACTGGGCAATCTCAACTCTAGATTTAAACCTCACATCTGTGGATTTGGGTCTCCCCTTAGTTTTGCAAACATTGGGGATATGAACCTTGACAGTTGAAGAAGAAGTTGTATTTGAAGCAGTTACACCAGCACCTGCATCTGCACAACTATCAGCGACATCCAATTCTAACAGCTCCTTTCGCAATGCTACCAGTTTTTCATGGCAAATATCTACAGTGTTGTTCCTACACACTATGTTCACAATAGAATTGTAGGCAGAGACAAGCTTAAGAGTCCTCCCAGTGGATAGATGACTAAATGCCGCTTTGCCAAAAATCAAAGGATTTTCTCTGTAGCCTTTGGTCCACCTCTTATATATGTATGGCTCGGGAAGAGTGCAAAAGTCACGACTCTTCAAATAGGACAGGATGTGCCTGCAAGGGATACCTTTGAATTCCAACATGTAATAGTTTCAATAAACAATCTCACTCGATGGCTTTTTCTTCAAGATGCGGGCAGATCCAAGGCCACCGACACGATACACTTCAAACACACCTTCTGAAGATTCCTTTACATTATATATCATGCTTTGATGAATATCACTCTGAAATATCTTAAAAATTGACTGTGTATATACCTCTCATCTGCTCCTCCAGAGGCCACAGTGATGATAAAGGGAGATTACTATACTCGTCTTTAAAGTCTTTAAAATTTTCAATCTCCCGTACATGAGAGTAAGTAGTCTCCAATGAGCATACAAGTTCAAATAGAGTCTTCTTACTATTCACATGGCTTCTAATGAACGCATTCAAGCTCTCGCTCCTTTGCGTTGTCCTCATGCCCGTGAAGAAGGAAGACTGCATATAGCACGAAACCCAATCTGAACGCATAGCATACATGTCAGACATCCAATTAATGGACGATAGACCATACTCCTCAACAACAGAATGCCACCTCTCTTCAAATATACCGTCATCATCCACATTCCACACACAATCATTCAAGGAGCTTATGATCTGCTCCTTGTTAGGAAAACCACCAAGCTTAGAGGGAAGCTTTTGTAGGATGTGCCAGCTACAGAACCGATGCTTCCAATTCGGAAAAATAGTAAGGATAGCAGCATTCATAGTCAGGTATTGATTGGTTATGATGGACACTGGCTCTTTGCCAAAACAAAGTAGATACTGCTTGAAAACCCAGACAAATGACTCATACTTCTCATCAATCATAAGAGTTGAAGCAAATAAGACCTTCTTACGATGGTGATCAACACCACCAAACATTCCAAAAACCATCGAATACTTGTTGGTACAGTAGGTGGTGTCAAAAACTATCGCATTGCCAAACAACCCGCAGTCTTCAACAGAAACAGGATCAGCCCAAAACAGATGAGTCAAGCAACAATCAGGATCGTTTTGGTATGTATAGAAGAATTTCTGATCGAGTACCTTAAACTTGGCAAACCGATCCAAGACCATGTCGACGTCGTACTTAGCCGACTCTTTCCTCTTGCTACTGATATGTCCATGAGCTTGTCTTCTAGTAAATGTCAGATTTTCATAGCCGCCAGACTCTGATGCCATCAATGCAATTTGTCTCGATACAGGTATGTTAGCTTGGCTCATGGAAGAAAGCATATCTTTTTGAGTTTCATCAAGAGATGAGTTACACTTCAGGTAATAAAGATGTGCATCATCAACAAGATCATGGTTGTGTTCCTCAACAAAGGCAGTCACAACCCACGTGGATGAGGACTTGTCTAGTGTGAATCGGATCATGGCTCCACAACCACACCTCTTCACAGATCGCTTGTGCTTCTTAGACATATTTTCCCGCAACTTACCCACTTCATCACAAACGAGGCTCAGAAGCCCTCTTGACCTCTTAGAATGGCCCATTGTACCCTGCTTGTCACAAACCAGATATTTGGCAACAAGAATCTTAGTTCCCTGTTCATATTTGTTGTCATCTTTCCTAGTATTAAAACAAATCATGCCAGCGTAGCTAGAATAGAATGAGATAGCTTCATCTAAACTTCCAAAGTGGAGACCAATTTTAGGAACTGTAGCTGACGGCAGAGTGGAAGCACCAACAAATGGATAAGAATTAGCATTATCATTATTAGGGCTAACATTTGAATTGGCAGCATCTGTATCAAGGATGGGATCCATTACAACGTCTAGCAGTAACTCAGCAGTACAGAGGAGTAAACCTGAAACAACAGAGAGTAACTCTATCAGGAAGAAGAGTAACTCATCATAACAAATGAGTAACTGAAGGAAGATTTGTATTCCAAATTACAAATCAGAATAAAATACATTTCCAAGTTGAACCTAAACACTTAAATTGAAAAATAAAATACAGATAGGAAACTTGTACAAATAAGTTTATATGTAGATTTTCAAGTGAGCTTCACAACAGCAGAAAAAAGGGCAAGGATTTGAAACTGATGACTATAGATATGTTCACCTGATAATCGGACGACTGTCAAATAAGGTTCAGATTAGTTCAAATACACCGAAGTAACTCAGCAGGACATAGGAGTAACCCTGAAACAACAGAGACTAACTCTGTCAGGCAGAAGAGTAACCCAGCATAACAAACGAGTAACTGCTTCAAAAATGAAAAATGAAAACACAAAATTGGGTTTATTTCAAACACAAAAGTCAGAGAAATGTATACACATTGTGAATACAAAAGTTAGAGAGAAGAAAACACATTGTGAATACAAGAGTCAGAGAGATGAATACACATTCTTTTGTATTTTCTACTATAAGTCAATCAGTATAGATAGATTAGTATCCCAAAGTACAAATCATAATTAAACAGATTTCAAAGTTGGAAAGACACACTTGAATAGATAAATCGATATACACATTACAAATCAACATTCTCTTGGAAAATCAGTATACACATTACAAATCAAATTTCGAAGTTGGACAGACACACTTGAATAGCAACGATTTCAACTGATGATTATCAATATGTTCACCTGATACTCGGACGACTACCAAATAGGGTTCAGATGAGTTCAGAAACACCTTCGTCAACCTCCTCGTCAGAAAGATGGGCAAGATGCAATAGCTGCGCCGTCAATGTAGCTTAGGTCAGAAACACCTTCGTCGTCCTCCTCGTTGGAAAGATGGGAAAGATGCAATAGCCGCGTCGTCAATGTAGCTTAGGTCAGAAACACCTTCGTCATCCTCCTCGTCGGAAAGATGGGAAAGATGCAATAGCCGCGTCGTCAATGTAGCTCACCAAGTAACTGAGCTTGACGGCGGAATAGCCTGAATGGAAGCGTCGTTCGCATCATATTGACAACGAGAATGGGCGCCGCGCAGAAGGAGAATGAAGATCGCGAGTGGGGTGAAGTAGGGCGAAGCAGATGTGGATTGACGGCGGAATAGCCTGAAGCGTCATTCGCGTATACCGCACGTGACGGGTAGCATGGGTAAGTTACCCGCGTGGGTAACAAATATATATATATATATATATGTATATATATACGTATGTATTTAGCCATATATATATATATATATATACATATATATATATATATATATATATATATATATACGTATGTATATATATATGGGATTAAGAGAGAAATATTTCTCCCCCCCCCTCCCATAACCCGTGGAGGAGGTCGGACGCCCGGTAGGGTGATAAATCATGAGATGCTTCTCCGTGTGGTTTCGAACCCAGGTCCCTTCATTGGGGACCATCGAAATTCACCGACCGGGCTATTCCCTTGTCGGCTACGTATGTATATATGTATATATATATATATGTATATATATACATATATATATATAAGTATATGTATATATATATACACGTATATATATGTGTATATATATACATATATATATATATATTTATATATTTATATATATATATATATATGTATATATATGTATATATATGTATATGAATATATATATATGTATATATATATGTATATATATATATATATGTATATATATATGTATATGAATATATATATATATGTATATATATATATATATCATTATGCATCCAATTAAGTTATTTATCATCTTATTATCACCAAATGAATTATATGACATATTAGATTACATTATTCATAGATTGGATTATTAGGATCACTCTAACCTCAACCTTGTTTGGTCAAACCCAAAAGGTTACAACTTTAAGCTAGGGTCCAAGATCTGGTATGTTACAGCACTCCACCCCTTAAAAATGATTTCGTCCTCAAAATCTATTGATCCAAACATCAACAACTAACTACTCTCCACCCCTTAAAGGGTTCAACCTAACACGTCAAACTAAACAACTTTTTAGAGCTACCCACATCTCTTAGTTATGAAAGTTTTTGGAGATTAATATTTCTCATGTATCCAACTAAAGTCACCATCTAGGGTTGAGTTTTAGGTCCTCGTGTCTCTAACCTATCAACCCCACATGAACATCCAAAAAGTCATAGGGTAGGTCCACTACACCTTTATATCCATCCTAGTCACAAAAACTAGGGTTATATTCTAAACAACTAATTCTAGGGTTTCTCATCATTGTGACTTAGCTCGAGAAAACATCGACAAACCAGAGAAAATTTTTGTACATATAGTAGTATAATGAAAATAATTTTTTGTTGATGAAATACTTTGCGATGTAAATCCAACATGTGCACTAAAATCAATATGAGAACCAAGTCACAATATTTCCATATGAATACTTCCTCATAACCTAATCTTACCCTCAAACAAAACCTTATTGCATATAAAGATTATCATTGATCAAGTCTAGGGTCAACATCTCACTTAGAGCTAACTATCTAAGTCAAAGGTTCTATAGGGAGACAAAATTGAAATAGTTAGATTCCGACTACCATGGGATCTGATACCATGTTGTAAAGAAGTGTAAACACCTCCATACTAAAAATTTGAACAATAGAACCTCTAGTCCAAACACACTTAGAAGGTATGATGGAGTGGGTATAAAATTTTCAAATTTTTATATAATGGTAACAAAAGACCAAAGTATAGCAGTGGAATGCAAAACATGACTACATTCAATTATAAAACAAAGGGAACATCTCAAACTTACATCACAAGAATCCATGTAGAGGAAATCTAAACCACCTCAAGATTATCTCCAAGCTTTAACTTCTCAATCTATGTCCAGGTCCACATGTCAAGCCATCCATTTCCTCCACCTAGGGTTGGAAGCATACCCTAACAAAAGAGAAACAAAAGGAGACATCAGCAAAGGCTGGTATGTGCATACTAAAAAGCAAATTGAGCAATTTATAAAGATTAAGGGACATCAAAATAAAAGGCTTCCCATGCAAGAGATAAGTACCACCCAATTGGGTATCAAGAGAAAAGAATCATAACAAAAGGGATACTTGTCATAACCAACAAATAATAAGAATGTTCTATCAATATAAACATCCACTACCATGGTGGGAAACAAACCACATATCATCATGAACCTGCATGCATGTGAGATAAGCATATCCTTAGAAGAATATAAATAACAATGGTGGTCAACAATCACACATCTTGAACCTGGTGGGACATGGGCCAAGAATCACACATCTTGCCCTAACGGTACATGGGCCAGGAATCACATATCCTTCCCTGGAATGGGGAATCACACATCCACCACCCAATATATATATATATATATATATATATATATATATATATATATATATATATATATATATATATATATATATATATATATATATATATAACATGGGCCAGGAATCACACATCCTGCCCGGGTATGGGGAATCACACATCCTCCATCCCAAAGATATCACAATGTTGTCATGTTGCATAATGAGACAAAACCAATGTAATTACACTACTCTAGTGCTACTGAATCACATAGCATGTTAAATGTAGAGGCAAGTAGAGAAGTATAGTCATATTTATACAATGTTGTCATCACACAATGGACAACACAAACATATAAAGAAATCCACTTCAAAGTGGGCACATATCATTAAGTAAACTTCCACATCATAGTGGGTATATAATATCAAAGGTCCAACATGCACCAAGGCATAAGGAACATACACTACTACAGAAAATGCTTTTTACAACAGTTCCTTTTCTCAATTTACAACCGGTGTTAACCGTTGTAGTAGATCGCGTGGTCTTATGGCGGGGTGCTTTACACAACATGTGATTGCATGTTGTAATAGATGTATTTTATACAACAGTTGAAACATGTTGTCTTTTAAGGAATGACCTGTTATAATATGAGTATTTTACACAACATGCAGTGCACCTGTTGTAATATATATTATACAACAGTTGAACGACGTTGCCTTTCGCTAAACACACCCGTTGTAATAGGGATGTTTTTTACAACATGTGGTTCACCCGTTGTAATATATATTATACAACAGTCGAAGCATGTTATCTTTCACTAAACTCACCCGTTGTAATAGGTAGGTTTATTACAACATGCAGTGCATATGTTGTAATATACATGTATATACAACAGTTGATGCATGTTGTCTTTCCATACATTCAACCGTTGTATTAGGGTTTTTATACAACATGGTGTGTGTCTGTTGTAATATACACATTTTATACAACATGTTATGCATGTTGTAGTTCACTAGAAACACTTGTTGTAATAGGTGTATTTTTTCCTGACACACCTGCTGTAATAGGTGTGGATAACACAACATGTGTTGTTTGTTGTAGAATCATACATTTTACAACATATCATTAACTGTTGTCTTTGATTAGAGTTTGACAGGTCATATATCGAACCAATTGTATTGATCAAATTAACCATATTTAATAAATTATAATAAATATACAATTGTACTTTTTCATTTCACAAACAAGCACATAATTGAACAAAATTTCCATCAAATCTTGAAAGAAACTCATACTAAATTTAATTAATATTAAATCATCCATACAAAGATTCAATAATACAAAGTACTGAGTATTCACTCTAGAATCAAACTAAAAACTAACTAAAAAAGTTTCACGCGTTGTCTATGCTAAAGATAAATGTCTCCTCCACATGTCATATTATCTTTTGTGTGCTCAAGAACACATGTCGCCCACTCGTTTCGGACCTCGTCGATCTCTTCTTGGTTGAAGCAACGACCAATATACTTCGAATAATACTACAATCATATGACAAATGTATCAACATATTGTGGTTTTTTCAATTTATTTAGAAATTTGAACAAACTAAAAGAATATAATGTTAAGTAGCTTACACGTTCAGGAATATTTCTAATTCTCACATCAACGATGTCTTTTATATACTTCAGCACATAATACCCACAATCTGTATTGTTCGGTTGCTTTGGACACTGTACAAAATAAATATTAATTTGTTATCCAAATAATTGTGAGAACTAGTTAGCAAATAAGAGGATGGAAAAGTATAAATAACCAGAAAACTTAATAAAAAGTATGTGTATACAGAATCAAAAATGTTATAACCAATATACTATAACCCACAAACATTGTGGAGTGATTGGTAATATAATATGAATGTCTCCCTGAATCCTTGTATCGCTCCGTCCTGGCATCATCACCCAAAGGCACCACACATAGCCTTGTTCTCTACATGACGCATGCAACAGCACTACAAAAAAAAATAACGTCCTCACACCAATCAGGGCCGAGATGGCCCCTGTTTTCATATCTGTCATGTTTGTAAGAGTTCCGATGCACTTTGTTTTTGTCTTTAAATAGTCAAATATTATTTTCACTTTCTTATGAAGATAGTTGTTTGTTCAGCCTTGCAGGTGAGAAAAGTTCACGTGCTATATGGAGTGAAGATTATTAGGTCTTAGAAGGTGAAGGATGAGCTTATCCTCGATAATAATGATGTTGAGATTGTTTTTGGATCTACTAGGATATGATAGAAGGAATGCAGCTAGGAACCTGGACTTGTATGGATCATTTTGTATGTATCTGTAGACATATACTCACAATTCTGTAGCTTGTAAAATTTAGTTCGGATGGTTCTCTGTAGCCAGCCAGTACATTTAGAGGCTGCTTTACTTTGTGAAAAAATGGTTTACATATACAGTGGTCTAGTCTACTGAATACACCTTTTGTCAAGTATTTTTTCAACAAGTAATTGTTCTATTATACAAAATTCCGTATTGGTGTTTTGCTGGGAAACTACTACATTGGTAATTTCAGCAGTATTAACATATAGCACGTGCCACAGGTGCATGATGATGTTGCAGTTAGTTTCAGCAATGGATTGTTAATACTCCATATCTAATTTGTCCATTTCTGGAAATTGAACATGTATACCATCCATGTAAACAGCTCGAAAATTTGATAAACAGGAGTTGTACATGGAATACATATAAAGCATTTGTGTATGTTTGTTAATACTCCATATGCGATCAGTATGTTTCTGAGAATTGAACCAAAGAATGGAAAACTAATTCACTACATTCCAACCTCATCCTAAGGGTCTGTTAATTAGTCTTGAAAATGCTGGAAGTCGAATTCCCGTTCTAATATTATGTGACTGGTTCAATGGAAGTCTGAAACTTGACTTCCCTAATGTTTTCTGGACCTCCAACGATATATATACACTTCCGAAAATGAGTTCTGCAGCAAACCATCAGGAAAACAAGTTCCAACCCTTCGTTTTTCTCGCTCGTTCCCTTCTTTGCGGCTCGACAACGCGAGCGACCGACAAAGAAAACACTGATAAATCTGGTGCACCTCCTCGACGGTCATTTGATTGCACATCTTTGACGATTTTGCTGCTCTAGTGGACTTGGCGGCACTTTGCTAACGGCCAAGAATGTTTGATAGCAGATCTCTGGAGTTTCTTTTCTTAATCTCTGTTTCTATTGTGAGCACTATCCAACGGCAGCTAGCATGAAGAAGCTTTATATTATATATCTTAATCTCCATTCTGAAGTTCCCAGTCCGCAAAAAACTCAAGAGGCAAGGCTATCCTTCCGCATGTAATCTTTTCATTAGAAAAATCCTCCCTCACGCAACGTGACAGCACAATCACATCAACCTTTTTGCCCAATTTTTGCCCTAACCCTTGTCAAGGATCCGCCTATTTACTTTCCAGAAAATTGGTCTGAAACCAATCAACAGGAACTCATTTTTCCGGAAGGTAATTACCGTTTAGGGAAAATGACTTCCGTAAACATTTCAAGTTACGTGAAACCAGTCAGACCCTAAGAAACAAATTATGGGTAGTTTGAATTCCATGCTTTCAGAACTTTTATTTTCGATTTCAAACTGTTCACTCCGACTGCACCCTACCAAATAGGTCCTTAACCTCTAGGTGTACATATATTTAGTGGTTTTCATAAACACCCCCCTTCATATCATATATTTCACAAGTATATGTGTAAATAAATACATAAACTTATGGTTAATACACTTATATAGCATATGAATTTTGGTAAGAGAACATAAAAATTCACATTTCTGATAAGTTTACTTAGCATTACCAAAACAAAAAGAGAATAGTTCTAAATAAGGTAAGAGATAAAGATCTTGTGAATGAGTAAATATTTATCTATAGCAAAGAGTTGACTATCTTTGATAATATAGCCATAAACAGAAACAAAATTAGAGGTAGCAAGGCAAAAGCATGAAAAACCAGGAAATGGACGAAAAATTATTGTTATAGAAAATGATACTTAGGGCATAAGAATTGCAAGAATGTACATTTTAAACATTAGGACAAGGGCATACCTTTATAAGTCATTAATATGCCAAAAAAATGCACAGACATAACACGAGGTAGCAACTTTGGCGACGCGCAGGGTGAAGCACCTTGGAGAAAAGAGAGCAACCAACAAACAAAACTCAACCATCATTCAACGAATGAGAGGGGAGCAACCAAGACAACCCAGAAGACAGAAGAAAAGGGCACAGAGCAGAACAAGAAAAACTTCATGAAACAACAACCAGTACAAAGCCCAAGAAGCAAACACTCGACCATCACTACAAAAAGCAGAGAGAGGGGAGCATCCATCACAAAAGAACACCAGGCCAAACTCAACCATCACCCAAGGGTGAGAGGGAAGCAACAAAAGGAGGAGGATGGTCTCCCTCAATGGTTAGATAAAAGACCATAGAACTCACCTTTGATTCTATTCCATAAGTTCTTAGTAGATAAATGAGTATCATCATGTGATCTCCTATTTCATTCAGCCCAAATATTGTAGCACACATACACATCAAATAAATGAGTATCATCATGCAATATTTGGGATTCAGCCAATTTTACAGATATGTTTCTGAATAGCTCCGTATAATAGACACATGCACATCAAATTTTCAAATCTGTTCTGGAATGAGTTCGTAGTTTTTAAAATCTGAAATAATTTCTAAGATAAATTTACTTATCAGCTAGGAACACCAACAATAGGATGTATATAATGTCTCTATTCTGCTTCTAGCTATTCTATAAATTTGCATCAACAAGAAATAAAAGGGTGTCTCTTTTTGCAAATCCATGAGAGAAATAAAAGGGTGTCTCTATTCTGCTTCTAGCTATTCTATAAATTTCCCATTTCAAATTCTTCATGTATTGTACATCTCTCTTTTGAAAAAATTTATGGGTCCTATTCAAATTCATATCAAGACTTCTATGCATCAGTAACAATATATGGAACTTTTAAAAATATGTATTATGTAATGAAATTGTTTTACGAAGTACTTACAAATCCATGAGAGTTTTTCCACATTCTTGTGTAATTTTCCTCTTAACCGATCAAGATAGTAGAACCTACCCCACGTGGGGTCGAAGACACAAAGTATCCAATGTCCCCTACGTATACAAAGTATTACATTAAAGATAATGTGTTTTTTCAAAATATTTCAAATAAACAAACACCAGACAATCGAAAAAATATATGTGTACCCCACGTTATAAGGTAAAAAGAACACTTCCAATCTTTTCTGCTTCCCACTAATGAACTGATCTGCTATATAGTGCGCCGGAGTCTCCCCGCTTTCAGTGTATAACGGATCTATGAAATGTGGACATATAAATCCAAAGATATTAAATAGATTTCCTGAGGTCACTTTGTTGAACAAATGCCTATAATAAAAAAAAACACATATTTAGTCTTTGAAAATAATTGTCTTATAATCACTTGTATAGAAACTTACTTTACGTACACTGATATATGTGAGGCTTCTAGTTGGTCTTGATCATGGAATATCTTGACCAATTCAGGCGTGATAGTCAGCTCATGTGTGTAACCTACTACATCTTCAGACATCTGAAGAGAAATGATATGATTCCCATCATCTTCCACATACACCATCAACAGTTTCAGCTTCAATGGAGGTTGTTTGCATGATTGCTTATGAAGAAGTGGTATTGGCTTGACGGGACTTGAGACTTCATCGCACTTTTTCCTTGTTTTTGAATTTCTTGTTTGTGTGCTTATTGATTCTATCACTTTTCTTTGAGACATTGAGTCTTGGGATTCCTTGCATATGATTAGAAAAATAAAAAAATTAATTTATTAATGCACATGATACATTTCAATAAATTATTAAAAAAACTGCCAAGTTGTAGCATGTACATTTATATTTATTTTGATCAATTCTGCATGCCAAGGAATGTAGGTGCCTATGCCTTGAAAAACTTGATAAACATCTGCCATATCTAAAGGTATTGGCACACTTTCTTCAGGCATCAACTGGGTATCAATTATCACTTTTTTGTTTTTTGGATCCAATGCCACATTATGAAGGATAATTGGCTCATTTTCATGAGATATATACACCCTTCCATTAGCTACTGCATTTAATGGATTATCCAACATCAAAATACACTTGTGATAGCCCTAGATAAATCAATTATGCATAGCGTCAATAACAAGTACAACATGAGAAATCAATATCTCTAAAATTTACCAGATAATTTGACTTGTTGCTTACCTCATGAATATCTGAGAATTGTGCATGGGGGAAACTAGATTTGTAATTGAGGTCATGGTCTGTATCCCCTACATTTTAAAAATCCTTACTCTTATTCTTTCCTTCAAGATACTTGATCTGCATGGCCAAAGCTTCAATAGTCTTTTGCATTTGTAACAGCATATGGGATGGATGATCATCTGTTGGAGCCACACGATTAGAATATTTTGTAATTGTTATCCCTGGTCCGGTTGCTCTCGCATGTCCTGGGTGATCTTTTTTTCCCAATGCCATTGTTAGCACATCATTACATCCCTTCTCACTAATGATTCCCTCAGAAACTTCTTGAGATAGAGCATCCTTGCAAAAAACAAAACAAACAACTATAAAAATAATTAAAACTATTGTGATGAAAAAACCAACGTGATAAAAAATGAAACTTACAATCTTATACACCACTTCCTTGACCTTGTCACTAGTAATAGTACCTGTTTTATCCATTCTAGCCCTTTTCCATAGTTGTGCTCTAGATATCTTTGATATAACTGGATCTAAATTATTCTCATCAATTTGTTTATATGATGATAAAAGAACAATAATTTTATAGCTCTATATGAAATTTTACAAATCACTTTAACATGAATTAAATCTTACAATTTCTTGTTCTAGGCCAACATATCCCTTACGAGAAATTCTAGGTCGATACTCATTCTTTGACGATAATTCTCTTCCAGCCTTACTCCTTTTCTGGGTTTTTACAAATAATAATATATCAAAAAAATTTAAAATGTCTTACAAGAAACACAAAAAACAAGATTTTGTACACTAATTTATATCATCACCTTAAATTCTTCAGTCAACCGACTCATGAAAAAATCCTCCCATTGATCCGTAGATATAAAATCATATTCTTTGGGTTGTGACGTGTATTTTACTACGTGCTAAAACGCAAGTATACGCGTCGAGTAGTACAGGCCTTTGTGAGGCCCGAGTCGAACACAGGGATACGCTGAATTATTGGAGACTCCTACTAACTATTTGCGATCAGCTAAGCCGAATAACAAATTGGGTTTTGTTGTCAAAATTAAAAGAAAGTAAAAATAAAACAAAGCAACCAATCGATCAAATGTTAATTTAATCGATTCAAAAGAGTATCTTTAGGATTGCGGTTTCACCGCGGGTTATCATTGTATTAGGTTTCATATAATTCCTCAATCTTCTCTCTCTATCCGGATAGTGGCCTGAAAAAAGAATTACCCACTGTCGTGGTGCAATTCACTACTTAGGTTTAGGTTGATTCCACCGTCGTAGTAATCTATTCCCTAAACTAAGTGCATTACGAACGATCTCTCAGTTTCCACCATTAATTTTACACCTCCTTTGTCAAGGGATTTATCGATTAATGTAGGTTTCGTCTCTTTTCAACCGTTAACCCTTCTGTCGAAGTGATTAAGGGCATTAGGTTATTATTATGGTGATCAAGCATAACAATATATGGAGAAAATGAAACTATACCACGGATTTAAGAGAGAAAATATGAGTTATTAATATAAAACTGTCATACAATGCATTCCCGGGCTACTCCCGGTCCTAAAGATGGAGGGGATCAGCCCCGCATGTTCATCTCGCACAAATACATGGTAGAAATAGGGGATATCATATGAAAAACGTGAATTTAATGGGAAAACCCCTGAACGGAGGAGAACCGGTTGATCCTTTGCGTAGAACACGAGCTTTCCCGCCTCTCGGTGGTGAAATCCGTCTTCGGCAGCGTCCGGATCGACAGGTATGAACTTCTGGCCTCCGTTCTCCTTTCTCTCCCTCCTCGGCACTTGTGCAATGGCAAAATTAGATCATCATTTCGTCCGGGAGGCCGTCATTAGGTATAAGTCCCTAATTAGGTCGTCAATTAACTCCAGCCGTCCGATTGAAATCAATCTGAATCCAACGCATATCTGACGGTGTCGATACCATCGACGCGGGTCGATGGTATCGACCCAATGTAGTAGCGACAACCTTCTTGTCTTTTAGTCCGAGTGCCTGTAGCCATCTCGATACCATCGACTTGGGTCGATGGTATCGACTACCCTGTAGCGTCGGTTTTGTCGTTTAGCAATGTTGTAGCCTCAATGTGTCGATGGTATCGACTTGGGGTCGATACTATCGACAACTTCGTCACCAACAACCTGAAGGGGTCTCGATACCATCGACTTGAGTGTCGATGGTATAGACTCTTTGCTTCTCCTTTCGGCTGGTGACCTGTGGCCTCGTCGATGGTATCGACTTCCGTCGATGGTATCGACGGAAGCAAATACTTTTTTTTCCTAAAATCCAAAGACAAGATCAAATAAATCCACACGAATTATGATAATGTGATAATTAATGCTCAAAATGATAAAACTAAGGGGATTTGACATAAAATGATGGCAAAGACCAAAATGGATGAATTATGCAATATTAACCATAAAAATGACTAGTACAAGCACAAAACACATATCAAAAAGGTCTAGAAATGCGACTCAAAATCATCGCATCAGGTGGGTGTTTGCATATATTTACATCTTCATCTCTCATGAATTTTATTGATAATCGAGATTTGAATTCCCTCCATCTATCATTGGCTCTTTGTAATACCCACTGCTATCTAACAGATCCAATCAAAAATACACCCTACAAATAACAAAATTATATATACATAAAATTTAATATATCATTATTATACAAAAAAGAGACAAAAAATAATTAATTTCTACATACTCACCTCAATATCTTCCCAAATAAGGTCCTTAAGACCTTCTCCCACATCACTCCAAGTATCAATGTTGATTGGAACTCGCTCTCGGGATGCAACTCCAATATAGCTGCTGAAAATTTTTCGGGTTTCCCCAATTGGTTGTCCTTCTAAATTCCATTCCAATTGAATTTTTTGTCCTTTACATCTCTTTCTCACAACCTTAGGCATTGTAGTGCGGACCCTACTAATTTTTTTGGTCATTGAGTCGTCTTCATGGGAAGACATATCTATAGAAAAAATTTAAAGGAAAAAAGTATTAGCAAACCATATATAAAACAACAATTACAAAGAACAACATGAAATCTTACAAAATTTAAGACATATTTACATTACTTAAAATAAGGTATTAGTGAACATCATGAAAATGCTAATACTTACTCTCACTTGGACGTATGTTGTTTTTTATTTTTATGCACACTGACATCATCAACAAATGTCCCGTCATTGTGATCTTCTCGAGCACATATTTCTTCTTCATTAGCAACAAGATCATCATTTGCAGGCATAGATGGAATGATTTTAGACAAAGAGGTTTCTTCTTCTAAAATGATGTCATCTTCATCATCATCTCCTTCATGGGGCCTTCTTCTGTGAGATAAGACTACAGACCAGCCCTTATTAGCTGTGTCTATCACATAGAAAACTTGTTTTGCTTGTACTGCCATTATAAATGGATCGTTTTTGCATCCCTCCCTATCTAGGTTCACTAAGATAAATCCATCTTCTGTGTGTACACCCTTATCATTTTCAGCCCACTTGCAATGAAAAATAGGAATTAGAAATATGTTGTAGTCCAACTCATATATATCTTGGATCACACCATAATAGGACATGTCACACCAGACTGGATTTTTGTCTTTAGCACTAGCAATGTGCAAAGCTTTAGAGACCAGAGACACCCCACTATTTTTCATAGTACTCTTATCATCTTGACATTTTGTATAGAAAGTGTAACAATTTATAAAATAACTAGCAAATGAAAACACGGTTGTTTTAGGCCCCACAGATAACCATTTCAAGGTCTTTGAAACAGATTCCGGTGAACGATCAATCTGATCACTAATATGATTCTTTAACCAGTCAGCGAAACAATGGATGTGTAAGTTGATTATATCCTTCTCATTCTTAGATTGATAACGAGTTTGTAAATAACCAATGTGTTCTTTCACATATGGTTCTACCTCGGTTGTATTACGAAGGACATACACATGTGTTGTGTGTAATTGATCAGCAGAAAGTCGTACAAACTTGCATCCTGTACTGCCTTGTCCATCAATTTTTTTGACATGTTGTGATTTAGGAAGACCAATGGCTTCAACATTAGATAAATATTGGGCACAAAATTCAATAGCCTCTTCTACTATGTAGCTTTCCACCATACAACCCTCGGGTCGATACCTATTCTTCACATACCTTTTTAATAGCTTCATATATCACTCGAACGGATACATCCAATGTAAAAATACTGGACCACATAATTTGACCTCTCTAACTAAGTGCACAGTCAAATGAACCATTATATCAAAGAATGAAGGAGGGAAGTACATATCAAGTAGACACAAAGTGATGATGATATGATTTTGCAATGAGTCCAAGGTCTCAGGGTCGATGACTTTTGAGCATAAAGCATTGAAGAACATACAAAGCTTAGTGATTGCATTTCTAACCCACTTAGGCAAAATGTAACGGATATCCAACAACAAAAATTGTTGCATTAAGATGTGGCAATCATGTGATTTCAATCCCAATAGTTTAAAATCTTTCATATCCACAAATCTACTCATGTTTGAAGAATATCCCTCTAGAACCTTGACTCCTTTTAAGAACCCGCAAAAGATGGATTTTTCACCCTTTGAAAGTGTATAACATGCTGGGGGAAAGTATGTCCGACTTCCCCTCATTTGTAGAGCCAATCTATCTCGAATACCCATGTCAACCATGTCCAATCTTGCTTTGAGGCCATCTTTTGTCTTCTGTGGGATATTGAGTAATGTTCCAACCAGACTATCACATATGTTTTTCTCTATGTGCATCACATCTAAACAATGCCTCACATATAAAGACTTCCAATAATGAAGATCAAAGAATATTGACTTCGTCTTGTAGATACCTTTAAGAATTGGAGACTTTTGTTTTCCAAATTTTACTTTCAACTGTTTCACCTTAGTAAAGATTTGTTGACCGAATAATGGTTGTGGAGCTCTTCGTAGTTCTACTTCCCCGTTAAAAGCTTTTTTCACTCTACGATATTGATGATCCTTAGGCAAGAACCTGCGATGGCTGAGATAAACAGTTTTCTTCCCATGTTTCAGTTGACAGAAAGAGGTCTCCTCCTCACAAATAGGGCAACCAAGATGTCCTTTGATACTGTACCCAGATAGATTTCCATATGCCGGGTAATCATTTATCGTACAAAATAGCATCGCCCTCATATTAAAACTCTCTTTGCAGTATGCATCATACAAGTCAACACCCTTGTCCCACAGAATCTTTAAATCTTCAACAAGTGGAGCCAAGTAAACATCAATATCATTTCCAGGCTGCTTTGGTCCTGAAATCAGCAAAGTCAAAAACATATACTTGCGTTTCATGCATACATCTGGATCAAGATTATATATAACCAAAATCACATGCCATGTACTATGACTTCCTGAATTATGGGGATTCATTCCATCTGTAGAAAGTGCTAGTCTTAAGTTTCTAGGATCACCACCAAATTCTGGAAATTTATTATCGATTGTCATCCATTGCGGAGAATCTGTAGGGTGTCTAAGAAAACCATCTCTTTTTCTATTCTCAGCATGCCAAACCAACTTCTTCGCATCATCAACATTATTGAACAAGCGCCTAAATCTCGGTATTATTGGTAAATACCACAAAACCTTACTAGGGCTGCCATCCTTCTTGTATCGTGGTTCTCCACAAACTGGACAACTCTCCTTCAAAGCATGATCATTTCGATACAAAATGCAATCATTGGAGCATGCATGTATCTTTTCATAATCAAGACCCATGGATGAAAGCACTTTCTTCACCTCATATGTGCGACAAGGAAGTACATTATCCTCAGGAAGCATATCTTTCAAGAGATGCAGCAAGGTCGTAAAGCTTTTATCAGACCAAGCATTGCTCGTCTTCTGGTGATATAACTTTAAAACAACAGATAATTTGGTGAACTTGACACAGCCGTTGTATAATGGTGTTTTGGAGTCAGTCATTAACCTTTCAAACATTTTGCGACAGTCTCGTATCTTTTCTTCTACATTGTAAGCCATGTCCTGCAATGTGTCTCCTTCATCTGCCTCAAATTGTTCACTCTGATCTACAGTATGAAAATCTTCCTTCTCGCCATGATGTATCCATCGAGTGTAAGTCATATCAATGCCGTCTTGAAATAAGTGATGACGTAATGCATCTTTGTTAAGACACTTACCAAAATCACACTTTGTGCAAGGACAAAGAAGTCTAGTATCATTTCCTACATGTTCAACTGCACACCTTACAAATTCATCCACTCCTTTTTCATATTCTTCAGATAAGTGATTTGATGACATCCACTTTTGATCCATTGCTTCACACCAATTATGCATGGTGCATACAAAAAAGTATACACAATAAAAGGGGTGAGTACAAATATGTGGTGAGTTCTTATATGTGATTTCAGTAAAAATATATAAAAAAATAAGATGTTATGTGTACATGTAGATTAAGTGATAATAGTAGCCATCTAATATTATCTTGTTATCTGTGTATGACTTCTATATCTCCACCATTTCTGAATGTTTGGTCTTGCAACACTGAAACCCACATCCTCTCTCTCCCATTAAATTTACTCAGGTTGGTACTAAATCATTTTACTTAGATATGTATTAGGGAATGTGAGGGCCATTACTTGTGGGAATGTGAGGGCCATTACTTGTGGCGGTCGGCCTAGTGTAGTAGTCTCGGATTGGCTTTCGATTTTTTTAATTCTATCAGTGGTAGTGCGTCAACTTATGGCAGCACATTGAATCATCTAGACTTCAATTGGTCTTTCCATGACCAAGTAAGACAAGAAATATAGGTGTTGATTCCCCTAATGTAACTACGTTATGTCTATTATAGTGATTTGTACATTAGACTTTACACAATCACATATTTCTTCTATTTTCTTGACAAAATGATCCGACTGTAATAGGTCAGAGGAAGGATGATGTGGCCTCTCAAAAACATGTAATGCTTCCTAAAATGATTTATTCACAAGTAATTACAAGACCCATGGTTAGCCATTCCTATTGTTATGAATATGTAGCCAAAAATTCCAACCAATTCATATGCCAAAAAGCCAAGCTCATATAGCTTCTTGAAGGACTGATCTCATAAGTTTGAAACTGATTTTAATTGAAAGAGTGATGAAACCCTCTTTGGGTTTTTCATTTCCACAAAGGTCTAGAATATATGTCCACGTTATATACTTCAATATACCTACCAACTCTCTACAAGAGCTCTCTTTCACTGCAGGTTGGATTGACAAAAAGTAGCAAGTCAATAAAAACTAGATTTGGCAGCAAACAGTAATCAATTCCTTTGATGTTATTAATGCAAAAAAACTAAGGGACTGGATGACTTCGGTCTGCTCCCCTCAAATCCCCAAGTTGTAGGTTATGCATAGTACATGTTCAAGTTTGACACGAGGCTATTTTACCAAATATAATCATCCAGTTTTTAGAGAATCTTTTACGAAATTGCACCTAGAATGGGATAGCGAAGCGAAAAGAGTCTTCCATGTATGATTTTCTTAGCAACACTCAAAAACTAGCTGAAACACCCAACAACATAGGAGATACTAGAGTGATGACCAAAAACATTAATTTTCATCATCATATAGTACCTTATATCAACGTAATCATATTGTATGCACCACAATGGTATTATAACAATAGGAATAGCACAAAACCTATTGTACATTCAATTTGTTCTCCATAGGGTGTTATGTTAAAGACAAAGGAAGTAGAGATCTGTAGAAACTTCAATTGCAATGAAAATTAGGAGGAGAATGAGGCATGCTGAAAGTATTTTACTGATATACATATAATGCATAGTGGTGGTGAACTATCTTAGATGTCTTTATATAGATCTCCTATTAATATGTGATTTTCTCTTATTAAAATGATATCATACATATTGAAAAAGATAAGTAAATAAGCATCCAACGAATAATCAGAGACAAATCAATATGCTTGTCTGCAAAATGCAAAATCTATAGACATCTTAATTTCACATATTTTATTTGCATTAAGATCAAAACACAGCTAATGGTCCCAGATATATTTTCATAAGAAAAGGGTAAACTCTTTACCTTTTCATCGTTTAGAATGCTTTTAGCATGACTAGGAATCCTAGAAAATAGAATAGCATGTGCAAAGCTCCATATGTGTATCTATTCACGCTCCTTCTCATATTAGGTTGTTTCTATTATTACACATTCATGTTCATCATTAAATGACATGATTCATTTAGCATTAGGGTTGTTCATAACCTCCATATGTACAGACATCAAACATAACAATGTTTACTTTATTATTTTCCCTGGTAGTTCCTTGAATCTGATTTTGATGTTAAGGTATTTTCTTCCCTGAATAGCTATCCAATTGCAATAGAAATATCATGATACTTATACTAGATCCCTTCTTTCTTATCATAAGAGCTTCAAGGCAGCCATATTAACTACCAAATTTATGTATATAAGCTGAAAACAACCCTAAGTAATGAAATTATCTATTGAAATGAAAATTATCTACTAATTCCATGTTAAGTATTGCTACCCTTAATTCCTTATCAATCTAGAAACAATCTATAGTGGATTACAGAACATATATAGGTGTCTATTTTGTTTATTAGTGGAACCTGAAATATCAAATACCCATATTACCACAAAAAACGTATATACATCCAAGTAGAACTATTATAATGTGTATATATCTATGCAACAATAAAATTGTATATGTCCAAGTTTAGAAGTATTTAATATGTATATGTCTATGTACAAAGTAGTATAATATGTTATCTTCCCTTTGAGAATATGTATATCAGTGGATTAACAATAACTTTATGAATTTTCCTGCAGATATATATATATATATATATATATATATATATATAATAGAACATATAAATTAAGGGGGAAATGTTACCCAATACATTACACATATACAGATTTAGGTAAAATAGCATACATATGACATGAGGATGTTATAAACATTGAAACACGTGTATACATAGAGGAATATATTACAGAAGTTCTAATTTCCATAAAGCCACCTAGGAGGTGCAAGGCACCCAGCCCTGGCGCCTTTCCGCCTTAACAAGTATGGAAGTGTTTGTTGATATTTTCTACAACTTGATGAAATGGTCAGACTTTGGCTAAAAACGTTATCAGACATAAGAACAGACTATTCAGACATCGTCAAAGTCTAGTAAGTAGGTCACACGATAAGTTAAAAGTGTATGAATATCAACTTCGCCAAACATTAAGTTGACAAAATGAACAAGTTATCCTTCAACTTTGCCAAAGTCTAGACCAGTATTTGTAATAGAATAACAAGCTTGAATCTGACCAGCGAGATTTGTTGGCCCATATTATTTCATGTATTTTTAAAGGTGTTAGTTGTCGGCTAAAAATAAATCATGTCCATTTCAGGTAAAAGAGGACTAGCTATGAAACTTGAACAAACTTATAAGAAAATATATGTGCTTGTTACATGAGCATAAAATTTTTTAGTACTAACATTTATATTCTTGTGCAGCCTTGAATATGAAAGTTGGTCTTAGTTACCCATGTTTGTGTTTGAACCATGTCTAGGATCATGTTCATACACTCCTTAGGCCTCATATCCACACAATGATCACAATTTTTAGACAATTTTTTTATAAATAGATAATTCAATCATGTTAGCATATATGCTCGATGCATGCTTGTAAAATCCGAGTATATTTAATTTCATCAGAAAGAAAGTAGACTCTTTTCAGTTCTATTAACAAATATAAAATATGTAGAGGCAATTAAGGAATTATCTAATTAATTCATGCAAAAATAATCTCTCTCTCTAGGGGCGCTCTGCTCCATCTCTAGAATGGGGGGCGGGCCGCCGCCGCCATGGCGAAAGAGAGAACGGTGACCCCCCTCTTCCTCTATCTACCCACCTCCCTCCACCTCTGTTGGAGTGGTCGTTGCTGACGTGACCGGGCTCCCTCCGGTTCCACTTTCTCCCAACCCCCACCTTACCCTCCTCACCCACCTCCAACCCTCCCATCCATGGGGCTTGGTCCGACCCCTCGACTGATGATACTATCGGTAGAGGGTGGGTTGAGGCACTGGCCAAGAACCCAGTTATCCCCGGCACCCAGCGGCCGGTGGAAGTGGATTCTGATCCGAAAGTGCCCTTCTTCAAGTAGGAAGATCAACGGCCTCCTGTATGGCCTGTTCAAAGCCTCCAATGGTCTTAGGCAGGGAGACCCTCTCTCCCCTTTGCTTTTCACAATTGTGATGGAGTGTCTTACCGTGATGGTAAGGAAGGAGGAGACAGAGGGTGGTCTTAAGCCTTTCAAAGTGGAAGGGGTCAAAGTATATAGCCATTCTCTGGTGCAAGACACACACACCTAAATGGAGCTTCTGTGCTTATAGGGTCCTGATGCGAAAGCTCCCCACCTTTGACAGGGTCAAGAAATGGGGGTTGGTGGTCAACCCGACTTGTCTTCTTTGCAATGAAGAAGATGAATCACACAAGCACATCTTTTTCTGTTGCAGGTATAGCTATTATATCTGGTGTAGGATCAGCCTAAAGCTCGGCTGGGGTGGTACTCCTCCTTCTGACCTTCATGACAACATCCTATGGCTAAGGAGGAAGATAGCACACAACAAGCTGAGATTGTTTGCCAGTTCGTGTTTTACTGGTCTACTGTTCTTGGTTTGGACGGCGAGAAACAACATGCTTCATGGTAAAGGGAAGACGGATGAAGTTGCTCAAGAATAAACATTAAAAAAAATGGTGTTGCAATGGATAACTACAACTAGGAGAGGAACACCATTGGGGGTACAAAACACTAATCAAAATGCTCACGGAAAACAAACTATGGGATTTATAAAAATTCAGATTAGGCGTCGTTTAGCCTCTGTTCATGTCAATTAGTAACTAAGGCCTAGTTTGGATGTGCACCTCTAAAAAAATGAATTTGCATAGTAAATGGCATTTGCAATTTTGCAGCAGAAGTAGACACGGCTTTCGAACACTGTTCGAGTGGAGATGTCTTGTGGAGCTTGCAATTTTCAATCCTCACAATTTTGGCGTGATTGAAAACTCATTCATATCGACCATCTAACTTCCTGCGACGTGTGCAGGTGTTTCCAGCCAGTGCAATGTGGTACTCTAGACTTCCATATCCAGAGCAAATTTCTGGAATTTTAAAAGTGGCCATCCAAACCAAGCCTAAGTGAAATGAGAAAACAGCAAACTAACACGTTCCCATTTCTAATGTTGAATGTATATGATTCAAAAGAAATTGGTAAATAAAGTAAAAAATGGTCATATAACTAGTCTTTGTGGCCAATTCTACAGTTTCGACATCAAATGACAAAGTCCTACGAATTGATTTGTTTACAATGTAAATTGTCATCAAATCTCAGTATTCCGTTAAACTCGTTCATCTTGGTGCCCCCACCATGCCACCACTGCCTTGCATCAAATGCTACTTAAGCAAGCTAAACTATATAGCACCTAAGAGCATACATTTAGCTATTAAGTTTTAGTGATTTTAAAGATATTATCCTCAATGTTCAATAATCATAGACTAAACAATCTAGAGGTCATGGTGGGGATTCAGTGACCTATGTGCAACCTTGATTGCAACTAGAAAGTGGCAGATGCATGACCTAGTCACTGCATTAGGACGACAATACTATATCAGAAGAACTGCACATGGCCATTTCAACCCCGGGCTTGGTGGAAGCCCCTTCGTGATATCCACATAGCAACATGGAGGACTGATATAGTCTAAATTAGGTACAAAATTTTGATAGTTATTACCACAATTCCACACACCTTCTGCATAGTTCATCGTACTTATGCAGTCGGGCTAGTGTACTAGCCATAGCAACTAGGAATCTATCAAATGAATTTGATAAACTTACAATCACCCTTCAGATAGTTCACACATTGGCAAAAAAAAACACATGCCACAACATATAAATGAAAAGGACAAGCACAGGCTAACAACGATTTCTTAAATACATATATGTCTTTTAAGACTCCCCCTAAAGTTGGAACATATATATAACATATACTCAAGTAGAAACAACTTATTATAACCAACTCTTAGGAAAACATTGGGGAATAGATATGCAAAGATCACAGTATTCTCAATGCATCTGATATTTTTCAGGGTGGTTCACCTTATTGCTATTGAATTTTGTCAAAGTGATAGTGTTGAAATTAATGATAGGTTAGGTACTTGACGTTCAACATGGTTGTGTACCAATGAACAAATCAACTAAGGCATTCATGCTAGGGTGTAATTCTTGTTCGAGCATATATGTTGAGTAGTTTTGTACATTGGTGTTATCTAAACACCGGTTCATACGTATATACACCTACTAGACTCAGTGAGAGAAAACTTCTTCTTCACCTATTCCAGATGTCATGACATAGCCGTTATCTACCTTTTACTTACCTTCAGCAAGATAAGATTCACTAATTATCTAATGGAACATGTTATCTGTTCCACTGATCTATTCATTATTAGACACTCTCAAATGTTTGATCCACTTATACTTTTTATATAAAGGTGGGACTATGCAACTTATTAATTGTTAAGATTTCTTTTTCAATATTAAGATATTAGCCTGAAGTATTAAATATACTTTCAACATTCACCTAAATTTTCCTGAAAACTGTGATGTTGACTGGACAAATCCTGAATTCCAACTACTGGTATGCTCTTGCCGAATGAGCTATGCAATAGTGGTGACACATGATCGTAGTATTATATGTAAGCTAATTGCCTTTTTTATTATACACAAACTTGTCCACTCTACCCTTCTAGCATCTGAAGTAAGAAGAAAAATGGTGAATACGAGTTTCTTCAACAAATGCTCTAGTTTATCAAGTTTCATCTAGTCTTTTGACAGTTTCTTGGTAATAAATGATGAATATTTCTACATAGATACTGAAGTGCTTCCTATGTTAGTATTAGATGTTCTTTATTCTTGTAAATATCTGCCTTGTTTTGTTTGGTCCAGGAGGGATATGCTTCTTGTAGATCACACATTGCTTCCAATGTTATCAAGACTAACTGTCCTGTGAATCTTTGCATTCAAATTGTCAAGAACCTGCAGCTAATAGAAATGGCTTGAGTTCTGGATATAGTCCGAAATATCTATCCTGTTGTGGATACGGTTTCCTTACTAATTAAAATTTCAAACAATATGTTTTTATTACTTTTGCTTTTGTTGATGTGTTCTGCTTAGGTTATATAGTCTCTTCTTGATCTATGGTCCAGTATTAGTTATGACCCTCCTGAACCCTTATAGTGGTGTATGTTTTGAGATTTTGGTATAGGTTGTATTCAGTTTTTCAAAATATGGTCTATTTTCCGAACCACTTATTTGAAACATCACTTGTACCAGAGAGTAGTCATAGATGTCCATACTGTTCTAGAATTATGATGATACTAATTAAAAAATTAGAGGGTATCTGCAGTCTGTTCTTATCATTAATAATCTTGATATGCCCGAAGCGAGATTTATGCTTGTGTGGTTACTAATATTTAGATCAAAATGAAATTTTGTATCTAACATACTACAAATAATTTGATGACAAGAGGGCTATGATATTTGTAATGATTTTTTGGCTTAACATAATGATATATTAGTACCCTTTCCAGAAATCTAAAAGGTTCGGCTCCAACTGTTTCATAGTATACTGGACTCCCTTAATAACTCTAATGTGTCTTACTATCTTGATGTATTTTTGTAGGCCTGGCGTTGACGATTGCTTGGAAGTTCAATTTTTTTTCTAGTGAAAAACTTAGCAGTGAGCCTGATTGAACATATCTACACAATGCAGCAACCACACAGCTCTCTTGGTTTTCCAGAGATGGGTCTTTCTTGAGCTGGACCTGCTTGAACCATTATGATGCCTTGATCTGCCTTAACCCGTAACGAAGTGCTGCTACTGCCATCAGTGGCATAATGGTAGATAACTAGAAGAGCTTAATCAGCGGTAAGAATTCTTCATAACCAGTCAGCTTGTTAATACGGTGAAAGTCTTACTAGAATAAAGACTTGATTAGTTGTTGAAGCAAAGGCTAAAGCAGTGTGAGGATCTAAGAAAGTGAAGGAGCCCACAACAGTAAGTAAAAATCCAGAACGTGTGACCTTATCAATATGTGAATCCCAGGTCATAGGTGTGTAAGTGTGGTTGAATCAAGAGTCACCGTCACAATAGAGGACATTGTTGGTCAGAGACAAAGCCACAATATACGCCATGGTTGGTATCATGAATCTAGGAAATAGAACCTTCTCTACTACAAAAAACTAGAGACAAGTTGAATGAATCGTTAAAATCATGTTACGAGTGACCTATGTGCAACCTTGATTGCAACTAGAAAGTTGCAGATGCATGACCTACACCCCGCGTCTCTGCAACGACTTGATTCAGGGGTTGTATCCTTGTCATCATCCATAATTGGTTACCTTGAATTGAAGGGAGCTCTGGGACGGGCGATGTGCAGGCAGTTTGCGGCGACTGTCTCTCCGGGGCAGTGGAGTCGATCGGCGGCGGTTTCTCCGCGGCAGCGAGTACAAGTGATGGAGCAAGGGAAATCAAGGACGGGTGAAGCAAAGGCAGTTTGCGGCAGAAGAGACAGAAATTTGGGGGAAACGAGCGCAGAGGAAAAGAGGATTACCGCACAGGTGGTTGTTTTATTTTATTGATGATGGCAGTTAATTAATTAGTAGAAAATCTATACATGTAATATATATGTACATATATGCAATGTATATAATTCATGTAGGTTAATAATTATTTCACAATAATATTACACAAGGGTGTTAAAAAATTGATTTCGGTTTAATCAGTTCTAGGTCAAAAAATGAACAGGCTAAGGGTGTTTAATTGTCAATCCTGGACCCAAATCTAAAATTGAATTTTGTTCTACCGATCTACGGGCTATTTTGTATGTAATATAGTATTTACATATAACATGTAAATATATGTGTATGATTCATGTGTTATATATCACATAGGGTGTTAAATAATTGGTTTTGGGACAAAACATGACCCGGTCAGAGAGTTCAATTGTCAATGTTAGACCCAAATTCAAAACCTGATTTTGTTCGACTGTTGTCTCAATTGAGAATGACCCAGATTAAAAAAATTAGATTCCAACGTAAACCATGACTATTATGTGTGATATAATATTTGGTACCGGGTCAAAACATCTAACCAGAGTGAAAAACTAGCATTGCCATGGCCACACAAAATAGAATTTTGTTCAAACGACCTCTCAAACTGAAACCAACCCATATCGAAAAAAATAAATCCCAAAAGAACTCAGACCCATATTTGACAATATTTTTATATGAAAAAATTATTGTTTGATTACATGTTCATGATAAAATTCTCTGATAAGAAATTAGGTTCGGCAAGGTTCTGGATATATAACAACAAATTGGAGTCTGTTGTATATCGTTATTAGCATATAAAAACGGGTTATAGTGTGTGTTGTGTGGCTATGGTATATTACAACATATAGTTATTACAACATGTCATCTCATGTTGTGTGATAATGGTATTTTACAATGGGTTAGTTTACGTTGTGTAATGGTGGTCTATTACAACAGTTTGTTATGTGTGGATATTACAACATGTCACAACATGTTGTGTAATTATAATATATATAACAACAAGTTGGAGTCCGTTGTGTGATCTTAGTATATAACAACGAGTTTCAACATGTTGTATTATCGTAGTCTATTACAACATGTATGAAATACAATAGGTGAAGGCATGTTGTGTAATTATGATATATTACAACGGGTCAGTCTGTGTTGTATAATGATGGTCTATGACATGTTATCATGTGTGACTATTACAACGGGTCACAATATGTTGTGTAATTAATGTCTTTTACAACAGGTTGAATATGTTGTAATACTACAACCTATTACAACGGGTCACAATATTTTGTGTAATTAACGCATACTACAACAGGTTTGGCATGTTGTAAATGACTTGTGTTGTATAAATTATAAATTACACAACACGAAAACATGCCTGTTGTGATAAGTACGCTAACTAAACACAATCATCAGAACTATTGTCTATCTCCTGTTGTAAAAAGTATTTTCTGTAGTAGTGATAGTCAAGAGAATATCTATGATCACATGATCAATAACAAATAAAAGATAGTTCACATGAACCATGATATCAAAAGAAAAGAGCAATGTGTATAGGATATTGTCCATAGGACCAAAAGTAATACAAAAATAGGTTAATTGCTCAAGAAGAATAATCAGAGATGCAAACATATCTCAACTTCAGAGCCAAACATCCAAAGTCACTTCTAGGTCCAAGCTTAGGTTTCCAAAGCACCTATTCGCATATTTGTGGGATTAGAGTTAGGTTTCCATTAATTATACAAAACCCTAAAAACACCTTTTTATTATTATATGAATTAGATTTCCAAAACCATTCCATATTTTAGTATATGCCATTAGGATTCCAAAACATATTTTGTTATATTTTTCTGACTTATAAATATTTAGTTATGATTTTTACAAGTTAATATCTAGTTAATTAGATCCAAGAAAATCATATATTTATAGCATGTGATTTAGTTCATAAGTTGAACACCATTAGATAGGTTATATTTTTGTGATTCCAGATCATATTTTATTTTATTTTTCTGAGTCCTAAATTAATTATTATGAATTTTAGAACTTAGACCAATCATAAATTCAGATAAATCCTCGCAAGCGGAAAAACCCCATTCAAGGATGGTCAAACTGTTGAGTTGGACCACACATAGTCCACCAAGTGGAGCGGGATCCTCGTCAGCTAGACGCCTGAGAACAAACTCAAAAAGACGCAATAAACGAGTGGATTACCAAAATACCCCTCGATGAAATCAACTCAGCAGTAAACACGTGTTGGGGCAAAAACGACACTAACCAACAAACCTTCTTCTACGCTCAAACAAACTCCATGTCTGTGAGGCCATATCGGAAGTTGCAGCTGTGTTTTGGGGGAAACGGTGATACCATGAATCAGAATGGAGTGAAGATGAGCTAGGCTCCACAAGGTCAGGGCGAGACCGTTCGGCCTATCACTGAGACCTGCCTAGGTCTCGCGATGGCTGGGTGCCATCCTCCGCTCGGGACACCGACAACGAGTGGCTGTAAGAGGGGAAACTGCCAGATCTAGACAAGGCCGGAGCAAGTTGGGCAAGGCAAAATGAGGACCTCACCGAAGGTCAGGGGACCAGTTCCTCGTAGTTTGAGGGTCCGGGCGGGTGAGAAGAGGGAAAAACAGAGAAAATGAGGGAAGAACATGGTAGGAATAGAGAAGACGACCAGTGCCAACTGTGGGGGAAAAGTGGTTACAAAAACCCTGCTTATATATGGTTGTTGGGTGTGGAATCATTCTAGGAACCCAGCGGCGAAGAAATCGTCGAAAAAGAGTAAGAATTGAGGGAGATATCATCAACTGAAAATCACAAGAAACAGCCTGTACTCCTACTCCGATCTGACCTAGGAGACGACCTCATAGTCGTTAGATCGTAGATCAACGGTCCAAAAGCAAGCCAAAATTGGGAAAAAAAAGGAAAGCAGGCGTGACAGGGGGATAAAACGATTAAAACTAAAGTGAGATTAATTTATTGTACATATTTTCTCTTTCCTCTTTTAAGAGTTCTATTCTTATCCAAATTAGACCAAACTTGACACACAAGTTAAATTAAACATGTAGATTCTGAATCTCCAATTAGATTTCACTTTTGGAAACTTTAGATGTATTATTTAATATATTCTTTGTTTCTCTTTCTTGATGCTTTAATGACACATGCGTTATCCGAATTTTATGAAACTTGACCCACAAGTCTTATTTAATGTGTTGAACAGGAATTTACCATCAATTTTATATATTGGAGTTGTTTATTTATTTATTTATTATTTTGGAGAGTCTACACACTTTCTCTCTCCTGGTTTTACCTTTTAAGCAAACTTTCTCCAAATTGGATAAAAATTCACCCAAAGGTATATTTTATTATGTAGATTACAAATCTAACATTATTTTCCTCTTTTGGAGTCAATTATTATATTTATTTATTAATTACACTTTTTAGGCAATTTCTCTCTCTTAACTCACCATATTATTACAAGGTTGTCCAATTAAATGAAAATTGACATGTCAACTTATTTTGATGTGTAGATTGCGAATTTGGAGTTTATTTCCACTTTTAAGAATTTCTTACATGGGTTTTGTCATCTGGCCCATTAGAGGCCCATTAACATCATTATGCATCCAATTAAGTTATTTATCACCAAATGAATTATATGACATATTAGATTACATTATTCATGCATTAGATTATTAGGATCACTCTAACCTCAATCTTTTTTGGTCAAACCCAAAAGGTTACAACTTTAAGCTACGGTCTAAGATCCGGTATGTTACAGTATATATATGGGATTAAGAGAGAAAGATTTCTCCCCCCCCCCCTCTCCCATAACCCATGGCGGAGGCCGGACGCCCAGGAGGGTGATAAATCAAGAGATGTTTCTCTGTGTGGTTTCGAACCTGGGTCCCTTCATTGGGGACCATCGAAATTCACCGACCGGGCTATTCCCTTGTCGGCTACGTATGTATATATATACGTGTGTATATATATATATATATATATATATATATATATATATATATATATATATATATATATATATATATATATATATATATATATTCACGCACACACATATATGTATATATGCATAAGAAGATGATCTACTATGGACCACCTCAATCTACAGATCCTACTGACTGAGAGCCCCGTCATGATACTTCCCAAATTTTTACACTGCTTTGCATAGTGGGCCCGGAGTGATCATTTGTATCTCGCTTTGCTTGTTGTGGGATGAATTCATCTGATTAAAAAGTGACTCTTTATTAAATGAAAGTTCTCTCACTTACTCAATTATTTGATCCCGTCTACATCACCCACCCATTATCAATGTCGCTTCCCTAGTACGGCTTCGACCCAACGCAAGCCAGTAGTATAGGACGAGTCCTATGTTTTTTCTATAGGACAACCAATCAGAATGTGTTATCTCGTTTTCACTTATCTTTAAAACCCAACCCTCTAGTAGAGAGAGAAATATAAATTGTCCACTATAACGCAATCACATTGGATCCTATGGAATTTCTAAAAGACTCAGTCCTATAGAAAAGGCGTTTCTATAATTTACTACTGACTGGCATCCTTGGTATGCAACTTCTAAGCACGGCCGTTTCTAAAATTTACAGTAACAAGAGCAAGCTAGCCACCCTGCGCTATCTACCTTGTCGCCAAAATTAACAATTTTGTAATACATATGCCAACAGTATCGTTTGGCATGGAATTCTGGAGTGTATTATGCGCACCAGATGTTTTCTGAACTGGTTATTGTTTTCAGTATTTGCTTCTGTTATCTGTTTTCCTTAATCTAATCTTAGACTTCCAATGATTGAATAATACAGACTAGAAAGCCTTACGCTGAATCCACAATTTGCTTGTCTAGGCCGCACCCATCTGCAGTAGTAGGCTAGACCAGCAAGCATGCAATGACTTTCTGACAAGTTCTCTCTAGCTAGCAATATGCGTCAAAGCCAATGGGGAGAAATAGAAAAACTAGCCACACGACTAGGGCCATCAGTAGCTTGCAACATCAGATGCGTTTGTACTCTCAGGCAAGTCAGAAACTTTCGTGTAACACTCAGATGCGGCAACTTGGAACTTGGAAACAGCGAACTCCACCTACGTGACAGGTGATCCATCAGGTTAGTCTACTTGATAGGTGAACCATCAGGTTACGTACTGAGCATCTCCATTGTTGTCCAATGGCGATGAGCATGCTTGTGTGGAACTGCGTAGGATGCTGTAACAAATGCCCAGAAATAATATTAGCAAAGGTGAAGCCAGAGAGCATGATAGTTCATTCATGTATTTCATTTCAGTGCAAGGACAGAAGCAATTAGATTTAGAAGATATCAGAATATTACTACGAAGCAATATCGTATCATTATCATGCTTACGCAACTGTGCCGTATGCTTGAATGAAACTACAGCTAAAAAAAAAAGGAAAACAACGATAGTAATACAATATCCCATAGCACAAAACTGAGGCCATGTTTGGTTCACAGGATAGGATATGAATGGGATGAGATCAAGGATAGGAATGGATAGGATGTTGTGAGTGATAGGTTGTGATGTTCCCATCCCATGTTTGGATAGCACGAAGGAATGGATAAGATATAAAGTTCAATTATTTTTTCACAGATTCATTGTTATTAGTGAATATGATCAAAATATGGACATAAATTTTATGCAATTTTAGAAAACATTACAAAAATATTTTATTAAATGACAAAAAAAATCCATTTTTACCCTTACAACTATTTTGAAACAATTCATTATTTTATAATTTTATTCAAGTATTATAGAAAGTATATTCATAATTGTTTATGTATTGAACATCGGTCGAATATAGAAATTGAAATGTATAAACTTATATATGACTACTACAAAATTACAAATACAATATTTATGAAGGGAACTTTTGCACAAAATATTTCCTACATTAATTAGAAAAAGATACTAGCATCAAGTCTAACTAAAATAATTTTCCAATGATGGCTAACTAGAAAGTTTCTTATTATTACATGGTCATATTCAAGATCTAGTTTTTGTCCAGCTGGCTCTTCAAAAATATTTCCCTTTTGTCATTGCTCCACTGAAAGAATACACGACATAAGGATTCATTTCCAGTCAACAAAACTACAACAGAGATCTTCTCTATGTCATTCAGATTACTTAGCTTCTCAATCTCTTCACCAACTGAACGCATTTGTTTCTCAAATTTGGAGACCATCGACTCACTAAATTCACGTGTGGATGAGATCATTGCATCACTAAATTCACGAGTAGATGCTCTCATGTGTTCTCCAAGTTCTTTAGCAACATCAGTCAAAGCATTCACTAGTTCATTTTCAAGTTTTCGCTTCCGTTTTCACCCCTGAGTGTTGAATTCTTTATTTATTTCACTCTTTATTTATTTCACTCTTATCTGAAGGTGGAACTTCTTGATCATTCCCATTCCCTTCTAAATCTTCAACATTAGTGGTGTTGTCTTGTTGTCACTCTTTCGTATCTGCTACCATTTCCTCTGCATCTAGTGCATTACTTCTGGTTGCACGATCTTTCCCAAATACAATACATAGTTTGTTATAGTGTGGGAACTTCTTTGTTCTCCAAGCCTCTTCTTCAAGATGACTCTGCAAGTAATAAATATCTAAGTAAATCATTAGCTAAGACAAATTTTTGAGGATATGAAATTCTTATTTACCGTGACATAGCTATCCCAAACACTTCTTTCAGCCTCAATAGAGTGAGTACTATCATTATACCCAAAGCCACTCGTGCTCCCGTTCACCATGTCATAAATGATGTTGAATTCTTTCTTTAAAACTTTTATCTTTGATTTGATATGTGGTTTTCCTTTTAAACCACATCCTGGTAGTTTCTTCTCAACATCCATCACTAGTACAGTTAGAAATCCAGGCTTGAATCCATTTTCAGCCTTGTATTTCCTCGAAATAGTCATTTCAAGTAATGCCTCAATTAACTTTTCTTCCTCCTCATTTGTCCATATTCTTTTGGTCTTCTTTTTCATCTTCCCACCAACATCAATTGATGCTTGCACATTTTTCTCAACACCTTGACTTTGTTGGACACTGATCACTATTTGTTTTCCATCGATATCCATCCTAGGATGATGACAATCAAATAAATATAAAAATAACAAAAAATCTTAATAGTGATATAAACATGAATGAAATATACTTCCATTAAGGAAATAATTGTTCTTTGATCACAATATATATAACTCAAGATTAATTTAAATTAGACCATTCATGAAACATTTGTTCAGCTAAATTATCTCACCACAATGACCATTCGTCACTTGGTTCTACATTTTGTACATCATCATCTACATATCCTTCATTTTGAACTACTTCTAAAACTTCATCCTCCACTGGATCAATGGACATCTCTCGTCTAATAAAGTTATGCAATAGACAATATGCAAGTATTATTTTGTTTGTTGTTTTTACTGGGTAAAATGAGGGACTTCTTAATATTGCCCATCGTTTCTTTAGTAGACCAAATCATCTTTCAATGACATTTTGTGCAGAAGCATGTTTAATATTAAAGAGCTCTTTTACAGTGGATGGTTGACGGCTTGATCTCCATTCATTTAAATGGTATCTTTGTCCTCTATAAGGTCCAAGAAATCCTTGTCCGTTGACATATCCAACATCTACAAAATAGTAGTTTCCTATGTTGATATTTATTTAAGTCAACAATTAGTATTTATGTTTCAAACAAATTAAAAGGATGAAATTTAGAATTATTACCATGAGGAACCCGAAATCCATTTGGTCTAGATAGTGCATCTCTAAGAACCCTCATATCTGCTGATGAACCCTCCCAACCAGGGAGGACATAAACAAATTGCATTTCTTTAGAGCATACTCCCAAAACATTGGTTGATAGAAATCTTTTTCTATTTCTATATTTTCCTCTTTCCATTTCTGTGATGCGTAATTCAATATGTGTTCCGTCTAGTGCACCAAGACATCCCTATAAAATACAAATCAATTAACATCGAATAATGGATACTTTTACTATAGTATATGATTTTAAAAATCTTACTTTAAACCATTTCCATTGATGATCTGGTGAGCTTTCAGGAATTTGTTCTGGGAGATGATACAACTCCTTATGCAACCTTATCACAGCATTCAAGACCTCACCAAAATGCCTACTAACAGTTTCACCAGATCTAAAAAAATCATCTTGAATTATTATATTCTTTGTATGATGTGCTAGGATGTAAAGAAATATAGATACCATTTCATCTATATTTACATTCCTAGTAGATCGTAGTTTTGCAATTGAAGTCATCAACCTACACAAATGATGGAAAGCTCGACGGTCCATTTATAACTTGTTGATACACTTCTTGTCACTTTTCTAAACTAGTCTAAATATGTGATTTCTCCTATTTTCCTTATCATTAGTCAGATAAAATGTTTCCTTCAAACTTTTCTTCTCATGAGTTCAGTGCTACTATGAATAGAATAATGATCAAAAAGATAATGATGTTTTGCATAAAGTTTAACCACATGTGCATCAATCTTCTTCTATTTCCAAGAAAATGAGATGTATGTTTTGATAGTCGAGACATACCTACACGACATGTATAATAAGTTGATTATAATAAATGAACTTCAAAATATGTATGAACATATAATTTTTTTGAACATTATAAAACTAGAAAGAAAATAGGGGCTAGATGAATGGGGGCAGAAAATATAGATTGAGCAGAAATTTTTTGTCTAGTATACTACATAAACAAAAGAAAGATGATGTAAACAAAAACTACTGTATCTGGGCAAGGGAAACATATTCTGCGAGAACTGCAAGAAAAGTTAAATCTATATATATGAGAACATCTGGCTGTGAATTCTTGAAGTGATAATTAAATATGCAACAATGTGGGTTAGAATGTGTCGTGTACATGTACTACTACAACCATAGGCAACAAGACATATTAAGCGAGCTAGTGGAAACGAAGCATAGTAGACCAAATAGGAGCCATGGGAGTATCTTGATTAAATCACGTTAATCAACATGATTGTGATGAATATACAATAGCATAAAGAAATGAATGGATACCGAACAAGTTAGCTTCTGCGATGGCAGAATCCTTTTCAGCAGCCAATAGTCTTTGTTCTGTGTGAATGAGGCGGTGGGTATATGCAAAAACAAGAAAGTGCCATGTGCTGCTGTAGGTTTTCCGGCTTATTATATAGATGAGGAGATGCCGTCTAGGCTTCTCGCTGATTCAGTCTCTGTGAGTTTTTTCCGAAAACGCTAGTCTACGAAAGAATCTCATCACCGTCCCCAAAGGAAAGCTTGCGGAAAAATATGGAACGCGTCAGGAGAGTTCGCCTTCCAGAAAGTGCCATCGGGTAAATATGCACACAACAGATTAAATAAAGCAATCCCCTAGTGCCGATTTAAATAATCCCATGTCTAACAGAATACATAGACATGGGGATTCAAATCTATACTAATTAATGTGCAACTAAACATGGGAACAAGTTTCATGACATGATTTTATTCCTATCCTGCGTTTAATGCAACGATCCAAACATGGTCTGATAGTATAGGAGGCCTCCTGTATTCATTGTATAAGACAAACAATGAAAATACCAAAAACTCAACCCATAAAAAAATTAATGAGAGGGAAATTATTTTTTCAGCATTAAAATGAATTTTTAATACTATAAAAAATTATGATTGGTCTCCAACCATTTTTCTATAGGAGACCTCCTATATGATAGGCATCTCCCATAGCATAGCACAATTGTCACGACAACATGGGGGAGCATAAAAAAAAGTGTCATGATAGGTAACCAACCCTGCACCCCAAACGACACGGTCGCCCGAAACCAAAACCTCGCAACAATCTTTGTTCATTAACAGTCGTAAACGGCAGAGAAGACAGCCGAAAATGATTACGCGACCCATAATAATCTCTTCTGATTCTATATTCTCTATGCACAACTTTTTTTCCACAGAAATCATCAATCCTATTCTTCCCAATTCTCATACACCGGATGACCTCTTCAATGGTCATCAAATCCACAATGCCTGCTGGGTTCCTCCATGTTGGCGATGGAGACTATGACGACGGGGAGTACTGAACACCCCGGCAGGGTGTCGAACCCAAGCCCAAGGTCCTTGTCATTGCGGTAACCTCCCTTCTATTATTGGTTACCCAGGGTGCACTGCTCGGCGGCATTGGTGTCCACGCCGACGGGGGGGGGAGCAACTACCAAAAAACATAGTATAGAGGATAGTCATGTAAAAAGTTATGTACTTTGGGTGACATGTGTGTAGGCCTACGTAAAATAGATGACATACATTTTTGTATATTTGAAAGGGTGACATACTTTAGGTGACATGCATGTATGTCACATGTAGTCTGTGCAACATAGGTGACATACATTTTAGCATACTTGAAAGGATGACACACTATATGTGACATACATTTGAATCACCTATGTTCTAATGGGGGTTTACACATGTATATGAGTCAAGTGTAATATACAAAGAGACATAACATTTAGGTGACATGTATGTGTGTCACCAAAGTTATAGATGACATAAATTCATGTCACCTAACCTTAGAATTTTGACAGAATTACTATGAGAGGACATTGTCTTGATATGTTCCTTGAATTCTCAGAAATGCATTATGGGGGACCTGTTGTTAGAGGAAATTCTCGTGATATGGGACCCAACCCACACATATTCATTTTTAGAGAATTGTTGTGAGTGGACATTGTCACTATATGGGCCCCAGTTCCTAAGAAATGCATTGAAAGAGACTTTTTATGAGAAGAAATGTGTCATGGCTCCTCCTGAGTGTATTTTTGTTGGAATATATCAACACTTATTTGGTCACCGTGCATTGGATGATGATGCGATGCGAGGGCGCCGAGCTACTGCATGTGACATGGGCACTGACAGCGATTCTGTTTGGCTCCCACCTACCTCTAATTAATTATTACACCTACCCCAATGTCATTGATGGCATTGTTCTCTGCTCGTCTTGTTCCCCCACACCATAGTATCCAGATCACACTTACCATAGAGTCTCCCGAATGCGGACGAAAGGCGACCAGAAAGGTTCAGTGATAACTTCAAGTCTGATTCAACTTATCAACTTTTGTTGGACTTGGCCATACCGGTGGTTGCTGCCCTTTTTTCGACAACCACACCCATAGCAGTAAGGGATTAGGGCAATAATGCGCTCGGAGTGTCCCTGGTGCCTAGTTGTCCAGGTCTCAACACATCGAGCATCGATACGATAGAGTCCAGCATCGATCCCCTGAGGCGGCAACCCATACACAGTTCCCTACAGTCATGTGTTAAGCAGGCTTGGCACTGGTCAACCCAGCAGGTAGGACTGCCCTGCTGGCCGCCATACACGAGAGGGTTCCCTCCATGTCTCAGTTTTGCTTTCTTTAATGGTAAAATTCAGGTTTCCCACATCGGCAATGACACATTATGACCGTCTTGCTGTGTCACAAGTGAAAAGTCGTGAGGTTGTTCTTGTGGTCCTTTACCGCGCGGGGCCTACATCTTGTATGGTTGGACCTGGTGCACAAGTTTCATGTCCTTTTAGGAGCCTCCATACATGTTGCGGCAAACCATTAGCAGCTAACAGTTTTGGTAATCATCTTCGGATTGTTCATTTATATTCACTGAGTCGTGTTGATGGAATCCATAAGGCGTTAGAGTATGCAGATGTTTGGGAGGGCTTGGAGTTTTCTCTTTGTTCTTCCAAGCATTGGATGTGTGGTGTATGCCTTGGCATCGTGCCATGGTCTAAAGCATGTCCTCATAAAGCTTCTGATGGCTCTGATGTTACTACCACTCTACCTCGATAGCCTTGTGAGACATCACTCGATGTGATAGTTGGTTTGTCTGTCATGCAGCCCTATCTTAGGGCTCCATCCTGTGCCATTTTGTACTTAAGTTGCATCTAAACATGTTAGATTACAAGTCTTTTTCCCCAATATGATTATCATTGCAAATATGCTTATGTATGTTCTTTGCACTATTTTTTAGGTACTCAGACCATGCTTAGATGGAAGAGAGAGAGATAGAGGGAGTTCTAGGGTTCCCCCACTCAAGGAGGGACCCAAAGAAGGCCCCAAAGTCTCCCTCAACATACCTCCAATGGCCAAGAATCATCCCCAAGCAAAGACATCCGAAAATGACAAAGTCAGAAGTGAAATCAAGTCATGCAAGCCACACCACAATCGTGACCACAATTCCACGGTCGTGCGTTTATTGCCAAGATCCAATAGTTTCAACGGGGATTTGTATAGATCGCCCACGACCGTAGCCCCTCAGCCATGACCGTGGCCAGTGAAGACACCACGACCGTGGCTATCATCATGGTCGTGGCCTCGAGAAGAGAAAACATATGTGGGATCCTCCCATGGTCGTGCATTTATTGATCAAGAAGTGAGCTTTCAACAAGGATTTCCTCCAAGGCTCCACGACAGTGGCCAAGTCGCCACGACCGTGGGCGAAGATGATCAAGACGACCGTGGCTCCTCCCACGATCACCTCCACCTCCTCCAAAACAGTCGTGTTACGCAACACGGCTGTGGTGCATGTTACCCACACGACCGTGGCACGCCGCCACGGCCATTGCCACCACCATACTTCGCTTTTTCACCACTTCCTTCACACCACGACCATATTCACCCCCCACGGTCGTTCCCTACTACCCTCACCACAGTCGTGGCACACCCACCACGACCGTGGTGATCACCGACCCTAGACAACTTTGCACTGCTTTTCCTAAACTACCCCTACTTACCCTAGTGCTTCCACCACCACCTATATATACTTGGGTGGTGGCCATAGCACTAGGTTGGACGCCCCCTAGCTGTTCTTAGCCTCCACTCTCCACCCTTGAGCTCTTTGTGCAATCTCCTTGCATTTTGGCTCACCAACCACCATTTCCATCCTCATCCCACCATGGAATCCTAGTTTCCTAGGTTTCCATCCATAAACCCCTATCATTTCATGCACCCCTGCACCTTTGGAGGAGGGAGGATGTCTACAGCAGCTTGGAGGTGAAGAAGAAGGCCACTTCATCAAGCTTCATGGAGTTTCTTCCTCTTCTACCCCTTTTGTTTCTTGTTTTCTTGATCATGTCTAGCTAAGCCCTTAGTGGTGGGATGTTTGGGATTAAAATGTGACTTTGATACCATGTTGGGGGAAAGTTGCTTGTAATGAACTTAATTCATATCTATGATGATTGCTTCATGCTTCTATCTCATTTCCTATTTTATTGCATGTGGTTTGTGCTTATAACATGGATTGCTTGCTTTGAGATGTTTGATGACACTTAGCTTCTAGAAGGAATTGGAGTGTATATGGCTATCTTAGGATTGGCTCCTAGGTCCAATTAACTGATCCCTAGCTAGCCCCCTTTATTCCTACATACATATCCCTTCTCCTACAAGTGAGTGTGAGATTTAAGTGGCTAGTGTAAATGAGAGTGATGCAATTTCTTAGGGCCTTCTAAAGGCTAGAGTGGCTAGTGGCATGAGGTCAAATACCCTCATATCTACTCCCATCTCTACCCTAAACCCTCAATTGCCCACTATCAAATACTCTAGAAACCTATATTTGGTTAATCCTAGTAGAATTACACCTTGCCCTAGTCTTCTACTAGTAGTATAGGGTACATTCTAATGACATTGTCCTTATTGTTTGGTTTGGTAATCTAGATATGAATTGAGCACCATGCATGTTTAATGAACTCCCCCAACTAAAATCAAAGTGACATTTCCCAAACGGCCCACCCACCTTAATCACTCTTGCTTAAAACCTTAATTGCTCTGTTTGCTTGTTAATGCTAGTGTAGTTCAATTGCTTTAGTTAACTTAGTTAATTTCCTAGTTTTGCTAGCTAGTGTTAATCTAGGTTTGTGATCTAGTTAGTGGTTAATTCAGTTCCTTAGTTGCTAACTGATTGCTTAGTCTAGTCCGTCGTGCCCCTGCCTTAGTTTAGTTAGTTTATCACCTAGATTGCTAGTTCAGTTTTTGATAACTTAGTTTCAATTGTGTCTTTCATACTTGTTCTTTAGTATACTCAAACCATCAAACAACCTTAAAACCCTAAAACCCTAGCTCCGCAAAAGGAACATAGCTCACGCCTTCTAACTCCGGTGCCCCCTCTATCTCTGTGGTTCGACCTCGCATCTTGCCTTTCGCCTATACTACGACAGTACCCCGTACGCTTGCGGGCAAACTGTTTTAGTTTTAGTGATCGACTCGATTTGGGACCATACAAATTTCGAAAGCGAAGATCCCATCTCCCATGCCTTACGACCTCGTGGATTGCACCCGGCCACCCTAGTTGGCCGGTGTTGCAAGCCTCTAGCGGAAGCACACCAAGCTTTCTAGCACCGTTGTCGGGGATAGAGGCGCTCGGCCTAGTTAGATAGTGTAGCTTAGCCTTTCCTTTTGCCCTCACCATTGATATTATTTATTCTTTGTGTTACTTTTACATCTTGGTTTGCTAAATTGCCCTCTTATGTTTGGTTGTGCCTTGTACATGTGACAATCAACCCTTTGGAGTCAAGAATGTGGACCGAGATGCGCAAGCCCCTTCAATCCCTCAACCGCCCTACATGATGAAGATGTTGCAAGACATGATGTATCTCATGCAGAATCATGTGGGAGGTCCTTCTCATCATTCTTCTAACACCATGGTGGCTCTTTGTGGAGACATGGTTCTACAATACTCTGGCATTCAGAACAACCAAAGCCCCATGGCAAGCTCTTACACTTTAGAATGTAAAAATGGTCCAAACTTCTCATGGGAACCACAAGAAGACCGTGAGCCAAGAGATAGCTCCATGTTTGAAGAAGAAGTTCTTGCAAGATTGAGAAGCCTTAATGAAATGAAGAGAGAGGTGTCCTTTCAAGGACAAACCATTGATCGGCTAGAGCAAAGGTTGGATGAGATTTCCCTTTCACTTGCCCTTTGTGAGGAGGGAAGATCTGTTTCCCAAACCATAGCCAACCCAAACAATGCAAATAGTTATATGGGTTCCCCTCAAGTTATCTATGATCCACCACTTCCTCAAACATCATATAACTTCCAAAACACCTCACAACCACCACCTCAACATCAATCACAAGAACCACCCCCATACCACCCACCTCCACAACAACCATCCTACATCCTTCACAAACCTAATCCGCCACTACCACCAACACCACCACAACCATCACTTGCTCTTCTTCCTCCCCATGAGCAAGTGGATACAATTTCAATTTTGAGGTGTGACAAGGTTATAGAGGAGCTCAACAAGGGTGCGAAGCAATTAGACAAAGATCATGATGGAGAACCCCTGCCGCAAAGTCCTTGTGAGAGTGCTAAGTGCACTAAAAATTCTGCAGTCCTGGTAGATTTTGAGAGGATAATATCTTGTGTCCCATCTTCCTTTGATAGGACACCACCAACTTCTCCCAATGCTGATCCAAGACATCCCAATGTGAGATTTTTAGGATTGCAAGTGTCCAACAGTATGGAAACCCCTCTATTTTATGCCTATGAAGACCCATTCCTCAAGGGAAGGCAAAACTGTGGCATGAAAAGTTCGAAGGTCTTAAGATTGACTAAGGCAAACACCCCATTGCTTGCCATCATCAAGAAAAGTCCAAATTATGTAAGGTTCCATAAGGGTGTTTACACCCTTAAGAAAAAGATGAGAGGGAAGATGCCTAAGGAGTCCATCTTAAATGAGCTAAAATGTTTTGTTGATGAGGATTCTTACTTTGGGACCTTTGATGATGACCCCAGAGGAGAGACAAATGAAGAAAGACAGTCGAGAAACTCACATAACCCTTGGGAGACAATGAAGGCATTTGAGAGGATTGTGTATGATGAGGAAGAAAACATTTTTCTTTTGGACAATGGTTGATTGATGAAAAAGAGCAAAAAGCCAGGCTGAAGGCTAAAAATTTAGCGCTAGTGGGAGGCAACCCACGTGGTTTGAGATTCTCAGACCTTGCTTTTTGATACTTTTGTTTTTCTTTACACAAATACACACACACACATTTGTGCTTGATGTTTTTGTTTGAGTTTTGATGATGTGCAGGTGTTAGACAGTAGAGAGATAGGTTTTAGAAGTAAATCATGACCATTCAGTCAAATTTTTGTCAAAAGAACAAATGAAATTGAAAATTCAAGTTTTGAAGTTTGAAAACTAAAAGAACAACAACACCACAGCCGTGGAACTCGACCACGACCATGGCTCATGTGGCCAAACATGACCGTGGCACATGGCCACGGCCGTGGGAATTATTGCATCTAATTGGCTGAAGTTATAGGTTGTTTGCAAGAATCGCCAAGACCGTGGGCAGAAGCCTCGACCGTGTTGAAGAGAAGCGACCACGACCGTGGCACCCTGCCATGACCGTGGTGATGTCAGCTTGAGTATATCTCCATCGACAACACGACCATGGCACCCGCCATGTCCGTGCTACCCAACCCTGGCAATGACCGTGGCCGAGCCTGATTCAGAAAAAAAATATAAGTCATAAGCATTCAAACCCGACCCCCTCTTCATTCTATCATCTTCAAGCTCTCACAAAATGACCGTTGTGGCGGAAAACTTCTCCGTGCTCCCCCATTCACCACCTCCAACCCCCAAAAGCACCTCTGTTTGATCCCCAATCCATTCCAAATCAATCCCCAACCACCCCTCTACCATTTCCACCATCCAATCTAGCCCAATCGCTACTCCATCTCCATTTCCATGTCCACTCCACCCTACAGCTCCCCTACACAAAACCTCCACGAAAACCCTTCCATTCTCGCTCAAATCCACCAAAAATCATATACCCACCATCCATACATCACTATCCTTCCATTCCACCCAAAAAACCACATCCACACCACTTTCTCCACCAAAATCCGAAAATCACCACCTTCACCTCCATCTCCACCATGAAAAAGATTGGGAGAGCCATAACCAAGGGGACGAACATCATCACCAAAGGGAAGCGGTGTTCCAAGAAAGCTTCCTCCGATGTGTCCATGCCATCCCACACACCTTCACCTACCACCTCCGCCCACCATTCCCTCCGCCGGTTGCAATCGGTGAGCGGATCACACTCCCGCTCATCCGATAGCCACCACATCACGGATGCCACCTATGAGGGAGAGGAAGAAGAAGAGGAGGAGTCCATGGGGGTTGATTTGGACAACCTCATTGATGAGATCGAGCCGGCAGCCGCAAAAAGAAGTCAAAAATCTAAAGCGGCACCGTCCTCATCCTGACTCCCGTCGAATCCTACACCAGCCTGCCACTCGACGTCTCAGGTGACGGCGAGGCGTGGTGTGCAGCCACAACCCTTGCGGCAATTACAACAAGATGAAGAGCAGTCGGCCCACTGGTATAACTTGGATACTAGTTCGGGGTCTCAGTCCTACATGATGGAGGAAGACAATGGTGACAGTGAGGAGGATGAGGTAGAGCTTGAGCATGAAGGAGATGATGTTCTGGCATAGCTGGAGGCGGATAGAGAAAAATCCTTGGGCAAAGCACTGATAGGAGTGTCCTATGGTAGAGGACACAGGCAAAACAAGATTGAGCTCCGATATCCCGAATGCATGATAAGGAGAGTCTTCGCCACCAAATATGGGTCTCAGAAGGTAATTGAAGATCTAGGGATCAAGGCAGCAGTAGAAGAAAACTTGAAGGCAATAGGGTTGTGGAACATCCTTTTCACACCCCAGCCAGTCTATGTAGCTTTGACCCCAGAGTTCTTTGCCACTCTCGAGAGGACTAAAGTGAGGGGTTGTGATGCACTAAAATTTGCCATGATGGGCAACATGCACACCCTCACTTCCACGGAGTTGAATGCTATCTTTGCTACAAGTCCTGAAGAGGCCGTCAAGTTGGATGACAACTTGTTAGAGAGGGAAGAAGATATCAACTATGCTTATTTCAAGAAGATGATAACAGGCAGTAAGGTTTATAATGCAGGAAAATAAAAAACCGCTGCTATAAGCAACCCGATGGTACGCTATGTGCAAAAGGTCTTAGTGAATACTATTATGGGGAGATATGATAATCAGGCTCCATATCCCAAAAGGATATGTTTTTCTTGTCATTGATGAACCTCAAAAAACACATAGACCTTGTAGTTTTGTTGATTGATCATATGAAGTCCATACCCTATAAGAGATCAAAGCCTTTTGTCATGGGTGGGTTTGTGACTTCGATTGCACTATCGCTGGGATACGATCTCTCGGGGTTACAAGACGCACTTGAGGTAGAGTTTGTTGACCTCAACTACTTGGTGCGCTCACACACTATAAATATGAAGGAAAAGAAGATGATCTATCTTACTACTAGTGTGCCGGACTTTGATTTGGAGCTGCCATACCATGCCGTGCCACTCCTATCCGTGATGGGGGTTCTTTTCAGATTGAAGGAAAAACTTTTGAAATGGCAGCAAGAACACCCAAGAGAGACGTATACTAGGGGAGACGCTTCCGCACATGAAGACGTTGTTGAATCTAATGTGCAAGGGCAGGAGCAAAAAGATGCAGAACAAAGGCAGCCCCGAAGAACAAGAAGGAGGGATGAGGAGACATCCCAGCTGCAGTCACCTTCAGGGAATGCCTATGACATGGCCACAATCCAGGCTCACCTTGAGAATATTCAGAAGACTGAAGGCGACATGCAGCTTGCCCAACAACACATGTGGTATGATCAGTAGAAGATGCACTATCAGATCAACCACTTGTATCAATATCACCATGCCCAGGCAGCAAGAAACCCCGAATGGGGTGCAGATTTTTGGGGTGGTTTAGCTGGGTATCCACAGACTTACCCTCCACCCCAGGATGACTACTGGGGGCACTATTACCAACACCCTCCACAAGGCTCAACACCATCCTCATCTCCTACTCCAGATCCCCCGCAGATGCCGGACCAGCCACCGCAGCCATGACACTTCCCCTATCTCCCCTAAGCTATAGTTTCATGCTGAGGACAACATGATTCTAAAGTTTGGGGTGGGTAGGGCGGTATGCACCACTCTATCTCTCATTTTGTCATTTTGTTATCACCTCTGCCATCTAGTTTAGTTTTATTGTTTTTGTTCTTTTCATTGCATCTCTGCATGGCATGTAGTTGACTTCTTGCATTTTTGTGTAATTTTTCAAAAAAATTTCGTTTCCATACAATGCATTGCATCTTCATGTAGTTTTTGTAGTTTCTTATGCATGATAATTAGGATTTGCTTCTTTATGTCTTTAAATTCCCTAAAGTAGGTTTAGATATGATTTAGTGCAAATTGGCACCATTTTGGCCAATTTTGCCCAAATTTGGAATTTCTTGTCTAAAAATTGTGTTTTTACCCAATCTCTACTGTTTTGAATTAAAATGTTGACCTTTGACAAATGCAAGTTAATCACCATTGTTTGTTGCTAAGTGGTATCAATGTTTGACTTTTTACATGTGCATCCCCTCTCTTAGGATTGTGATTGAATTGGTTGAATTGTGAAATTGAGCAAGCTTTGAACGCTTAGTGTTTGTGGAATTACTTGTTTGATATATCAATTTCATTTTGTTCATTCATGTGGTGTGATATCTAGGATGAAGTGTTGGATTAACTTTCATGCAGGATGTCTTATGTTGAAAATTGTACCAATGACCCCTCTTTGACCCGATTCTTCTTCCACCATCTTCATACCCCTCCGCCTCATAAAAAGATGCACTAGTGCACATAATCATCCTTGGACACCTCCGAAAGTTTGGGGTGGCCATATCTTTATCTCCCTGCTTCACTCTATCCACCATTTTCCCTATCTACACCTAGGGTAAGAAAGAAAAGAAAAGAAAAAGAAAGGCAAAAACAAAATAAAAGGATGCTCCTGCTTAAGAGAATTCGAATAAGGAAAAGATAAGTGTGTAAAAACACTCCAAAAATATTACTACAACCCTTTCTTCCACTTTCATACCCATTGAGCTAAGAAGCATCAAAATTCACTCATTTTGCCTCTTTCCGCAGCCACGTGGGTCATCTGGTATGATTTGAAATATAAGACTGAATGCATGAATGTGAAACAACACTCCTAGTCATCCTCGATTAACACTATCATGAAACGGGTTACCCGAAACTTAATGAAATAGATATGGATAACTTGTATATTCTACGCGCTATATGTGAAGTTCATGTTCTTTTTGCTCTTTTCATGATTGGATTGTGAAATTAGGAGAGGAGAGAGGTGAAATGCATGTAATTAGTCATCTCTGATCCCATTCAGCAATAACCGTCTTTTACTTTGCATTTGTCATTTCTTATTTGTGGAAAATTTGTAGAGAGATTGAGTTAGAGAATACTTGAGGACAAGTATGTTTTAAGTTTGGGGTGGTGATGCAGCCCTATCTTAGGGCTCCATCCTGTTCCATTTTGTACTTAAGTTGCATCTAAACATGTTAGATTACAAGTCTTTTTCCCCAATATGATTATCATTGCAAATATGCTTATGGATGTTCTTTGCACTGCTTTTTAGTTACTTGGACCATGCTTAGATGGAAGAGAGAGAGAGGGAGTTCTAAGGTTCCCCCACTCAAGGAGGGACCCAAAGAAGGCCCCAAAGTCTCCCTCAACCTACCTCTAGTGGCCAAGAATCATCCCCAAGCAAAGACATCCGAAAATGACAAAGTCAGAAGTGAAATCAAGTCATGCAATCCTCACCACGGTCGTGGCCAAAATGCCACGGTCGTGGATTTATTGCCAAGATCCAATAGTTTCAACAGGGATTTGTATAGATCGCCCAAGACCGTGAACCCTCAGCCATGACCGTGGCCAGTGAAGACACCACGACCGTGGCCATCAACATGGTCGTGGCCTCGATAAGAGAAAATGGCCGTGGGATCCTCCCACAGTCATGCGTTTATTGATCAAGAAGTGAGATTTCAACAGGGATTTCCTCCAAGGCACCAAGACCGTGTCCGAAGATGATCAAGACGACCGTTGCTCCTCCCATGATCACCTCCACCTCCTCCAAAACGGCCGTGTTACGCAACACGGCCGTGGTGCATGTTGCCCACCATGGTCGTGGCTACCACCATACTTTGCTTTTTCACCACTTCCTTCATACCACGACCGTATTCACCCCCCACGGCCGTTCCCCACTACCCTCGCCACGACCGTGGCACACCCACCATGATCGTGGTGATCACCGACCCTACACAACTTTGCACTGTTTTTCCTAACTACCCCTACTTACCCTAGTGCTTCCACCACCACCTATATATACCTGGGTGGCAGCCAAAGCACTAGGTTGGACGCCCCCTAGATGTTCTTAGCCTCCACTCTCCACCCTTGAGCTCTTTATGCAATCTCCTTGCATTTTGGCTCACCATCCACCATTTCCATCCTCATCCCACCATGGAATACTAGTTTCCTAGGTTTCCATCCATAAACCACTACCATTTCATGCACCTTTGCACCTTTGGAGGAGGGAGGACGTCTACAGCAGCTTGGAGGTGAAGAAGAAGGCCACTTCATCAAGCTTCATGGAGTTTCTTCCTCTTCTACCCCTTTCTTTTCTTGTTTTCTTGATCATGTCTAGCTAAGCCCCTAGTGGTGGGCTGTTTGGGATTAAAATGTGACTTTGATACAATGTTGGGGGAAAGTTGCTTGTAATGAACTTAATTCATATCTATGGTGATTTCTTCATGCTTCTATCTCATTTCCTATTTTATTGCATGTGGTTTGTTCTTATAACATGGATTGCTTGCTTTGATATGTTTGATTACACTTAGCTTCTATAAGGAATTGGAGTGTATGTGGCTATCTTAGGATTGGCTCCTAGGTCCAATTAGTGGATCCCTAGCTAGCCCCCTTTGTTCCTACATACACATCCCTCTGCCTACATGTGAGTGTGAGATTTAAGTGGCTAGTGTAAGTGAGAGTGATGCAATTGCCTAGGGCCTTCTAAAGGCTAGAGTGGCTAGTGGCATGAGGTCAACTACCCTCATCTCTACTCCCATATCTACCCTCAACCGTCAATTGCCCACTATCACTTACTCTAGAAACCTATATTTGGTTAATCCCATTAGAATTACACATAACCCTAGTCTTATACTAGTAGTATAGGGTACATTCTAATGGCATTGTCCTTATTGTTTGGTTTGGTAAACTAGATATGAATTGAGCACCATGCATGTTTAATGAACTCCCCCAACTAAAATCAAAGTGACATTTCCCAAACGACCCACCCACCTTAATCACTCTTGCTTAAATCCTTAATTTCTATGTTTGCTTGTTAATGCTAGTGTAGTTCAATTTCTTTAGTTAACTTAGTTAATTTCCTAGTTTTGCTAGCTAGTGATAATCTAGGTTTGTGATCTAGTTAGTGGTTAATTCAGTTCCTTAGTTGCTAACTGCTTCCTTAGTCTAGTCCATCTTGCCCCTGCCTTAGTTTAGCTAGTTTGTCACCTAGATTGCTAGTTCAGTTTTTGATAACTTAGTTTCAATTGTGTCTTTCATACTTGTTCTTTAGTATAATCAAACCATCAAACAACCTTAAAACCCTAAAATCCTAGCTCCATAAAAGGAACATAGCTCACACCTTCTAACTCTAGTGCCCCCTCTATCTCTGTGGTTCGACCCCGCATCTTGCCTTTTGCCTATACTATGACAGTACCCCGTACGCTTGCGGGCGAACTGTTTTAGTTTTAGTGATCGACTCGATTTGGGACCATACAAATTTCGAAAGTGAAGATCCCATCTCCCGTGCCTTCTGACCTCGTGGATTGCACCCGGCCACCCTAGTTGGCCGGTGTTGCAAGCCTCTAGAGGGAGCGCACCAGCCTGCTCCCATCAATTCTGGCTTTTCAGATTCTATTCCTTGCACCTTGTCAGCTCGTCAGTGTATTAAGTCACCGCCTCTGCCTGTTGACTGACTATAGCTTGACACACATCTTCTAGATTATGTCTTCTGCACAGGTGTCCCTACCATAAAGAGCATGCCTCTTCTTTGTCATTTTCTCATTGCCGACACTCTTCATGCTTGCTTACTCTAGGTGGCTTCTTGCACACGCTCTATTGATGCATGGATTCGTCTTTTGTTGCTTCCAGCATGTATTCTGTATCGCTTCTCCCCTAAGTCTGCTCAAGAACAGTCTTCTCGAAAACACATCTCTCTACAACAACTTATGATCCTTAAGGCCTTGGATACTTGGAATTCAGGACCTGATGGCATTCAAAAAGTCCTGGCTCAGATTTTGGCTCATTGTTGTCCTATCGGGCGAGAACATTCTTCTGAGCTTGTATTTCACGTGCCAAGTCTAAGATCAAAGATAGCCAATTTTCTACTGCCATCTGTGTTCTATCCTCTAGTTGTGTTACCCCCACAAAAGCTGCTAATTATTCTTATCTTGAAGCTAAACACCCTCAACCTCCACTGCCATTGGTACAACCTTAGTCTGAAATTTCTAGCTCTCCATTTGTTGCTTCTTGCTCTATGATTGAAGAAGCCATTTTATCATTCAATAAAGGGACCGCTTGCACACGTGATGGCCTAGGGTCACAACATCTTATTGATTATATGTGTGGGGCTGCCACTGTAGTGATAGATGATTTTTCATGTAGTTTCAACTGTGGTGAATCTTTGGATCACTGGTCGTTGTCCAGATTCCCTAGCTCCCTACATTGCCAGTGCTCTATTGAATCCTTTTTTCAAACCAGACAATGATATGGGTACTATTTGGCATCACCTTGTATCCAAAGTTTCGGCAAAGGATGTAAGTTCTGATGTCGTCCCTTATCTTATGGATCATCAATATGGTGTTGGTATTTCTAGTGGTGTTGAGGCCCTTCTACATGCTGTCACTCGACTTGTCTATGAACATCAACACCACACTATAGTCACCATGGCTCTTATTTACTTCAACAATGCCTTCAACATGGTTAATAGATCTACCATATTCTGAGAGGTTCATATTCATTGCCCATCTATTGTACGATGGGTTGAGTTTTTCTATAGCTCTCCATCTCCTCTCTATATGGATCATGGCGAGCCTCTTTTCTCTTCTGTCGACGTACAACATGGTGACCCATTAGGCCCCCTACTTTTTTCCCTGGGACTCCACCCTCTTATTTTACAGGCAAAAGATTCATGTCAACTAGACCTCCTTTCTTTCTACCTTGACGATGGTACCCTCATTGGGGACACATAGGTTGTTTCAAAGGCTCTATCCCTCATTCAGGAGCGAAACCCGATGTATGGTCTTCATCTCAATACTAAGAAGACATATTGTTTGGCCATCTAATGACCCTAGCTGAGGCTCAAATGTGGGCTTATTTCCAACTGACATCTCTCATCCAGAGTGTGGAGTGAAGATTCTAGGTGGCCCAATTTTCTATAGACGCATCCTTTGCAAAGGAACTTCTCCAGAAACATATGATGAATACCCTTGATATGATGGATCACATGTCCTCACTCCAGGACCCACAGTGTGAGCTTCTTCTTCTTAGGTCTTGTATTGGGATGCCCAAAATGTTGTTTGATCTTCGTACAACAACACCTCCTTCTTCTATCACACCTGTGTTGGATATTTTTTATCACAGTCTTCGTAGTTGTCTGGAGTGCATTGTGGTTGGTGACGGCCCATGTTTTGGTGGTTTACAATGGTGTTTGGCTACACTTCCTATGCATCTAGGGGGATTGGGGATCAAGTCCTCTCATGATGCCAGTAAATTTGCATTTATTGCCTCTCAGATACACACTAAAGATCTCTAAGACCATATGTTGCGTGAGGTCACATGCGTGCCTGCAGAGCTCTCCTTTGTCCAAGCACATGCCTGTATATGTAATATCTTGCCATCTTTATTTTGGTCTATGTTGACAAGTATTCATTCTACCACCCCAAAGACCCAGTCTATTTTGGTAGACGCTTACTACAAAACGGTCATCCAGCAAATCATGGCAAGTGACCTATCCTTATGGAAACATGCTATTCTCACTTCTTTACAAGCCGATCATGTATAATTTTTTTTTAGGGTTGTTCCTATTGATGGCCTTGGTTTGTCTATGTTACCCATTGAGTGTCGAGCTATCCTTCGGTATTGGCTTATGATTCCCTTGTATCGAGGTGATGAACGTTGTCTAATTTGCAACATCACAGATCTTGATGCCTTTGGTGATCATGCAGTGCACTGCCGCTCGCGGTCTAGTTATAAGTTTCTTCATGATGTTGGCACTCGATATGGGTTAAAGGTTTTGAAAGAAGCTCCTTTGGCCTTCCTTGGCACTCAATCTGATGGTGTTCATTCGTTGCGACCTGTAGACATTCTTTTATTTCATTGGATGAATGGAAAACATGTCTGTGCTAACCTAACGGGAGTTTCTCCCTTGGTATCCTTTCAAAAAACTTTAAAGCAGGGAAGGCAGCGTCCGAGGCATCAATACAAAAGTTCATAAACATGGAACAACATGCGAGGCCAATCAACATCATTTTCTACCTTTCGCCTTTGACACCTTTGGGGTGCCTGTCGATGATGCAGTTTCTCTTCTTTGACGCCTTTAACATATATAAATAGGAATCTTATGATGCCTTCATCTACATGTAATGATTTGATTTTTGGGTCCTTGGGTTTTGCCATCCAACAAGGATTGGCAACCTAGTTTGTTGCGTGTGCTTCTGTGATAGCTTTTACGTAATCTTTTGAGAAATTATATGAAACATATTAAGTGACATGTTGTGAGACGACACCATCATGATATGGGCCCTAACTCCTCAGAAATTTATTTTTAGGGGCTTACTGTGAGAGCACACTATCATGATAGTGGTCACATATCCTCCCAAATGCAATTACAATGACATGTTGGGAGAGGACATTCTCATGATATGTGATGTGGCTCCTCTCAAATGCATTTTCAAAGACCTCATGTGAGAGGATGCCATAATGATATGGGCCTTGGTTCCTCCCAAAAACATTTTCAGTGACATGTTGTGAGACGAAACCATCATGATATGGGCCCTGGCTCCTCAAAATTTTATTTTTAGGGACTTACCTTGAGAGCACACTATCATGATATTGGTCACATATTCTCCCAAATGCAATTACAATGACATGTTGGGAGAGGACATTGTCATGATATTGGAGGTGGCTCCTCTCAAATGCATTTTCTAAGACTTGATGTTAGAGGATGTCATAATGATATGGGCCCTGGTTCCTCCCAAAAACATATTCAGTGACATGTTGTGAGACGACACCATCATGATATGGGCCCTGGCTCCTCAAAAATTTACTTTTAGGGACTTACCTTGAGAGCACACTATCATGATAGTGGTCACATATCCACCCAAATGCAATTACAATGACATGTTGGGAGAGGACATTCTCATGATATGTGATGTGGCTCCTCCAAAATGCATTTTTGGGATCTTCCCGTGAGAGGACACCATCATGATATGGGTCATGGCTCCTCAAAAGTTTATTTTTAGGGACTTGTTGTGAGAGCACACTGACATGATATTGGTCATAGATCCTCCCATATACACCTCCATCCACATGCTATGAGAGGACATTCTCATGATATGGGATACAGGGTCACCCTGGTGAAGTCCACGTGCATGCTTTGTGCTTTTGGTCTGATCCCCATTTATAGCAAAAGTGTGCTAGACAAATGTGATGCAATCTTTGACTTAACTCCTCCACTTCATCCCAAAACCCATATTCTTTATCACCACATCAAGGAAACTCCACTCCACCATGTCGTATGCTTTGGACATGTCCAACTTGATAGCAAGACTGCCTTTTTTCTTCCCCTTTTCTCTCTTCATAGAGTGGAACACTTCATAGGCTATGTGAGCTTAATGTTATGATATAGGTCATAGATCCTCCTAAAAGAATTGTTAGAGACTAGATATGCAATGATATTTGTATAATATGGGCCCTAGTACCTCAAAAATGTATTTTCAGAGACTTGTTGTGAGAGGACACTTTTATGACATGGGCAATGACTCCTCTCAAAAGAATTTTAGGGACTTGTTGTGAGAAGAAAACATCATGATATGAGCCCTGACCCCTCACAAATTCAATTTTAGGGACTTTTTGTGAGACATCACTATCATAATATGGGTCTTAGCTCATCCCAAATGCATTTTGAGGGACTTGTTGTTAGATGATACTATCATGATATGGGCCATGACACCTCCCAAATGCATTTTTAGGGACTTGTTGTCAGAGGACATTGTGGTGATATGGGCCCCAAATCTAGCCAAATGCATTTGTAAAGATTTATTGTGAAACAACACTGTCAAGATATGGGTACTAGATCCTCCTTAATGCATTTTTAAGGAGTTGTTGTAAGATCTCAATGCCATGATATAGGTTGTGGATCCTCCTAAATGAATTGTTAAAGACTTGCTATGATATAACATTTGTCATGATATGGGCCTTGGTTCCTCCCAAAAACATTTTTAGAGACTTGTTATGAGAGAACACGTTCATGAGATGAACCATAGTTCTTCCTAAAAGCATTTTTGGGGACATGACGTGAGAGGACAACATCATGATATGGGTTGTGACTCCTCACAAATTCAATCTTAGAGACTTGCTATGAGCAGACATTATCATGATATGGGTCGTGGGTCCTCTCTAATACATTTCTAGGGACTTTCTATGAGAGGACACTGTCATGATATGTGACATGTCTCCTTCCGAATGCATTTATAGAGACTTTATGTGAGAGGACAATGCCATGATATGGCCTTGGATCCTCCATAATCCATTTCTATGGACCTTTTATGAGAGGACATTATCATTATATGGGTCGTGGCTCCTCCCAAATGTATTTTTTGGGACTTACTATGAGACGACATTTGTAATTATATGGGCCCCAAATACACTCAAATGAATTTTTGGGGACTTGTTGTGAGAGGACACTATCATGATATGATCCATGTATCCTCACAAATGAATTTCAAGGGACTTGTAGTGAGAAAAGAATGTCATGATAGGGGGCTTGGCTTCTCCAGATACATTTTTGAGAAGAAGGTCCATAGAAATGGATTATGGGCCCTGATTATATTTATTTGAAGGGACATGTTATGAAGGACACTATCATGATATGGGCCATGTATCCTCCATAATGCATTTAGAGGGACATGTTATGAAGGACACTATCATGATATGGGTTGTGGAACCTCCCAAATGCATATTTAGGGACTTGATGTGAGATAACATTTGTTATGATATGGGGCCTGACACCTCCCAAATATATTTTCATGGACTTTTTGTGATAGGACGTTGTCATGATATGGGACCTGACACCTCCCAAATGCATTTTTAAGAACTTACTGTGAGATGACATTATCATCAGATGTGCCATGGTACCTCTGAAATGTATTTTCAAGGATTTGGCATGAGAGGACATTGTCATGATATAGGCCCAAACTTGAGAGGACATTGTCATCATAGGTGCCATGGCACGTCCCATTTTCACTTAAAACTTGTTGTGAGAGGAAACTGTCACAATATTCATCCAAAATGCAATTTTTGTGAGTTAATGTGAGAGGACACTGTCATGATAAGGGCATGACACCACACAAATACATTTCTAGGGACTTCTTGCAAGAGGTTAGTGGCACAATATGGTCCATGGATCCACACAAATGCATTTTATGGAGTTGGTTTGAGAGGACACTCTCATGATATGGGCCATGTCTCCTCTCAAATGCATTTTCATGGAGTTTCTTATGTGAACCAAGTATGACAAAGGTTATTACATCTATATCCTATTGAAATAGATGAACCTAGATAGGGAAAGGAGGAAGTAAATTCCTAGTAGGGATGACCTAGAAAGTACCTTGATGGTTTTTGTGATATGAGGCCCTTGGCCGACACAACTGTGAGGCTGTCTAATCCAAGAGGAAGTTAGATGTGTTGGTTGAGCAATGGAATCTCACATGGTTAAGATCTATGAGTTGTATAATATCTGAGAACGTGGTTTCTTAACAGGAATGACCTCAGGAATGTCTGGGCAATATGGCTCTTTGGAGGTGTTCTTGCACGATATGCCTAGAGGCATGGTGCTTAGGGTTGTTTTCAAGTATATTTTCAAGGACTTGGGATGGTTTTGGTTGTGATGGTTGGCCTTGTTTTAGTCGTGATGGTCCATTCTGGTTCTGGACGTGACACTCTATTTTAGTCTAGTTGCGATGCTGCGTTTGTTATGGTCGCGACGTTGTATTGTGAGGGTGGGTCGCGAGCTTGTGTTGTGGGTTGGTCGTGAAGCCTATTGTAACGCTGGTCATGACACCTTGCTTTAATGTTGTTGTATCGCATTCTATGGCTGTCACGATGTGCGTCATGGAGACAGTCGCAATGTTTTGTTTCGAGATAACATTTGTCTTGAAATGGCCCTAACACCTCCCAAATGCATTTTTATGGACTTGTGAGAGGATGTTGTCATGTTATGAGACCTGACACCTCCCAAATGGTTTTTTAAGAGTGAAATTTTTTTGACAAAATGTAAATGGGGTTATGAAGAAATGGACTAGAGAGAAGAGTTAGTATTCACATAAATTTATATTTTTTCCTTGTTTATTCTATTTTTATTTGAATAAGAGAGAAGAGTCAACATTCACATAAATTCCCTTTTTATTATACAAAAAATCCTATATAATTACATGTATGATGTCGCATATGCATACATATTATATAAATAAATATACATATATATATATATATTTATATATGTATATATATGTACATATAAATGCATATATTCACACACACACACACACACACACACACACACATATATATATATATATATATATATATATATATATATTTATTTATTTATTTGACATATGAGAAACTTCTTTTCCATCCATGATGTCTTTCCATTTATTTGACATATAATCAATTTGAATAAAATTAAACCCCAATGTTTAAAATTCAGACATAAAAGAAGACTTGTATCAAGAAAATGTTTCCCCAATATTTTAGAACACCCATACTATAATTTTATCATTTAATATTATGATATAAATATTTTCACGTCTGTCATCCATAAATTCTTTCATTTTATTTAACATATAATCAATTAGAATAATATCAAACCCAATTAAATATTTCTATAGTAGAGTATCACCAATATTTATATTATTTTGTTATAAAAATAAGGAAACTAATAATGTTGAAGGAAATTACTTGGAATTGACTTTAATGCATTTCCATTGGTTGAACAAAGAGAGAGAATATGAGTCAACAAGATTTCAAATTGATACATAAAAGAAGACTTGTATAGAGAAAATGTTTCCCCAATATTTTAGACCACCCATAGTATGATTGTTATCATTAAATATTATGATATAAATATTGCCATGTTTTTCATCCATAAATTATTTAATTTTATTTAACATATGGTCAATTAGATTAATATCAAACTAAATTAAATATTTCTATAGTAGACTATCACCAATATTTATATTATTTTGTTATAAAAATAAGGAAACTAATAATGTTGAATGAAATAACTTGGAATTGATTTTAATGCATTTCAATTGGTTGAAGAAAGAGAGAGAATATGAGTCAAAAAGATTTCAAATTGAGACATAAAAGAAGACTTATATCAAGAAAACATTTCCCAAATATTTTAGACCACCCATAGTATAATTGTTATCATTAAATATTATTATTTAAATATTGTCATGTTTGTCATCCATACATTGTTTCATTTTAATTAACATATGGTCAATTAGAATAATATCAAACCCAATTAAATATTTTTATAGTTGACGAAGAAAATGTTTCCCAAATATTTTAGACCACCCATAGTATAATTGTTATCATTAAATATTATTATTTAAATATTGTCATGTTTGTCATCCATAAATTCTTTCATTTTAATTAACATATGGTCAATTAGAATAATATCAAACCCAATTAAATATTTTTATAGTCGATTATCACTAATATTTATATTATTTTGTTATAAAAATAAGGAAACTAACAATGTTGAAGGAAATAACTTGGAATTGACTTTAATGCATTTCAATTGGTTGAAGAAAGAGACAGAATATGAGTCAACAAGATTTCAAATCGATACGTAAAAGAAGACTTGTATCAAGAAAATGTTTCCCTAATATTTTAGACCACCCATAGTATAATTTTTATCATTTAATATTATGATATAAATATTGTCACGTCTGTCATACATACATTCTTTCATTTTATTTAAAATATAATCAATTAGAATAATATCAAACCAAATTAAATATTTCAATAGTAGACTATCACCAATATTTATATTATTTTGTTATAAAAATAGGGAAACTAACAATGTTGAAGGAAATAACTTGGAATTGACTTTAATGCATTTCAATTGGTTGAAGAAAGAGAGAGAATATGAGTCAACAAGATTTCAAATTGAGACATAAAAGAAGACCGGTATCAAGAAAACGTTTCCCTAATATTTTAGAACACCCATAATATAATTTTTATCATTTAATATTATGATATAAATATTGTCACGTCTGTCATCCATACATTCTTTCATTTTATTTAACATATAATCAATTAGAATAATATCAAACCCCATTAAATATTTCTATAGTAGACTATCACCAATATTTATATTATTTTATTATAAAAATAAGGAAACTAATGTTGAAGGAAATAACTTGGAATTGACTTTAATGCTTTTCAATTGGTTGAAGAAAGAGAGAGAATATGAGTCAATAAGATTTCAAATTGATACATAAAAGAAGACTTGTATCAAGAAAATGTTTCCCTAATATTTTAGACCACCCATAGTATAATTGTTATCATTAAATATTATGATATAAATATTGCCATGTTTGTCATCCATAAATTCTTTCATTTTATTTAACGTATGGTCAATTACAATAATATCAAACCCAATTCAATATTATTATAGTCGAATATCACCAATATTTATATTATTTTGTTATAAAAATAAGGAAACTAACAATGTTGAAGGAAATAACTTGGAATTGACTTTAATGCATTTCAATTGGTTGAAGAAAGAAGAATATATGAGTCAACATGATTACAAATTGAGACATAAAAGAAGACTTGTAGCAAGAAAATGTTTTCCTATTATTTTTCACCACCCATAATATAATTGTTGACGTTAAAGTTATAATATAAATCTTGCCATGTTTTCCATTCGTAAAGTCTTTCATTTCATTTAACATATGATAAATTAGAATAATATCAAACCCAATTAAATATTTCTATTGTAGACTATCAAAAATATTTATATCCTTTTCTTATAAAAATAAGGAAACTAACAATGTTGAAGGAAATAGCTTGTAGTTGACTTTAATGCATTTCAATTGGTTGACGAAAGAGAGAGAATATGAGTCAAAATGATTTCAAATTGAGACATAAAAGAAGACTTGCAGCAAAAAAATATTTCCCCATTTTTTTTACCTGGTCACATCTATAAAAATAAGGAATTGTGAGAATATTATATTACAAATCTTGTCATACTTTACCATCTATAAAGTCTCTTATTTTGTTTGATATATAATCTTAAAAAAGAAAGAATAGACAAACATTATTCAGAGAAATTTTGGAGAGAAAATTGTGGGATGTTCATTAAGGGTATTAAACTTATACATATGACAATTAATACAATACACTAGATATCGATTTAGTATATCATGATTTTTGAAAATAACAAATTATTTACACTTTCATATTTACCTAACTATTTATACCCTCCCTATTTTCTAATCGTTCCCCTGATAGTGCACATAGCCTGGTCAGCGTACAAATTCCAGTGTCCACTCACGCTTCCCACACAATTCCCAAACGTCCACTCGTGTTTCCTCTCCCCTCTATTCCTCCCACGCCGCGCATGTCTCCCAGAGTGCGAAATGGGCGTCGTCAACCCCATCATCCTCTCCCAATGATGCGCACCATCTCATCCACGATCGAAAGTGCCGCCTTCAAGGCTCCGAAGTCGTGCCTCCGTATTTGTTGCGAGTCAAGGAGTCCTTCCCTTAGTCTTCTGTGTGCCCTATCTTGGAATGAGAGAGTCGATGCCCTAGAATTGCTCTAGTAATAATGTCATGAAAGGTTGTTCTTTTCCCCATCTTTGGTTTCCTCAATCTCATAGATTTCTGTTACTTATAACTCTTATCAATTTCTTCTAGTATATTGATGAGCAACCAATGTCCCCTACAAACAGACTCATCCACCATCTCCAACCGAGCCTCAGAGGTCAATAGTGGGGGAAGGTGAGGTAAAGAGGACTATAGCACCAAAATCTGAGATCTAGAGGACAACTGCTTTGGTAGCAACAACAGAGAGATATTGCAGAAAGTCATAGGTACTTTTCAGGTCTTGTTTAGTTTCTCAGGTCATCAGTAAATTGTCTAAATTGGTTTAATTCAGACTTAAAGTACGGTAGTTTCTGCATACAATGCTTTAAACTAGGCATAAATTGGTTTAATTCAGACTAAAAAGTAAATCTTATCAATTTCTAAATGATTGATCTTTCCTTTTATAGACAAGTTTTTTAAATTTCTAAAATGTGTCTGCAGATTTACTAAATTTTTTTTTGAGATTTTCATCTTTATACTCCAAACTCGTAGCTCTCGCCTTTTAAAATGGGAATCAAACTATGTTGCAAAGTTGACATACGTATTGACAACTGACTTTTTCTTCAGCATATACTATAGGACTATGCTCGTATAACTTCCATAAAAGGTATGATATGAAAAATATTGTAATCTATAGTAGTAGCAATTTGATTAGGAGATGGTAGAATAAAATGAGAGAAATCTATTGATCATGTGCAAGGCAGATATATTATAAACAGATAGAATCTAGTACACTACAAAACAAAGAAGAATACACACCCTATGCTATAAACCCATCATCATCACTCAAAAATGCTTGTTTGATGATAAAGACACACATATTCAAACAACATAATCACACACACCCCTTCATAAAGAAACACATGCCATATTACCTTCCAACACCTCGTTTCAACATATAGTTCTTGTTTGAATGGATTTCCAATATGACGTTGTAGCATTAAATATGTCTTGGAAAATAAGTATCGATGAGAGAAAGCATTGGCAGTTATATAGGTGTCCTCCACAAAAATTTTAGGTTGCTCCTAGATTTCAAGATTGATGTAAACTAATTCCTAATCCATCTGACAAACTGAGGAGCTGCGTGTTCTGGCTTACTTGTAGTTGGGATGTCAATCCTTGGATCTGGATCACGCTCTTAATTTTGTATGCATAATTCTCGAGTTGTTCCTTGGCTACAACCACTTGTGTTAAACCATCTACACTCAATGCAGTAATATATATTTCACCAGTAGAACATGGGTGTGGCCTTCCTAGGTGTAGGACATGACGTAACATCTACTGCGTTGACAGTACCAAATTGAAAACATGTAGAGCATTTTATATTAATAATCAAACAGGTGGGTCTACATCAGAACATATAGTTTATCTTGAACACTGAGCCAAATGATCGTGCCTTCTTCCATTAAGCAACATGTATTACAGTGAAATTGTAGCAAACACAATCAAGATATGTTTCTCATGATCCTTTAACTGACTACAAGAACACACCACCAATAAATGACCAATCAATCCACACAGCCCGGAATAATAGTATAGTTTCTGAAAATTCAGAATAAGATGACATTGACACAATTTGGCATGTACAAAGTCAGATCCACATACTTGCTGATGATTGGCATAAAGCAGCATAGTGTCATTTTGTTACTGAACTAAGCACCATTTACAAGTTTAAAAACTACGTAAATGAGCCAACATCATACAATTCTACTAGAATTAAACTATAACTATATCCGATGACATGGTTATGCATCCATCCTTCACTGCCGCTCCCCTGAAGTGATCTTTTCTTTTGCAGTTGATCTGGTTTGATAGACCATCTCCAATCCATACTTGAAACATGTTGTCTTTGAGATCATAGTAGAAAAGAGCACAAATATATGTCCTTCACCTGCAACACAAATCCCAAGAAGATGTTAGCTATAAAAAGAATGTAAAATGTGTATTGCAGAGTAGTCAACCAGATGAAGTACAAACACAGATTTAAATTTGTATTGCAGCTTATAAAATGGCTCCCTTCTTATACATGTGATGTCTAAATCTAAAGAAATTAAAGCGTACAACATATTCCCAGAGGCAATTCCCTAAAAGATAGTCTCAAAATAAACATACATATACCAAGGCAGCTCATTTAGAATAACTCCAATTCCACCGTATGACATTAAAAACATGGACATTGAGTCTGACTTTTAATAAGAGAAGCTCACTCCTGACCGTAGGAGAATGGAATTATACATTTTAAGGAGTTTGAAATACTTAAATATGTCTTAGAACTGCCAAACTAGTAGATACATCAATTGTAGTAAACAAATGATCTCACATTTTAAGATGAATCATAAAGTATAGTAAAAGATAGCATGATTAAGAGTAATATGATGAGCCTGCAATATGTTTCAAAGATCTTCATTGTAGACATACAAGCATGGGTTGAAACACATTTTTAAGACGAGCAAACACCTACTAATATTGTTAAAAAAATATAAGATCTACTTATTCTTCATAGAGAAATGTCACACAATTAAAATAATCCCAAGTAATAAAACAGATTAGTGGTCCAGGAAACAACATAGATACAATGGGCACTGAAGGAGGATCCAAATTGTAAGCCATAGTCCAGTTGCCTAAATAAAGGCCAAAGACTTGCAAGGCCAAAATTATGTCACCTTAGGGATAAATTAATTTAGTTCAGGTCTTAGTTTAGGGAAATAGTCAACATAAGAGTAAGCACATAGTTAAACCATGACCAACATAAGAGTAAGCACATAGTTAAACCACAACTATCAAAAGTGGTTTAACTAAAGCCTACAAAAAAATCCCAAACCTCAGTGTCACGGTTCTTCAGTGGCCTAAATAGAATATTAGTAGAGTTGAATGGCCACCCAACCTTATACCATAAATAATGCATATAATTACTAAAGAGCTAGGAAGCACAAACACTTCTATACAGTCCTTGTGTCTGTGTTCCACATGTTTTAAAGACAGACGCTTCTTGAACATAGCCCAAAACATTTTGGACACCACTAAGACCTAACCTAACCATTTTTTTCTTTTTTTGCAACCCAGACACTCCTTGGATACATCAAACAAACCATTTCTATTGTAACAACTTATTTCAACGTATATATTTTGAAAATGCAGCTACTCCCTGGGCATATCAGCCTAGCAGCTGCCGCAGCTGAAATCTATTTCTTTCACTGTGTAAATTATGGACATGCAACTACTTTTTGATTATGTTTTGTCATTGAAAATTTACATTAAAAAAATTGAGACATAATCATAAAACTACAAACAAAATGTCTTTGAAAGAATCCACATGTAAAATCCATGGTTAGGTATCATAAATCACATTGTAACAACTACATTGATTAAATGAGTAACATGTACTCATGTATTCAGTCTGGAAATCTGCTATGTTTACTATAAAAACTGCAACAATGTGTTGATGTGTGCTTGATATCGTTTATACTACACAAAAATACACATTCATGTTCATATACAATTATGAATACATTCGTAAATATTTTTATAAGTAATTCCAATTCACATGTGCATGCATTATACACATAAATGTATATACTTTTAAAAAATTTCCTCCCATCCAATGTTGTGTCTGTGTCCTATATTTTAGAAAATTTTCATGTCACGTGTCCGTACGCAAGTCAGTGTCCGTGTCTAAAATCGTGTTTGTGCTTCCTTGTAGAGGATTCATCATCAATGGAATTGGGAAATTAGAGTACAAAGGGGATTATATTGTGTTCTCATGCCTCTTCATCATGGGTTTAAACGAGCTATTTAAAGTCAAATCCAAGAAGAGAAATCAATTACAGGATAAACAAATGCAAGTCCTAGTTAGGTCTAATTTATAGAGTCATCTCAGGGCAAAGAAGTGCAAGTCTTGGTTAGGTCTAATTTAGAATAAATTAGGGTAAGTTAGATACAAGAAATATCAACTTAGGGATAATATAGGTCACATTGACCACAAATTTGCTTAAAATAATATGAAGTGAGATTGATAAACCTAATATATATAAAGTTATTAACACAATCATGTAGACCTTACACACTTATATTGAAACCCCAAGTGAGGTATACATAATAATATTGAAACCCCAAGTGATTTATACACCGGAATCTGAGATCTAGAGGACAATTGTTTAATTTTCATACCATCCCTCGCTACTGTCTAGAAAATTTCTAATTTGAACAGTGCTTCTGCTGATCCATATATCAAAGTTGATGATAGATTGTTGAGTTAGTAGTTATATAGGTTCTCTCCTTTTCCTTATGGATAAGATGGGTTTATGTGGTTTTTATTTGGCGTTACAATAGGTGGTTTTTGAGGGATGTGGTTTGTGCAATCTGAAATAGTAGGCAATATGAATTTTTTGTTTTTGAATATTGAATCATCTTTGCTCGACAACCAGGTAGATGCATCAATTAAATATTCTATATGCTCCACCTAGTCATAAAGAAGGGATATTAGCAAAACATTATAGCCTATGTGACAGGAGACATTCCTAAAGGGGACAAATTCTTTAGCATTCTGGCTTTTTCTCTACTGCCCTACGCATTGTCCCTCTTCCGATATAATTTTCTTATCTCCCCTCTCACTATGGTAGAGAAAATGTCTAACACGAATGTTGTTTCTGTTGAATCCATGTTATTTAACTGATATTAAAAACAACTATTTATTTTTACTATTGCCCTCGTAATCAAGAAAAGATGTAACCTCTTCTAGCGCACTTACCTTCAACTTTACTGAATCCTCTATACAACAACTCATGCTTCTTCATTGGCCTAGTTTAATAAGTTACGTCATTCTATAATTCATAGATGCTTTGTTTGGTGTATTTTAACAAAACAGAACACACTGTTATGATGCTAAAGATCATATAAAAATATGTGGCAGTGCTTCGTTTGCTAACAAGGATCTACACCTCGGTTGCCTCATCCTTTAATGCATTTACCATAGTCACGTTGGTGCCACAATATGCATATTATTCTTGTCCATTTGTCTAGATTAACTAAGTATTTCCAAGGGAGTTTTGAGACCAACATTTTTTTGGTTGGTTTAATGATCAAAAGAGTACATTGTAAAGAACAAATCATAGAACAAACAAACCAATTTCTTAGTAAGGACTCCCTATACCTCTAAAACATCTAAGTAGGAGAATTATATATTTGTGTCGATAATAATAGATACATTCCTTCTCCCCCTATCCTTTAACATCAGCCGCATGAAACTCACTTGCATTTAATCATGCCATTGATTCTGAAAATCCTCTTTTAAAGAACAAGGACTCATCCCTCAACTAACAATACAAAACAATTCGAGTAGAAAAAGTTATAACCAATATACTCCCTTCCCTTCATATTTAAACATCTACCCATGATACCACCTTCATTCAAGTAAGCCACCAATTCTAAGAATCCTATTTTAAAGAGTAGGAAGAAGTCATGACCTCAAATAATATTATAAATAAACTTTAGTAAAATGAACAATACCACAACCTCTTACAGTGTCACAACTCAATTCTATCTTAGAGAAATAGACCTGAAACCCCTTTCTTAGCGAAGACTCCACAACCCTCTAATAAACCCAACTAAGAAGGAGAATTATAAAATACCACAACAAGATAATAATGGGTTTATTCCTTTTTTAAACTTCAGTAAAATGAACAATACTACAACCTCTTACAGTGTCGCAATGCAATTCTATCCTAGAGCAACATACTTGAAACCCCTTTCTTAGCAAGGACTCGATAGCCCTCTTATAAACCTAATTAAGAAGGAGAATTATAGAATACCATAACAAGATAATAATAATCAAGCCACAAGACTACAACATGGCATCAAGTCCCAAACTAAGATTATCCCCTTCTTTAACATTACAAGGAAAACTACATCATATACTGGCCTTTTAGATTGTATATATCACTATATTTATTCAACTTGTACTCTATATCATTTCTGAATTTCTTATTTTATATCAGATATGGTAGACTTACTACTATATTTAAATGATATTACATTATTTTTTTAGGAGACATGGATAAAACTTGGATTAGTAGAGGAAAATCTAAATATGAACGTTGCAAAAGTGCTTTCATGACAGGATTTAATTCCTTTCTGGATTTGTCTTTTAGGAATCATGTTGAGGCAAATTGCCCATGTGTGAAGTGTGAGAACAAATTATTCTATGATAGAAAAACAATTCAATGGCATGTTATCAAGTATGGATTTCTATCATCCTACACTAATTGGGTGTATCACGATGACAACCAAGATAATTTTTCCAACCAACATGTTGATAAACCTTTTGATGATATAGAGGGCTTGATTAATGATACTTTCTATGATCATTTAGAAATGACCAAAGATGATGTTGAGAATAACAATGAACATACTCTACATGATGATGATAAATTTGATGAACTATTAAAAGACGCTTGTGAACCACTATATCCGGGTTGTGATAAATATTCTAAATTATCATTTATTATTAACTTATTTAGACATAAGTGCTTGAATAAAATTAGCAATAAGGCAATATCAGATTATTTGGAAATTCTTAATCAAGTATTGCCTAAGGGACATAAGCTGCCAATGAAATGGTATGAATGTAGAAAGCTCATGTCTTCATTGGGATTGGATTATCAGCTTATCCACGCATGTCCCAATGATTGCATATTATTTAGAGGTGAATACTTGGACTTGGATAGATGCCCAAAGTGTAATACTTCTAGGTGGAATGATACTTATAAGGGAAGAAGGATAAAGGTCAAGAAATGGACACCACAAAAAGTGCTTCGGTACTTTCCCTTAACTCCTAGACTTAAAATAGTATATAATTCTAGAAAGATTGCTCCTCTGATGACTTGGCACTCCACTAGCCAGACTGGTAAGGATGGTGAAATGGCACATCCTAGAGATTCTGAGGCTTGGAAGGATTTTGACACTAAACATCCGTCATTTAGAAATGAGACACACAATGTCCGACTTGGCTTAGCAACTGATCGATTTAGTCCTTTCAATATTGCAAAGGGAAGTAGTAGAAGCATATGACCTGTAATCTTAATGTGCTACAATCTTCCCCCATGGTTAGCTATGCATCAATCATTTTTAATGTTGTCACTTCTTATCGATGGTCCTAAATCACCTGGAAATGATATAGATGTCTATCTCCAACCATTAATTGATGAATTGAAGATGTTGTGGGATGGCGTTAACACCTTTGATGTGAATACATGAGAGGTATTTTGTATGAGGGCAATGCTTTTGTGGACCATTTGTGATTTTCCAGCATATAACATGTTGTCTGGTTGGAGAGCTAAAGGATACAAGGCATGCCCTTATTGTCATGTTGATCATGGGTCGATTTACCTCCTATATTCTCGTAAATGTGTGTGTCTAAGGCATCATCATTTTTTGCCTACGGATCACCCGTGGCGTGTTGACAAAAGAAGATTCAATGGTGAGGAGGAAAATGAACCGCCTCCTCACCCTATAGATGGGGAACAAATTCAACATTTATGGAAATATTATGATAACATTGTATTTGGAAAGTTTCCAAATAATAAATCTCGAGGCCGACTTGGATTGCCTGAAGGTTGGAAAAAGTGAAGTGTTTTTTTTAGCTTCCTTACTGGAGCTCATTGTTGGTACGACACAATTTGTATGTGATGCTTATTGAAAAAAACATAAGTGAAAACATTTTGGGTTGGATACTACACAAAGATGGTAGTAGCAAGGACAATCTTAAAGCTAGATTAGATATGTAACACTTGAAGATACGAAAATCATTGTGGCCTAGAATTTCAAAATCTCAAAATACCAGGGAACTTCCTCATGGAATTTATAGCTTGTCTGATGAAGAAAAGGATAACCTATTGTCTGTTTTGAAGGACATTAAACTTCCAGAATGATTTTCCACAAATTTCTCTAATATGGTTCAACTTAGAGAAAAGAAGTTAGTGGGTATGAAGAGTCATGATCACCATATAATGCTACATCATCTCCTGCCTATAGCTATAGTTAAAGCATTGTCAAAGCCGGTAAGGAAAGTAATAACTAAATTTTGTGTTTACTTCAAGGAGTTGTGTGCAAAGGTCATAACTATTGAGAAAATGAAGGAGTTAGAAAAAAAAATTCCTATGATAATGTGCACATTGGAAAGGATTTTTCCTCCTACAGTTTTTGATGTTATGGTCCATTTAGCTATACATCTTACAACTGAGGCAAAACTTGCTGGACCAATTCAATTTAGATGGATGTATCCAATTGAAAGATATCTCTACACGTTAAAAAATTACATTCAGAATAAGAGTAGACCGGAAGGTTCAATTGCTGAGGGCTACTTGGTCAAGGAAGCAAGCATATTCTGTGATAGGTACATGCATGATGTGGAAACTAAGATAGAAAAACCTATAAGGTATCAAGATGGTCCACTCGCCGCAACTTATCTTTTGACCATTACACTTGAGGAATTGCATCAAGCTCAATGATTCATCTTGCTTAATACCGAGGAAGTTCAACCATATGTTAAGTACGTATTTGGTTAACTAAATTTTAGTTAAATGTTACTTTTAAAAAACCAAATCTGATTTCACATATATAAACAGGACACATAATGATTATTTGAGATGGCAACACCCTGATTGGGATGATTTCACATTACAGTTGCATCACCACGAAACATTTATAAGCTGGTTTGAAGATCATGTAAGAAAATTCATTACCTCTATTAAACTTAATATTATTGCTTTCATTATTCATAATATTGTCTATCCTCTTCTTCTTTCATGTTGATTCTATAAAAAAATTTGATGAACTTCCTAAACCTATTCAATATCTATCTTGACCACCTAAAATAGGTGTTTATTCATACAAAAGTTATTTTGTGAATGGTTACAAGTTTGATTGTCAGGATGTAGACATTAAATGTTCCACACAAAATAGTGGCATTGCCAAATATGGTCCTAATGGTGAAGTATACTATGGGTTTTTAGATGACATTTTTGAGATTCACTACCATAGGATGGATCCTTATTATCTTTTCAAATGCTCATGGTATAGTATTGATGAGGAAGGGTTTTCAGTTGATGACTTTAACATTGCATATGTTGACACAAGTAAGTGAAGCTTTAAAGATGAGACCTTTATTTACCCAGAACAAGCTGAACAAGTGTTTTACTTAGTCGATCCTATATGTCACTGGAAACTTGGAAATGTTTACCACGAACATGAGCACACAATTGAACAAAGAAATGAACATTTGGCTAGCAGTCACGAGCCATTACTTCATTCTGGTTTGGATGATGTCCATGATGTAACATGGACTAGGTGTGATATACCTAGAAAAGTAAAAGTGTCTAAAAATGTAGTCAAAGAAATTCTACAGCCTAAAAAGAGGAAGAGATTATAGGTAATATTAATTGAAGAAATGCATGATAAATTTTTATTACCTTTTTTAGGATTGTTGAATTTGTACCTCATATATTTATATGATACATGATTGCATTATACAGTCTTTGTAGGGACATGCCTCCTAAGGCGATGTATAAGTCTGTTAATAAAATCATAGAAGGGGGAGATAATGATGATGAAGTTGCAAAATGAAAACAAGGTTTTTTTGTTTATCTTATATGATTTTCTTGTTCACTTTTCTTTCTTTTTCATACATTATTTAACCAATGTCAGTATTGTTATTAGCTTTGGATCTTGGGATGGCCAGTGGAAGCAAAAGGAAACTTCAATCTGACATGTGTGTCGAATCAAACATAGGTATAAATCAAATTTGAAATGTACCAATTAAATAACAACGATGATGTAATTGTTTAGATCCATTAGCATTACATTTTTCTATAGAAATTAAATCTATGACTACAAATCTGATTTTGATTGAGTTTCTTCAAATTGCCCCTCTTTTTTTCTAACTAGTTATTTTTACTGATTTTTCCATACCATGTGTACAAAAATAATAATGTTAACGAGTTATTCTTTCCCATGCTCTCACTGTTGTTACTATATGCAATAGAGAATCTTTCATCATTGCTCCAAACCACAAATGGAATTTTGAAAGCCAAAAAGGCAGCTGCATCTGCACCCTTCAATAATGATCCTTTTGAGGAGCGATTGATCGAGTTAAAGTAAAGAAAATTATTCATATATATATATATTGCAAATATATGTACTTCTATTATCTATCACTACATGTAATTTTTGTATTAATTGTTAAGAACAAAGAGGACAACAAGCTCTAACACTGTGGATGATGAAATGCCAATTTCCAATGCATTAAAAAAGTTCATGATTGTGGTATTTAATAGTGCACTGGTTTATTGTAATCTATTGTGTGTTTTCAATAACTCATTTTCTTCTATTATCATGTATTGTTGAATATGTTTAGGTAAGTCTGTGTATGAAAAATCAGCCTCAACTAACTCCAAGACAAAGATGCACCTTAATCACAAAATGAAGTCTATTCAAGGTGAAGTTGATGCATGAATTCATGGTACATCTCAAAGTACTGAAATGTTAGGTATATTAATTATAACTACCTACCACCCTCCCATTGTAATTTATGATTTGTAGAATTAATTTCCTTCTATTTATGTGCATGATTTGATGTGTTTAGGTAAGTCCGTGCATAGGAAATTTGTCTTAAATAGTGCAGAGACAGACATTTGTCTAAATGCGAAGACAAAATTTGAATCAAATATTGTAAAGACAAAGATGCATCAAAAGCAAAATTTGAAGTCTGTTTCTGATGCCTCAGGCTATGGTGCATTGACAAGAACAAAAGTTTTAGGTGTTTTTTTTAATAAAAATACACCTACCCTCATTTTGTTTTATAGAAATATTTCCTTCTTGTAATGTGTATCATTTCATGTCTCTAGGTAAGTTTGTGCTTGGGAAATCTTCCATTAATAGTTCCAAGACAAACATTCCTCTAAATGGGAAGAAAAAATCCATTCAATCTAATTTTGATGCATCAGATCCTGATCCAACACAAAGGACTAAAATCTCAGGTATTTTAGATAGAAAAACACACTCACTCATTCTATTTTCAATTCATATAAATTTTTGGTTGTTTAGGGAAATTTGTGCATGGAAAATTTGCACCAAATACTACCAAGAAAAAGGTGCATCTAAATCACAAGACAAAGTCTCTTCAATGTGATTTTGATGCGGAAGGTAATGGCATATCCATAAGGAAGTTTTATGTAGTATGATAATAAATATATTGTCCTACTCCTTACAGTTGATGTGCTTTAGTAAGTGTTTCTTTTCTACTAATGTACCGTGTGAATGTGTTAGGTAACTCTATACATGGAAAATCTACCTCAAACATTGTAAACACAAATACACACATAAAACAAAAGGCAAAGTCTATTCAATGCAACTCAAATTCTTCAAGGAGTGATATTTTGGGTATGTTAATTATAAATGCACCCAACCACCCAGCCTCATTGACACACACATATATATCAACTTACTCTATTGGTATTTGAACCATGTAGGTTCTGTATAGTACCATAATTTTTACTTTTTTTTACTTGATGACATAATTTTTCTCAGATTTTTGTTAAGTCTTTAACAAATGATTATCACCTTTTGGTTAAATAGGAAACATGCAACGCAACAAGAGGGTATCAATTACTCCATAAGATATTGAAGCATATGGAGAAATAAGTGCATATGCATTTGGTTTCAATATGAGCGATGATGAGATAGATGAATCTCGCTACCATGAAGATCTAGGTGACTTATCTGTCGAATTGTATGTAACTACTTTCTATATTATTATCATTCTATCACTTACTACAAATTTGAATTCTTTGTTTAAGATGTTGAAGATGATTCGATTGTTAATGGTACTTCAGAAATCCATTTTTCAGGTATTATCTTTATTGGAACTATTTCTTGTTGTGTAATAAATCCTTGTAACCTACTGTTGGAACAAACAATTTATGGCACAATTAAAAGAAACTGAAAATGAATTGCCTATCCATGGAACTTCAGTGATTAGGCTCATAGGTAACATTCTTAAGACATTGTTATTAAGGGACACACCTTGATCCACTAGTCTTCCATGGAGAGGGGTTGATTCTTGGGTGCCTAGTTCCTTTGCATACTAGGCAATTGCCTTTTCATTTTAGGATGAAATATCACATCTTTCATCTCACACACTTGTATAAATTTCAAATTGTGCATAACAATATAAGATGGTGACAATCTTGAAGATGATTTGCATGCTGAAGAACAAGTTAGAATTGATGAATTGGATCAACAGGAACCCAGATGTGAAGAAGGTAGTGCATTTAACTTGAATGTATATTAGTATATTTTTGATTTGGAATTGAAACTTTTTAATGACTCAACCACTTCTAAGAAAAAAACAAGGGGATGTACGAAATACAAAGCTGTTGCCCCCCCAAAGGTAAAAAATGGAAAAGCAAAGTTTGTAGCGAATTGGGAGTTCATGTTGGAGATGAAGCTTCAAAGTTAGCAGAATGGCTAGGCATACATGCTCGACAAGTAAAGTACTTTCCTATTGCTAAAAATTGGGGACAAAGACATGAGAAAAGTTTTGCAAATGTGTTGGCTTCTCTAAAGGTAAGCAACATGTATAATTATCAATATTAATTTATGATTCTGTGTTGAGTTGATGTCACTAGTAAACTATTATTCAATTCTTCATGTAGGATGATTTTGACTTTGTAATGCGGGATGGGCATAGCAAAGTTGCTCTAGATGGTGTTTTTTCATGGTGTAATGCAAGAATTCAATGAGATATTAGGACATGGAGGCATAATTTGAAGAAGAAATATTATCATGCCGACAAGCCACTTGAGGAACAACTGCTGACAAGTGCAGACAAAAGGATTTCTGATGCTCAATGGGTAGAACTGTTGAAATATTGGGACAAAGATGACACTAAGGTGGTGTTATAGTATAAAACATTTATAATTGATTATAATATTTCGATTTCAGTACTATTTCTACCATTTCAGCTTTTGGCGACAAGAAACAAGGATAGCCGAAGGGTTGCAGGACCCACATATACCGGTGGACCTATTTCAATAGCAACCCTCCGACACAAAGTGGTAAGCCTTGTTAATATACTATTTTGGTGTTACTTTTTAGCTTTGGATATATGTATTTTGATTGCCATGCAACCCATAAAATGTTTAGAAGGAAGAAGAAGGAGAAAAGTTTACAGAATACAAAGCATATGTTGGAGCTCATTTAGATCGAAATAATAACCCTCCGAATGAGAGGAAAAATACTTTACTTGTTAGTGATACAAATAATATTTTCTACTAAATATCTTTCTCAATTACTTGCTATATTTTCCTCTTTTTATGTATATTAGAGGCAAGTTGCTCAAGCTTGCTTGGAAAAAGGGGTTGAGGAAACACAAGACCCATTGGAATTTGGATCTGCTATGGATGACGCTTATGGACCACATCGTGGAGGGTATGAAAGAGGATACAGTTCTGGAGTGTCTCGTAGAAATTTGTAGAATAGAAAAGCCAAACAAGCTCTACATTCAACTGTGACAGATCTTCAACAACAACTACAAGACAAGAATGAAGAACATGCTGACGCTAAAGCTAAAATAGCGACATTGGTGTAATTTTTATGATGAATGATATTTATCTATCCATACAAACTCAATTTTGTTTATGTGTCACTAGGAGAGAAAGCTTGGAAAGAAGCATATGATGGATAGGAGGGAGGCATTGTGTCAGAAAATGCTCCACAAAATGGTAAATGAAGTGTTTCTATTTCTTCATATAAAAAATTATATTCATGAGTAAATATTACATAAAGATAATATATATATATATATATATATATATATATATATATATATTTAACTTGTAGGGATGATCTACGCTGATGTTGCATGCTTCAGCTCCATCAGAAAATGAAGATTCAACTTAATTCGTAGAAAGTTAATGATCAGTTTGGCATCCTTTATGCCAAATTTAACAATTAGTGGAAATATTTGGATGACTTGATAGTTAGAAATTTTCATATATGACCAAACAGTAGTATATGTTACTTGGAAAATCATGAATTATTCGTTAATATTATAGCTAACATATATATAGTTTTTAGACACATCATCTCTCTTGTATAATTATATTTGTTTTGTAGTTATGTTTCCAAATTTTGGATGTGTATTTTTCTTGCATGTGAAATCCATACCCCCTTTGGATGATGCACATGATCAAAAACATGTATTATGTTCTTGATCAGGACAACATGATGAATTAGTGTGTTTGTGTGTGCTATGTGTATTTCTTTTGTTCTTCCGAAGGGACTAAATGATGAATTAGTGTGTTTGTGTGTGCTATGTTTATTTCCTTTATTCTTTCAAAAGTATCCATGTATAGAATCATTGGTGGCTATGAGAAGAAATACAAGGTATGATAATTAGGGACCCATTTTAAGGCAGCCCACCTACAACCTAGGGGGCTAGGTGGGAGCCATGGTATTTTGTAAGCACAAGTGTAGCTATCGTAGTTAACTAATTCTTTTTCTTTTTGGCTCCATATCATATAGATGAAGGATGCTCAAGTGAAGACTCGACCAGAGCATGATCTTGATTGCCATATTTTATGCAAGCCAATGGTATAACAATCATTTGATGATGATACTATTTGAATTTAAGATAGTACTTATTCATAAATGCAATGTAGCACCTGCTTGGACAATGCTGAATATGGACTGTTCTATTTATAGTCTTTATACTGAGTTAATGTATGCTGCAAGGTTTATTTTACCAGGTAGCTGCTCCTGTATGCCCCAACCGTCAAAAAAGTGAAAATTTCACATCCTCTTTAGTTGGATATGATATTGGAATCATTACTTCATAAAACAACAACCTTCTGAATCATCTAAATGTTGAGCAATATCAAAACTGCCAATGATTGTTCCTTCAGCAGTGGTCTTTATTCACACTCTTGTTTAATAGAGTGAGCCAAAGTTAATTTTTTTTACCCTTGAGCAGGGCCGGCCTTAGATTATATCATATCTACATATGAAATAAGAAAGAGATACAGAACATAGTACTTCTTCATCTCTTGATGCCAAGTTCTAGAAGAAACAGGAGAAAGCAGGTCTCAGAATCTCCAATTAGGAGCATCTTTCTAGAAGGTATCATTTTCATATTTTTTCTGGAAATATTTTGATTATGACTGAAAATGATTTGATCATACAAGGTGTGCAGAAATCATATGTTAATGGATTTTCACTACTTATAACTGGTGGGAATTTGTTAATGCTTAGGCTTTTTCTTACTGGAAATATTGTTATGAGTCTAATTTTAACTCCGACATTAACTATCAATCTGGTAACTAATTCAGATTGCTAAAGTTTATGGCTAAGCACAACCCTCTCTAGATTAAGTTTGGTTCATGGACATGATATAATTTTGACTTCCCTAAGTACTTTGTTTCCTCATTGACTTCTTTTCTATAATTAATAACATGAAATATGTATAATGGTTGTACTATCTTTCAACTTTATCCTTAACACTATAGTTTTCACATGATGATTGTGAAAATGAAAAGAGGGAATGCACTCATGATTAACCTTTTTATTACTCTTGGCAAGGAATTGCACAAAATTAAACAACGCAATAGCAGGTTGTCAATTATTTGTGTTTTTCCCTGCTAAAATAAGTGTTATGTTTACATTGAGTTAAGTTGGAGATAAGCATGACTCTCACATTCTTTGTTGTATTTCCTTTTCTTTACCAGTGCAACTCTCCTTCTCCACATTTGAAGTTAGAGTGAAACTCTCCCTAGATAGAGATTAGTAGGGAAATATGGATGGATTTTGAGGTAATGCAAGCCAAGTTGATTGACGAACCCTTGCCTATTAGTTGCCATATTTTTCTTTTTTATGGTTCATATTGATTATCAATATGTTATTTTCCTTCTTTAACAGATTGTAAGAACTTATTACATATGATGAGATGGAAGTCAGCTAGAAATCTCTCATTTGGAGGTTATCTAGAGCATAAAGCCTTCTGGTGCCAATCTTCCAAATAATAATCTTGAAATATCCAGGCTCATCTACAGGTACTTGTTTCTTTTGTATCATGCTTCTAAGATTGTTTGTAAATGACTTGGTATTTTAAGTCATAGTATAATATAAAAATTCACTTGATATTTAGAAACAATGTTTTTCACTACTATGCTATTCTTAACAATCATATTTCACAAGTTCACTGCATGATGTAGATTAATTTGATGTTTCTTTTTTTGCAGCAAATACCAAGAAGAGATGGTCCTCTTATATATATAAATAGTTGGCATGAGGTCAAGAGAAAAATGCCCAAATGTTTTCCCTCTTCTCTCTAGTCTCCTCCCTGTCCTCTTTGCCACCCTATGTCCCCTTCTCATTTTGCAGAAGTTGCACCCACCTTCTGAGCTCTCAACCTTCCCTTTCAGCTCTGGGGGTAATTATCTGTGCCTGCACGGTTGTGGTCATGATCAACGTGGAGATGCGGTTCAGAAAACAAAGGAGCCCATCCCATGCCTATATTAGAGTACCTCTCACACGCTTGATTAAGGGGTGGAACCTTCGAGGACGATTAAGAAGTTCAAGGAGAAATGGAGGAGAAAAAAGATCCCCTCTCCCCTTATCGGCTTATTAGGTGTGATGTTCGGTGTTGTTTCTAGTTTTTCCATTATAGTTGCACCAATGTACTTGTATTTTTTCACAATTACGCTGCTACATTTTCCTTTATAGTTGACTCTCATCGTCTAGCTCACTTTCCTTTGGCTTTAGGATGGGACACACAGATATGCCCTCTCACCTTGCAAACGTCGGAAAGCCCGTGATGATTTTGAACAGGGCATCGGTCGTCCATGACAACTACATATGGGAGTATTCGTTCCATGAGATAGTCAAGCTGTCTCAATATGTTAAATATAGTGAGATCATCAACAATATCTACTGGTTCGTTCTATCATTTGTAAACCCTCAAAACCCATTTCCTCCATTTTAATTGATTGGTTCATTGCCACTTCCACATACTCAAACTACAATGTTACTAGTATGGAAAAGCATGGCTGGTGTCCATGACTATTGGTTGCTCAGTTGTTGATACATATATTTCCTTCAACAATTCAACAATCATTGTTAGTATGATAGAAAAGCACAATGTAAAACAAAGTAGTGATGCACTATATTTAGAGAGTATATATTTTTATACTCATACCACAAAATGCTTACCCCATAAGTCACAAGAGCTTTACCAATTTATATATGTTGTTATCAATGAACTACCATTTGGTTTGGACTTAGCATACTGACTTTATTTCCATCCCTATATAAGATGTAGTCACTGGGTATATAATGAGAAAGACAACATCTTCATATGAGATCATGTACCAAACATGTAGTCCATGTTAACTTACTATATTGTAAGTAAACTAAATGTTCTTGGATGATTTCCATGTGAAGTTACTATGTTATAAGATATAATTACTCTTTTATTTGTCATTATCTACATCAATAGTGTTTAACTTCTTCAAACATGTGTTGGATCAGGTTGGGTACAGAGCGACACTTAAAAGAAAATGAGTCACACAATACAATTGTGCTATTCAATCAAGTCAGATGCATTTTTCAACATGTGTTTGCAAGTCATCAAAAGATACATTGATATATTAGTCCTTACAATAGAAGTGGGACGTAAGTATATATACAATTTGGATATTTTTATGTTAGCATCTAGAAATTTTTATCTCACTCAACTTAACCATCCCTTAATATACAATTTCTAGATCTTCTTGTGCATCCCTCTAACAAAGATGATGTTCATGATGTTGTATGTGGACATTCCCGTAGACTCTAAATTTCACCAAGTTGCCATTGTCCGAAAGGCTGTAGCTGAGACAACCTATAACATTTCAAAGGTAATTGTTTATAATTTGGTTGACTTCCAAGTCATTGTTTGCTGAGCTTATAGCTCGTATAGCTAGATTGTCTTCTCTTTACATTTTGGGTCATTGATCAAACTGGCTCATAATTTCATGAATGTGTCAATCTCATTTTCAGATGGAGAGGGCTTCCATTGTCAAGGACGCCATAGACTACACCGAGCACCTGCAGCAGCAAGAGAGGGCCATGATGGAGGATATCTCAGTGATAAGGCTAGTAGTAGGAGCTGTTGGCGGTTTGATTTGCAGTGATTCATATGCCCTGCCAAAAATAGAAGAACTACTAGTTGGGCCAAGGACGGCCATAAAGAAAATGAGGGAGAACGTGGATGCCACCCCATTTGCTGCAGTCAACTCTTGTCATCATCCATACCATCAAGCAAAACGTCCTACTACTACTTACAGTCCCCTTCATCTTGTGGAACTGAAGGTGATCCCTGTAGGGGACGACATCTGGCTGGTCAACCTCACCTGCATGATGGAGATGGACATAATGAGGGGCCTCTGTCAGGTTTTCCATTCCCTTGACCTCAAGACCCTCAACTGCAGCATCAGTACGACATCTGACAAGGTCCTACACACCATACTGGTGGAGGGCGACGAGTTGGAGATTGACAAGATACAAGAGAGGATACATAGAGCCATTACAACGCAAAACATTATTTTGTCAAAATTTTCTGCCAACATTTTCTTGCTTGATGGAAGGTCTCTCTTGGATTGTCAGACACATGACTTGAAAAGTGACGAGTCAATGAAATCTATGGATTAGCATGTACCTGAAGGAAAGTAGTTCTGTCCTCCTTGCCGGTGTGGTATTTGTGGCCTTGGGGAATTCAAATGCAACTCCACATAATTCACGAATGAGACAAAATTGTTTTGCGATCAATGTGAATGAGAATATCATGTTGGATTCTTAGAGAAATGTTGATCAGGTGCAATAACAAGTTGTCCCAAGGGGTATTGGTATTACGGCGACGCCTGTTCCAAGATTTCTTCTCAACTCCATCTTCTGGGAGTATCTAACCGAATAAATGTAGAAGGTTATTCATGGACAATTCTGAAGTCAGACAATGATAAATTTGATAATGAGGCATTTACTAATGAGACAGTGATCGAGCATTAAAGCAAGCTGTGTGTCACACTGGATGTTTTGCATGAATGCTTCGTCAAAATGATTGAACCTCGAACTAACAGAGATCTTGTTACAGACCTGCTTTTCAACAAAGAGTCAGAGCTGAATCAGTTAATTTTTGGGGTTTCTATACTTTTCTATTGGAAAATTTTGTAATTGATATATGTTGATAATGTACACGAGAAGGAACATGTTGCCACTTTTTTATTGGTGTCCATGAAGTATCAATGTACAAACAATGATATCTTATATATAATTTTTTACTTTAAAACTTTTTTTTTAATTAAGCCAGGGGTCGCTTTATTCATCCCACACCCCTCTTGTGGGCTAAATCATCATTAAATTACAGCTCCTGCTTATATTAAACCACAAGTGTGAAGCATAACCCAATGTACTTTAAAACTATTTGGTTGCAATTCATTGTCGCTATATATATATATATGTGATTTCTGTATTTTGTTAGGCAGTACATGTACATATACGTACATACACGTCTATACATATATACATGCCTATGACGTATTAGCTTTTTGAGAAAGGATGTCTTCACTACTATTGAAATAGGTGACATCAACGTGTGTGGTTCTTTCAATGTGGGTGATATACTATGATGTCATGTAATGCCATGTTTTGGAATGTGAACACCATTAATAGGCGATGTTTAATCAAATAGGCTACATTGCACAAAGGCCACTCTAAACATGTGACATACATTTTTTAGGTAATGGGTAATCATGTCACCTTTTCAATAAAAGGTTACATATTTGAACGTCATCTATACCCTATTTTTCAGTAGTGATTCTTCAATACTTTGTTTGAGTTTTTGGTATGCTGATCGACTTGTTCCCTTGCTATCCCTCTATTGACGCTGCTACCACCGCGGTCGGATGTATCTTCTCTCTGATTGGTCGTGGCACCAATTGCTATGCTCGATTAGATTGGATTTGGATTGGATTGGCTTCAGCAAACACGATAGATCAAAATGGTAAGTTCGTAAGTTCGACAACTGGAAGTTAACCCTACTGGTTAACCCTAATTGGAGGATCCTGCTGCAGCATAATTTCTACTTACCTACTTGTGGTCGTATGATATCAACAACCTCCTACTGTAGTTGTAATAACCAACATCTAGCTATAACCTTATAGCAAAATTTCAGTTTCAGATTTTGGATTCTTAACTTCCTTAGGTTTTCCATGTTTCATGGAGGCCTACTTTACATCCTCGATATCAAGGACCGAATTGGATTTCGTCATCACTGAGTACTATTAATTATAAACAAGTCAACCTGCTACAAAGTTTGCCAACATGATTAATCAACCACTTTGGCGAACCTAATTAATTTGTTTCGCATGTGCATGCTTAGCTGCTACTCACATCATCGTATAATTAGTCCCTGCATGCATGCAAAGTGTTGCTTGCTGCTGAGAAATTGCAGAATGCTTCACGTTGCCAAGTTCAATAAGTAGTACACTATACACATACCAGTACAGATGAGTACATTATCCAAAGAGTACACATGTGGATAAAACAATATATTTGATAGTAAATCTGTATACACAACAATACACATGTGTATAAAACTGTGTACATTAATATAGATAAGATACACATATGTACACAATAATAAAGAATACACATTGTACATATAGTAGTACATATGTGTACATGATAGTAAATATGGCAATATATTGTGCATATAGTAGTATACATATTTATACAATAGGACACATACTATTACTCATGGGTACAATTGTACATATGTGTCCTGTTTCCTATGCATGAGTACTGTTATGTGTATTGTCGTGTATAATTTTATATGCATATGTGCAATTTTTTACACATATGTACTGTCATATGTATTGTTGTGTATAGTTTTATACACAAGTGTACGTCCATGTGAACTGTTGTGTACAAATATGTATTGTCATGTGTAATATTATGTATAATTTTCTACACACATGTATTGTCGTGTATATAGTTTTGTACACAAGTATAATGTCATGTGTACTATTGCGCATACATGCGTATAGTCAGGTGTACTATTGTGTACAATTTTGCACACAGGTGTACTTCTATAAATACAATATTGTACACAAATGTACTTTCATATTTACTATTGTGCAAACATGTATATATTCATGTGTATTGTTGTGTACACATTTGTACACAAGTGTTCTATCATGTATATTGTCTTGTACAATATTTTACACATGCATTTTTCATGTGTACTATTGGGTATGCATACGTACTACAATGCGTAATGTTGTGGGTAGCTTTGTACACACGTCTACTTTCATGTGTCAAGTTTTGTAGACAATTTTATTTACATGTGTACCACTTTGTACACATGTAAATTGTCATGTGACCAGTAGTGTATAATTTTTTTACACATGTGTACAATTTCGTACACAAATGGATCACGATGTATACTGTTGTGTACATATGTGTACTATCACATGTACTATTTTGTACGCATGTGTTGCCATGTGTATAGGTTTGTACAGAATTGTACTACCATGTGTATTGTTATGTACACATGTATATTACTATGTGTATTGTTGTGTACAATTTTGTACACATGTCTATTTCCATATGTACATTTTTATGAACAAATATACTTCCATATGAATTTTTGTGTACACATGTCTATAGTCATGTATACTAAGGTGTACAATTTTATACACATATGTACTTCCATGTGTATAGTATTGTACATAGGTATACTTCCATGTGCATAGTTGTGTAGATATGTGTATTATCATGTGTATTGTTGTACAATTTTGTACAGATGTATACTGCCATGTGTATAGTTTTGTATGCAAATGTATGGTCATGTATATCGATGTGTGTACATGTGTACTACCATATGTAGTGTTGTGTACATATTTGTATACATGTTTACTATCATGTGTTTAGTTTTCTACACAAGTGCAATACCATGTGCACTTGTGTACGCATGTGTACTGACACATGTATGTTGTGTACATGTGTGTAGTTTTATGTGTATTGTTGTGTACATGTGTGTAGTGCACTTGTGTACACATGTGTATTGTCATGTGTACAATTATATACACATGTGTACTATCATGTGTATTGTTGTGTAGACATGTGTACTACCACATGTATTGTTTTGTACATGTGTGTACTGCCATGTGTATTGTTAGGTAGACTATTGGGTAAATATGTGTGTTTCCATGTACATCGGTTTGCACACAATTGTACTACCATGTGTATTATTAGACATATGTATTGTTGTGTATAGTCTTATATGCACATTTACCACCATGTGTATTGTTGTGTAGATATATGTACATGCATGTGTATAGTTTTGTACACATGTGTACCACCATGTGCCATGTGTACTATTGTTGTACACATGTGTTTTTCCATGCGCACTGATGTGTATAGTCTTGTACACATGTATACTACCATGTGTCTATTGTACATACATTTGTATAATCATGTGTATTGTTGTACACTTATGTGTTGTCATGTGTACTACTATGTATAGTCTTGTACACATGTGTACTACCATGTGTATTGTTGTATAGACATTTGTACTGCCATGTGTATTGTTGTACACTTGTGTGTTGTCATGTGTATTGTTGTGTATAGATACTTATACTGCCATGTGTATTATTGTTGTACACATGTGTTTTTCCATGCACACTATTGTGTATGGTCTTGTACACATGTTCACTTCTATGTATACTGTTGTGTAGACATTTGTACTGTCATGTGTATTGTTGTACACATGTGTGTTGCCATGTGTATTGTTGGGTATAGCATTGTACACACGTGTACTTCCATGTTTACTATTGTGTTTCCATGAGTAATGTTTTGTATAGTCTTTTACACGTGTGTTTTGATGTGTAGACATATGTACTGGCATGTGTATTATTGTATACATGTGATTTGCCATGCATATTGTTGTGTATAGTCTTGTACATGTGTGTAAGCCAAGTGTGTTGTTGTGTAGATATTTGTACTGCCATGTCTATTTTTTTTACACATGTGTGTTTCCATGCATACTATTGTGTATAGTCTTGTACATGTGTGTAAGCCAAGTGTGTTGTTGTGTAGATATTTGTACTGCCATGTCTATTTTTTTTACACATGTGTGTTTCCATGCATACTATTGTGTATAGTCTTGTACACATGTATATTGTAATGTTTACTATTGTGTAGACACTAGTGCATTCATGTGTATTATTGTACAAATGTGGGTTGCTATGTGTATTGTTGTATATAGTCTTGTACGCATGTGTACTACCATGTGTATGTTGGGTTTTAAGGGAGATAGAGAAGGCAGTGAAAACCAAAATGTTCTCCTCCCCGAACCCAATATGAAGGAATCACATCAACATATATACAATAGGAAGGATGGTTTGTAGAAACATACCTTGTACCGAGGCTTATTCGGTGACGTTACCTTGCGGCATGTGCGGTCTTCACCTCCGGTCTTGGACGGTGTCTATGCAGCTCCTGGTTTCATTGGGACTGTCGGGATTGACATATGTCCTCCGAGCGGCAGAAGTCTCCCGCCTCTACAGTAGTCCACACGGACCACCTGGAACTCTGATCGCCTTGTCGCTCAAGGCACCAGAAGGAGCCACACCCTCCTGTCAGCGTACTAGTCACCGACACACTCTCCTGCCACCAGTCGCTTTTCTGTAGTTGTCTTTCCCATATTGTGCCTCCCTTATCGGGTAGCACTTGCTCGGGCTCTCCTGGTTACCACAACCAGAGAGAACGACAACTTTGTAGAGCAACTGGTGTTCTGAGTTGTATTGTTCGAGAAGCCCCAATACCCCTATATATATAGTAGGGTCATGGTATAGGGTTCTCTACCCCGGGTAATGCGGGATTAAAATAGGAGTAGAAGGGTTTGAGATTTTCCACAAAATCTGACAAACTGTGCCAGTTGAACCGATCATTTCAACCCTGAAACGATCGGTTGGTGACCTCAGCCGATCGGTTCACACCTGTACCAATCATTTGGGGCATCTGAGCTGATCGGTTCATGCTTGAGACGATCGGTTCATGCTCCTGGTCTAACTCAAATTGACTTTCATATTCGTTTCCAACTAATCATATATTATTCCTTGTCCAAATCAAATTTGACAAGTGAAACAAACTCAGTTGGTCACCCGACCAGCTCAACACTGTGAACCGATCAGTTCATTGACCTGAGACGATCGGCTCGCCAGCCTGAGTCGATCGGTTCATCTCTATGAGCCGACCGGTTGGGGTAGCAGATCAGTCAATTGCGGTTTCAATCAATCTGATACTCTAATCATCTGATCCAACACCTTGAACACTATGCTTTTGAGCTATCAATCGATTGGGCGTTTAATTGAACTACTAAACTCCTTTAGTAATCAATCCAAACAAGATCTATGGAGAAACTCCTCTTCTACATATATGTCCTAGTGTGTGTGACCCTGCAGGTCCATTTCACGTTGGCAGTGAAAGTCAACAACACTGATGACTTCACAAGCAAAGAGCTACCCAAGTGAAATAGAAAGTTGGAGAACAACTTTCAATCCTACAATCTGTGAATGGTGTTACAGTGAATGTATAATTCCTTTGTCTCTAATGTCCTGAATGAACTCAAGGCATGGTACAGTCATCTTTTCAACATTCATCCATTTCCATGATCTTAGAGCAGACTGGGTGAGATGTGTGTGATATCAATATCACATATTGATTCACACATGCATGCACATGCCTTTCTCAATCCTACTCATCAAGTGGCCATGGACATCAAACACCCTTAGGAGGGACAAATCCCATCACTCACCCCTCAAAAGCCCCATGTGTCAAAGCCACCCAATCATAACCTTTATAACAACCCATATTTTAGGACTGCGTTTGATGATGTCAAAGTGTACCCAACGACATGTGTTGATTGTAGTGATTTCAGGTCGAAGAATCACACTCACCACCATCACTATGAGAGCTGACTGTGACTACCGAATCATGGTTCCATGTGTCACTCTCACGGTGGGTCTGTCTGATACACTTGTTCTCTAACAAGTACCTATGTTCTTGGTTTGATATCACTATATCATGACTAATGAGATTTTGTCATCAACCAATACACACCCTAGTCTTTAGTGTTATTGATGTCTATGGTTATTTCCACAATAACAACCGACTAGGGACAAAATAAGAATGTATACTCTTAACATCCGTATGATCTCATAGTTTAGGTCCTTAACCTAAATACATGCATCATCGAGTAAACAATTCTTTAGAAATCTATCATGTTATACTATCATCTCAGAAATAGTTAAAACATATAGATCGGAAATTGCCTTTATTATTATTCAAATCATTTAGAAAGTATCCCATTACAATCATCACATGACTTGCTCTATGGGCATACATACCAACAGACTCCCACTTGCACTTAGAGCCAGTCACCTAGGAACCTCAGTCCTTGTGACGTAGCATGACCATCATGCTTCTGCTGAGAAAGGGCCTTAGTTAGTGGATCAGCTATGTTGTCTTCAGTTGGTACTTTGCAAATCTTCACATCTCCTCATTGTACGATCTCTCATACGAGATGGAAGCACCATAGTATGTGCATGGACTACTGATGTGATCTAGGCTCCTTAGCTTGAGAAATAGCTCCATTATTGTCACAATAAAGCTCAATTGCATCACAACTACTGGGAACTACACCAAGTTCAGTGATGAACTTCCTGATCCAAGCTTCCTTTGCTGCATGTGAAGCAGCAATATACTCGGCCTCTGTAGTAGAATAATCAATTGTTTCTTTCTTGGAACTCTTCCATCTCACAGCTCCATGGTTTAGGCAAAATATAAATCCTGATTGTGATATGTAATCATCTTTGTCAGTTTGGAAGCTTGCATCAGTGTAACCCTTTACTACCAATTCTTCCTCACCGCCGTATACAAGGAATTGATCCTTAGTTCTTCGCAAGTACTTGAGGATGTTCTTTAAGGTTGTCCAGTGAGCATCCCTGGGATCAGACTGGTACCTACTCATCAAGCTGAGGGCATATGAGACATCTGGGTGTGTGCACAACATAGCGTACATGATGGATCTGATGGCTGATGCATATGGGATCCCATTCATACGCTCCCTCTCTTCATAGGATTGGGGACATTGAGCTCTAGAGATGGTGACTCCATGTAGCATGGGAATGTTGCCTCTCTTTGAGTTCTCCATGCTGAACCGCTTCAGGACTTTGTCAATGTACGTGCTTTGACTTAGTCCTAGAAGCCTTTTAGATCTATCTCTATTGATCTTAATACCTAGAATGTAGGATGCTTCTCCTAAGTCCTTCATTGAGAAAGTATTCCCAAGTGAAGTCATTACCTTCTTTAAGGCTGAGACATCATTCCCCATCAATAGTATGTCATCTACGTATAATATAAGGAATATGTTCGTGCTCCCACTAACCTTCTTGTACACACAAGGTTCGTATTCATTTTGAATAAATCCAAACACTTTGACTTCATCATCAAATCGAAGATTCCAACTCTGAGACGCTTGCTTCAATCCATAGATTGACCTTTGTAGCTTACAGACTTTATTGACATTCGTTGGATCTTCAAAACCTTCAGGTTGTGTCATTTACACATCCTCATTTATATTCCCATTAAGGAATGCAGTTTTAACATCCATTTGCCAAATATCATAGTTATAGTAAGCCGCAATATCAAACATGATCCCGATGGACTTAATCATGGCAACTGGAGAAAAAGTTCCATCATAGTCAACACCTTGAACTTGTCGAAAACCCTTTGCAACCAATCTTCCTTTATAAGTTTGTACATTGCCATCCTTGTCGGTCGTCTTCTTATAGACCCACTTGCACCGTATGGGTTTTACCCCTTTGGGTGGTTCCACCAAAGTCCACACTTTGTTGGAATACATAGATTCCATCTCAGATTTCATGGCCTCAAGCCATTTCTCAAAATATGGTCCCTCCATACCCTCTAGATAGGTAGTTGGATCATCATCTATGATCAACTCACCACCTTCCTGAGTCACAACGTATCCAAACCTCTCAGGTTCAAGGCATGTCCTACTAGATCTATGAGGTCCGTGTATTACTTGAGGAGTCTGAGATTCGACAACACCTTGTGAATCTCTATGTTCCTCTTGTACATCTACTGGTTCAATGTTTTCTTGATGGGCTTGAGCCTCTTCGAGCTCTATTTTCCTCCCACTGCTTCCTTTGGAAATAAATTCCTTTTCTAGGAATACAACATCCCTAGCAAAAAACACTTTGTTGTCATTTGGGTGGTATAAGTAATATCCCTTGGCCTCCTTAGGATATCAACAAGATAACATTTATTAGATCAAGGGCCTAGCTTGCAGGAAACATTTTATTGACATATGCCTCACATCCCCAAATCCTCATAAAAGACATATTGGGATGCTTCCCAGTGCATATCTCATATGGTGTCTTTTGAACCGATTTAGATGGTACTCGGTTAAGTGTAAATGTGGAGGTTTCAAGAGAATGACCCTAGAAGGAAATCAGAAGATCAGCAAAACCCATCATTGATCGCACCATATCCAGTAACGTGTGATTCCTTCATTCAGACACACCATTATGTTGTGGTGTTCTAGGTGGAGTCCATTGTGATACAATATCACGGGCTCATAGAAGGTCCTCGAACTCCTGGCTTAAGTATTCTCCACCTCGATCAGATCGAAGTGCTTTAATACTTTTACCAAGTTGGTTTTGTACTTCATTCATGAAATCCTTGAACCTTTCAAGGGTTTCTGACTTATGTTTCATCAGGTACACATAGCCATACCTACTGAAGTCATCAGTGAAGGTAATCAAGTACTGATAACCATTTCTGGCATCAGTTCTAAAAGGCCCACATACATCCGTATGTATTAGTCCTAATAGATCACTAGCTCTCTCAGTTTTACCTGAAAAGGGAGTCTCGGTCATCTTTCCCAACAAACAAGATTCACATGTCTCTATTGATTCATAATCAAAAGAGTCTAGATAACCATCTTTATGGAGTCTAGAAATGCACTTCTCATTTATGTGCCCTAGATAACAATGCCAAAGATACATTTTATTTGAGTTGTTGATTTTTTACCTTTTGGTGTTTACATTGTATACACTTGTCTCTAGATCTATCAAGTATAGACCATAAGACATTGGGAAACTGCCATAAAAGATCCCATCTTTTGAAATGGAACACTTTCCATACTTAATAAGAAATTGAAAACCATCCTTGTCCAAACAAGAGACGGAAATGATATTCCTATTTATGGCAGGTACATAATAACATGTCTTCAACTCTAATAAAATCCCACTAGGTAGAGTTAACTCATAGGTTCCTACAACACTGTGGAAACTCTTGCCCCATTGGCAACACGTAGTTCAACCTCGCTTTTCCCCAAAGGCCTACTTTTCTTAAGATCCTTCACATTTGAACAAATGTGAGATCCACATCCGGTATCAAGTACCCATGACAAAGAAGTAGTAAAGTTAATCTCTATCACGTATACATTAGAAATAGAGATCTCTGTCTCTCGCTTCTTCTTCCATCGTTCCTTCCATCCTTTCCATGCAGAATACTCTAACATTGGTTTGGTGAGAGAACCCTTCTCTCCCTCACCTTTGTCCTTGGACTTTGTTCCATTGATCTTCATCAATGAACTATCCTTCTTCTCAGACAATGCATTAAGCGTACATGGAGTAGATTCAAAGGCTACCAGTATATCTAGATTGTGGAAAACACTTCTCACAATCCCCAACCAGTTATGGAATTTATTCTCAATTAATTTTCCCATTTTAAAAGATGATTCTTTTTCCATTCTACAAGAGAAAAATGCATTTGTTAAAACTCCTTTTAATTTGATTTGATTTGAATAAAATTTGATGATAGTTAATTAGGCCTTTAATTAATTATCGCTCCCACTATTTTGATTCAAATTGACAGCCCTCACCATCAATTCGGAAGATTGCAGCGCACAATCTTCTAGTGGGCAAGATCCGTATTTCATCAAGTCATGAGTCAGCTTTGGCTGATAGCCGACAACTTGACTATTTAGGTAGGCCATCATGCCAATTGCATCATATGCAACTCATGATGAATGAACATGTGCAACACCTTGCCATGAACATTTTGTGCCTCTGGGATTAGACACTCTAAGAATCACCAGTTAAGTCTATCCCAAAAGCCGACACAGTAAACATGCACCCTACTTTGGCAGAACCTACATGTTTACCCTTCACACTTCCAGGAGATAGACGGCACACCACGCTTTGGAGTAACCTATGCTTGGTCGATCAAATTTTTCATGTGTATCACTAATGGAAGGCATGAAAGACTTAATATTTAGATGAGGGATTTGTTTTTTATAGATACATATACATATCCAATCACCACAATATAGTAAGTATCATATACATGCTATATCCCACAAAAAACATGTGAATCGATAAAAGCAATGATTATGGACATCCTAATGTGATTCCTCGAGCCGAGGGGAATCACGGTCATCTAGGTCCACATCACATGCAACCTGTACAATATGAACTCTGTGCTTTTCCTTTCTGGGTTTGATCAACTCATCTCCATGATTGATCGGCTCGCCATTAGGCTGTCGGTTGGGTGCCACCAGCCAATTGACTGGAACCTCTAGCTAATCAGTTCACTTGTCATTGTGCATCTCCTCAAGTCGCCACCCGCTCATCTCACTCCTTGAATCAGTCGTCTAGAATGCCAACTGATCGGTTCACACCTTGAACTGATCGTCTCAGTCGTCGTCAGGTTGTCCTTTGTTCTTCAACATAACAAGAAATAAAAGATCTATCCTATTTTACATTTGAAAAAGGAAAAACCTCGAGTTACATTTGGGGGGAGCAAAGGTAGGAAAGAAATCTTGAGTTATCTCGAGTTACATCAGGAATAGGAGATAGGGAATCAGTGTGTAGACTGAGATGCAAGCAACCACATTCAACCAAGCATACATAGGGTTTATTGGCCATAATCATGTTGTACATCCAGCACAAAACTCGTTTAAGGCCGATATACATCATATATGTATATTAGGATTTGTGGATTTAGGATTGGACATGCATAAAGCCAATTTCATTCACAATGTATGCAATAAATAAAGGCGAAAAACCAAAATCGATCACATCGATAATCCTAAAGTATAGAGTAGTTGACGTGGCTCTGATAACACTGTTGGGTTTTAAGGGAGACAAAGAAGGTAGCAGAAACAAAAATGTTCTCCTTCCCGAACCCAGTATCAAGGAATCACGTCAACGTCTATACAGTAGGAAGGATGGTTTGTAGAAACATACCTTGTCTCGAGGCTTGCTCGATGATGTTACCTCACGACTTGCACGGTCTTCACCTCCAGTCTTGGATGGTGTCTATGCAGCTCCTGGTTTCACCATGACTGTCGAGATTGACAACTGTCCTCTAAGCGACAGAAGTCTCCCGCCTATGCAGTAGTCCACACAGACCACCTCGAACGTCGATTCCCTTATCGCTCAAGGCACTAGAAGGAGTCGCACCCTCCTATCATTATACTAGTCACCGACACACTCTCCTACCAAAAGTCACTTTTATGTAGTTGTCATTCCCTTGTTGTGCCTCCCTTATCGGGTAGTACTTGGTCGGGCTCTCATAGTTACCACAACTAGAGAGAACAAAAACTTTGCAGAGCAACTGGTGTTCTGAGTTGTACTGTCAGAGAAGCCCCCAATACCCCTATATATATAGGAGGGTCATGGGACAGAGTTCTCTACCCCAGGCAATGCGGGATTAAAATAGGAGTAGAAGGGTTTGAGATTTTCCACAAAATCTGACAAACTATGCCAGTTGAACTGATCGTTTCAACCTTGAAATGGTCAGTTGGTGACCTCAGCCGATCAGTTCACACCTGAACTGATCTTTTGGGGCATCTAATTCGATCGGTTCATGCTCCTGGTCCAACTCGAATTTACTTTCATGTTCGTTTCCAACTAGTCATATATTAATCCTTGTCCAAATCAAATTTGACATGTGAAACGAACTTGGTTGGTCACCCGACCAATTCAACACTATGAACCGATCGGTTTGTTGACTTGAGCTGGTCAGCTCACCATCCTGAGCCGGTCGGTTCATCTCTATGAGCCGATCGGTTGGGGCAGAAGATCAGTCAATTGCAATTTCAATCAATCTGATGCTCTAATCATCTGATCCAACACCTTGAACACTATGATTTTGAGCTATCAATCGATTGGGCATTTAATTGAACTACTAAACTCCTTTAGTAATCAATCCAAACAAGGTTTTGGAGAAACTCCTCTTCCAGGAATATGTCCTAGTGTGTGTGACCTTGCATGTCCATTTCACATTGGCAGTGAAAGTCCATAACACTTATGAATTCACAAGCAAAGAGCGGTGCCTAGTCACACATCAGTGCTAACAAAGTGAAATAGAAAGTTGGAGAACAACTTTCAATCCTAAAATCTGTGAATGGTGTTACAGTGAATGTATAATTCCTTTGTCACTAATCTCCTGAATGAACTCAAGGCATGGTACAGTCATCATTTCAACGTCCATCCATTTCCTTGATCTCAGAGCAGATTGGGTGAGATGTGTGTGACATCAATATCACATATTGATTCACACATGCATGCACATTCCTTTCTCAATCCTACTCATCAAGTGGCCATGGACATCAAACTCCCTTAGGAGGGAAAATTCCCATATCTAATACTCACCCTTCAAAAGCCCCATGTGTCAAAGTCACCCAATCATCACCTTTATAACAACCCATGTTTTAGGACTACGCTTGATGATGTCAAAGTGTACCCAACGACATGTGTTGAGTGTAGTGATTTCAGGTCAAAGAATCACACTCACCACCATCACTGTGAGAGCTGACTGTGACTACCAAATCATGGTTCCATGTGTCACTCTCGCGGCGGTTCTGTCTGATACACTTGTTCTCTAACAAGTACCTATGTGCTTGGTTTGATATCACTATATCATGACTAATGAGATTTTGTGATCAACCAATACACAATCTAGTCTTTAGTGTTATTGATGTATATGGTTATTTCCACAATAACAACCGACTAGGGACAAAATAAGAATGTATACTCTTAATATCCATACGATCTCATCGTTTAGGTCCTTAACCTAAAAGCATATGTCATCGAGTAAACAATTCTTTAGACATCTATCATGTTATACTATCATTTCAGAAATAGTTAAAACATATAGATCAAAAATTGCCTTTATTATTATTCAAATCATTTACAAAGTATCCCATTACAATCATCATAGGACTTGCTCTATGGGTATACATACCGATAGTGTACTATTGCGTAGACATTTGTATTGATATGTGTATTGTTGTACACTTTGTATTGTCATGCATATTGTTATGTATTTCCTTGTACACATATGTACTGCCATTTGTACTGTTGTGTACACATTTGTACTTCCATGTGTATTTTTATACACATTTGTACTATCATGTGTAATGTTGTACACATGTGTTTTTGCCATGTGTATTGTTGTGTATAGTGTTGTACACATGTGCACCGCCATGTCTACTGTTGTGTACGCATTTGTACTACCATATGTATTGTTGTACACATCTGTGTTGACATGCATACAAATGTGTATTATTGTACACATGTGTGTCGCCATGTATATTGTTGCCATGTGTACTATAATGTGTAATGTTGTGTACACAAGTGTACTTCCATGTGTATTATTGTACACATGTTTCCATGTGTACTATTGTGAATAGTCTTGTACACATGTGTACAGCCATGTGTACTACTGTGTAGACATGTGTACAAGCATGTTTATTGTTGCACAAATGTGTGTTTCCATGCATACTATTCTCTATAGTCTTGTACATATGTGTATTGGCATGCGTACTACTGTGTAGACATTTATACTGCCACATGTATTGCTGTATACATGTGTGTTGCCATGTGTACTGTTGTATATAGTCTTGTAGACATGTATATTGTAATGTGCACTATTGTGTACACAATTGTACTTCCATGCGTATTGTTCTACACATGTGTGTTGCCATGCATATTATTGTGTATAGTCTTGTACACATGTATATTGCGATGTGTACTATTGTATACACATTTATACTACAACGTGTATTATTGTACACATGTGTGTTGCCATGCGTATTGTTGTGTATAGTCTTGTACACATGTGTTTTGTTGTGTAGACATTTGTACTGGAATATGTATTGTTGTACACGTCTGGTTTTCCATGCATATTGTTGTGTATAGTCTTGTACATGTGTGTAAGCCAAGTGTGTTGTTGTGTAGACATTTGTACTCCCATGTGTATTGTTTTACACAAGTGTGTTTCCATGTGTACTATTGTGTATAGTATTGTACACATGTATATTTGAATGTTTACTATTGTGTAGACATTTGTACAACCCTGTATATTGTTGTACATGTGTTTTTCTATGCGTACTGTTGTGTATAATCTTGTACACATGTGTACTACCATGTGTACTATTGTGTGGACATTTGTACTGCCATGTGTGTTGTTGTACACTTGTGTGTTGTCATGTGTATTGTAGTGTATAGTACACATGTGTACTACCATGTGTACTGTTGTGTGGACATTTGTACTGCCATATGTATTGTTGTACACTTGTGTGTTGTCATGTGTATTGTTGTGTGTAGTCTTATACACATGTGTACTTCCATGTGTATTGTTGTGTAGACATTTATACTACAATGTGTATTGTTGTACACATTTGTACTGTCATGTTTATTGTTGTACACATCAGTGTTGCCATGTGTACTGTTGTGTATAGTGTTGTACACATGTGTACTGCCATGCGTACTATTGTGTACACATTTGTACTGCCACGCGTGTTGTTGTACACTTATATATTGGAATGTGTATTGTTGTGTATAGTCTTGTACGCATGTATATTGCAATGTGTACACATTTGTACACATGTTTACTACCATGTGTATTGTTGTACACATCCGTGTTGCCATGCATACTATTGTGTATAATCTTGTACATATTTATTTTGCAAAGTGTATTGTTGTATAAAAATTTATACTGCCACGTGTATTGTTGTACATATGAGTGTTGCAATGTGTACTATAGTGTGTAATCTTGTACACATGTCTATTGCAATGTGTATTGTTGTGTACACAATTGTAGTGCCATGTGCATTATTGTATACAGGTGTGTTCCCATGTGTACTGTAGTGTATAGTCTTGTACACATGTATATTGCAATGTGTACTATTGTGTCCACTTTGTATTGCCACGTGTATTGTTGTAAACATGTGTGTTGCCATGTGTAATGTTGTGCATAGTCTTATACGTATGTATATTACAATGTGTATTGTTGTGTAAACATTTGTACTGCTACGTGTATTGTTGTACACATGTGTGTTGCCATGTGTAATGTTGTCTATAGTCTTGTACATATGTTTATTGTCGACATTTGTATTGCCACATGTATTTTTGTACAAATGTGTGTTGCCATGCATAATGTTGTGTATAGTCTCGTACTCATGTATATTGTAATGTTATTGTTGTGTACACATATGTACTGCCGCATGTAATGTTGTACACAAGTGTGTTGTCATGCGTATTGTTGTGTATATCTTCTACACATATGTATTCCAATGTGTACTGTTGTGTACACATTTGTACTGCCATGTGTATTTTCATGCACATGTTTGTTGCCATTTGTACTGTTGTGTATATTGTTGTAGATATGTATATTACAATGTGTACTATTTTGTACACATTTGTACTTCCATGTGTATTGTAGTACACATGTGTGTTGCCATGTGTATTGTTGTGTATAGTCTTGTATACATGTGTACTGCCATGCGTACTGTTGTGTACACATTTGTACTGCCACATGTATTGTTGTGCACATATATATTGCAATGTGTATTGTTGTGTATAGTCTTGTAAACATTTGTACTTCTAGGCGTAATGTTGTACACATGTGTGTCGTCATACGTACTGTTGTGTATAATTTTGTACACATGTATATTGCAATGTGTACTATTGTGTACACATTTGTATTGCCATGTGTATTGTTGTACACATGCGTACCGCCATGCATATTGTTGTGTATAGTCTTGTATACATGTGTACTACCACTCGTACTATTGTGTACACATTTGTACTGCCACTCGTACTGTTGTACACATGTATATTACAATGTTTATTGTTGTGTATATTCTTGTATGCATGTTTATTGCAATGTGTACACATTTGTATTGCCAGGTTCACAGTTGGACACATCTGTGTTTCCATGTGTATTGTTGTGTATAGTCTTGTACACATGTGTGTTGTAATGTGTACATATGTATATTTGTCATGTGTACTGTTGTGTACAGTCTTGTACACATGTATATTGAAATGCGTACTGTTTTATACACATGTGAACTGCAAGGTTTAATTTACTATAGTCCACATGTATATTGCAATGTGTACTATTGTATACATATTTGTACTACCATGTGTATTGTTGTACACATGTGTGTAGCCAAGCATACTGTTGTGTGTACACATTTGTACTATCATGTGTATTGTTGTGTGGACATTTGTAGTGGAATGTGTATTGTTATACACATATGTATTGTCAAGAGTATTGCTGTGTATAGTGCACATGTGTACTACCATGTGTAGTGTTGTGTGGACATTTGTAGTGCCATGTGTATTGTTGTACACATGTGTGTTTCCATGCATATTGTTGTGTGTACACATTTGTGTATAGCACATATGTGCACGTGTTGCCATGCATACTGTTGTGTGCACACATTTGTACTACCATGTGTACTGTTGTGTGGATATTTGTATTGCCTTGTGTGTTGTTTTACACTTGTGTGTTGTCATGAGTATTGTTGTGTATAGTAATATGTGTACTATCATGTGTATTCTTGTGTGGACATTTGTACAACCATGTGTATTGTTTTACACTTGTGTGTTGTCATGTGTATTGTTGTGTATAGTGTTGTACAAATGTGTACTGCCATGTGTATTGTTGTGTAGACATTTGTACTGCCATGTGTATTATTGTACAAATTTGTTCTGCCACATGTATTTATGTACACATGTGCATTGTCATGCGTACTATTGTGTATAGTCTTTTACACATGTATATTGCAATGTGTACTATTGTGTACATATTTGTACTTCCATGTGTATTGTTGTACATATGTGTACTACCATGTGTATTGTTGTATACATGTGTACTGCCATGTGTATTGTTGTTTATAGTCTTGCATACATGTGTAGCCATGTGTACTATTGTGTACACGTGTATTGTTGTATACATGTGTATTGTTCACTACAAAAATAAAGGTCTTTAACTATAAATTTTTTTTAGCGAAAACTCCATATTTTGTAGCTAAAGGCTTTAACTACATATTTCTTTACACATACAAGTTGTTGTATATGCTTGTATAGCTAAAGCCTTTAACTATATTTTTCAAATATGTAGTTAGATAATCCATTCGCTACAAATTCATATGTATCCGGAAGTGTAGCTAGATATTGTCCTTATATATTTAAACATAAGTATAATTATAGCTAAATGTATGACTACAATTGAATATATAGTCAGTATGTAGCAAAAACATGAAGTTAATACATATTATATGTATTTTGTGTGTAGGGAAAGGTAGCACTTATTATATACATATATATGTAGTTGATTGTGCATCTAGCTACATATGTAGTGCCATTTAGTACACATACATATATGCTTAGCTCAAATATATATTCATATATGTATATACATTGTGTAATTTGTTAGTACACAAGCTCTTTTAGTAACAAAATTGTAGTATTTAGAGGAAGTTATGCTCATTATGCCAACAATCTAACTTTCATTTATAATGAAACAACGAATGTACATGGGGAGGACGTATAGCTTGCCCCTATTACACAATGTGTACAAAGAAAAGCATATACATATATCAATGATTCAGTGGACTACTAACATCTTTGCGAAAGAGTTGTGTCTTTCCCAGCCAGTTTTAACATCCTTATTGTCTTCTTCTTTTGTTCGAGCTCTGGTTTTTCGGCCAGCATCATCCAAAAGCACCCAAGATAAGAATCTGAAAAGAACCTTCTAAGTAGAGATAGAAGGAATATCATCCCTATGAAGTTGGTTGCTATGTTTGCAGATACTGACAGTGGTTGTTCAAATATATACATAGGTCTATGAAATGCATCATTCTCATAGCAGCAAAGGGCCATATCAAATTGCAACATATCATGATACATTGTTGCGTCTGTGGCTATTGCTGCAGCTATGACTGGGCAGGCTTGGGCTTCAAATGGAGATGCATCATCATGATTCACAGGAGAGCACCTGTTGTGCCGGGGCTGTCTTAGATATTTCTTATACTCTGTATCTAAATTCTTGATGTTGTTAAGCTCAATCTCTATTTCAGGTAATGGAAGTTGCTACCATGGTGAAGCTTGTACTTCTCTTAATCTTGTAAATAAGGTTTTACAAATGGGGAGGCATTAAAAATAAGGTAAAGATCATCCAAATAGTTTAATAAAGATATATAAGCATTCATACATGTCATAAATGAAGGTTGCTATGAGAATAAAATCACAGAATTAGTACCTTGAAGAAATAAGAAGTATCTAGGCAGCTCATCCATGTTTTGTTGTAGCCCAAGCATTGTATGAGAGAGTCGTAAGATAGTTTACTTGCACCATTGAGGCTTGCCATGTCCAGAATTTTCAGTCTATAACCTACACAATAAGGTCATTCATTTAGACCATTTGAAAGTACAACCCAATAACATTATTAGTTCTAAATTATACTATATGTACAACTGTCATAGTACTCTATCATATTCATTTTTAAATGCAAAAGGCCTTCACTTAACATATTACGGAAATACTTATAGATTTAATATTTATAGTTGGAAGAAAAAATAAGTGCATATAACTTATGGATATCTCATAGTTGGAAGAAAAGACTTAAGTAGTGCAATGATGTAAAAATTTCCTAGTGTCAAAGTATGCCAAGAATACAAAGATTGTTACCAGGTGAAACTTTAACAATTTGAGTGTTGGTTCAAGTTAAATTTCATACACAAGGATGTCATCATGTCCTTGATTATTTGAGTATCTTACTGAAAAATGATGTATTAAACCCACTTGTATGTTCCTCTGTGACAATTAGATTAGAATCTTTCTCCAGTTCAATTTCCTTGTCCAAACTATACTCCTTTCCTCTATTTCATGTTGGTTATCTTTGGAAAATGTTCATCAAGAGATTATGAACAAAGCAAAAAGATTCAAGATGTCTCTTGAGATCAGAGATTTGAACTTGAAGGAAGAGGTTGAAAGATTCCTCAAGCAATGAAACAAGTTAGGAGGACATCCAGTCAATATGGACAAAACAAAAAAACAACAGGAAGATAAATGAATAAGTTAATGGTGGTATGTGACGTCCCCGGATTTTCTAAAACTTAATCTGATGTGTGACGTCCAAATTGAAACCCTCACCTCAGCGAGAATCCCAATTTAAACACCACACACTAGGCTAAGAAGAAGAAAATCGAGGGAGTCAGAAGGAAACAATCAGTAGCACATGTACATGAACAATAATAAAACCATACACACATGTTCACCATTCAACATATAATTACAACATGAATTGTTACAACATTTGATATTACATATTGAATAACAAACTTATACATATACATGTACTACCACTAAACTACAGGATCATAAGACAACAGGTCCACCTGTACATCAACTCGCCACACAACTCTCAACTATCCTGGATCTTCAAGAGCATAACCACAACCTAAACAAAAGATTACATGCGGTACACGTCAACACAATATTCAAGAATATTGTACTGAGTACGCCTACGTGTCTTTTATATACCTCTCATCATATCTTGGCAATAAGATAAAACTAATACTTGGCAGTTGTAAAGAAATATAAGAAAATCATATACTTGCATAAAGATGTTCATTAATAAAAGAGAACACATATTTTAAGCTTATTTTCCATTATATACCAAGGCCTTTATGATCACTACCAAAGAGTTAGATCATTTGTAAAAGGTGACCACTACCAAAGAGTTAAGTCAGACCACTACCAAAGAGTTAGGTCATATGTACAATGTGACCACTACCAAAGAGTTAGGTCACTTCCAAGCAAAGAGTTAGTGCTTTCATATAATGGAACAAATATATTATGTTTGATGTGTTCATAGAAATAAGTATAGAAAATCAAGAAAGATATAATACAAGAACAATCACTTCATCCAATACCATATGCCAAGTATTCTACTACACATATATCACAAGCATATTGTATAATAATCCAAGTAAGAGGTAATGGCGTACCTTGATCAAGAGAAACCTAATCATCACATATTCCTGATGTCAACTATATATCTTCGCTAAACCTGATCAAGACAAGATCATATACTATCATCAGGTTCTCATCATCTAACATCTCATCTTAATCATATTCGTGTTCATTAGGGTTTACCTTATCTCATTAGGATATTCCCATTCTTACTTATATTCTTGCTTTATATTTATCTTACTAATATCATATTCCAGATTATAGTTCATCCACTGGATGTACTCATGTGTCACATTATTATGTGAACATATTTAACATTATGTCACTTTCATTAACCATATTAGGGTTACATCTTATGTATTAAGAGTTCTCTTCATATAACATGAATTTCATGTATCTAACTGATATCAAAGTTCCAAGTTAGCTTCCAGTTACTGATATAAGTATGTTCTGTAAATTTCATCATTTATTGAGCATGTTTGCATTAAATACATTTTATTTAGGGTTAAAAGCCCTAAATGGCAATATTAAGCAAATTACATAATTTCGTATATCAACATGACCATATATAACATCATAAGAGCTATAAACATGATTTATGATTTAATGGTATTTTCTCATAATTTTAGGCCATCGTTTGATATTTATTATCAATTAAACAAGAATTACACATCTTACATGATATCACTGAGATTAAAGCATAAAAGGGCTGATATTATGATTCTACTTTGTTCTATTCATTTTTCTGAACGTTTTGGTACCTTGTTTGAATTTTTTGGATAAACAATCTATTTACTGTGAATTATCTAAGAATTGAACATTTGCTGAGATTTTTACCTTTTTGGGCCTATGGCGTGCCGCCACGTGGCTCTTTGCATCAGAAATTGAGGGTGATACTCCTCTCTTCTGCTGGGACTTGGTCCAGATCTTGGGACAGGATCCATAGATCCTCAGATCCGTTTGCCTGGTTGGGCTCCCCCTTTCCTTCTGCTCGCGACTCAGCTTAGTCCCCAGCGGGACTCTGTTCCAAGCGGGCACCGCCGCTCAGGGGAACTCTTGGCAAGAAAGAAGTCGCACAGGGGTGCTCCTCTTCAGCTCCAAAGGAATCCATCAGATTCGTTGCCCAAAACCGCACCACCACAGCCACTTTCCCTTCATCCTAGAGCTCCTGCTCAAGAGATCATGGAGGTCACCGTCGCTGGTGTCTACTGTCGTGGAGCAGAAGGGGCATCTAGCCTCTGCTCGTCCTCACACTTATCTGAAGCTTTGTAATGTTTTGATGGACCACCATGAACTCGACTAAGACCCTCATCATCGGGGAGAAGGACCATGCATAGGTCTCCGAGCTTCATCTTCAAGCTTCAGATAGCTTGACTTTGTCTGCCATGTTAACCATGGTATATGGGCTCGAAACACTAGAGTTCGACTCCCCTAGCATTCTTCTTCCTTTTTCTTTACTAATCTCCCTCTGGTCGCCCCTCTACCTTCATCTCCTACTTCTGTGCTCTGCCTGTGGTAGGCGGTGGGGATATGGGGACGAGCAGGAAATGGTTTTCACTCATTATGTGGCTTCGTGTCTCAAATGATGGGTCATTTTGTAGAACTCATGGAGTCAAGCTAACTACTCATTCAAAGGTTGCCATCCCCACCATGATCCATCTCAAAGCTGGCAACCACGTCGCAACGACTAGTCATCCATGACTATCATCTAACCGCAAGGTAGGGGACACAATCTTAGACGCCAGTTCTCATCCAAAGGATGAGAACAACTCCTTAACTTAGCAAATCCTTGACACTATCTTTTTAAAGGCCTCAGCCACCAGATTTGGGATCTAAGGTCAAAACTCGACAATGTAGACCCAGCCCAAACCAAGGGCGCACCACACAGGCTAAAGACTAGAACTTTGATCCATAAATCATCAAAAGAAGTATATTATTTCACAAAATTCAAACCTAAATACCTCTCTATAGGATGCTCCGATTGCCATCAAATTTTAACCATACCTTTACTACATCTCAAGATACGTTCCACTCAAATTTGGTGACAAAACTCAGCTACTAGATAATTTAATTAAAATTCCTCGAAACAACATATGATTGGGATATTACCCATGATATAAACATCAATCACTAACCAAACCTTACCAAAGCACTTGTAACTATTAATACAAATCAACATACATGAATTCATTTATGTCATTGCACATTAAGGATTCCAAAAGTCCACTCCATCACATCCTACACACCTTAAAAGATATTTTCTCCTCAAAATTAAGCAAAAAAAAAACCACTTTGTCACATCATATACATCTTAAAAGAACTTTTGTCCTCAAAAGTAAACCATGCTCATACTTCCAGGGAAAACCTAAACATCTTCATCCATAAGCAGTCACTATTCTATGTGTAACATATCTGCAAAGGTTACCTAGAACCATGTATCCAAAGCACTTTCAGGGGGTTTTACAACCATCTTGGTGCACAAACCCTCCATTCAAGGTTAAACTCAGGGTTTAGGAACTTAGGTTATGTCATTACATATCTCATATGTTAGATTTTCTTCCTTATATTTAGCCATGCATTAGGGTTATCACATCATATTAACATTTTCTAAAGGAGTTAGCCACGTTAACTCACACATCAAGGTGTCATAAACATTATGTTGTGCTAACTATCAAACTATATATTTTCATCATTATTAAGCACTAAGATTAACACTTCATGTAGCATGTTTCATTCACATGATCTTATTTCATTGTTCATAATAAATTGCAACATTTACTAATGATTTCATCACAAGATTGGCCAACAATTCACATTTTTCATCATTATTCATGTATATGGTTAACCATTCATGCATTGATATCCATTAAACCATCTCTAGGTTTCATCATATCATGTCTATATATCACATCTCGAGATTAGATCACATCCTTACATATATTATATCATGGTTGTGCTAACAAACTTATACAAGTGGCTCATATATCAAAACTTTTACTTAGGTCAAAAGAGGTTCCTCTAATCCATACCACGAGGGTATTTCCATGCTCAGACTCTCTGAGCTAACTCATCCCTATGAGTATCTCATATGCATATACTTTATCTTCCCTCTCTTGGTCTAGGGTTCTTAGATTACCTCATTGGCACTAGCCACGTAGAACAAACCAAAACATGAAATGGCATACTCTTCATAGGTCTCTACCCATGAGACATGCTTACCCAAAACTCTCTTATATACACCACTAGATTCCTATGTGGGAAACCACCAACCCGAGCATGAGGCTTCACATAAACTAACATAGCTACCTCCTCCAGGGTCTTGGGCTCTCTCCCTCACCCAGATGGCAGGCACTCATATTCTTATTCATATACACACATAACTAGCCTCTCTCTGTCGCTAGGGTTTGGTCCTCCCAAGGACATCTAGGGTCCAAAAGGACTATAGGAATCATGCATTGGGCAAATCAACTCATTCACTCAGGAGTAGTCTAGTTTAGGACATATCATATCACATATCTCAGAATTCTCATATCTTGGAGTTTAGGCTCTCTGACCTTCTCCCAATGGGTCTCACTCTGTCTAAAGTTAACCCTAAAACTGGTCCTAACACTAGAGGTCCTCCTTTATAAAAGAGTTTGAGGCTCATGCTGACTCAAAACTTAGTCTTAACTTAACAAATCTTATCTCATAAAAGCCTATTTACTTACATCATCAAAACTTATCTCAAATCCTCAAACTGAACTTTCATCCTCAAAGACAGCATTGATCATCATAAACCATCTTATGTCATCTATATAAGACTTACATTGAAGCTTATTTCATCTATTCCATCTATCATATATTCCAACAAGGCTCTAGACATCTAATCTAGAACTACTCTCTCTTCTAGACTGATGTCATTCACTTCCACTTAGGTTGCATGGCCACCTCCTACTCGTATATGTGTGGGGACACATTTTTGTAATACATATACATAATAAAATATTATATAGTTTTTCTCCGATAAAACAAGCGTCAGAGAAAACTATCATGGTTTGATCCAATTGGAATCCAAAACCAAATCATGAAAATGAGTGTCCCACACATAGTCGAGAGTCCAGTGTCATGAAAACTAGTGAAAAGGGTGAGAGCATGGCATAGACTAGTGTATCTACTCTAGACAACGTGCACAATATGTCTAGGGTTTCTCTTCCCTTAATGCACGTCATTTCCAAATAGTACAACATCCCATACCGATGCATTACAAGGAAAGAATGACATCTAAGGACTTTCTACTCAACAACCACTTGTCTAGACCTAGTTCTCAGACATCTAGGTGCTAACCTAGAGGCTAGGTCAGATCTAGTCCCTAAAAGATGACTAATATAACCCTAAAGATTATTAAGTTCAAGGTTCTTTAGTTTTGAGTTGCATAATGAGCAAATGTCAGGCTTTTCTATTGTTCATGCTCTGATACCACCTGTGATGTCCCCAGATTTTGTAAAACTTAATCTAATGTGTGACTTCCAAATTGAAACCCTCACCTCAGCTAGAATCCCAATTTAAACACCACACACTAGGCTAAGAAGAATAAAATCGAGGGAGTCAGAAGGAAACAATCAGTAGCACATGTACATGAACAATAATAAAACCATACACACATGTTCACCATTCAACATATAATTACAACATGAATTGTTACAACATTTGATATTACATATTGAATAACAAACTTATACATATACATGTACTACCACTAAACTACAGGATGTTAAGACAATAGGTCCACCTGTACATCAACTCGCCACACAACTCTCAACTATCCTGGATCTTCAAGAGCATAACTACAACCTAAACAAAAGATTACATGTAGTACACGTCAGCACAATATTCAAGAATATTGTACTGAGTACGCCTACATGTCTTTTATATACCTCTCATCATATCTTGGCAATAAGATAAAACTAATACTTGGCAGTTGTAAAGAAATATAAGAAAATCATATACTTGCACAAAGATGTTCATTGACAAAAGAGAACACATATTTTAAGCTTATTTTCCATTATATACCAAGGCCTTTATGATCACTACCAAAGAGTTAGATCATTTGTACAAGGTGACCACTACCAAATAGTTAGGTCAGACCACTACCAAAGAGTTAGGTCATATGTACAATGTGACCACTACCAGAGAGTTAGGTCACTTCCAAGCACACTACCAAAGAGTTAGTGCTTTCATATAATGGAACAAATATATTACGTTTGATGTGTTTATAGCAACAAGTATAGAAAATCAAGCAAGATATCATACAAGAACAATCACTTCATCCAATACCATATGCCAAGTATTCTACTACACATATATCATAAGAATATTGTATAATAAGCCAAGTAAGAGGTAATGGCGTACCTTGATCAAGAGAAACCTAATCATCACATATTCCTGATGTCAAATATATATCTTTTCTAAACCTGATCAAGACAAGATCATATACTATCATCAGGTTCTCATCATCTAACATCTCATCTTCATCATATTCATGTTCATTAGTGTTTACCTTATCTCATTAGGATATTCCCATCATTACTTATATTCTTACTTTATATTTACCTTACTGATGTCATATTCCAGATTATAATTCATCCACTGGATGTACTCATGTGTCACATTATTATGTGAACGTATTTAACATTATGTCACTTTCATTAACCATATTAGGGTTACTTCTTATGTATTAAGAGTTCTCTTCATATAACATGAATTTCATGTATCTAACTGATATCAAAGTTCCAAGTTAGCTTCCAGTTACTGATATAAGATTGTTCTGTAAATTTCATCATTTATTGAGCATGTATGCATTAATTACATTTTATTTAGGGTTAAAAGCCCTAAATGGCAACATTAAGCAAATTACATGATTTCATATATCAACATGACCATATATAACATCATAAGAGCTATAAACATGATTTATGATTTAATGGTATTTCTCATAATTTTAGGCCATTGTTTGATATTTATTATCAATTAAACAAGAATTACACATATTACATGATATCACTGAGATTAAAGAATAAAAGGGCTGATATTATGATTCTATTGTGTTCTATTTATTTTTCTGAACATTTTGGTACCTTGGTTATATTTTTTGGATAAACAATCTATTTACTGTGAATTATCTAAGAATTGAACATTTGCTGAGATTTTTACCTTTTTGATCCTATGGCGTGCCGCCACGTGGCTCTTTGCATCAGCAATTGTGGGTGATACTCCTCTCTTCTGTTGGGACCCGGTCCGGATCTTGGGACTGGATCCATAGATCCTCGGATCCGTTTGCCTGGTTGGGCTCCCCCTTTCCTTCTGATCGCGACTCGGCTTAGTCCCCAGCGGGACTCTGTTCCAAGCGGGCGCCGCCGCTCAGGGGAACTCTTGGCAAGAAAGAAGTCGCACAGGGGTGCTCCTCTTCAGCTCCAAAGGAATCCATCAGATTCGTTGCCCAAAACCGCACCACCACGGCCAGTTTCCCTTCTTCCTAGAGCTCCTACTCAAGAGATCATGGAGGTCACCGCCGCTGGTGTCTGCTGCCGCGGAGCAGAAGGGGCATCTAGCCTCTGCTCGTCCTCACACTTATCTGAAGCTTTGTAAAGTTTTGACGGACCACCATGAACTCGACCAAGCCCCTCATCGTCGGAGAGAAGGACCATGCATAGGCCTCCGAGCTTCATCTTCAAGCTTCAGATAGCTTGACTTTGTCTGCCATGTTAACCATGGGATCTGGGCTCAAAACACTAGAGTTCGACTCCCCTAGAATTCTTCTTCCTTTTCCTTTACTAATCTCCCTCTGGTCGCCCCTCTACCTTCATGTCCTACTTCTGTGCTCTGCCTGTGGCAGGCAGTGGGGATATGAGGACGAGCAGGAAATGGTTTTCACTCATTCTGTGGCTTCGTGTCTCAAATGATGGGTCATTTTATAGAACTCATGGAGTCAAGCTAACTGCTTGTTCAAAGGTTTCCATCCCCACCCACGATCCATCTCAAAGTTGGCAACCACGTCGCAACGACTAGTCATCCATGACTGTCCTCTAACCGCAAGGTAGGGGACACAATCTTGGACGTCAGTTCTCATCCAAAGGGTGAGAACAACTCCTTCACTTAGCAAATCATTGACACTATCTTTTCAAAGGTCTCAGCCACCGGATTTGGGATCTAAGATCAAAACTCGACAATGCAGACCCAGCCCAAACCAAGGGCGCACCACACAGGCTAAAGACTAGAACTTTGATCCATAAATCATCAAAAGAAGTATATTATTTCATAAAATTCAAACCTAAATACCTCTCTCTAAGATGCTTCGATTGCCACCAAATTTTAACCATACCTTTACTACATCTCAAGATACGTTCCACTCAAATTTGGTGATAAAACTCAGCTACTAGATCATTTAATTAAAATTCCTCGAAACAACATATGCTTGGGATATAACCCATGATATAAACATCAATCACTAACCAAACCTTACCAAAGCACTTGTAACTATTAATACAAATGAACATACATGAATTCATTTATGTCATTGGACATTAAGGATTCCAAAAGTCCACTCCATCACATGGTACTTGTGGCATCAACGACAAACTACTTTGCTCCTCATCCATAGTTTTTGGCCCAATGGGAAGCCCAACAGGGAGAGTAGCCATGATCTAGCTAGGCCACTCAGTTGTTCACTATTATCGCAATCCCACTTTTGTATTTTTCTCTTTTGTTCCATGTGAAAAATATGCCATCAAGTTGTGAATATATATTGAGAAACCTGTAATGAGTCTTCAAGAAAGAAATATTGTAAATACAACATAATCGAATGAATTTCACTTCAAGAAACTAAGATAACTTTAAACTTGCTCCAAATCACCTACAGTTGAAAAAAAATTGCCCCAAGCACTCAGAAGCTATCACTGTTTATTATGTTGATTCTTCTACAGTTGGTCGAGTAATACTGGCTATAGGTGAGGTTGTGGACTACCCTGATCTCCAACTTGACGTTACATCTACCATCGCGACTACCCCGAACACGACCTCTCCCGCAGCGACATCACTTCTACCTCAAAAATGACCTCTTCATCTTGGTGGCCTCATCATTGATATTCAGCTGGCTGGGAGCTGTGAGAAAGACAAGTACATAAACAAAATGACAAAGATACATGCAGTACATGGAGCATATATAAACATAATAGTAATTGAATTCAACTTTAAGGAGATTATGAAGTTGGGAACTGAGAACACAACATCGATACGGGGTTGTTCAAATTCAAATGTGATTTGTTTTGACCCATTTTAAATTGAGTTAACTAATAGTTGAAGAAATAGTTAAGGGATTATCACCCAAACTACTGACATAAAAAAATGAACAGACGTGGAGAAACAAGATACCAGTGCTTCTTGTAAACCAAACCATGATTTATTCAATAACATGGTCAATTGTCTGCTCTGTCACAAAATCGATCTCAAACCTTGATCTCAGGTCGCTTTGGTATCATATAATAATTAGACAATAGGTATAGATGAGTAAGATTGTATATTGACAGAAAGCTAGTAGTGTTAACGTTGGCATTCACTAACTTTTTCCTGCAAACTATGAGGTCCTTGAGGTAAGATACCCAAGTTCAGGGATTTAAAACAAACCTATGGCTCATTATATAACTTTGTCTTGATTGTTGAACACCCTCACCAAGGTTGGCCATGATGTATTGTTGTACGGAAACGTTGCTTGGATGATCTTCTCTATCTGGCTGGAGTAGGCTGTTAATGTTGTTGAACTAGAATCAGAAAAAACAAATATGACTTGGTAAGAAAACTCAATAACATAGTTAACAAACTTGAACTACAACTTCCAATGCAAGCTATGGAATCATGTGTTGACATTGCCATGATATGCTAAACCAAATAGATCATTGTGATTACTAGTAACACACCTTTTAAATGTCCTACTAATTTCAGTAAAATCTGAATTTTTTATTTTTTGGTTGAAGAAACATTAGTAAGCTCCTAAACATCTCTTCCTCAAACCAATTTGTAGATTTCTGAAATCATAAGAGACAAGAAAAGAGTTTTAAGGGAGAACATAGATAGAAAACTTGGAAGATGATGATCAAATGCAATACACCATATACATTTATCAGATCATCCCACAATCCTAACTTTTCTTGTGAAGCCAACATGTTGACATGATCAAGAAGGTCATATTCATCAATTTCCTGAACTAACGACCTAATTAAGCAAAGCAAACAATATATTTGTTCCCAAAAATGATTCACAACCATAAAAAGAAATGATGTTAGGATTCAAATGTTCAATAAAGGTAAGATCAAGATTTAATACCCACCCTCTATAGAAGGCAATAGATTTATAAATAAAAGTAATCATGTGCGGAAACTTCTAGAACTCATGCCAGGCTATACACTGGAAACAGGGGATAAATCTCTAGATCCAAAGCCATAACAGTAGAAGAAGATCTGTCCTAGACAAGCTGAAGTAAATGAGCAGAAATCAAAACCATCAAGCAGGAAAAACTGAGAAATATCAGAGCGTAGTGGATTAACAAACACATAATGTATCACAAAATACAAATTCCAAGATTCGTAGTCCAAAACAGACATCAACAGTAGTATTTGAAAGAAACTAAGCCAACAAAGTGCACATGATATAGGGAGAGTATGTTCGTATCTCTACATGTGGTGAGTCCTACAGGGAAGAAATCATGTAGGCATTGCACTTTACCTCCCAACCATTCATGAAACTTCTTCTAGGTTTAAGGAACAACATATCCACGTCCTTTCTACTGCTCCAAGATGTGGGGAATTCTGTCATTAATTCCAACAAGTACGCATATGGTATACAAAGAAACAAATAGTAAGAAATGAATTGCCAACATCTTCACAAACATGAGTCATGAAAAAATAAATGTTATAATACCATGCATGCATGACATGCAATTTGTTTTTTAATGTGCATGTTAGACCAACACCATATGCTCAATTATATCAACTCTTCAAATGTAACATCATACTAAAGAAACAAGGGTAGAAGATACCTGAGAATAAGGAAATTGATTATGAAGTCTAAATGTTCGTTAATAGAAGCATAACACTGAAGTTATGCGCCAAAAACTTAAAGAAGTAATTTCTAAATATGTGAATATAGACACATTTTAAAACATGAGTAAATCAAACAGATGAACAAGAAAACACACATTAGTAGAAGAAGCAGTACAATGAGATTTTGAAAGACATATGGGAGGTGGGCCTCACAAAGGTTTTTAGAAGACTATTATTAGATATTGTGGGACATGTACATGAGTGAGATTGATTCAAAAATTTTACCATCTGAAATGGGTTATGGTAGGAGAGGAAAAATTGGATCTACTATCAATTTGCAAGGAGGTTTCCTTACTAGCTACTTAGTATTCCCCTCATACGGTGTGAGGAAACATGGCAGACTCCATACAACCTGTGTAAATGATGATAGGGAAATAATGGATAGATGGATTTGTATCTATATATTTATGGTTGGAAGGTCTCTCCTTAAGAGATTAGACATGCAAGAAAAACTTACATTCAGGTGTATGCAAGGGCATCTACCTGATGCCATCTTGGACATATTGAAAAGTATTACCATTGGGTTTGTACGGAGAGGCAAAAATGCCACAACATGCTACACTATAGAAAAGGAAACCACAAGAAGGAAACATTTGAAAACACACAAGGTTCATAAATGAATAAAATCGAAAGAGGACAATCAAGGAATAACCTTTCTCTCTCTTCAGGGAGCCTATACACACTAGTGGTGTATTTGTAGCAACTGCAGGTGCACGTTAACAGTCCCACACAATCAAAATGGTCCATCAGTAAAATGATACCATGCCAACTAAAGTATTATAGAACATATGACCAAAGAAAGATCATTTAGTATTAAACGTAAAGGATTTTCTATGTTCCAAGTAATCATTCAATAGAAGGCACAAGTCAGGTACAACTCAAAGACCGACAATAGCAGTCCAACACAACACTAGGGACCCAAAAGATGCATACCAATGCACAAATCTCAGAAGGTACACAAGAGACAAGCATACCATGACCAAGGAAAGGCACCGTTTGACTCATTTTCTTCTTTTGATATGTAGGATCACAGAATATGCCACATAATTTCCACATCCTAGAGAACAATATTGGCTAAGAGATGATTGAGACTAGAAACAAATATCACTGTGAGCTAGGGGATAGATTTGTTGATGAAGAAAAGAAAACCTCTACATGTGTGTAAGCTAGTCCATGTGCACAGATGAAATGAAGGTTTTGGTAGGTTGACACTCAATTTGAACAAACTGTGATAAAAAATGATGAAGGCTACTGCAATACATGTCCTCACAGAAACACAACCAAACTCATAAGAAGAGATAACCCATAAAGAAGACATGCTTTAGAAACATACCTGAATCTTAATCTGATCAACAAAATGCAATGCTTTAGGTCATTTAGAGTGTGTGAATACTACAAGTAGTAGCAAAGGAATGACTAATATAGCACTTGCAAACTACTTAGTAGAATACACCCATCCCATGATGAAAGGAGGACAAGAAAAATGAGGACGAGGAGGTGAACATGCAGTTGTAAAAAGATTACTGACGAGAAAACATGGAAGATAATTTAGATCAAGAAAAATAAGAGTGAAATAGAACATTTCTAAATAACACTGTCCATCACTGAAGAACGTCTCCAATACTCATACTAAGAGAACTAAAGGCAGTAACTAAGAGAGAGAGGGAAAATATTTTCTCAAGAGTAATGACTAGGAGAACCAACACATTGGTTACACCTACATGTCACAAGTTGACCCCATGATTTGGTACACATGAAGAACTTGAAGAAAAAAATTGCACTGGAGCAACAGGTACATAACAAAAGAAGGTACCTTATTTTTTTATTTAGACACATATTTTAAGTTTGTTCTATGATATGACTGAAAAACCAACTTTTTTAATAAGTAACGAGGAACATAACTGCTAATTCAATGATGAGGTGATGGCATCCATCCTCGAAATGTTTTTTCAACTGCAAAGAGAACATTATGTTGGTTGGTGTCTGGTCAGATTTAAGGCTAGTTTTATCAATTGAAATTACATGGTAAAAAAGTGTACAACTTGCAACGACAACTAAAATATGAATTCCGATGTGAAAAGTAAATAAAGGAGTATGTACAGAAAATTTCTTGTAGACAAGATATTTAAAAAAAGAAAATTTACCCAACTGCTTTACTTATGGACGATACAGTTCAATAGAGAGATACTTGGATGTAGTAAGATAATCAACTATGCATACCTTTGTGTACGATAATGTCTACTCTGCCATTATAGACATTTCTCCATGTTCCAGAAGTTTGCACGACATAAAAACCATGAGAACATGATCTAAATCATCCTAAAGCCACACAATTCGTGCCTCAAGTTGGTTTCAAGATGATCTAAATTATTTTACAAAACACTTTGATCAAAACCAGTCTACAATGACTGAAACATCATTTTCCACTCTCATCCAGCAAGGGTCAATTACTATGATAATCAATTATTGCAAGGGACGTCTTAACATATTTGACATGTAGCATTACAAGTTAAAAAAGTTCCTAGCAACTTGAATACTTATAGCCTCATATGTTCATATGTGGCAGTCTATACAATTGTGTGAGGATAGATGGTGAACCTCCATATATGAATATTAGTCTTCCTAGGTTCATGTTGCATTTTAATATATATCTTGATGCAATATCGATCAATGTCTCTTCAAGTATAAGTGACTTTTTGAATGGATAATGACATCTCTCCAAACTTATTCAATACCTTCAATGCCTCCACAGAAGAGTGGTGCAAACCCCTATGATCATTAATAATATATATGCCTTCCCCAACATTGCTCATGATTACTCATCTTGTTTTATTGCTATTTTCAATTAGTGATGATAATATATTAATATATGACTCTCCATCTCATTTTCATGCGATGTCTCCCAAGCCAGTAGTATAGGACACATACAATAGAAATTTTATAGGACAACCAATCACAATGCAGTGTTTCCTTCTCGCTCTTTAAAACCAAACCCCCTAAAAAATAAGGAGAGGGAAACACAAAAGATTCTCTAAAATGAAATCCTATTAGATCCTACCAGTTTTCTGTAGGATCCGTCCTATAGAACAGGCGTTGTGATGTCTCCACTGACAAGTTATAGTTAAGACTCACATGACTACTACCTGTGATGAAGCTCTCATTGTGCAAGGCAGTCATTATGTAAAGGTGGAGCCAATCTACCCCATTGACACATGGTATTAGCACAATAGATGAAATTGTGTGATGAGGGCTGCAACAACCTTACAAGTCAATATATCAAATAGGGGATAAACTTTTAAGTGTAGAGTCCAGATGAGTTGGTCAATATCAAAAATAATTTAATTAACAGAATCTAATCCATGCTATTGTTGCCGTAGACGAGTTATACCAGTGATAACCTTGACATGCTCTAGCTGTGCAAGCCCACGATGTGAGGCAGCAAATTATCTTTAGTGATGGTTTTGAGGACATAATGAATCCAAATTAGACAAACTATTTTAATCTTATGGTGAGGGAAGGGACCTAACAGGTGAACTTATATAAATACATGTGCATAAGGTTTTTATGTAATCTTGCATCTAGTGGATGAGAAATCTCAAGACCAGAATGACACCACCAATTCACTCAATCCTTGACAATATCCTTCACATGGTTTTCCACCTTATTAATCAAACTAAACAATGGGAAAAAATCTAATTATGTTGGTCAATCAACAACATATGTACCAATCACTCCAGTTGTGCTTCCATAGAGTCAACCATCCTATGAGAAATTACATCAGGAATAGTACCAACTAATGTAGAACCAACAAAAGATGCTTTGAGGAAGAAATTCCAAAAGCTATATGTGGCCTGGGACTCTAAATAGTTTTCCACTTGCCATGATCATGAGAATCATGAAGGAAAATGAGGATGTCTGCATGGTAGAAGCAGAGACACTTTCTCTTTGTTAAGGTCAGTGATGTGTTCATCTTACAGCTAACACTCTGATCTTGGGACATGCTTAAGAAAACAAAAAGGAAATGTTCAAAGTAATGCATATCTGTAGCTAGTATGAGGATAGAGGTTATGACTTTTTAGATGACTTGGGCCTAGTGATGACGTTAATGAAGGCAACCTGTTAGCAAGCGTTAGTGGATTCACATGTGAGTCACCACCGTATTTATTCCCAAAGTAGATGGTCTCTCCAGGCAAGATGATGGCTAATCCTATAGAAGACATATGATTTTTATAATTAAAACATGACCAGAAATATGACTTCAAATGTTGGTCACCAACAAAATTATGATAGAGACAAACCCCCTACGGAAAGAAGCCATTGATTTCAGCCACCTAATAGGTATTTTCTAAAGCAGATAAAGGACAAATACTCTGAATTGGATAAATGGACTGACCACCTTTTGCTCTTAAATCATTTTTTAGCGATGTGCCATTATGAAACAATTGTTCCTAATAACTTGAGGAATGGTGTGGACTAAAGACACAAGGTTGTAGTTGGCCACTGATATGCACTGACAAGTGCGTTGACCCTGATTTGAATGTTTATAGTTAAATAATTAATTACAGAAGCTACTGGAACCGTCACATTACAGAGCCACAAGAGAGCAACCAAAAATTAGTACTATTATCGTAAGGGAAATCGAGTCAACCATAAAAAGGAGTGAATGGAATGACCAATCACGACATTAAAAGTCACTCACCTGTGACAATGTTCATATGGCTAGTGGCTCCTTTCCCTCTTAGCAGTTCTAGCGGAAACAACATTTGAAAAACTAGGGCAAGGAATGATCACGCCAGTATAGATCTTGAGTAGGGTGTTTGTCAACTCAGATGGGAAGAAAGTTGCTACAAACTCTATCTTGTACCTTCGGAATGAGACAAGAGAAAAGGAGGGGAAGAAGTCCAGCAATATGTATCTCCTTCAGAATGGATGCTCAAAGAAGTGGATGGAAAGGAGAGGTGCCGAAAGGACTAGAGTAGGGAGGGGCAGTATCACAATGTGGGAAACAAATTAACACATTTGGAATTTTGAAGACAAGAGACACAAGAGGAAAAACAATAGATCCCACCTGAACTTTTTAGCGCCCAGTAATTTTTTTTAAGTAGACCTGTATTTGAAAATTCTTTTAAAAAATTGTAATCACTCAAGAAAAATATCTTTAATTACAATTACTTTGTTTACACATATGTTGGTTTGTATGGAAAAATATATTTTAGCTACATATGAGGCATTTATAGGTAAAATCATTGTAGCTAAAGCACCATTTTATTGAAGTGGTTGTACACATGTGTGTTGCAATTTGTACTGTTGTGTATAGTCTTATAGACATGTATATTGCATTGTGTACAGATTTGTACACATGGTTACTTCCATGTGTACTATTGTACACATGTGTGTTTCAATGCATACTATTGTATATAATATTGTACACATTTATTTTGTAATGTGTACTTTTATACAAATGTGTACTGCCACGTGTATTATTGTACACATGTGTGTTGAATGTGTATTGTTGTGTATAGTCATGTACATATGTTCATTGCAATGTGTAATGTTGTCTACACATTTGTACTGCCATATGTATTGTTTTACACATGTGTGTTGTCATGTGTATTGTTGTGTATAGTTTTTTACACATGTATGTTGCAATATGTACTGTTGTGTCAACATTTGTACTGCAATGTGTATTGTTGTACACATGTGTACTACCATGCGTATTGTTGAGTATAGTCTTATACACATGTATATTGCAATGTGTATTGTTGTGTAAACATTTGTACTACTACATGTATAGTTGTACATATGTGTGTTGCCATGCGTACTGTTGTGTATAGTCTTGTACACATGTTTATTGCAATGGGTATACAATTGTTCTACCATGTTAATAGTTGTGCAATGTGTGTTGTCATGCATATTGTTGTGTATAGTCTTGTAGACATGTGTGTTGTAATGTATACATATGTATATTTGTCATGTTTATAGTTGTATATAGTCTTTTTCAAATGTATATTGCAATGCAGAATGTTTTGTACACATGTGAACTACCAGGTGTAATGTAGTACACATGTATATTACAATGTGTACTATTGTGTACATATTTATACTGCCATGTGTATTGTTGTCCACATGTGTGTTGCCATACATATTGTTTTGTATAGTCTTGTACACATGTATATTTGAATGTATGTCATTGTGTACACATTTGTACAAACGCGTATATTGTTATACACGTGTGTTTCTATCCATACTGTTATGTATAGTCTTATACAGATGTGTATTGCCAGGTGTACTATTTTGTACACATTTGTACTACCATGTGAATTGTTGTACACATGTACTGCCATGTGTATCAAGTCAAATATTATGTATTGTTGCGTATAGTCTTATACATATGTGTACTGCCATGTGTACTATTGTGCACTTGTGTGTTGCCATGTGTACTGTTGTGTATACTCTTGTACACATACATACTGTTATTGGCATTGTTGTGTACACTTTTATACTTCCATGTGTATTGTTATACACGTGTTGTCATGTGTACTATTATGTACAATCTTGTACCATGTGTATTGTTGTTTCCACATTTGTACTGCCATGTGTATTATTGTACACATGTATACTGCAATGTGTATAGTTGTGTACACATTTGTACAACCATGCTTATTGTCGCACATATGTGTGTTGTCATGTGTAGTGTTGTGTGCAATCTTGTACACATGTTTGTTGCCATGTGTACTTCTGTATATAGTCTTGTACACATGCGTTCTGCCATGTGTATTGATATGTAGATATTTGTACTGTCATGTGTATTGTTGTACACATTTATACTGCATTATGTATTGTTGTGTAGATATTTGTACTGCCACATGTATTATTGTGTATAATCTTCTACACATATGTACTGCCATGTGTATTGTTGTGTAGACATTTGTACTTCCATGTGTATTGTTGTACACATTTGTTCTGCCACATGTATTGTTGTACACATTTGTACTGCCAAATGTATTGTTGTATACATGTGTGTTGTCATGCATGATGTTGTGTATAGTCTTGTACACATGTATACTGCAATGTGTTATGTTGTGTACACATTCGTACTGCCATGTGTATTGTTGTACATATGTGTACTACCATGTGTATTTTTTTGTATAGTCTTGCACACATGTGTACTACCATGCAACTGTTGTGTACACGTGTACTGTTGCGCACTTGTGTATTGTTGTACACATGTATATTGCAATGTGTACACATTTGTACACATGGTTACTGCCATGTGCATTGCTATACACGTGTGTTTCCATGCATATTATTGTGTATAATCTTGTAAACATTTATTTTTCAATGTGTACTATTGTATACAAATTTGTACTACCACATGTATTGTTGTACACATGTGTTGCAATCTATATTATTGTGTATAGTCTATTACTGTGACAAAGTGGGTATTCTAGATTAATTTCGAGGACGAAATTTCTTTTAAGGTGCGTAGGATGTGATAAAGTGAGATTTTGACATTCTTAGTTTTATACATGATAAAGACATGATACTAGTCTATAAAGTGTATTCAGATCATTTGAACAAACTCCAATTAGTTTGGCGTGATTTATAAACCATTTGATGTTGAAATCATGGTTAAGCTCCCCAAGCTTATGTCTTTGAGGTATGTAATTGATTATACAAACGAGTGTTTCTTGTCACAAAAATTTGTATGGAATGTAGTTGGATGATAACGGAACTATGATCAAAGTTTCATTAGATTTTGACACTCCTAGATGGAGATATTCAGGTTTCAAATAGGCCTAATGATGATTAATTTGATGTGCTTGGGACCAATGTTTGACATTTAGAAATATAGGCTATGATCGGTCAGATGCTTGTTATGGGCACGCCTACTTTGGTTTTTGGTTGAATTGGCCTTAGTTAAAAGACACATATTTCTATTTTGGAGGAAGCAAACAGTGGCCTTTGGATGCAGATTGTGAGGTGGAGACTTGTCATCTTTTGCTTTGGTACAACGAAAGCGTGGTGAGGGGGGGATCGGTATGATTGGTTTCCGTGATTAGAGGGCAACTTCTGATTAGTTTTGCCTCTCTGCCCATGTTCAAGGATCGTGGGCGTGATGCACGCAGACATGGACAACGAGTTTCTAATTATATGTTGAATGGTGAACATGTGTGTATGGTTTTATTATTGTTCATGTACATGTGCGACTTATGTGTTTCCTTCGGACTCCCTTGATTTTCTTCTTCTTAGCCTTATGTGGAATGTTTAAATTGGGATTCTCGCTGAGGTGAGGGTTTCAATTTGGATGTCTCACATCAGATTAAGTTTTAGAAAATCCGGGGACGTAATAGGTGGTATCAGAGCATGAACAATAGCAAAGCCTGACATTTGCTCATTATGCAACTCAAAACCATAAAACCTTGAACTTAATAATCCTTAGGGTTAGATTAGTTGTCTTTTAGAGACTAGATCTGACCTAGCCTCTAGGTTAGCACCTAGATGTCCGAGAACTAGCTCTAGACTAGTGCTTGTTGAGTAGCAAGTCCTTAGATGTCGTTCTTTCCTTGTAGTGCAGCGGTATGGGACGTTGCACTATTTGGAAATGACATGCATCAAGGGAAGAGAAACCCTAGACATATGGTGCTCATTGTCTAGAGTAGCTACACTAGTCTACACCATGTTCTCACCCCTTTCCTTAGTTTTCATGACACTATACTCTCTACTATGTGTGGGGCACTCGTTTCAAGATTTGGTTTTGGATTCCAACCGAATCGAACCGTGATAGTTTCTCTGACGCTTGTTTTATCGGAGAAAACTATATAATATTTTAATATGTATATGTATTACAAAAATGTGTCCCCACACATGTACGAGTAGGAGGTGGCCATGCAACCTAAGTGGAAGTGTATGACATCAGTCTAGAAGTGAGAGTAGTTCTAGATTAGATGTCTAGAGCCTTTTTGCATATATAATAGATGGAATAGATGATATAAGTTTTGATGATGATGCAAGTCTTATATAGATGACATAAGATGGTTATGATGATCTACGTTTGTTTTTGAGGACTTAAGTTCAGATTTGAAGTGTTGAGATAAGTTTTGATGAGGCAAGTATGCATTCGTTTATGCGATAAGATGTCTTAAGCTAAGACTAGGTTGTGGGTCAGCATGAGCCTCAAGCTCTTTTACAAAGGAGGACCTCCAGTGTTAGGACCAGTTATAGGGTTAACTCCAGAGAGAGTGAGACCCAACAGGAGAAGGTCAGAGAACCTAAACTCTAAGATATGAGATATGAGAAATACATGATATGATTTGTCCTAAACTAGAATACTCCTGAGTGATTGAGTTGAGTTGTTTAATGCATGATTCCTATAGTCTTGTTGAACCCTAGATGTCCTTGGGAGGACCAAACCCTAGAGATAGAGAGAGGCTAGTTACATATGCATATGTGAACATGAATATGAGTTCCTGCCATCAGGGTGAGGGAGAGAGCCCAAGACCCTGGAGGTGGTAGCTATGTTAGTTTCTGTGAAGCCTCATGCTTGGGTTGGTGGTTCTCATATATGAATCTAGTGGTGTGTATATAAGAGAAAGAGAGTTGAGAAATAGTTTTCCTGGGTATAGAGTTGAGAAGAGGATGTCATATCATGTTTTGGTTTGTGCTTATGTGGCTAGAGCTTGTGAAGCTAGTAGCTAGTGCCAATAAGGTAGACCTGGAAACCCTAAATCAAGGAGGGAGGATACCATATACGCACATGAGATACTCAAAGAGTTGAGTTAGCTCGGACAGACTGTGCTCGACACTACCCTCGTGGTATGGGTGAGGAGAACCTCAGTTGCACTAGATGAAGTTTTGATACATGTTTCATGAGCCACTTGGATAATTCTGTTAGAACAACCATGATATAATATACGTAAGATGTGATCTAATATCGAGACGTGATATATAAACATGATAAGATGGAAACCTAGAGATGGTTTAATAGATGTCAATGCGTAAATGGTTAACCGTGTACATGAATAATGATGATAATGTGAAATTGTTGGTTAATCTATTGATGAAATCACTAGTAAATGTTGTAATTGATTATGAGCAGTGAAATAAGATCATATGAATGAAACATGTTACACGAGGTGTTAATCTTAGTGCTTAATAAAGATGAAAAATATAGTTTGACAGTTAGCACAACATCACGTTTATGACACCTTGATAGGATCTATATGGATAAAGTGGGTTAACTATAGCTAACACCTACCTAAAAGGCATGTGTTAATGTTGAACATGTTCTGACAACTGAGCTCAATAAATGTGGATGACACCTTGATGCATGAGTTAATATTAGTTAACTCCTTTATAACAATAATATGATGTGGGAACCCTAATGCATGGCTAAAGATAAGGAAGAAAATCTAACATATGAGATATGTGATGACATAACCTAAGCTTCTAAACCCATGTTTAAGCCTTCTATGGAGTGAGGTTGCACACAAGATGGTTGTAAAGCCCCCTAATAGTGCTTTGGATACATGGTTTTAAATAACCTTTACGGATATGTTACCCATAGAATTCTACCTATGTGTGGATGAAGACATGGTAGTTTTTCTTAGAGTACGAGTATGGTTGACTTTTGAGGACGAAAGTTCTTTTAAGATGTATATGATGTGACAAAGTGGGTATTCTAGATTAATTTCGAGGATGAAATTTCTTTTAAGGTGCATAGGATGTGATAAAGTGAGATTTTGACATTCTTAGTTTTATACATGATAAAGACATGATACTAGTCTATAAAGTGTATTCAGATCATTTGAACAAACTCCAATTAGTTTGGCGTGATTCATAAATCATTTGATGTTGAAATCATGGTGAAGCTCCCCAAGCTTATGTCTTTGAGGTATGTAATTGATTAGACAAACGAGTGTTTCTTGTCACAAAAATTTGTATGGAATGTAGTTGGATGATAACGGAACTATGATCAAAGTTTCATTAGATTTTGACACTCCTAGATGGAGATATTCAGGTTTCAAATAGGCCTAATAATGATTAATTTGATGTGCTTGGGACCAATGTTTGACATTTAGAAATATAGGCTATGATCGGTCAGATGCTTGTTATGGGCACGCCTACTTTGGTTTTTGGTTGAATTGGCCTTAGTTAAAAGCCACATATTTCTATTTTGGAGGAAGCAAACAGTGGCCTTTGGATGCAGATTGTGAGGTGGAGACTTGTCATCTTCTGCTTTGGCACAACGGAAGTAGTTGGAGGAAACTCGTTGTCCATGCCTGCGTGCATCACGCCCATGATCCTTGAACATGGGAAGAGAGGCAAAACTAATCAGAAGTTGCCCTCTACTCATGGAAACCAATCATACCGATCCCCCCCTCACCAGTTTCTAAAAGCGGCGCTGCGGAGACTGAGTCCCACAGACTCACGCTCGCACAGGGAGCCTAGAGACCAGCCAGACAGCGGGCAAAGGACCTCGACGACAGTCTATGTGGGAGGGAGGGTACACCTCGGAAGCCTCATCGTCGTAGAAAGAAGCTAAGAACAGAAGGAGAGAACCCGGGGCACTAGTCCAGCGACGCAAAGTAGAGATCAGGTGGAGCGAGGGTAGATCGCATGCCGTCGAAGATCTTCCCTCAAGGTGGCGGCGTGGAGCAGGGCCACCGGCGCCGACTTCGTAGACCTCACGCGGAGGTCGTGCAGGCTATGGATCAACCATGCGAAGGTCGGAGGCTGGTTCTGGGAGGCACTCACATGAATGTTTATGGCCGCTGCAAGATGGAGCCGCAACTACAATCCAAGCCGTGAGGAGGAGGCGGCACCTACTGCTCCCACGCCGGAGTAGAACCTCTACCAGCGGCGGAGGCTTCCCGGAGTCCCAACCTGCCTTCCAAGTCGCTGAAGGAGGAGAAGGACGAGCCCGCAATGACCGAGTTCCTGATAGTGAAGAGCCGTGGCCATGGCGGCGGCTCCTGTGCAGAAGAACGGATCCTTGAGGAGGACCGTGCGGCGACACCCAAGTCACGCTAAAGCGTCGCGTGAGATCACAGAAGGAGAGTGGGGCAGGTTTAGTTGGACCGGCCACAAATCAGACAATCAAACTGTGAACCAGCTGGCTCCAAATCAGACCAGGCGGGTCGCTCAGGCCATGAGCCGCCCCAGACCTGAAGGCCACGTGGCAACATATGATTCGTCCAAAAAGGTAAATAGTCAGAAAATGCTCAGATCTTGTATAAATCGTAATAATTAGCTCGAGCATCAAAAAAATAAGTATAATATTGCAAAATGTTTAGAAAAATGCATATAATAAGATGGAAGCATAATATCCTGCTTTTGATGCACTAATATTACTGATATCATGTAAGATGTGTAATGCTTATTTCATGGATAATAAATATCAAATGATGACATAAAATCATGGAAAAATATTAGTAAGTCCATAATTACATATAGAATGCATATGATCTCAGATATGTTCATGTTGATGCACAAAAGCATATAATTTGATTAATATGGCTAATTAGGGTTAATAACACTAAAGATAATGCAATAAATACATGAATGCTCAATAAATGATGATATTTACATAAAACCCTCATATCTGTAATTGGAAGATAATATATAAATATGAGATCAGTTATATACACGAAATTATTATTACATAAAGATGAACATGGATACATGTTATGAAATCCTAATTTTGGTTAATGGTGTAACCTAGGGTTAATTAATGTGCACAAAAAGGATATTGAACCTAATGTTCAGATGATGAACTTTGATAATGAGATGTAATCTGGAAAATGATATCAGTGAGATAATTACAAGATGATAAGACAAGTAATCATGAGGATATCATAATGAGATAAGTAAACCCTAAAATGAACACGTTTAGGGTTAAGATGAGATGTAAGATGATGAGAACCTGATGATAGTATATGATCTTGTCTTAATCAGGATTGACCAAGGTTAGAGTTGACCTGAGGAATATGTGATGATTAGGTTTCTCTTTGGAAGGTACGCTATTACCTCTTACTTGGCTTATTATACAATATGCTTGTGTTATATGAGTAGTAAAATACTTGGCATATGGTATTGATTGAAATGATTGTTCTTGTATGCTATGTTGCTTGATTCTCCATACTTATTGCCATGAACACATGAAACATAAGATATCAGATCCATCATAAGATAGCACTAAACTCTTTGGTAGTACAGTGCATTGAAGTGATCTCAAACTCTTTGGTAGTAGATCACATGTGTTAGATCTCAAACTCTTTGGTAGTAGATCATAAGGCCTAAAAACATAAAAGCCCTTGGAGGCAGATGTACGAGATATATGATGGAAAATGTGCTTAAAATATGTGTTCTCTTTTGTTAATGAATATCCTTGTGCAAGTATATGTTTTTCTTATATTCTTCTATTACTGCCAAGTATATTAGTTTTATCTTATTGCCAAGATATGATGAGAGGTAAATAAAAGACACGTAGGCGTACTCAGTACAATATTCTTGAATATTGTGCTGACGTGTACCTCATGTAATCTTTTTGTTTAGGTTGTGGTTTTGCTCTTGAAGATCCAGGATAGTTGAGAGTTGTGTAGCGAGCTGATGTACAGGTGGACCTGTTGTCTTAAGATCCTGCAGTTTAGATGTAGTACATGTATATGTTATAGTTTGTTGTTCAATATGTAATATCAAATGTTGTAACAATTCATGTTGTAATTATATGTTGAATGGTGAACATGTGTGTATGGTTTTATTATTGTTCATATACATGTGCTACTGATGTGTTTCCTTCTAACTCCCTTGATTTTCTTCTTCTTAGCCTTATGTCGAATGTTTAAATTGGGATTCTCACTGAGGTGAGGGTTTTAATTTGGATGTCTCACATCAGATTAAGTTTTAGAAAATCCGGGGACGTCACAATTACACATGTCTATTGTAATGTGTACTATTGTGTACACATTTATACTGAATATGTATTGTAATACACATGTTTGTCGTCATGCATACTATTGTGTATAGTCTTGTACACATGAATATTGTAATGTGTACTATTGTATCTACATTTGTATCGCCACATGTATTGTTGTAGACATGTGTGTTGTCATGCGTACTGTTGTGTATAGTCTTGTACACATATATATTATAATATTTATTATTGTGTAAACATTTGTACTGCTACGTGTATTGTTGAACACATGTGTGTTGCTATGCATATTGTTGTGTATAGTCATGTACACATGTTTATTGTATTGTGTATTATTGCATTCACATTTGTATTGCCACATGTATTGTTGTACATATGTGTGTTGCCATATATAATATTGTGTATAGTCTTGTGCTTATGTATATAGCAATGTTATTGTTGTTTACACATATGTACTGCCATGTGTATTGTAGTACACATGTGTGTTGCCAAGCGTATTGTTGTGTATAGTCTTGTACACATGTGTTTTGCAATGTGTACTATTGTGTACACATTTGTTTTGCCATGTATATTTTCGACACATGTGAGTTGCCATGCATACTATTGTATATAGTGTTGTACACATGTATATTGCAATCTATTCTATTGTGTACACATTTATAATGTCACTTGTATTATTGTACACATGTGTATTATTGAGTATAGTCTTTACACATGTGTACTTCCATGTGTACTATTGTGTACACATTTGTACTGCCACATGTATTGTTGTGCACGTGTATATTGTAATGTCTATTGTTGTGAATAGTCTTGTAAATATTTATACTGCCATGTGTATTGTTGTACACATGTGAGCTGTCATACATACTATTGTGTATAGTCTTGTACTGTCATGTGTGTTGTTGTACTGCCATGTGTATTGTTGTACTGTCATGTGTATTGTTGTGTACACATATGTACAACCATGCTTATTGTTGCAAACATGTGTGTTTCCATGCACACTGTTGTGTGTAGTCTTGTGCACATGTGTGCTGCCATGTGTACTGTTGTATATAATCTTGTATACATGTATTCTGCCATGTAACTATTGTGTACTACCAAGTGTATTGTTGTACATATATGTCTTCCATGCGTACTCTTGTGTATACATTTATATTGTCATGTGTATTGTTGTACACAAGTACTTCCATGTGTATCATGTCAAATGTTTGGTATTGTTATGTGTAGTCTTGTACATATGTGTGCTTCCATGTGTGTTGTTGTGTACACATTTGTACTAAGATATGTATTATTGTACATGTATATGTTGTCATGTGTGTTGTTGTGTACAATCTTGTACCACATGCATACTGTCATGTGTATTGTCCTGTATGTATTTGTATTGTCATGTGTATTGTGGTACACATGTGTGTTGCTATGCGTATTGTTGTGCATAGTCTTTTAGAAATGTGTACTACCACGTGTACTGTTGTATATACATTTGTACTGCCGCATGTATTGTTGTACACATGTCTGTTGTCATGAATATTGTTATGTATAGTCTTGTCCACATGTATATTGTAATGTGTATTGTTGTGTACAAATTTGTATGGACACATGTATTGCTGTACACATGTGTGTTTTCATGTGTACTGTTGTGTTTAGTCTTTTACATATATGTACTTCCATGTGTACTGTTGTGTACACATTTGTACTGCCATGTGTGTTGCCATAAGTATTGTTGGGGATAGTCTTATACTCATGCGTATTGTCATGTGTATTGTTGTATGCACATTTGTAATGTCATGTTTATTGTCGCACATATGTGTATTGGCATGCCACTGGTTTGTATAATCTTGTATACATGTGTCTTGTCATGCATACTGGTTTGTATAATGTTGTACACATGTGTGTTGTCATGTGTAAAGTTGTATATAGTCTTGTACACATGCGTATTGCCATGTGTACTATTGTGTACACATTTGTACTGTCATGTGTATTGTTCTACACATGTGTTGTTGTACACATATGTCTGCCATGTGTTCTACTGTGTAAACATATGTACTGCTACGTATATTGTTGCACACATGTGTGTTGCCATGGGTTCTGTTGTATATAGTCTTGTACACACGTATGTTGTCATGTTTATAATTGTGTATAGTCTTGCACACATGCTTACTGCCATGTGTACCATTGTGTACACAGTTGTACTTCTATGTGTATTGTTGTACACATATTTTGTTAGTGTACAATTGGGTTTACATTTTTATTGTCATTTGCAAGTGTTGCGTAAAGTATTTTACGCATGTGTATTGCTTTGTGTGCTTAGTTGTTCCTAAAAAAATTGGAAGGTTTAAGCAATTTGAACTTGTGCGTTCAAGTTCTTGATCCCCAAATCATTTTGTTTATGATAAAGCCCTAACTTTGATTGCCAACCAAGTTGTCTCCAAATGAAATCGAATGTATAATGCCATTGCAATGCCATGTGTAATATCATCATCATCCATCAACATCATCCTCAACTGCATAATCTAGCACCAACAGCAGATTGGGCAATGGATGAGTCCATTCTCGTAGCACTCCCCACACTTGACTACATTTCCCTCCTCGTCGTGCACCTTACAGCTCCCATAACACCAGGAGCACATCACGAACCTCAGCCGCCGCACCCGTCGCAGAACCTTCCGGCCTCACGAGGAACTCCATTGAGGAAAAGCTCCAGCTTGCCTTCCTCCTCAAGGTGCACCACTTCCTCTGCCCCACCCACGTATCTCCCCTTCACGATCAAAGCTGGCTCCTTTACGGCCACCACCGACCTGACCCCTCCTCCCCCTCCTCCTTCCTTGGGATTATCATCTTTCGTACCACCTTCTCCGTCTCCCAGCAGCTCTCAGAGCTCTTCTCTGTATCCCGAGTCCATTGATATATCCCTCTCTAGAACTCAGATGTAGTGTGCCTCAAGCTCGACCTCGCCAGATTGCAGTCCCCGAACGTCTTCAGTATCCCACACAGGGTCGTCGTGTATAGCACAACGTTCTCACCTCCCGGTGGACAGAGCACCTCGAATGCCTCCAACACCGCCGTGACATCCCGTGCGCGCTTGCTCTTCGGTGTCCATGACACCATCCGCTTGATCTGCTCCTCCGCCGCTGTCGTCCCTTTCTCCTTCTCTTGCTTGAGCTCCTTCTCCCACGACGCCATGAGATCCGGGTCCAACAGTGGGCTCAGGCTCCTCCTCCTCGATTTGGACTGCGCCGACCTCAGTCGGACAAGTGCCGGTTGCGACACAGTGACATGAGCCAGGGAATCGATCTTTTACCACAGCGGCACCTGGATCCCTAACCCTCTGCGGGAGTCGGCAACGGTGTTACAGCGGACGTGAGGCTCGAGTTCTTGTATATGACAGTGCAGGGAGATGGGGAGGCATTCTCGACGGCGTTTAGCATGAAAACGCGTCGCTGGTCGATCGAATGATGCTGTGGCATGTGCCGCTGTTGATCCGTTTGTAGGGTCGGGTTCTCGTTATCTGCTTCGACCTTTGGGGATGGCTGCCTCTCTACTTCTCGCCCGGAGTCCGCACCAGTGGAAAGCGGACATCCACATCTTGCGGCAATGTTGCGGCAATGTCGCCAGTACCGTCGGCGAGGGCCAGTAGGACCTTTTGTTACGCATCGTTGAAACTGGCCGTTGTGAGTTTAGTTCCGGATAATTGGGGTGTAGGTCGGGTGCTGAGTAGGGTATTGATTGAGGGTGCATGTCCCGCGCTACCAAATATTTCCCCAAAAAAACCCCGTAGTGAGCGGAGGGTGGTGATACAAGCGATCATTTGGGACCCACTACATGAAGTAGTGCAAAAATTTGGAAAGTGTCGGGGCAGGCCTCTTGGTCCGCAGAGTCCATAGATTAAGGTGGCCTATAGTAGATGATCTCCCTATATATATATATATATATATATATATATATATATATATATATATATATATATATATATATATATATATATATATATATATATTCTAACCCATAATTTCTTATTCCATTTACACTACAAGTGGTTTTAATCCCCTTTCGACCTAATTTAGAAGGTGATACATACCTTAGTATTAACCTAAATCCTCTGTAGTCTATTATACATGGCAATGCACACATATTGACTTAAATTGTGTAATAATAAATGGAAGTTCATGTTTAAGTATTTAGTATATCATGCAATAGACCTAAATATAAAGACAAATATAATTTTGATAATTTCATTTTAGTAACCATAGTTCATTTTATTGAAATAGTGTTCGTTAAACATTAGTCTTTTTCATTATGGTAAAAATTAATTTTCTTTACTATTGAAAATGAATATATATATATATATATATATATATATATATATATATATATATATATATATATATATATATATATATATATATATATATATATATATATCTGTGTGTGTGTGTGTGTGTGAGTGTATTTCAACATTGTTAACACACTTGATTATAATAAAAAATTTGCATTTAACTTAAATTTTAAGATATAACTCATTTACCCGTTTAGTTTACATTAATAATGATATTCTAACCGTAGTGTAATTATCTACCTCAGTTTGTTTATAACCTCAACAAACTACATTCTTTATGTTATTTAATGTTTAATATGCACTTAATTCAATTTGAGTGGACAAAATGTTTGTATATAATAAAAAAGTAAGAAGTAGGTTGATGGATACCCTTTTTATAAATAATGACGTAGTAAATATGTTAACTCTTTAAAATATCCCTAAAATATTTTTCACAGCTATTAAATTTTAAATACCAGCTTTTTGATGGATAGGTTGGAGTGTATATACTTTATACACATAGAAAGCCCTATATCAACCATGTATGACCCAACTTATTTAATAACCTTTTGCATCCATAAATACGAAATTAATATTTTATCTTGCTAGTCCTACATCAAATACACATATTTGCAAATTTCTCTAAATTTGGAGTTTATTTGATCATGCATTTAATTATCTAAAGTTAAACATTAAAAATAAAATTTGTAACCAACAATTTCCTATGTTTTCTACTTTTACTTTGTCAATTTAATAAAACTCATATATATATATATTATTGTTCATCATGCTCCCGTGTTGAACTAGACAAAGTAAATGGATGATACCTAATGGCCCATTTCTTTTCCTCTTCCTCTTCTCTCTCTTACACCCTCTCGATATATTCCTCTTCCTTTCATTCCTTGCGTCCCAACACTAGTCCTCGAATATCCCTTTTTCCCCTCATCTTTAACCTCTATTATTGATGTGAAAGTCTAAATCTCGTCGACCTCCAACATCATCACCAACATCTAGCCTTGAGACATACTTGTTATCTACCCAACAAAACCAATAGACTTACCTCCCTTATTCGGCCCAAAGATTTCTAAAAGCCTCGATCTATATGCATTCCTACAATCATGATGGACCATTCCCTTCCATGGACATTAACATTGATATGCAAGAAAATATACATACACATATCATTCCTCATGGCGACTAGCTTCAACCTTACCTCAATTTTCTCCTAACTTTAACTGAAGCACAAAACCTAGGGGACTGACATTGACCACTCTAAATCCACAAAACAATGAAATTGGTAGCATGATGAAAGTCTACATTTGGTAGGTTTCTCATGTTTTTTCTTCCAATTGAAAGACCTATGTGTTTGTTACTCCATAACAACTATCATCCTCCTCACACCTACATTGATGCAATGAAAATGACAGAGAAGAACCCCCATGTTCTTTAGATCCCTTGATGCATGTAAAGACTCCATGATGACTGAAATTGATTTTCATATCCGATTTGGCTAAGGAGACTTTAGGAGAGAGTGAGTTTGCAACACCCTTAAGCTGATAGTTTTTAGAGAAGTTGTTGGTATGTATGGCCAGAGAGACAACCATATGATGATTGTAATAGCATATCTTGTACAAGATTTGAGTGGTAATAAAGGCGATCTTTCAATTTATTCTATTTCATTTAGTTATGAGATAATGATGAAACATAATGAATGTCTAAAGAATAGTATTACTCAATGACATATGTCTTCGACATGATTACCTGAACAATGAGATCATACATATTTCATGCGTATGTACATTCTTGATATTTCCTTAGTCAGATGTTATTGTGAAAGGCTGATAGACATCAATGACACATAGGACAAGAGTGTGTGTTGGTTGATGACAAAATCTCATCAGTCATGATATGTGATATCAGACAAAACACGTAGATACTTGTTAGAGAATAATGTATCCAACAAACCCACCTTGATAGTGACAAATGGAAACCAAAATTGGTAGTCAGAATCATCTCTCATAGTGATGATGGTGATTGTGATTCTTAGACCTGAAATTATAGCACTCATCACATGTAGTTTGGTGTACTTTGACTTTATCCACCATGACCTTGAAAAAGGGTTTTCATAAAGGTGATGCTCAGGTGCAATGTGACAGATGGGGATGATTGTGAGTGATGTAGATGGGATTTGTCCCTCCTACATGAGTTTGATATCCAGGCCACTTGATAAGCTAGTATAAGCAAAGCATGCACATGGACATGTGAATCAATATATGATATTGAGTTCACATATATCTGAGATAATTTGTTCCAGTTCAAGGAACATGGATTGAATATTAAGAGGATGGCAATTCCATGCCTTGAATTCAAACTGGATATTAGTGACAAAGAAATTATACAATCACTCTAACACTAATCACAAATTGTCGACTGAAGTCATTCTCTAACTTTTCGAATTATATGGGTAGCAATGACATATTGCTAGATACCACTCATTACTTGTGATGTCATAAACCAGTTATGGACATTCAATGCCCATGCAACTTGGAACTTATGGGGTCACACACATAGGATACACTTAGAATAGGAGTTCATTCATGAATATAGTTTAAACTTGATTACTAAATAGTTATGTATTCATTTTAAACAAGATTGGTTAAACATTGACTGACTAGATTGTGACCTGACTGGTTCAAGTTTTGAATCGATTGATTCAAAGTGTCAGGTAAATTAAACCTAAATTGGCAATCGAGTTAATGAATCGACCGGTTCATGATCTAAACTGGTTGGCTAAGATCTATGAACTAACCGGTTCATGTTATGAAGTGATTGTTTGGTTAATCAATTCGATTGGATCAATGATTATTGTTGACATCATCTTATGCATTGATTGAATATTAATTTTTAAAACAATTGTGATTGAGAAACATGATGAAACGACCAGTTCACAGGTTGAACTGATAGGCTCTCATGCCAACCGATCAGATCACCCCTCAACCAACTATTTTTTTGCTCACATGATGCAAATAATTAGTGAAATTTTGTCCCCTTCGACTCCCACTCAGTTTGGGAACCCTGACCCTGTCACTCCTATAAATAGAGGGGTACTGGGGATTCTCAAACACATCAATTGCTCTGAAAATTGTAGTCTTCTCTGGTTGTGGTAACCAAGAGAACCTGACCAAGTCCTACCCATTAAATGGAGGGATAGCAAAAGTGAACAATTGTGGAAGAGCAAGTTGGTGATAGTACACCAACTAGAAGGGATAACTCCTTCTTATTTGTTATTCTATAATGACAGGAGTTCCTGGTGGTCCGTGTGGACTACTATATAGGCAAGGAGGCCATCTCCTACCTCTAGGAGGGTGAGGTCAACTATTGTCCATGGTGATCAACTAAGAGTTGATGTTGATGTTTGTCTAAGTGCGATTTGAGGAAAGATGCACACTGTTGTGAGGGTATTGTCACTAGACTTGCTCTAGGACCAGGTATAACTTTTCAAACTATCCTTCCCAGTATATAGTTATTGACGTGATCAACTGTTCAAAGGGGAATATGGTAGTTAAATTTTTGTTTCCATTGCCTGTGATGTAGCCATATTTCCCTATAGAAGCAACACTAATCTTGTGACCTCCACAACACCTAAGAGGGAGAGATATTCCCAACTTATATCTATGAAAAATAGAAACCAAATAAACTCCAACTCCATCCGCTATGGCATGATCAAAAGACTTATCATTAGATTAATAAGTTTCAACTGTAGAAATATGTAAGTTTGTTGCTTTAGATTAATAAGTTTCAACAGTAGAAATATGTAAGTTTGTTGCTTTAGATTAATAAGTTTCAACTGTAGAAATATGTAAGTTTGTTGCTTGTGAATAAAATGTTTGTAGATAACATAAATGTTGATTATAGACTACAAATTATAGGATGAAGATGATGCTTAGTATTTAACTTCTTGTTATTATAGAAATTCTAATCACTTGAACGACATACCCAATGCTCATCATACAACAATAACTTAAACTAACCAATTTTTTTACACATGTATTAATATAAATATTCTATACTAAGATACTTCGTAATATGATATTAAGGTCAACATAAAAATGGATTACCATATTCAAGATTCCAATATTCTAAACATACTTCATTTCTGGTATCTAAGAAAAGTTTCCTCAAAACAGGATGTGCTAGTGATATTTTAAGTAATGCCTATCCTTAGCCAAATTCAATACTATATAAAAATATCATTTAGAGATCCAAATATAAAGTTATACACTATCCTTATAAGTATGAGTAAACTTGGACATTCTTAGAACAAGTTTATCACAAATAGATTTAAAGAAAAAGAATACATACCTCTTATATCTACATACTTATAATGATGTATGCAAAAGTCACGAGATAGACTTTTCTAATTAAGATAATCAATAAATTAAATATGACAAATAATTTATACTAGTACCACAATATATTAGTTGATACATGTTGGTTTACACATATAAGCGGTATAGAATCTAGATTCTTACAATAAGATCATTAATGAAAATATAACTAATGTGAGTTTGTGTTTACCGTAGTTCTCTAAAATTGAGTTATATGATATGGAGAGAAATACAATATAATAATCAAATCAAAATTGGAGGAATGCATATTAGTACCCACACATATATGTAATCTAAACTAGGCCTATGTGACCAGAGATAGACCTAATAACTATAATGGATTAAAGACCTAAATTGCAGATAATGTATTAGTTATATAGATTCTTAATCCTAAATGGAGAACCAAATTATAAATAACATAAAAATAAAACATTGGACTATGAACCATTTAGTATTCTCTTTATTTGTAGCTCTCTATTGTCAATCCTTGCAGACTTTTAAGTTGATAATTTATCCCCTATAAATGGAGCTAGTCATGAAGATCAACTAAGTGTTTATCCCTACATTTTATTTATAAATGAAATGAATAAAACCCTATACCTATAATGAGGCATATATCTACCATAAATCCTTGCTGACAATTAAATTGGAGTTTCCTAATTTACATTTTGTAATCAATTCTTAAATCTGTGATGTTAAAACATTGTTGTTTACATTTGGTTTATTAACCCTCCTAGCATGATTTATTTGAATATCTAAATGCCTTTGAATGTTATATTGACTAAGTATATTTGTCTAAATTCTCTATTATATGTACCAACACACCCTAGTAAAGTTAAGGCAAGTCAAATTATTTATACTTCGGATCCATATTTATAATGAATAACAAATAATCATTAATAATTTTCTCAAAATATTTTTTCCTTTTAAAAAAGGGGTAATAAATCTCCTCACAGTGAGTTTATAATAAGACTAGCATTTGATACCATTAATAATAGAAATGAACTATCTATAACACTCTTTAACTATCATAATTATCATCATTCTATTTTCATGGGAGGCCATCTAGTTCTTCACACCAACATCCATGACCTATTACATTGACAAACAAAATGTTGTCAACAATTTATAAACTATGTGCATACTTGCAACCAAAATAATATGAATTTACATTTAAAAAGGAAATATGGCATTGCAAGTAAACTAATTAGAGAGACCATAAATTCAACTAGCAAACACATACATGCACATACATATGCCCATTTTAAATGTAAAAATATGTGCTATTTTTATAAAATTGATAATTAAGAATTCATATTTCTATTTTTTCAAATAAAAATTGAAGTGAACACCTTTAATTTTATTAGAAATTATATTTATGAAAAAGAAATAACATATTATGTGATAGTATTTGACGTTAATTACTAGATTCATTTAAGAATGTCCATTTTTTGGGGTTGACACATTAAAAGGGGTGTAGAATGGTTACTACATTTCACAATCATGAGCAACTTTTCACAATTGCACACTTAAAATGAAATAACAGTCACACATGTACAAATAAATAAATCCTAGAAGAATGAAATTAGATATTAATACTAAAAAATGATGACTATTTAGATGTTAAAAAATGGATATATCAATTATGTTTGACTACATTTGTCAAATCTCCATGACAATGGAATATTGGTGGCACATGGTAACTACAATGGATGAAGTAAAGAAGCAGATAATGAGTAAATAAGATGCATGAGAGAGGAAATTAAGAAGAAAAAATAGAATACAAATGTTCTTTGTTTTGAAATCCTCCACTTAATTGGTTAAAATGTTAAATTTATCTTAAACTTTTATTAAGTAATTAGTGAGCATTGTGCTCCCTTTATAGTGGTATATATTGTTAGTCTTTAACATTTTCTTAGTATCTAGGAACATAAGAGTTCTACAAGAAAATAGATGAGAGCTTTTGGTGAATCAGTGAAAATAACTAATGAATGAGTGGAAACAATGTTCCATGATAGAAAAATCAAATCTAATGTAGCATATTCAAATTGTAACAACCTAACTAGTTTGTTACATTCTACAAAATGACAACAATATTTTTGGTGTTTGTTTAATAAACTCACTCTATTTGTAGTATATAAATAGAATCCTTCATTGTTATCTTGATGGATTGTTTGGTTTATATTCAACACATGCATTGCATGCACGTGACAATTAAAATCAAATATAATTTTGCTGATTTTTTTAAGAACATTTAATATGAGAAAAGCCAATAGATCATTAGTAATACCAAACTTGATGAGTTTTAATGACATTTAAAAAGTGTTAGAAAATATACCCTATAGTATTATCAATCATTGTACCACTTAATTTTCTAAGATAATTTGATAGCATCATGTATAGGAGTACACAGAAAGTTATTTTTTTATATCCATGCACGCTTTCAAAGAATTATGGTAACATCTTTGACATATGATACCATGATAGTGAATGTGTTTTACCAAGGCTTTACTATCCCGATATTTTAGGATGTTGGGGGATACCTATCATACAAATGATTTAACCATGGAAAGGAAATTTGTAACAAAAGAAAGATAGCTAAAGACATAATGGGAGAGCATGGAATTTTAGATTCGTTGAAAATTCAAATTCATTTGTTGTAGTTTCTTAAAATGTTTTGAAATATAGTATGATGACTCTAAAAGTTTAAGAATGAAAGAGTAAATATTGCTTTCTGATAACAAAGTTCAATACAGATATTCTCCATTTCATTGGATGTCATATAAAAGAAAACAAATAATAAATTGTGAAGAATGCCCATTTCATTTTATTATGATTAATGTCTCAATTTCCTCTTTAAAATATTTATATAAAAATCTTTGTTGACTGTAAAAAATGATTAGTGGTATATTCACCATTGTATGCATGTGATTAAATTACTTTTCAAGTTATATTATTTGACATGGTTGTTTTCTAATTGGAGTTTTTGTGACTATAACAAGTAATTGTTGGTATTTCCATAGGTAAAGTTATATTATTTGTAAAAAATTATAAAATAAAGAGGAAATGGTGTTATGAATATAAAACATTGTACATAAGAAACATACAGGTTTTGCAATAAACTATGAAATCAAATTGTTTGTGTCTAATAGAAAAATTGAAACTACATCAATATCTTTATTTTGATTAAACCCACCTTGACTATCTCGAGACTTACATATTAATACAAGGCTATCTTATTAGCGTTTAGAGGTTTACACATCAATTCCCTGGACTAAGGCTTGCCTCAAAGCCTGACGGCCTTGGGGCTTAGCTGAGGTGCAAGCCTCAATTTTAGATGATAATGTGTTAGGCTTCATGAGGAGCAAGCCTCAGTTCTTAGATTATGTAACAACCCAATCACAAAACTATTTGTTACTCTAGGTACACACTCCTAATCGCTACATAAACAAAGCTAAGTGGCCTTGGGCATCTGTCTATATAATTGTTCAAATATTTCACATAGGAAATATATATGTGAAAGCAATAACAAATATTTCAAAAAGAGATAACAAGATACTAAACATGGAGATAAGAGATATGTACCTATTTTTAGATTCAAGTATACCCATTTGTATTGCATGTCAGATCTTAGAATCTTGAGTGTAGCGGATCTTCATTTGGTAACTACAAATTCAATAAACAAAATATATCAATGTGGCATTGATTATGCTATGAAAAACATGAAACCACAGTTTACAAAAACTAAAAAAGTTGCTTCGATAGAAACATCATATAGAACAATAAGTAGAAATAAGACTAGAACACTTAACAACATTTTTTTATAAAAAACATGTTTTAGGTTTCTTTATCCATTATATCATCATAGGCCTTTGACCACTTTACAAGGAAGGGTTTGGGAGGGGCACTTATGCTCCCTATTTCTATGTGAGGGACCCCAAGACAAAATTCAATGAGCTAACCCTATTTCATTCGTGCCTTGTGCCCTTACCTTGAGAATTCAGGCATGTACACAAAGTTATATAATGGATTTCTATATGTTATGTTCAAAGTTTATCAACATACTATAGTCAATGTGAAAGTAGTATTCGTAGGGAACAGAGCTCAAACAAGCAATTACCTAGCCAAGAATTCATATAAGAATAAATACAAACAAGTCAATATAATAGAGGGTCAAGAGATTAAGCATACCTTTTGAGTAGAGTGCAATTCATGGTTCTTTAGTGAGATACCTAGAGAAGGCCCAAGACAACATGTACCTAAGATGTAAAAAGACATAATAGTGGGTCTTAGATCAGTAGGGTCTTGTTATTGTAAACATGAAACGTGTCATGCAAATGTTTTCCTAGACCTGGGTATCAAAATAGTTCAATTATGGCCCCTTGATGTCAACATGCAAGTATTGATTTATGACAATACAAGTGTCAACATTAAGGCCTAGATTAAAGAGAATCATCCACATTAGGTTAGACACCAAGGTCATATCCTCTTTCATTTCGAGAAAGGGGAAGCATAAGATTTGGTTTGTTGTCATGTTTCAACATTTAAGATCATGATTAAGTTATATTAGATGGATTCCATGCAATAGGGTCATATTTCCATGTCATATAAGCATTAGGACACATGGAGTGGAATAATGTATGACGTACTATTATATTATGATAAAGCTACCGATTACAAAAAGATAGAGCATGGTATTAGAATAACAATCATATTTAATCATGTGGACACAACTAGGTAAACATAGTCATTTTAATGCACAAACTAGACACTTTAGGATTTAAGAGTCAAAAATGGCAATGATTATAAGATCATGGTAAGCTAAGTCACATAGAAGCAAGATGTTACTGACTTGCATGAAGGCTGACCTATTGATCATTCATCATACAGGTTAAGCATGGTAGATTGTAATTAGTGCTCAAAATGTTACCAAGGACATGTTTTATGTAGAATAGTGGAATATGGTACAAAATTAGTATGACATAATAGAATCAACAACAAGATGCAATATTTATGATCTAAAACATATATTGCATCATGGTATTTGAGTAGGGGACTAGCAATTTATGGTACATTGAGGTTAAGCATATTAAAAGGGATTTTTGAAGGAGATTACCCTCTGATGGGTCGGGAGAAGGGGGATCTGGGCCGACCCGTGGGTGGTTGGGCATCGAAAATGTGTGTCAAATCCTTCGTGCAGTGCGTGACCCCTGGACGATCAAAGACGGCGTGAGCAGTGGGCTGGCACGACGTCTGGTGAGTGTGGGCGACTGGGAACCAGAGGCAACAACTGTACATGGACTCTAGATGGCCGAAGCGGTCGGGCGTCATCGTCTATCTCCAGGTCGAGCGTGAGTGTGGGACCAGGGGAATACGTGTCATGCCGCGAGAGGGTAAGGTGGTGGAAGGGATCTAAGCAGGTGAGGGAGTGAGGGAGTGAGAAAGAGAGGGTGAGATCTCACACATGTGAGAGAGAGCTGGGCCATTCATGCTACATCCAATGCTCATTCCTCATCTCCCACCTCATTCTAGGGCTTTGTTGCCCTCGTAGAAGTTGTGATGTCAGAGCTATGGAGAGCTAGAGGGCTCTTTAGGGTTGGGGCATGAAGTGAAAAAGGAAGAGCAGAGGCCAAAGGATGGGGGGGTGAATTTTTAAGGGGTTGTGGGTGGTTTTGGTAATAGTTAGGATTTGGAAATGGCAGACGACCATTGGACAGAAAAAAGAAGGCAATGTCAGGGCCTTGTCCACCCCATCCAGCAAGCTCCTCTCACCTGATTGGCGTTGAGCAGGGAGTAGGCGTCTAAAAGGTAACTTAGTGATGAGAATGAGTGAGAAAGGAGGCTGGAAAGTGGGGTAGGTAGTTGGCAAGCAGCTTTCCCGCTAGGGGTGACGCAAGGTGGACAATGGTCCATAAATGTTGGATCTAGCTGGGAGCAATGGTTCAACAATCCAACGACACCCAGGTGGCCTGGTCCTAGAGGGAAAGTGAGGTGGGGGCAGGGACCAATGGTACATGTGCCTAGCATGGAATTTTGGGCCCGTATAGGTTGAAAACCAAATAAAAAGAGTTAAAGCAAGGTTAACAAACAAGTGATATTCAATTGGGTACATCTTCCCCATACTAAATGAAAATTGGACCAAAATTGGTGTGTTGGAAATGTAAGAGACTTCAAAATGAGCTCAGTAGTAGATCACACAAGTTCACAAGGATATGATAAAATTTTAAGGGAAAGGTAATTATGTGATATGATATCAAACCATATTAGGGTCAAATTAAGTGTCACCAAGGTATCAATTACACTCAGTAGTTATTGATTATGCATTGAATCATATTCAAATATAAAATTAATGGTAGGATAAGAGAAATGGAGCAATCTAGGATTTATAATCTCATGATGCAAGAGAGAGAAACATACATACTATAACAGACCCCCTCCCCTTATTAAAGGTGGACCGAGAGGGCAAGGACCATTACCATATTACAAGATCGACAGTTTAGAAATTAACCAAGAATAATTATTAAGTTTCACTAAATGGAAAATAGTCAATAACATGATGACATATAAACTCTCCACTAATGATTTACATGAAAGGGAAAACTAAAGTTGAAACATGTAATGAAATCTATGTATCCAAATCATCCACGTAATTTTAGGCATCGTTTCTTTTGGTGTCATATTTTCTAGAAGTCCAGTTTAGCACATTGATAGTAGTTTAACCTAAAATGCCATGAAACAAAAATTTGGTTAGTATAACAAGTTATACTTGTATGCAGGGGAAACAAAATACTCGCATGTAGGAGTAACAACATAATAAGCCATAGCAATAATTATAATTACAAAATTGAACATGCATTTTCTTTCTAACTTCTCAACTTAATCTCTATGGTACACTCTCTCATTGGATTTCTCATTATGAGGAACCCTCTCACTAGGGTTTTGTCCCTACTGTTGACTTCTCATAAGCTCACATTCCTTTGATTGGTTTTTTGTGGCCCTCCTTTCTAGGCTAGGCCTCATAATGACTGTGCTATTCCATCTTGGTCTTATTGGTGATCATCCCATCCCGTCTTGATAACTCGTCATCATAATGAAATTTCATACATCCCACATGTATCACTTATGTCCATCAAAGATACTTGATAAAGTTATACTCATATAATGTGATAATCATAAACACTTCAAAGACTGCATGAAGTAAATAAAAAACCAACATTCTATTTCCAATCAATGCGAAAAACATCAGAAAACCACAAAAGTCATTTAAGGGAATTACTCATTGGTGTAACCACATACCCTTCTCAGAAGAGGTCAAAGTCTGAGCAAATAAGTGTAGTTGAGATTAAGTAAGCAATCACCCTGAAATTAATGCGTAACATCGAAGTTTACTATTTTGTCCACAATATAACATTAAGGCTAACTTGGGTTACAAGTTAGGAATTTGGGGTTAACTTAGGGTTTCATTAGGGTTTTGTCTTTCCAAACCATATTTAACACTTTTAATGCCTTTTTGACTAAAAAAACCCTAATTTTGACAATAAATTCTTTGTTAATCTCAATTTAAGCCCAAGATTTCCTTTTTATCGAAAAAGAGTAAACTTTATACATTAAAGTCATTTAAGCAAGTTATATTCCTTAAAAAAATTAATAAGGGTTTCCATTCTTTTCATACATTAAGTAATAACTTTAGGCACTAGAAGCAGAACAAAGTCTTGACATTTTACTGATCAAATTTCATATATATTACGTTCTGATTGTATATACCTACTAATTATTATGATTTTTACAAGATCAAAATTGACTTTGGCCAATCACAAGCTATCACCTAGGAGGTGAACCCTAGTTCTGGCCTTGCCAACTTGGTTGGAATGAGCCAATGGGATCATGCCATTGAGGTAGTCTGTGCTTGTGTGGACGCTCGCTTAAACATGGCAAAAAGAAAAAAAGACTGAAGAGTCGTTACCTGTGTGAAGAGGTGTTGGGAGCATAGTGGACTTTTCACTAGGGTTTAACTTCAACCTTGGTCATCCCTTGTAACACGAGTAGGTGATCAAACCTGTAGTTGACTTTGAGATCCTGATCCATAGAGCAAGTAGTGAGGGTGCTAGGGCAACCATTGTGCACCCACAAACTCAAAAATGACTCCAATTGCTCATATGTTGGTCAGAGTTTATGGGACCACAATAGAGTATCTCCATCAAGATCACAGAGATAGGTAGAGGTGAAGGATGAGTTGGAAGAGCAATTGGAGATAGAGATGCATTCAGTGACTCAATAACAACTTCATGAATGTGTTGGAAATCTTACAGGGGAATCATACCCCTTTATTTAGTATTGACTTATGAAGGTAGGGTCCTCCTTGAGTCTACAATTGGTCCATTCTTCTAGAGCTCTTCAAGTTAGTCAAAACCTAGGGTAGGTAGGTTCACATTGATCTAAAAAATCTAATGGACTTGTTTCCAGATATGGTCATGCATTGAAGAGGGAGAGAAGGGTGAATCGATTCATTAATGTTACTATCTTGGTTTCATAAACTAGCCAAAGATAGATGATGATCCTTTTCTCATCAGTTCCTGATCCAAGGCCTAGGGATGCACTAAAAATATAAATATCCATGAATTACCTTTTCCAGATAGGAATATATGTATGACATTAATGTATATTTCCATTGATCCATTCACTTTAGGATTTCTATTAAAATCCATATCCCTTCCTCCTTTTATCTTTTAAATTATATATTTTAAAAGAGAACCTTAGATACTTTTATCTAAGTGTGGGTGAGATTGGAGACCAAAATACAAAACTTAAGGACACTTTTTATTTATCTTCAAGTCTCCCTTTTATTTCATGTATTCTAAAGCATCAAATTAATTCTTTCCATTTCCCATAATGGCTACATTTTTTATATTGATTACTTTTCTTATTCAAAATTTGTGGCAATGAAACCAATCCATTATGGCCTTCAACACCACTTTTTTAGAAAATTCCACACAATTCCATATAAATTATCCATTACCTTTAGTAATTCATTTATTTTGGGATTTTTCTATTTCTTTTCCCCATGTCCATTATTGGATTATTGAAAATCGTAGAAACCATGAAAACTATAACAAATGGAAATTTGCAAATTAAATCCATAGTTTTAAAACAAGGAAATTCAAGTTTCAAATATATTCTTATTATAAAAATATTTGCATTTCAAATATGTAAATACATGTGAAAAACATGTCATAACATACATTCCCTCTTACAGGAAATTTGTCCTCAAAATTCAACCAATCAGACAAAATGATCAAGATGAGATTTTTCCGTGTCAGTCTTCAGTTCCCATGTGGATTCATCCTATGCATGGTGATTCCAAATAACCTTTACCATTTCTAGATTTTTATTCCTAAGATCTTTCACCTTGGTATCCAATATCCTCATAACTGAGTCACGGTTTTCCAATCTCCCTTGGAGTTCAATAGGCTCAATGTTCAACACATGGGTAGGATCCTTCTAGCACTTCAGTAGATACATGGAACACATCATGCATCATACTATATTGTGCAGGGAAAGCTATATGATAAACATATTCGCCAATTCCTTCTACAATCTCAGAAGTTCCCACATATCAAGGACTTAATTTTCCTCTATTCTTAGCTATAGCTCAGAGGAGTGGATTCTAAGGACTACATGATGACCTAAGTGAAATTTAAATCTTTCTACTTTGCATCAACATATGACTTTTCTTGATCCTAGGCTCTCTTTAGACTTTTCTTGATCAAAGCGACCTTTTCAACATACAATTATAGTTACTCTAACCTAAGTAAGGTCCTCTCACCGACATCATCCTGATGAAGCGGTGACAACACAACCTCCATATAAAGCTTCATAATGAGGCATCCTGATATTGGCTTGGTAATTGTTATCATAGACAAACACAACTAATGACATGTATTGCTCCCATGATCCATTCCAATCTAGAATGCATGCTCTCAATACATCTTTTAAGGTCTGGACCGTTCGATCTGACTATCCATCAATCTGGTGGTTATAAGCTGTGCTAAATTTTAGCCACATATCGAGTTCCTCTTGAAATTGGTTCCATAACTTTGAAGTGAACATAGAGTAACAATTAGAAATAATTGAAGCTGGTACACCATGCAAATAAACTATCTCTTTAATGTAAATTTCAACTAAGTCTGACACCTTTACAGTGACCTTCAGGTCAAAGAAGTGCAACGACTTGGTTAGGTGGTACACCACAACCCACATTGCATGATGACATTTCTTTGTCTTTGGAAGAGTCACTAAAAAATCCATGATGATCTAGTTGCATTTCCACTCTGGAATCTGAACTTATTACAGTAAACCACCAGGAACTGGTCCTCAGCCTTCACCATCTAGCATGTGCGACAACTGGCAACGTAAGAAGTTGTCTCTCTTCAATCCTGACCACCAAAAATATCGTCGCATGTCCTTAAACATCTTATTGGTGATGTAGTGTAAATTGTACTTTGATCCATGGGCCTCTTACAAGATGCATGTCTTTAAGGGTCAATCCTCAGGAACCCAAATACAAGTCTTATATCAGATTCCACCATCCAAGCCAATTGTGAGGTGTGTTTGAGGCTTTTGTATCAAACCCTTCATCTTTTTTAACTTTGGGCAATCTAACTCGACTCCTACAAGATTGAAAAATAGGTTAGGCTCAATCAAAATATTGGAAAGACGAATTTGATAACATCAGTCTTGGTGCAATTTCAATAGCCTTTTACATAATAAATGTCATTAGGAATAATGTTTAGATGTTTAGATTTACCCATTTTATTCTAGTTTACATAAATAGTAAGTTCTAAGTCAATTTAGGTGATATTTGAAGGAATTGGATGCAAATCAAGTGGAAAGTCTGATTAATTGTTCAAAAGACCTCTCTTCAGTCTGTCGATCAATCGGTCAACAAGAAGGTCTGACCAAGAGGATCGATAAAAGGCTGTTGATTCAAGCCCAACAAATTTGTCGAGCATCATCCTGACAAAATGAATAACCTTGATAGCCACCTATCGAGGAAAGGAGTGTCGAGCAAAAGGGGAAAAAATCACCACTGTCGATGCAACATTGACATCCCAATTCGTTGACACCGACATACACTTTTTAGTATGAAGCTATCGATCCATCACTCGACGCACCTATCGAGTAGAGGACACTCGATAGTCCCATCTAATTATTCAACCAATAGACTATGTCTACAACATTATTGATGCCCAAGGATAACTTTCATGGAATTACCTCACAAGACCTATTGATAGTAAGATTGACTGATCAGTTTCAAGTGAGAACTCTATTGATAATGAGTAGAGATTGACATGTCTGTCGATCGACAAAGATTGTAATAAGATCCATTGTCGACCCACCACTGAAAAACCCAGTGACAGGAAACCATCGACATAGATGGAGTGGGGTGGACAAATTTAAACCTATAAATATGCCCCCATGCAGACGTACCGCACATCTTGAATCATTGGAGTTAGAGCGCCAAGAGGCTGCCACCAAACCTTCTCAAGTTCTAGAGATGGAGGATAAGACTTGTCAACTTGCTTGGATCCCTTGATCTAGTCCTATCAACCCTTCTCCTTGCTAGTTCCTTTTTCATCACCATGGATCCAAAGGACCTTCTTGTCTCAAGCCAAGATCATAAAAGAGGGGAAAGACTATCGACACCAATGTCGACTACCAAGATATTAACCAAGAGGTTGGTAGATCAATCATTCGATCTACCCTTGTATCGATCTTCTCTTTCTCTTTCCTACATCATGACTTGCTCTAGTTGTACTCTTTTTGTTTCTTCATCCATGTGTGTCTAAAACCCTAACATGGGTTGGGAGTATCCTTCAAGCCCTCCCAACCATGTAATTGTTCATATTTCTATTTAATGGCATATATTCTTTGAAGTTTTTTCCTTTACTCTTGTTTAATTGCGTTAATTGATGATTATCTGCCTTCCTTTGATGGTTGATATGGATATTGTTTGAGAGAATGAATTCAATAAGATCCCAGAGTATAGGATAGTAACAATTCATGAGAATGAGGAGTTGCTAAAAAAAATCATATTTTTTCCCTCGATCTTTTGGTTACGAACTCAAAAGAGAAGACCTGGTTAGATAGACATCTGCCCGGGTCTCAAAAGAAGGAAGGAAAAATATTTTCTTTGGGATATTTGCAAAATGAGTAGAGAATGTATATAAAATATGAGTGAAGGTGTGATAACCTAGAATTTTTGAGTTTTAATAACTAATACAATATTTGAGAGACAAGCATTCTATGTAGAGGACAAATACCAAATTGAGGAATTGGTAATGCAAATCATGGATTCCTTCACCCAAATTAGGTGTTTTGAGATACAATATAGGACTATGATACCTAATTGAAGTCAATTGTGAATGAATACCCTTACTAATTTATTAAGCTCTGATGAGACCAATCATTCATTTAGTGATCCAGTGAGTAGTGAACTAATTTCTTTTGAGGAAATATGTACATATGAATCAATGTTAGAGTTTGGTATCAACCTTTTCTAGATGATGGTGGACTAAGTGATGCTAAACCAATAAGTAATTTTTGGATGAAGAAATGATGCTCATATGAAAAGGTTTTAACAATATGTACATTAAGACTATGATTACTATGAATCAATGACGACCGTGACATGTCACGTGGCCCAGGTTAGTAAGCATGACCAATGTAGGCCGTGACAGATGTTGACCCGACCAAGGAGACCTCGTCTCCTAGATCCTAATCTTGTGGGAGGAACAACTATGCTCGTCACCCCTCATCTCCAGAGATTGTGGATGGTGAGATCCAATAACTCCGAGAGGAAGGGACCTTCCTAAAAAATTCTGCTATAGGTCGTTTAGTAGGAGAATGAGGAAGAACGAGCAACTTGCTACCTAGCTTTCTCCATGGAAGGTTGTAGGTTGAGGAGGGAGAGGGGTGAAATAGACGTAGGAGGTCTTCTCATAAGGTTCTGAATGGAGGAAATCATCCTCAGGTGATGGCTGAACCGGGACTAATGTCATCAACCGTGAATGAAGGACCCTCCTTCTCGTCTGACCACCAGGTTCTGAGAGCATCTTTGGAGTGGCAAGCTTGGAAGAAGCTTCCAGCCGCACCCAAGCAGCTAGATCGGGAGGCTGGAGGAGCAGCCGAGCAAGAGTGGTTCGTCCGGAGCTCTTAGTAGCAGATAGGCGTGGAGATGAGAACCTCGACAACCACAAATCCTCGCCAGAGTCATCCCAGTGGTGGCACCTTACAGAAGGTAGACGCTGAGATGCGATGCAGCATCGAGCAGAAGAAGTAGGTGGGCGTCAGACGGGATGGCGATGCACTGATTGTGAGACGATGTTCCAGAGGCATTAAGGAGGAAGAGCATAGCGGCACCTTTTGCTCACCGGATCTAGCCCAGCCTAGACGCGGCAGCACCTGCGCCAACCAGAGAACACTGCCTTACAGAGGCGGCGGCCTATGCAAGGGAGTGCAGCGGAGGCTTAGTTGGTGGCTCCCCAGAATCAGACCTGGCGGTGCTCACACCCAGTGTGGAGCAGCAGACCAACAAAGCTAAGCGGCGGCGCCCAGATCCCTGAAGCGGTGACGGCTGCGAGATCAGAGTGGCATGGACTCGTAGGTGTGAAGGACGCAAGCGGGCATCTTGCAACGAGAAAGAGTATAGCAGTTGGGCCAGGCGGTGTTGATGCTAAGATCGGCGATGCACATTACGGGCGTAGCGCGCTACAGGCGCGACACTGCGGGCGTGGCACTGCAGACGAAGTCTGCGTTATGCAAGTAAGAACGAAAAGGAAATGAACCAGGTCCAGTCCAAGCCAGTTCAACCGTGAACCCAGGAAACTAAAGTAAGGAGTTGCACAACCCTCAAACCCACGTGGCAACAGGCTGTTGGCCACAAAAGGTAAAAACTCAATATATTGTCAAATCTTACAAAATTCCTAGTATATAGCTCCAACATCAGAAAATACAAACAAAGTATCCAAATTCTCAGAAAAATGAGTAGAATAACATGGTAACATAAAATCAATGTTTTGATGCACTAATGTTAGGAATATTGTGTAAGTTCAATAGTACATAACCAACCTTTAGTGTCAGTTATTGAAGGCCTTTAGTGTCAGTTTCTAAGCGACACCTATGTGGGCGACGCTAAAAGCCCAACCATTACGCGTCGGTTCAAAAACCGACGCCATAACCCTTCGCGCGCCACCGAAAACGCGCCCGTAGGGCACTATAGGCGTCAGTTATTACATAAGAAACCGACGCCATATGCCTTTGCACCACAGAAGGGCGCCATATTGGGCACTATCAACGTCGGTTATTAGATAATAAATCAACGCCATATGCCTTCGCGCCACAAGAAATAGGCATCGGTTATTGATATAAAACCGACACTGTATGGCCAGTGCTGGCCAGCCATATATCTCACTCCCAACACGGCCGTGCTGACCAGCACAACCGTGGTGTCTGGTCCGCTGCCATGGCCCTGCTGACCAGCACGGTCGTGGTGTTAAGTAAATAGACGTCAGTTATTTTATAATAAACCGACGTCATATCATTACCAACACGGCCGTGCTGACCAGCACGGACGTGGTGTTAAGGAAATAGACGTCAGTTACTATTAGAAACCGACACTGTAACGATGTGGCGTCGGTTTTATACAAATAACCGACGCCTATTTTTTTTTTCTGTCAGTCTGCTGACCTGCTGTATGGCTGGTCGCAAGATGAGAAACCTACAGTTCAGTTATGAACTGTAGGTTTTACGACATCCATTGATATCAGCCAACAACAGGCCACAAACCGGCAAAATTAACAACAAAGATATTCACACATTTAGCAATGCAACCTACAGTTCCATTTGATTTTCACACATTTAGAAACATTCATGTAGCTAGCAATCTGTAGTTCCATTCATTTTCACATTCACACATATAGAAACATTCATATAGCAACCAACAGTTTCATTCATTTTCACTAAGACACATGTAGAAACATCCAGACATGTAGAAACATTCACACATATATTATAATTCAAAAATTCATTTACAAAATATCATTCTTTAGTCATTATTCTCTATCAACATCCCAATTATATCTTAAATCCCCCACTACTTGTATGGCTGTTGCCCATTCTTCTCTTACTTTATTTAATTCTCCCATCGCATAGGGAGCATGTACATCTGGTAAGGCCGTTCCTGTAGTGTGGTCAATTTTAAACACCTGTAAAGAAAATGATGTATATATATAATTAATGAGCTATAAATAAGATTGATATATTTCATATTATCTAATGAGACTATATAATACCTCAACAATACAATCGATGTCCATTGCGGCATATTTGATAATCATGTGCATAAATCGCATCACATAGTATCAACATGCCCATCCATTGTCTTGTGTAGCACACTATAAATTCAAACATATAAAATATTAAAAAATACAACTAATTAAGCATTGTTCACATAAATAATATATACATATATTGTAGTGGGGAACTTACTTTCACATTCTTCCAAATTATTGGTTGGTTCTTTTTTGTGGGGACCTTTCCTCCAGCCTTTTTGAACTCATCAAAACCCCTACATGTTAATGTAACATAGTACATTGCATAATTAAATAGTAATGTAATAACATATGTTAACAAATATGAAAATGAAATATTTCTCACCGGAATAATGCCATTTTCATTATGTGTCCATATTTTGTATTCAATTTACTCCCCTTAGGATCTAGATAATAGACAATGAACGTCTCGGGGACAATAACCAATAACTCCCAATGCATACCACTAGAGGTAAAAAAGTTAAAAATTAATAACTCAAAATCCACAATAAAAATGTAATTTTCTTAAGTCCAAATTATAATAAGCAAAGTAAACTTACTCTACATTGAATGGAGCCATTATCATCGTCTTCTTATTTTGAGCAAAAAATGAAAATGCCTCACAGCAGTATTGTTGAACTGACGGAGGGTCTTTATCTACTAGACTAATCAAAGATGGAATAAAAAAGCCTACATGTTCGAATGCAAAATCTGCACATATCATGTCTAAGTAGCTGCAAAATATGTATTAATTACGCATGCATTAATAAATAAGAAACCAGATCACCAGATACTACACAAGGTATATGGATGTATAAAGAAGATCTCACCTTATCCATAGCTCTATCATAGATGTATTTAGCCAATCATATCGAAACAACTCCAAAATATCTTGTATAAATAGTTTGCTTTCGTATGATTGACCTGCAACATCTAAATCTATAGAAATAGTTATTGGGAATTTTATATTATGTTCACCTAACCATATTGCCATACCCCTACAGTTAGGACCTAACGGGACAGTTAGATCCTGTGGAACCCAACTGGGTAATGTAGGAGGTGGAAGTGGAGGCCTAGATGTTGTGGGTGTCTTCTTTTTAACCTATATATATATATATATATATATATAATAATAATAATAATTTGGGATCAACAAACATCATATACACACACACTAACAATTTAACATAATGTAAATTTACCATACAATTTCAGTAAAGATGACATCTACTTTTAGCCACAATATCACTTCGCCTTCTGCCTCACCAAGCGTTTCACAATCTGGGTGGGCATATGGCAATGGAAGATCCATCCACTTGGGGAATATATGTACCAGGCTCACACAAATCCAACCAGCTGGTAATGGAGACCCGTGAAACATTTCCCCTGGTAGGGATGGGTAAGCCGACGCCTCTGCAATGACATATTCATTAACTTTTAGATGGCATGGCTTCAACCCCTGCAAAGTTTTGTGTAAAGAATGTTATATACATATATACATATCATCTTGAAAACATATCATATTGAATTAAAAAACTAGTTACTATATCATAAAAATACTTACAGCGGATTTGCTAGGTGGTGGGTCTACAGGATTACTCCCAACCTCTGCAGTAGGAGTAGAGCCTGCAGTAGGAGACATGATAGGTACTGTCTGGTAAGTGGCAGTCTGAGATGCCTGCCACTTTTTCATTGCTTCTTCAAGTTTCCTATCAAATAGCTTATCTACCTATACATGGATAAAGGAAACGTCAAATTCTAATTATTGAATTCTCTTTTACAGTAACATCTACAAGGAAGAAATATGTTACCTCTTCTTCTGAAAGTCCCACTTTTGGGACATGTTTGCACTGGGATGGCCCAAAAAAAGCTTTGATGCCCACACCAGCGCCTGCAACCCTAACACATCCAGGATGCTCTGGGTTACCCAGAGCAACTGTCAATTCATCCCTTGTGCCCTCAGGAATGAACTTGCCTTGTTTCCTCAGCTCGTGCAGCTCCCGCTAATCGCCAAAAAAAAAATTTGTAATTAAGTAAACACCACAAATAATCAATATTCGAACGATTGCTGTAAGAGTTGTATTTTACCATTTTTGCAACCGCCTCAGCAGTTGCAGGTTTCCTTATTTCTCCCTTCTTATTTTGCCTCCCAACTATCCAGATATCATGGCAAGGCAGAGGTGTGCTACCTATAGTGGAGGACTCCTGAGTAGAAGTAGACTGAGCAGTAGCCTCAGACTGTAGTCTTTGGCGAATGCCTGCATACCCCTTTGGACCCATTGTGTGGTCATGCACATTCAGTGTGTTGGATAAATTGGACATTATGATAAATCCCTTTGTTTCGATGATGACAAACATTTCATTCTTGTTGATCTAACGTGCTACTTGAGTGTGCAGGATTAAGGTGGATGACAAAGCAACTAGGGAAAATCCAAAAAGCTTACATATTTATATTTTCATGCAATGTAATCACTGTTGTTAAAACTTGTACAAATATATAATGTACAAGTACTTAGATTGCATGTAAATCAAGCGTTGGATCTTCCTAGCTAAATCACCACACTTAGATAGGTCATCCCCTTCAAATAGGATCACATTTGCACACTCATACACATGCTTAGTGGTTAATTAAAAGTTTGAAAACAGAGTCAATCTCGGTCGACCACACTCCTCGACCGAGACACTCTCGGTCGACAAGCTTCTCGACTGAGATTGACCCAAGTAGTCGTTAGACACAACTGACAAGGTTGTTGGCAGTTGCAAATGAACGTTGATCCAGAGAGCCTGTCGGTCGACAAAACTTCGACCGAGTAGGTATCTCGGTCGACAAATTGTCGACCGAGATGGTCTCTGACAGCAACTGCAGAATAAAGTAACTAGCCGTTACTAATGCACTTAACTTATATCTAACGGCTAGTTAAGCACTTAGAAGCCCCTAGAAGTTGTCTAGAACGTCCTTAAGTATTCATAGGCCACTCCTATAAATAGGACATGCCTTAGGACACCAAAATACACCTAAGCTATACTTGTGCTATACTTGAGCTTGAATACACACTTGCAATCTGTTTTAGAGCAATAGAGCAACTCCTACACTTGCCACTCATTCCTATTGCTCCCATTTCGTGTCCTATAGGCTAGTATCTCCTATCCACTACAATCACATTGTCATACACATTGGTTAGGAGATCTAAACGCTTGATATAGGAAAATCAAGCCTTGTGCTTACAACGGTATTGTAATTTATATTTTCTTTCTTGTTCCTTTTTATCTTATGTACTCTCCTTGCTACTCCTAGGGTTGGAGGCTACGGATTGGAGAGGGTTGACTTCTCAGGTGGAGAAGGGGACTTCAAGCTACTTCAAGAAGGCTATCGCACGGGAAGCTACTTCAGAAGGCTGGTGCAACGGGAGTTGGTGCATCTACTTCAAGGGAAGGCTGCTTCAAGGTTGGGTGATTACTTCTAGGTGAAGGCTGCTTGAAGGGTTTGGGAAAAGAAATTGTATTTTATGTAAAGTCCTTGCGAGGTAATAAAATAAATTTCTTTTCAAATCCCGGTTGGGTAAGCAACCGGGTAGTGGACTGACGGCTATAGTATTTGCTATAGTTGGAACCACTCTAAACCCTGTGTCTCCTTGTCCAATATTTTCATTGTGGTTGCTTTGAGTAATTAATTATTAAAATCTCTATAAAACTCTATTCACCCCCCCTCTAGTAGTTTTCAATTGGTATCAGAGCAGGCTTCAAGGAACCCTAACCAGGTCTTGAAGAATGAAGGGTGGAGGTGACTACAACCGCAGGCAAAGGATCAACTTGGACCAACTTTCAACAAGCTGCAATTGGTGTTTAGGAACAAACCATACAACAATCGGTTGTCCATGGAGAGAAAAGAAGAAAGAGGTCCTCAAAAATTGTCTTATTGCTACAACCAATGAAGAAGAAGAAGAAGAAGAGGTAAGCCTTCTTGATTTATCAAAAGAAGAGATAATTTCTAGTCTTGAAGAAACTCACAATAAATATATTGAGTGCAAGAAGAAATTAAAGAAATCTAGTAAAGCAAACGATGAGTTAAATACTAGACTTCTTGCTCTTACATCCGAAAATGAAGATTTATATGCTAAATTGAATACTCTTGGTTTTGAAAAAGATAGCATTGTCTCTGAAAACCGTACATTGAAATCATCTCTAAGTAGTAGTGATGTGAAGATTTTTACTCTAGAAACAAATTATGATCTTCTATATCAAGAAAAAGTTGAATTACTTGCAAAGTTAAATGATTTTCAAAAACAACCTGTTTTGTGTACACATCTAGATTATGATAATATAGTAAAAGAAAGGAATTCTTTATCATCTAATCTAGATCAAGCAAAACTAGATATTAAGAAAAGAATGGATGAGATCGCTAAGTTGCAACAAGAAGGTAGTAGGTTAAGAAACAATGGAATCCTTGATAGAATTTTGGATGATTCCTATCATCAAATTGGGAGAAGAGGACTAGGTTATAAGCCCAAAGGGAAATCTCATCAACAACCTAGTTGGAGAAAGACACGAGCACATCAAGCCACATTTGTACCAAAGAACAACCTAGAACAAAACCATAGAAAAAGACTTGAGGTTGATTCTATATGTTGCCATTACTGCTCACGTCTTGGACATTACTCTTTTTCATGCCCATACAAGAAAAAGAATGTTGAGTTAGTATGGGTTCCAAAACCCCCAAATTGAATTGATTAGACTAAGTTGAGATATGACCGAAGACTTTAAATTGCACATCCTTATGTCTATCTCAACTTAACATAAAGGGATAACAAAATGATTCAAGTAACTAAAATCTCTAACTTGAAAACTTATCTTAATTAAGGTCCTCAAAACCTAATTTTTTTTAATATGATTAGTTGAGATTTGATCTAAATATTACTTTGATATTCATATGTTTTATCTCAACTAAAACTGATTCTTAAACTGTAAAATTGAATTAGACATAGTCTACATTTTACTCGAAATCAATAAATAGTTCTGTAGATAAAACAGAAACCTTGTCGGTCGAGAAATCGTCGACCGAGCAGTCAGTCGGTCGAGAAATCGTCGACCGAACTGATCACTGATTTCAGTCTGCAGTGAAATTACTGAACAACTGATTGATCAATGGCTATCTATCTGTTGTTAATGACTGTTTTACAAAACAAGTTGAAGATCTTTTTGAATATAAATGACATCATTCTCTAAGTTGAAAATCAAGTTTAGAAATCCCTATTTTATAGTGTTTTATAATGTTTTACATGATTTTCTTTAAAGCATCTATCTAGATAGAAATCATGTGTTATGACATTCAGTTTAAATGATTACAATCACTGTATTTCATGAAATTATCATTCTATTGGACATGCTTTCACTATTTCATCATTAAGCATGCTGTTGTGTTAACACAAATAGATAATGATAATTGCATGCGTGAGTCTTGATGATAAGCAAGCAAAATAATTCATTGGTGATATGACTATTAAAAATGCTTGCAAAGAACACAATGTTACAAAATTTCTCAAATTGATATCTTTAAAAAGACTTGAGATATTAATCATGCTTTCATTGTTAAGAAAATGTTTTCATATTGAGTATCACTTAACATGCTTCATCATGATCATTATGTTTCATTGGTTTAAAATAATCTTTGATTCATATATACAAATCATGAATGATCATTGTGATTCAGATAATTGCAAATGTCATTAGCTTAAAAGCATCGTGACATAATAGATAATAATTGTGGACACAGCTTGTGATGAAGATGTTGCTATGTCAAGCCAAATGATGCCTCTTAGAACAAAATATTAATATTTTTATCTATTTGCTTGTTCTAAGAAATCAAAAGCAAATATCTTGACTTTAAAGACATTAATCTTGCTAAAAGAATCTTATGATAAGGGTATAAGAAGAAATGGGATTTGATATTTCTGTACCCATAAGCATATGAAACATCATTTACAATGAATGTAAAACATGCATTCTAGAAAAATCTAGGACAAAGACTTCACTAATGATGCTCATATTAAGTTTTTATAATGGGGATATCTTAATGTGCTTCAAATTGATATTTATAGCTATCTGCAGAAATTATACTTCACATATGTTTATCTTGGAAATCTGCAACATTTGCCTCTTGGTTAAAATTAAAATTGACCAAGGGGCGCTATGGTCGTAGTCAAGGGCGACCTAAAATAAGCTTTGACAAAATGCTTATTTGGACATCAATTTATTGAACTTAATCTTAGTATACTTTTGATAAAAGTCAAAATCAAAATTTAAAATCATTTGTGACCTTAAAAGCCTCAAATTGCTTAAATTGTAAGATTAAGGGGGAGCTTATAAAAACAAATTTGATTATTTGATTATGAAGCTTATAAAAACATTGTTAACATCATTTGGAGTTTGTTATGATCTTCAGATTCTTAAAAGTAATTTGTATGAAAAAGAATTTCATCAAAATGATATATCTTGCTCTTAAAGGAACTCTCTAAACAAATCAGGGCTTAACATCCCTTGTATTTGGTTGGAGACATTTTTTATGTACTCTAGGATTACAGGACTCTCATTTAATTTAGGGCTTAACATCCCTTGATAAATGAGAAATAAATATACATTCATCATAAGCTTATGGGAATCTCATATCATTTCAAGGCTTAACATCCTTTGCAAATGATTGAGAAACAAATTGTGGATAAATTAGACAAAAAATCCATGTTCCTAATAGATATCTATTTAAGGGGGAGCATATTATAAAATTAAGGGGGAGGGTAAAATTAAAATATTCAACTTGGATATCTTTTTGAAATGACAAAGGGGGAGAAAGAATATAAAATCAAAAATATAAATATAAATGAGTTTCATCCTGATGGCCAGCACTCACTTGTAAAACAAGAATGGCTACAAAAGGTAATCTTCAGGTATGAAACTCACATGCTTTATATTTCCTTATTTCATATTTTAGGAAATGTTTGTCATCTTCAAAAAGGGGGAGATTGTTGGATAAATTGGACATTATGATAAATCCCTTTGTTTCGATGATGACAAACATTTCATTCTTGTTGATCTAACGTGCTACTTGAGTGTGCAGGATTAAGGTGGATGACAAAGCAACTAGGGAAAATCCAAAAAGCTTACATATTTATATTTTCATGCAATGTAATCACTGTTGTAAAAACTTGTACAAATATATAATGTACAAGTACTTAGATTGCATGTAAATCAAGCGTTGGATCTTCCTAGCTAAATCACCACACTTAGATAGGTCATCCCCTTCAAATAGGATCACATTTGCACACTCATACACATGCTTAGTGGTTAATTAAAAGTTTGAAAACAGAGTCAATCTCGGTCGACCACACTCCTCGACCGAGACACTCTCGGTCGACAAACTTCTCAACCGAGATTGACCCAAGTAGCCGTTAGACACAGCTGACAAGGTTGTTGGCAGTTGCAAATGAACGTTGATCCAGAGAGCCTGTCGGTCGACAAAACTTCGACCGAGTAGGTATCTCGGTCGACAAATTGTCGACCGAGATGGTCTCTGACAGCAACTGCAGAATAAAGTAACTAGCCGTTACTAATGCACTTAACTTATATCTAACGGCTAGTTAAGCACTTAGAAGCCCCTAGAAGTTGTCTAGAACGTCCTTAAGTATTCATAGACCACTCCTATAAATAGGACATGCCTTAGGACACCAAAATACACCTAAGCTATACTTGTGCTATACTTGAGCTTGAATACACACTTGCAATCTGTTTTAGAGCAATAGAGCAACTCCTACACTTGCCACTCATTCCTATTTCTCCCATTTCGTGTCCTATAGGCTAGTATCTCCTATCCACTACAATCACATTGTCATACACATTGGTTAGGAGATCTAAACGCTTGATATAGGAAAATCAAGCCTTGTGCTTACAACGGTATTGTAATTTCTATTTTCTTTCTTGTTCCTTTTTATCTTTTGTACTCTCCTTTCTACTCCTAGGGTTGGAGGCTGCGGATTGGAGAGGGTTGACTTCTCAGGTGGAGAAGGGGACTTCAAGCTACTTCAAGAAGGCTATCGTACGGGAAGCTACTTCAGAAGGCTGGTGCAACGGGAGTTGGTGCATCTACTTCAAGGGAAGGCTGCTTCAAGGTTGGGCGATTACTTCTAGGTGAAGGCTGCTTGAAGGGTTTGGGAAAAGAAATTGTATTTTATGTAAAGTCCTTGCGAGGTAATAAAATAAATTTCTTTTCAAATCCCGGTTGGGTAAGCAACCGGGTAGTGGACCGACGGCTATAGTATTTGCTATAGTTGGAACCACTCTAAACCCTGTGTCTCCTTGTCCAATATTTTCATTGTGGTTGTTTTGAGTAATTAATTATTAAAATCTCTATAAAACTCTATTCACCCCCCCCTCTAGTAGTTTTCATAGTGCACACCTTCATCTTTGTGCCTCACTGAGGGCCTAGTTAGTATGCACATTAATGATTTGGTTAGTAACAATAAATGTTAGTCTTGAATAGGTGAATACAACATATATTAATGAGATTGGGACGGACGGCTAATATCTTGAATTCATCCGTTTGTCTTGAAGCAACAAACACGTCCCATTCTTCTTTGTCCAGGAAGTTCCACTGTTCAGTGACTGTCTTCTTCCTCTTGTCAGCTTCTTTTATGTATTCTTGGGTGAGATTTGTCCTATAGTTCCTTAGGACTCTCCCACAACGTTGCATCACGCATTTATGATGCAGCTTTTCATCCAATTCAAATATACTCTGCAAATTAGAATTGCTATTAAATAGTATCCAAAAAATTAGTACTCTACAAAATAGAATTGCAAATTAATAATAACTCACGCATAAATCCTTCCATATTACGTCTTTCTTCTCCTTAGAAACTTTATGCCAAGAATCTATCTTACAACCGCAATGGCTACGAGTAACATACCCAAGATATGAAACAAATGAATTGCGATTCACACCAGATGCATTTCCTGCATTATCAAAATCCACAACAAGTTTGGGTCCATTTCCCTTTTGCGCTATTAACTTCTTCATCATAGTGATTCCCCTTCTCCTATCAACTTTTTGGTGTTGCTGATCAAGTGCCTCAAGTGCTTCAGATGGTACATGTGCATCATCAATCTAAAATTTGACAAAATAAACACATTTACAAGATATAACTATAAATGGACATATAGATATAAATATATGATATATTTTTAAAACTTACATTGTAAGGCGGCACATTGATGTCCTCACCCTAACAGTAATCATTAGCACGGTCATCAGGAGAATGCTCAGCCATCTGAAATTGTAAAGCTCACATTGTAAAGTAATTCAAATTGTAAAGCTCACATTGTAAAGTAATTCAAATTGTAAAGCTCACATTGTAAAGTTCACATTCACATTGTAAAGTAATTCACATTGTAAAGTTCACATTATAAAGTAATTCACATTGTAAAATTCACATTGTAAAGTTCACATTCACATTGTAAAGTTCACATTGTAAAGCCCACATTGTAAAGTTCACATTCACATTGTAAAGTAATTCACATTGTAAAGTTCACATTATAAAGTAATTCACATTGTAAAGTTCGCATTCACACTGTAAAGTTCACATTCAGAAAAATAAAACATATAAAAAACATTGTATATACATGCCTCTAATATTGCGATTTTTTATCAATTAACAATCCTTCATTGTGATCTCCGCGCACATACAAGTCATCATTAGCTTCAATATTTGCTGGTGTTGGCAACCCAACTGAGAATGGACTGGAGTCATCATACTTATCATAGTACTGTTCTTCATCTATAGGATCTTCAATGAACTGTCTTTTACCATGAAGTACAACCGACCATTTATCATTTGCAGGATCATCGATATAAAATACTTGTTTCACATGTGTTGCCAATATGAATGGTTCATCCTTCTCGCCAATCTTTTCAAAGTTCACTAAAGTGAAACCCAATTCATCCACTATAACTCCTTTGGTGTTATCAACCCAATTACATTTGAAGAGCAGAATTCTGAAATCTATGTAGTCAAACTCCCATATGTCTTCAATGACACCGTAATATGACATTTTAGCTTCACATGGACTCTTATCCTTTGCACTTGCAAAAAACATAGTCGATGCTTGAAGGGTGACCCCACTGTTTTGGACGACACTCTTATCATCTTGGTGCTTTGTGTAATATGTGAATCCATTAATGTCATACCCTTCATAAGACATAACAGTCAATTTTGGTTTAAAGGTGAGGCATTTGATAGTTTCAGTAATATCATCTGGTGTTTGAGATAGTTGATGTAAGACTTTATTTTCAAACCACTTAATAAATGTCTTTTTATGCTCTCTAGTAAGCCACATTGTATTGGCTCGAGGATATTGTCTCTTGATGAAATTGGTATGTTCCTCGATATAAACGTTCACTTCGTCCATGTTGTGTAAAATATACAAGTGACCTTGTTCCAACTGCTCGCGGCTGATTACTTTCACACGTGATCCCAAAATTCCTTTGCCAAATTGCTCGTCAATATTCTTGTCATTATGAGGAGTGTCATTACAACTGAGAAAGTCATTGCAAAAATACATAACCTCTCTCGCCACATAACCCTCGATAATACTCCCTTCAGGCCGATAACAGTTTCAAACATCACTTTTAAAAACACTCATGTATCGTTCAAAGGGATACATCCAATGCAAGAAAATTGGTCCCAACATTTTCACTTCCCTAGTCAAGTGGACAACAAGATGTACCATGATATCAAAGAACGACAGAGGAAAATACATCTCAAGCTGACATAGGGTAACAACCACTTCTCTTTGCAATTTATCGAGAGTATCAGGGTCAATAACTTTGCTGCACAGACTGTTGAAAAAGAAACAAAGTCTGGTGATTGCAAACCTTACATGCTTCGGAAATATAGATCTAATTGCCACATGCAATATTTGTTGCATTAGAGTGTGACAATCATGAGATTTAAGACCTATCAACTCTAGATCTTTCATTGATACCAATCTACGGATGTTGGATGAGTAACCCTGTGGCACCTTAACATTTACCAAACATTCACAAAAAGCTTTCTTCTCCTTTCTAGACAATGTGTAACAAGCGGGAGGTAAGTATGTTCTCTGATTTCCCATTTCACGAAATTTTGTTAATTCTGACCTTATTCCCATTTCACGTAGGTTCAATGTGGATTTTATCCCATCTTTAGTCTTACCTGGTATATTCAACAAAGTACTAATGACATTATCACAGACATTTTTCTCAACGTGCATGACATCGATACAATGTCTCACTGTCAAAGAACTCCAATAAGGAAGATCCCAAAATATTGACTTCTTCTTCAATAAAGATTTGTCACTCCGTGTGGCCATAGTACATTGTGATCTCTTACCAAATTCATTGACAAAGTCTTTTACTCTTTCATAAACAACCTCCCCTGGTATAGGTTTAGGTGCACTCCGTTCCTCATTCAATCCATTGAATGCTTTGCGCTTCCTACGATACAGATGGAATTTTGGAAGAAACCTTCGATGACCGAGATATACAGTCTTACCGCCATGTTTTAGTCTTGTTGAATCAGTGTTCTCTTCACATATAGGACACACTTTAGCTCCTTTGACACTATATCCAGACAAATTCCCATATGCTGGAAAGTCATTAATAGTGCAAAACAACATAGCATGCAAACGAAATGTCTCTCTTCGTGAAGCATCATAGGTCATCACACCTTCACCCCAGAGTTTCTTTAAGTCATCAATAAGAGGTTCAAGATAAAAATCGATGTTATTTCCAGGTTGTTTAGGGCCCGATATCAACAACGACAACATTACATACTTATTTTTCATACACAGCCAGGGAGGAAGATTGTATATAACAAGCATGACTGGCCAAGTGCTATGTTGGCTGCTCAATGTCCCGTACGGATTCATCCCGTCTATACAAAGCCCAAGTCTTAGATTCCTGACTTCTTCACCAAATTCAGGGTACAATAGATCAATCTTCTTCCACTGTGGGGAATCAGACGCATGTCGTAGGATCCCATCATTATTTTTCTTAACATCTGCATGCCACCTCAAATTCTTCGCATCTATCGGATTGGCAAACAAGCGTTGAAACCGTGATATTATAGGTAGATACCACATCACCTTCGCAGGAGAACCAGTTTTGGACTCCCCCGAAGTCGTCAATTTATATCGTGACGCATCACATTTTGGACAATCTTTCAAATCCGCATAGTCCTTTTGAAATAATACACAATCATTCGGGCATGCGTGTATCTTCTTGGCATCCATTCCCATTGGGCACAACAATTTCTTTACCTGGTATGTTGATATTGGCAGCTCGTTTCCTCCAGGAAGCATTTCTTTCAACAAAGACAACAATGACATGAAGCTTTTGTCGCTCCATCTATTGTTATCTTTCTGCTTATACAATCTCAACACAGCGCTAAGCTTCGTAAACTTAGTACAACCTGTGTATAATGGTATCTTAGAATCATGCACAATGTTTCTAAAAATGGGAGGTGGATCAGTGTACTCTACCGCACAACTATTCAGCATCGCATCAACGATGTCTACTGAAACTGGTTCATTCACATCTACGTCATCGTAGGAAATTTCTTCTTCCACACAAGCACTGCTATCGACATCCACTGGTTTCGGGTTTGAAATCTCTCCATTCGAGTACCATTCTGTATAGCCTTGTATAATCCCATTGCACATGACATGACTTTTGATTTCGTCACCGATGTTGACTTTCAAGTTGTTACCGCAATGCCTACATGGATAGTAGAACCTATCTCCATGTTGTTTCCTAAGTTCCTCGACAAATCTAATAAACTGGTCAAGACCAGAAATAAACTCTGGGGTGCAACGATTGCGAATGGACATCCATGATCTATCCATTCTATGATCAAAGAGAAAACAAGTATATATTACAACAAGATTAGGGTCTACGGTTAACAAATACATGTGATGTCATTATTATATATAATAAATGTGTACCACCTATCTCACTAGTAAGTGTATAATGTGTATTGGGTTTTCAAGAAAATTTTGGCAGCATTTCCCCGCTGTTCTCCAAGCACATATGTACTTAGAGAACAAACGGGGAAATGCTGCCGAAATTTTCTTGAAAACCCAATACACATTATACACTTACATCCTAAGCGAGATTAGGTGTTCAAGAACAGCCCCAAACCGGGGAATATCCAAGATTTACTCCTAATGAGTAAATCTTGGACGGGTTTCTAGGCCAACAAATAATGTGTTGTCATTCTTATACCTAAAATCCTAGTTCTTCAAGTTAGGGTGATTATTGATGTCTTTAAAAGCAGGATTGGAAATTTAGGGAAAAGTTCATCATTTACATTCCAAGCATGTCACATGTGTGCATTACAGTTCATCATTAAGCAAGAAGGGTGATTAGGATTCTCAATATAATCAACAATGAAACCATTCTCAATATACTCAATATCTACCAAAATGTTGGACCAAAACCATTGCAAATGGATCCTAAGAAAACCCAGTTTGTGATTGTGTGTACATGGCATGATGCATAATTCTCAAGAAATCAGGAGAACTCTAGGCTATAACATTAGTAAGTACCTTTCAGTATACTAATCTGACTACATTGTAGATTATCATGAATAATCATTTCAATTTTGCAATAGAATGTTATAACCAAATCAGTACCTAAACCCTAAACACAAATAAGTAAATAACTTTAAAAAAAATAAAAAATGCCCAGCAGCTGCTTGGGCGTGCCTTGGCACCGCCCAAGCAGCCGCCAGAGCAGAGGAAGAAGGAAGAAGGCAGGGCGGGCATACCTTGAGGGAAGAGGAGAGCAGCGGCCGGAGCAAGACCTAGCAGCAGCTGGCAGCCGACGCCAACGGCGAGGAGAGAAGATGAGCGGCGACAAAGGCGGTGAGTTGAGCACAACAGCCATCGGCGGGGGCAACGGCAAGGAGAGGAGAAGCACCGGCGAGGAGCGGCGGAAGGGAGAGCAGCAGGAGCAGCAGCGAGGGCGCCGACGGCGAGTGGTGGTGGCGCGGGGAGCAACGGCGGCCGGGGCAACAACGACGGCGACGACGGGGAGCAGAATCGCCAGACCTAGCAGCTAGAGTCGCAATGAAACAGAGAACAATGGGGAAAAGTTTTGTTTGTGGGGCTATTAACTGTACTATAGGCGTCGGTTATTCAAAAAAACCGAAAACTAACACTAACAGTGTCAGCTCTGAACAACAACTGACACCAATACTTGATTATAGTCATCGGTTTTAAGCTACAAAAAAACCGACGTCTATATTCATATGCTGATTAAAAAAATCATTCTCGATTTATGACCATAGTCGTCGGTTTCTACTTCAAACCGACGCTTAAAGGGTGTGAAAAATTCCCCGCGGACAGCGCGGGAAAACTCATAAGCGTCGGTCGTTGTAGTAAAAGGGACGCCCAAAATTGCCCAATTTCTATCTCGCGAATAACCTTTAGTCGTTGGTTTTTTATTTATCAACCGACGCCATAAGTCAAATTTTGGAGGTAATTTTTTTCACTGGAAATTTTGGATTTGGCGATTAATTTTAGGTGTCGGTTTTTTATTAAGTAACCGAAACTTAATAAAAACGGTACCCGTGTCTGGTCGCCCTGCATAGATTGGATGTCGGTTTATGTTATCAACCGACATTGTAGAGTTTAGGTGTCAGTTTATTTATACAACTGACACCTTGAAAAGTGACTTTATAAGCCCTTTCTGTAGTAGTTTGTATAATGCTTATACCAGTTGTTATAAATAGTAAATGATGGCCTTAAATTATGATAACTTGTTTATAAATCATAAATCATGATTTTAGTCCATATAAGGTCAATAATCATGATGTTGATGCACGAAAGCCTATAATTTGATTAATATGGATAATTAGGGCTAATAACACTAAATATAATGCAATTAATACATGCATGCCCAATAAATGATGAAATTCACAGAACATTCTTATATCTGTAACTGAAAGATAATATGTAAATATGAGACCAATTTTGTACACGAAATTCATGTTGTAAGAAGATGAACCTTGATACATGGGTTGTAACCCTTACTTGAATAATGTATATAAACTATGATTAATATGTGCACCAAAAAGGATATGGGACCTACTATTCAAATAATGAATCATAATATGGAAAATGACATCAGTAAGATAAATATAAGACAATAATGCAAGTAAACGTTCGAAAATCCTAATGAGATAATATCAACCGTAATGAACATGACTAGGGTTAAGATGATGAGAATTGATTATAGTATATGGTCTTGTCTTGATCAAGTGTTGACCAGATTATTTAGATGATCATGGATATGTGAGAAATATCTAAACTCGGGTATGTGGGCTTTATCTAAGTATATGACTAGTTTTCTTGTGTGCAATAGCTATGATGTATTGCTTGTCTTTATTTGAGAATATTGCTTGGATGTACTATGATTGTAGTATCTTCACCATGTCAATAAGAACAACAAAGAGTATAGATGGTTTGTAGCTACTAAGTGGATATATGTTCTCTCTCTGTCTCCGTCAATCCTCTCTCTCTTCTTCTAAATATAAGGTCGGCACTCGGTCCCCGTAGCCCAAGGGGTGGGTAAAAATGAAGTGCGACATCTCTCTCTCTCCCCTCTAAATATAAGGTCGGCACTCGGTCCCCATAGCCCAAGGGGCGGGGAAAACATTAAGTGCGACACCACTTAGTAGTACAAACACATCAAAAGGCATCTAAAAATATGTGTTACCTGATTATCACTTTAAACAATGTTTTCTTTTACTCTTTCTTTCTCAAGATTATTTCAATTATGCAAGCATACTAGTATGTATCTTTCTACCCACGTGCACAACACCTTGTGTGTTGATTCGTTGTTTCACGTATGTTTTAGGTTCACAGCTAGCTTGGGATAAAAGACGGAAAGTGAGCAGTTGTCCAGGTTGTACCTATTGTGTAGATCCTGATAGCATACATGTTTAGACTTGTGTAAAAATTCTCTTTCAATATGGAATTGTAATTCATGTTGTAATTTACATGTTGAATACTGAGAAATGTTATGGTGTTGTTATATTGAATGTTCATGTATGTGTATTATGCTTCCGCATCGCTCTCTGATATGATTTGATGATGTTTTCGGATTCTGACATCTCATTCCCAATAGGGTTTGGAGAAATCAAAATCTGGGGACGTCGCAATTGGTATTAGAGCATGAACAATAGCTACACCTAACAATTTCTCATCATGATATATATAACAAAATCCTCACCTTTCACCTTAAACCCTAGAAACTTAGTAAGTTTTTATGTAAAAATAAGGTTTGACTTAGCCTCTAAGTTAGAACCTAGATGTTCGAGAACTAGGTTTAGATAAGTGTGTGAAACACTTTCCATATAGAGCTCATATGTATTGGGTAGCTACACTAATCTACACCATGTTCTCACCATTTCACTAGGTGACATGATACTAGACTATCTACTGTGTGTGGGACAATCGATTTTGCTGATTTGGTTTTGTTTTCCAATCGGCTCGAGCTTTGACAGTTTTCTATGACGTATTCTTTCTCGAAGGAAAACTATATAATATTTTATTAAATATATGTAAATATAAAATGTGTCCCTCACACTGGAGAGTAGTTAGTGTTCATGCAATCTAAGTGAAAGGGAGTGACATCAGTCTAGAAGAGAGAATAGATCTAGATTAGATGTCTAGAGCCTCATAAGGTTATGTGATAGATAGATAGACAAAAGAAAGATGAAGGAAATAAGTATTTAGAATATTACCTAAGTTGATCTATGATGGTATAAGTTTCCTTATTATGATTTGAGTTTTATATGAGCCGAATCCACTCTTAGAAGATCTATGCTAAGTTGTGATGATGAAAGTACATTCTCTTTTCCTACTTAAGATAAGCTAAGTTAAGATAGAGATGGGTATGCATGAGCCTCAAGATCTTATACAAGGAGGATGTCTAGTGGTAGGATGAGATGTGTGGTGAACTCTAGAGGGAGTAAAACCCACAGGGAGAAGGTCATAGGACCTAGCCTCCAATATATGAGCTATGTGTAAAAAAAATGTGTGTCCTACACTAGATTACTCGAGAGTGTTGAGTTGAGTCCTTATGCATGATTCAAATCTATATATGAGAATTGGGTAAAAGAAAAGGATGGGTAGATGACCCATATGATAAAGTTAATCCTTTGGTTGAGTTAGGTCCTAGCTAGAGTGACATATTTTGTGAATCTCATCATTAGTTGCAAGTGAGGTAATATATGAACTCTAGTTATGAGAGTATGATGCTTTGTGCAAAAGATACTCAAAAATACAATTCTCCCTTCTTCTTCTTCTCTTTCTTAATATATGAAGATAGAAACCTCACTTGAGCTATATAGATGATTTATATATGAGGAGTCACTCATATAAGCTTGACCTATTCTATATTTTCCCCCCTATATCATACATGTAGCACCCAAGATTGAAATCATTATAAGTTTGACTTTAAAATATTCTCTTCCCCTTCATATTAAACATGAAAGATATGATGCTGAGATCATGGGATAAACAGAGTATATTCTCTTTTTTTTCCCTTCACATAATACATGCAATACATAAAATTTTGAACTCATGAACATGATATAAAAATATTTTTGTATCATAGGATATATGATCAGAAATATAGTTCGTAACCTTGATCCTTCTCAATGTATGCTTCTAAGTTGGGTATGAATATCACACCATAGGGTGAAACACTAATGGTCAAGCATGTTACGTAAGCCCTTCTTATGTAGAAAATGTTGGTATGTATGTCCATAGAGAAAGTCATATGATGATTGTAATGGGATACTTTGTAAATGATTTGAATAATAATAAAGGAAATTTCCGATCTATATGTTTAAACTGTTTCTGAGATGATGGTGTAACATGATAGATGTCTAAAGAATTGTTTTACTCAATGACGTATGCTTTTGGGTTGAGGACCTGAACGATGAGATCATACAGATGTTAAGAGTATTCATTCTTGTTTAGTCCCTAGTCAGTTGTTAATGTGGAAATAACCATAGACATCAATAACACTGAAGACTAGCTGGTGTGTTGGTTGATGACAAAATCTCATTAGTCATGATATAGTGATATCAAACCAAGCACATAGGTACTTGTTAGAGAACAAGGTACCAGACAGACCCACCGTGAGAGTGACACATGGAACCATGACTTGGTAGTCACAGTCAGCTCTCACAGTGATGGTGGTGAGTGTGATTCTTTGACCTGAAATCACTACACTCAACACATGTCGTTGGGTACACTTTGACATCATCAAACACAGTCCTAAAACATGGGTTGTTATAAAGGTGATGATTGGGTGGCTTTGACACATGGGGTTTTTGAGGGGTGAGTGATAGATATGGGATTTGTCCCTCCTAAGGGAGTTTGATATCCTTGTCCACTTGATGAGTAGGATTGAGAAAGGCATGTGCATGCACGTGTGAATCAATATGTGATATTGATGTCACACACATCCCACCCAGTCTGCTCTGAGATCAAGGAAATGAATGAATGTTGACAGGATGATTGTTCCATGCCTCGAGTTCATTCTGGATATTAGTGACAAAGGAATTATACATTCACTGTAACACCATTCACGGATTGTAGGATTGAAAGTTGTTCTCCAACTTTCTATTTCACTTGGGTAGCACTGATGTGTGACTAGGCACCGCTCTTTGCTTGTGAAGTCATAAATGTTATAGACTTTCACTGCCAACGTGAAATGGACCTGTAGGGTCACACACATAGGATTTAACCTAGAATAGGAGTTTCTCCACAAACATGTTTATATTGATTACTAAAGGATTTTAGTAGTTCAATTAAACACTCAATTAATTGATAGCTCAATATTATAGTGTTCAAGGTGTTGGACTGATTGATTAGAGTATCAGATTGATTGAAACCGCAATTGACTGATTTTGCCCAATCTGTACTCCCAACCGATTGGCTCATGTGATGAACTGATCGGCTGAGCTTGGTGAACTGATCGGCTAAACTGGTGAGTCGATTGGCTCATGGACAGGGTGAACGATTGCTTCAAGCGTTGAAACGATCGGTTCAAGTGTTGCAACCGAGCAAGTTGGGAAAGTAGGATTGGTGAGAAATTTCCTTTCGTTTCACTTGCCCAATTTGATTGGAACAAGTATTGGTATTCAATACCAATTGGAAACAAAAGAAGGAAAGTCAATCGGGAACTGATCAGGACCACAAACCGACCGGTTCAGAAGTGAACTGACCGGTTCATGGGTCCCAACCGATCGGTTGAGGTGTCAACCGACCAGCTCAGATCCCCAACTGACCGTTTCAGTTGTGAAACGATCGGTTCAGGTTGCGAGTTGGTTGTTTTTTGTGGAAAATCTCAAACCCTTCTAATCCTGTTTTAGTCACGCATTGCCCGGGATGGAGAACCTTGTCCCATGACTCTCCTATATATAGGGGTATTGGGGGCTTCTCAAAGTACAACTCAGTGCAACCAGTTGCTCTATGAAGTTGTCGTTCTCTCGGGTTTTGGTAACTGAGAGAGAGCCTGAGCAAGTGCTACCCGATAAGGGAGGCACAACAAGGGAAAGACAACTGCAGAAAGCGATTGGTGGCAGGAGAGTGTGTTGGAAACTAGTATGCCAACAGGAGGGTGCGACTCCTTCCGATTCCTTGTGGGACAAGGAGATCGGAGTTCTAGGCAGTCCGTGTGGATGACTGCAGAGGCGGGAGACCTCTGTTGCTCGGAGGACAACTGTCAATCTTGACAGTCCCGGTGAGACCAGGAGTCTTCAGTCCTGGTGCGACCAGGAGGTGCACAGACACCGTCCAAGACCGGTGGTGAAGACCGCACAAGGCGTGAGGTACTGTCGCTGAGCAAGGCTCGGGACAAGGTATGAATTCACAAACCATCTTTCCTATTGTATAGACGTTGACGCGATTCCTTTTGTTCTGGGTTTTGGGGAGAAAATTTGTGTTTCAACTGCTCTATATTTTAGGATTATCGATATGATTGATTTTGGTTTGTCACCTTTATTTATTGCATACGATGCGAATAAAATTGGCTTTATGCATGTCCAATCCACAAATCCCAAATATACATATATGATATGTAATATTAATGCACTCGATATGCGTCACCCTTAAACGAGTTTTGTGGTGGATGTGTAGCATGGTTATGGCCTATAAACCCTATATATGTGTGTGGTTGTATGTGGTTGCTTGCATCTCGGTCTACGCACCGATTCCTTTTCTCCTATTCCTGATGTAACTCGAAATAATTCAAGACTTCTTTCCTACCTTTGCTCCCCCCCGAATATAACTCGGGGTTTTCACAATTCAATTGTAAATAGGATAGATTTGATTTCCCATTATGTCAAAGAATGATGGACGACCTGAGACGATCAGTTCAAGGTGTGAACCGATCGGTTGACGTTCTAGAAGACCGGTTCAAGGAACGAGACGAGCGGGTGGCGACCTGAGGAGATGCATGATGACCGGTGAACCGATCGGCTAGAGGCGCCAGTCGATCGGCTGGTGGCACCCAAACAACCAACTTGATGGCGAGCCGATCAGTCATGGAGATGAGCTGATCAAACCCAGAAAGGCAGGCACAGATTACATCTTGTACAAGTTGCATGTGATGTAGACCTAGATGACCGTGATTCCTCTTGGCTCGAGGAATCAGAATAGGATGGCCATAATCATTGCTTTTATCGTTTCACATGTTTTTTGTGGGATATAGCATGTATATGATACATACTAAATATTGTGGTGATTGGATATGTATATGTATGTAAAAACCAAATCCCTCATTAAAATATAAAGTCTTATACGCCTTCCATTAGTGACACACATGGAAAACTCGATCGACCAAGCGTAGGTTACACCAAATCGTGGTGCACCGTCCATCTTGTGGAAGTGTGAAGCGTCGACATGTAGGTTCTGCTAAAGCAGGGTGCATGTTTACCGTGTCGGCTTTTGGGATAGACTTAACTGGTGATTCTTAGAGCGTCTAAGCCCAGAGGCACAAAATTTTCATGCCAAGGTGTTGCGTATGTTCATTCATCAAGAGTTTCATATGATGCAATTGGCATGATGGCCTACCTAAATAGTCAAGATTATGGGCGATCAGCCAAAGCTGACTCATGACTTTATGAAATATGGATCTTGACCCACTAGAAGATTGTACACTGCAATCTTCCGAATTGATGGTGAGGGCTATCAATTTGAGTCAAAATAGTGGGAGAGGTAATTAATTAAAGGCCTAATTAACTATCATCAAATTTTATTCAATTCAAATCAAAAGAAGTTTTGACAAAATGCAATTTTCTGTTGTAGAATGGCAAAAGAATCATCTTTTGAAATGGGCAAATTAATTCAGAATAAATTCCATAACTGGTTGACGATTGTGAGAAGTGTTCTGCACAATCCAGATATACCAGGAGCCTTTGAATCCACTCTATGTACGCTTAATGCGTTGGTGAAGAAGAAAGAAAGTTCATTGATAGAGATCAATGGAACGACTGGTAAGGGAGAGAAGGGTTCTCTCGCCAAACCAATTTCTTCTACATGGAGACGATGGAAGGAATGATGGAAGAAGAAGTCAGAGATAGAGATCTCTACTTTTGGTGTATACGTGATAGAGATTAACTTTTCTACTTCTTCATCATGGGTACTTGATACTGGATGCGGATCTCACATTTGTTCAAATGTGAAGGATCTTAAGAGAAGTAGGCCTTTGGGGAAAGGCGAGGTTAAACTATGTGTTGCTAATGGGGCAAGAGTTTCCGCCAGTGCCGTAGGAATCTATGAGTTAACTCTACCTAGTGGGCTAATAATAGAGTTGAAGAACTACTATTATGTACCTGCCATAAATAGGAATATCATTTCAGTCTCTTGTTTGGAGAAGGATGGATTTGAATTTCTTATTAAGAATGGAAATTGTTCCATTTCTAAAGATTGGACCTTTTATGACAGTGCCCCAATGTCTTATGGTCTATACTTGATAGATTTGGAGAAAAATGTATACAACGTAAACACCAAAAATCAAAAACTCAACGACTCAAACAAAACATATCTTTGGCATTGTCGTCTAGGGCACATAAATGAGAAGTGCATTTCTAGACTCCATAAAGATGGTTATCTAGACTCTTTTGATTATGAATTAATAGAGACATGTGAATCTTGTTTATTGGGCAAGATGACCAAGACTCCCTTTTTAGGTAAAGGTGAGAGAGCTAGTGATCTATTAGGACTCATGCATACTGATGTATGTGGGCCTTTTAGAACTAATGCCAGAGGTGGGTATCAGTACTTCATTAGCTTTACTGATGACTTCAGTAGGTATGGCTATGTGTACCTGATGAAACATAAGTCAGAAACCCTTGAAAGGTTCAAGGATTTTGTGAATGAAGTACAGAACCAACTTGGTAAAAGTATTAAGGCACTTCGATCCGATCGAGGTGGAGAATATTTAAGCCAGGAGTTTGAGGACCTTCTGCGAGCCTGTGGTATTGTATCACAATGGACTCCGCCTGGAACACCACAGCATAATGGTGTGTCTGAAAGAAGTAATTGCACATTGTTGGATATGGTGCGATCAATGTTGAGTTTTGCTGATCTTCCAATTTCTTTCTGGGGTTATGCTCTTGAAATCACCGCGTTTACACTTAACCGAGTACCGTCTAAATCAGTTCAAAACACACCAAATGAGATATGGACCGGGAAGCATCCCAATTTGTCTTTTATGAAGATTTGGGGTTGTGAGGCTTACGTTAGGAAAATGTTTCCTGATAAGCTTGGACCCAAGTCTGATAAATGTTATTTTTTTGGATATCCCAGGGAGACCAAGGGATATTATCTATACCACCCTACTGACAACAAAGTGTTTGTTTCTAGGGATGTTGTATTCCTAGAGAAGGAATTTATTTCCAAAGGAAGCAGTGGGAGGAAAATAGAGCTTGAATAGGTTCAAGCCCAACAAGAAAACATTGAACCGGTAGAGGTATAAGAGGAAAATGGAGATTCACAAGGTGTTGTGGAATCTTAGTCTCCTCAGGTAACACAACGACCTCATAGATCTAGTAGGACCCACCTTGAACCTGAGAGGTTTGGATACCTTGTGACTCAGGAAGGTGGTGAGTTGATCATAGATGATGATCCAACTACCTACATAGATGATATGGAGGGACCAGATTCTGAGAAATGGCTTGAAGCCATGAGATCTGAGATGGAATCCATGTACTCCAACAAAGTATGGACTTTGGTGGAACCACCCGAAGGGGTAAAACCCATAGGGTGCAAGTGGGTCTTCAAGAAGAAGACCGACATGGATGGCAATGTGCAAACTTATAAAGGCAGATTGGTTGTGAAGGGATTTTGACAAGTTCAAGGTGTTGACTATGACGAAACCTTTTCTCCGGTTGCCATGATTAAGTCCATCAGGATCATGCTTGCTATTGCAGCTTATTATGACTATGAGATTTGGCAGATGGATGTTAAAACCGCATTCCTTAACGGGAATATAAATGAGGATGTGTACATGACACAGCCTGAAGGTTTTGTAAATCCAAAGAATGCCAATAAAGTCTGTAAGCTGCAAAGGTCAATCTATGGATTGAAGCAAGCATCTCGGAGTTGGAATCTTTGATTTGATGAGGAAGTCAAAGTGTTTGTCTTTATTCAAAATGAAGATGAACCTTATGTGTACAAGAAGGTTAGTGGGAGCTCGACCACATTCCTCATATTGTATGTGGATGACATACTTTTGATGGGGAATGATGTCTTAGCCTTAGAGAAGGTAAAGACTTGGCTTGGGAATACTTTCTCAATGAAGGACTTAGGAGAAGCATCCTACATTCTAGGAATTAAGATCTATAGAGATAGTTCTAGAAGGCTTCTCGGACTAAGTCAGAGCACATACATTGACAAAGTGATGAAGCGGTTCAGCATGGAGAACTCAAAGAGAGGCAACATCCCCATGCTACATGTAGTCATCGTCTCTAGAGCTCAATGTCCCCAATCTTATGAAGAGAGGGAGCGTATGAATGGGATCCCATATGCATCAGCCATCAGATAAATCATGTACGCTATGTTGTGCACACACCCAGATGTCTCGTATGCTCTCAACATGATGAGCAGGTACCAGTCAGATCCCGGGGATGCTCAATGGACAGCTGTGAAGAACATCCTCAAGTACTTGCGAAGGACTAAGGATCAATTTCTTGTTTACGGCGGCGAGGAAGAGATGGTTATAAAGGGTTACACCGATGCAAGCTTCCAAACCGATAAAGATGATTACAGATCACAGTCAGGATTTGTATTTTTCCTTAATAATGGAGTTGTGAGCTGGAAGAGTTCCAAGCAAGAAACAGTTGCTAATTCTACTACAGAGGTCGAGTATATTGCTGCTTCACATGCAACAAAGGAGGCTGTGTGGATCAGGAAGTTCATTTTTGAACTTGGTGTAGTTCCCAGTAGCTGTGATGCAATTGAGCTTTATTGTGACAATAATGGAGCTATTGCACAAGCTAAGGAACCCAGATCACATCAGCGGTCCAAGCTCATACTACGGAGCTTCCATCTCATACGAGAGATCGTACAGTGAGGAGATGTGAAGATTTGCAAAGTACCAACTCAAGACAACATAGCTGATCCACTGACTAAGGCCCTTTCTCAGCAGAAGCATGATGGTCATGCTAGGTCACAAGGACTGAGGTTCCTTGGTGACTGGATCTAAGTGCAAGTGGGAGTCTGTTGGTATGTATGCCCATAGAGCAAGTCATATGATGATTGTAATGGGATACTTTGTAAATGATTTGAATAATATTAAAGGCAATTTTCGATCTATATGTTTAAACTGTTTCTGAGATGATGGTGTAACATGATAGATGTCTAAAGAATTGTTTTACTCAATGACGTATGCTTTTGGGTTGAGGACCTGAACGATGAGATCATACAGTTGTTAAGAGTATTCATTCTTGTTTAGTCCCTAGTCGGTTGTTATTGTGGAAATAACCATAGACATCAATAACGCTGAAGACTAGCTTGTGTGTTGGTTGATGACAAAATCTCATTAGTCATGATATAGTGATATCAAACCAAGCACATATGTATTTGTTAGAGAACAAGGTACTGGACAGACCCACCGTGAGAGTGAAACATGGAACCATGACTTGGTAGTCACAGTCAGCTCTCACAGTGATGGTGGTGAGTGTGATTCTTTGACCTGAAATCACTACACTCAACACATGTCATTGGGTACACTTTGACATCATCAAACGCAGTCCTGAAACATGGGTTGTTATAAAGGTGATGATTGCGTGGCTTTGACACATGGGGATTTTGAGGGGTGAGTGATAGATATGGGATTTGTCCCTCCTAAGGGAGTTTGATATCCTTGGCCACTTGATGAGTAGGATTGAGAAAGGCATGCACATGCACGTGTGAATCAATATGTGATATTGATGTCATACACATCTCACCCAGTCTGCTCTGAGATCAAGGAAATGAATGAATGTTGACAGGATGATTGTTCCATGCCTCAAGTTCATTCTGGATATCAGTGACAAAGGAATTATACATTCACTGTAACACCATTCATGGATTGTAGGATTGAAAGTTGTTCTCCAACTTTCTATTTCACTTGGGTAGCACTGATGTGTGACTAGGCACCGCTCTTTGCTTGTGAAGTCATAAACATTATGGACTTTCACTGCCAATGTGAAATGGACATGCAGGGTCACACACATAGGATTTAACCTGGAATAGGAGTTTCTCCACAAACATGTTTAGATTGATTACTAAAGGAGTTTAGTAGTTCAATTAAACACTCAATTAATTGATAGCTCAATATCATAGTGTTCAAGGTGTTGGACTGATTGATTAGAGTATCAGATTGATTGAAACCGCAATTGACTGATTCTGCACAATCTGTACTCCCAACCGATCGGCTCATGTGATGAACCGATCGACTGAGCTTGGTGAACCGATCTACTCAACTGGTGATTCGATTGGCTCATGGACAGGGTGAACGATTGCTTCAAATGTTGAAATGATCGGTTCAACTATTGCAACCGAGCAAGTTGGGAAAGTAGGATTGGTGAGAAATTTCCTTTCGTTTCACTTGCCCAATTAGATTGGAACAAGGACTGGTATTCGATACCAATTGGAAACAAAAGAAGGAAAGTCAATCGGGAACTGATCAGGACCACGAAACGACCGATTCAGAAGTGAACTGACCGGTTCATGGGTCCCAACCGATCGGTTGAGGTGTCAATCGACCGTTTCAGTTGTGAAATGATTGGTTAAGGTTGCGAGTTGGTTGTTTTTTGTGGAAAATCTCGAACCCTTCTACTCCTGCTTTAGTCCCGCATTGCCCGGGATGGAGAACCCTATCCCATGACTCTCCGATATATATAGGGGTATTGGGGGCTTCTCAAAGTACAACTCAGTGCAACCAGTTGCTCTGTGAAGTTGTCGTTCTCTCTGGTTTTGGTAACCGAGAGAGAGCCCGAGCAAGTGCTACCTGATAAGGGAGGCACAACAAGGGAAAGACAACTGCAGAAAGCGACTGGTGGTAGGAGAGTGTGTTGGCGACTAGTACGCAAACAGGAGGGTGCGACTCCTTCCAATTCCTTGTGGGACTAGGAGATCGGAGTTCCAGACAGTCTGTGTGGATGATTGCAGAGGCGGGAGACCTCTGTCACTCGAAGGACAACTGTCAATCCTGACAGTCCCGGCGAGACCAGGAGTCTTCAGTCCCGGTGCGACCAGGAGCTGCACAGACACCGTCCAAGACCGAAGGTGAAGACCGCGCAAGGCACGAGGTACTGTCGCCGAGCAAGCCTCGAGACAAGGTATGAATTCTAAAACCATCTGTCCTATTGTATAGATGTTGACGTGATTCCTTTTGTTCTGGGTTTTGGGGAGAAAATTTTTGTTTCCGCTGCTTCTCTGCCTCCTCTAAAACCCAACAGAAAAATCCTAATATCAAGGATGAAGATAAATCTCCTCTAATGCTGAAATCATTGTAAGATGTTGATCATAAGACATATTAATGATGTTAGATTTGAACGATCTAAATATCATGGAATATAAATGAATTCCTCCTGAACATTAAAAGTATGAACAAAACATGTACCCTAAGAGGTGATGTAACCCAAAGATATCATAATGTCATGTTATGGCAAAGACATTAAGTGATTCTTCCACATATATATAAGGTGGGGTGGACACACCCAAGAATCTCTAGACCCTAAGATGACAACTTAGATTGCATGCAACTATGGTGGTCTTAGAACTAAAGAAATGATGATGTATATGAAGTTGAACTCCTAAATAGCCTCTTAAGGATGAGATTAGTTGAATTTCGAGGACAAAATTCCAAAAAAGGTGGGGTGAATGTGATAACCTAGATTTTTGAGTTTTAATAACTAATACAATATTTGAGAGACAAGCATTCTATGTAGAGGAAAAATACCAAATTGAGGAATTGGTAATGCAAATCATGGATTCCTTCACCCAAATTAGGTGTTTTGAGATACGATATAGGACTATGATACCTAATTGAAGTCAATTGTGAATGAATACCCTTACTAATTGATTAAGCTCTCATGAGACCAATCATTCATTAAGTGATCCAGTGAGTAGTGAACTAATTTCTTTTGAGGAAATATGTACATATGAATCAATGCTAGAGTTTGGTATCAACCTTTGCTAGATGATGGTGGACTAAGTGATGCTAAACCAATATGTAATTTTTGGATGAAGAAATGATGCTCATATGAAAAGGTTTTAACAATATGTACATTAAGACTATGATTACTATGAATCAATGATGGTCGTGACATGTCACGTGGCCCAGGTTAGCAAGCATGACCAATGTAGGCCGTGACCGCTGTTGACCCGACCAAGGAGACCTCGTCTCCTAGATCCTAATACTGTGGGAGGAACAACTATGCTCGTCACCCCTCATCTCCAGAGATTGCGGATAGTGAGATCCAATAACTCCTAGAGGAAGGGACCTTCCTAACAAATTCTGCTATAGGTCTTTTAGTAGGAGAATGAGGAAGAACAAGCAACTCACTACCTAGCTTTCTCCACGGAAGGTTGTAGGTTGAGAAGGGAGAGGGGTGAAATAGACGTAGGAGGTCTTCTCATAAAGTTATGAATGGAGGAAATCATCCTCAGGTGATGGCTAAACCGGGACTAATGTCATCAACGGTGAATGAAGGACCCTCCTTCTCATCTAACCACCAATTTCCGAGAGCATCTCTGGAGTGGCAAGCTTGGAAGAAGCATCCAGCCACACCCAAGCAGCCAGATCGAGAGGCTGGGGGAGCAGCCGAGCAAGAGTGGTTCGTCCAGAGCTCTTAGTAGCAGATAGGCATGGAGATGAGAACCTCGATAGCCGCAAATCCTCGCCAGAGTCATCCCAGCGGCGGCACCCTACAGAAGGTAGACACTGAGATGCGATGCAACATCAAGCAGAAGAAGCAGGTGGGTGTCAGACGGGCTGGCGATGCACTGATTGTGAGACAATGATCCAGAGGCGTTGAGGTGGAAGAGCATAGCAGCGCCTTTTGCTCACCGGATCTGGCCTAGCCTAGATGCGGCAACACCTGTGCCAACCAGAGAACACTACCTTATAGAGGTAGCGGCCTATGCAAGGGAGCACAACGGAGGCTTAGTTGGTGGCTCCCTAGAATCAGACCTGGCGGTGCTCACGCCTAGCGTGGAGCAACAGACCAGCAAAGCTAAGCGGCGGCGCCGAGATCCCTGAAGCGGTGACGGGTGCGAGATCAGAGTGGCATGGACTCGTAGGCATGATGGAAGCAAGAAGGCATCTTGCAGTGAGAAAGAGTATAGCAGTTGGGCCAGGCGGTGCCGATGCTAAGACTAGTGATGCACATTACAGGCACAACACACTACATGTGCGATGCTACGAGCACGGCGTTGCAGACGAAGTCTGCATTATGCAAATAAGAACGAAAAGGAAATGAACCAGGTCTAGTCCAAGCCAGTTCAACCGTGAACCCAGGAAACTAAAGCAAGGAGTTGAGCAACCCTCAAAGCCACGTGGTAACAAGCTATTGGCCACAAAAGGTGAAAACTCAATATATTGTCAGATCTTGCAAAATTCCTAGTATTTAGCTCCAGCATCAAAAAAATACAAACAAAGTATTCTAATTCTCAGAAAAATAAGTAGAATAACATGGTAACATAAAATCATTGTTTTGATGCACTAATGTTAGGAATATCATGTAAGTTGTATAATTCTTATACTGGCTGTTATAAATAGTAAATGATGGCCTAAAATTATGAGAACTTGTTTATAAATCATAAATCATGTTTTTAGTCCATATAAGGTCAGTAATCATGATGTTGATGGACGAAAGCCTATAATTTGATTGATATGCCTAATTACGGCTAATAACACTAAAGATAATGCCCAATAAATGATTATATTCACATAAAATTCTTATATCTGTAACTGAAAGATAATATGTAAATATGAGACCAGTTTTGTACACGAAATTCATGTTGTAAGAAGATGAACCTTGATACATGGGTTGTAACCCTAACTTGAATAATGTATATAAACTAGGATTAATATGTGCACCAAAAAGGATATGGGACCTAATATTCAGATAATGAATCATAATCTGGAAAATGACATCAGTAAGATAAATATAAGACAATAATGCAAGTAAATGTTGGAAAATCCTAATGAGATAATATAAACCCTAATGAACATGACTAGGGTTAAGATGATGATAATATGATGATAGTATATGGTCTTGTCTTGATCAGGTATTGGCCAGATTATTTATACGATCATGGATATGTGAGAAATATTTGAACTCAAGTATGTGGGCTTTATCTAAGTATATGACTAGTTTTCTTGTGTGCAATAGCTATGATGTATTTCTTGTCTTTATTTGAGAATATTGCTTGGATGTACTATGATTGTAGTATCTTCGGCATGTCAATAAGAACAACAAAGAGTATAGATGGTTTGTAGCTACTAAGTGGATATATGCTCTCTCTATCTCTCTCCCTCAATCCTCTCTCTCTTCCTCTAAATATAAGGTCGGCACTCAGTCCCCGTAGCCCAAGGGGCGGGGAAAAATGAAGTGCGACGTCTCTCTCTCTCCCCTCTAAATATAAGGTCGGCACTCGGCCCCCATAGCCGAAGGGGCGGGGAAAAATGAAGTGAGACACCACTTAGTAGTACAAACGCATCAAAATGCATCTAAAAATACGTGTTTACCTGATTATCACTTTAAACAATGCTTTCTTTTACTCTTTCTTTCTCAAGATTATTTCAATTATGCAAGCATACTAGTATGTATCTTTCTACCCATGTGCACAACACGTTGTATGTTGATTCGTTGTTTCATGTATGTTTTAGGTTCAGAGCTAGCTTGGGATAAAAGATGGAAAGTGAGCAGTTGTCTAGGTTGTACCTATTGTGTAGATCATGATACCATACATGTTTAGACTTGTGTTAAAATTCTCTTTCAATATGCAATTGTAATTCATGCTGTAATTTACATGTTGAATGCTGAGAAATGTTATGGTGTTGTTATATTGAATGTTCATGTATGCGTATTATGCTTCCACATCGCTCTCTGATATGATTGGATGATGTTTTCGGATTCTGACATCTCATTCCCAATAGCGTTTGGAGAAATCAAAATCTGGGGACGTCACAGAAGGTTTCATGTGGTTGAGGTCTGTTTGATTGGTGAAACCCAACCCAAGTCCTTTTTATCTTGATTTCTCGATTCATCGATTTTTCTTCTTCTTTGATTTTCTATAATTTAGGTTCACTACTTAATTAGGTTAAATCCATTCCTTAACCAGAACACCACAAGATGACTTTCGGTTAAGATAGAATAAGAAAAAGATTTCACACTCTTATTTTGTTATTCTCCTTGTCCTTATGTTTGACCCATCACTACTGCAATCCACATTGAGTTGCAGATGTCTCTATTAGTCTGGTATAAATTCAAAGTCTGATTTCTTTAGCTAGGACAATTGTGTTTACACTTTTGTCCCACAAAGAAGAGCGACCTACTTTTGTTGCCATTTTCGAGAACAAGACATCAGATAATCTCTAAGAACCATAGGTCTGCTTAGCACTAGTCATCGCTTCTAAATTTTGCAAAATTTAATTAGCAAATCTATTTTGCTACCTATCTACTATAATATTGATTACTTTTCTAGTCTCAGACTCTAATTTATTCTATTTTTCCATTTATAGTATCCTCGTATCATTTCTAACCAATCCTGGATTTCGTCACTGAATATCTAGAGGCAAATATTCTCCTCATAGATCCAATGGCAGCACGAGGTCCCACTGACGCAAATGTCCCTGAGGAAAAGCCTTCTCTAGATTCCTTAGTCACTGGTCGTGTCAATGACGAATGGGATCCTATAGTTATCCCTCACATCCCAGTAGAAAGCTTTGAGTTGAAACCTACAATCATTAGTATGATCCAAAATTAGATGCTTGGGGGAACCTCAGGTGAAGAAATCCATATCACCATATAGATGCCTTCAAGAACATATGCAATACTATTAAGGTGAATAGAGTACCACAAGATGTCATCTACATGAAAGATTTCTATTTTTTCCCTCAAAGACAAAGTCCTACAATGGTACATATTTCAAAAGGGCATCACTTTGTGGCAACAACTGTTTGAGGCCTTCATGAAAAAATTCTACCCAATTGAGAAGACAGTAAGATGCAAGCTGAAAATTACCAGTTTTAGACAGAAGGCTACTAAAAGCCTACATGATGCATGGGTAAGATATCAAGAATACTTAAGACACTTTCCTCATCATGGATATGATGATGGGTTTATTATCACCACCTTCTATGAAAGCCTTACGTTGACTTAGAGAACGTCTTGAAGCATTGATGCTGGCAGTGATTTCAATAAACACGATGTGAAAACCTCCAAAGAGATAATCAATAACATGGAAGCTCTCCAAGTAGGTCGAAAATTTGATAGGAGTTCCTCAACGACCATTTCCTCCACCAATGAATACCTAGACTCTAAGCTATTGGAGAAATTGAACAAAAAACTCGATAAAAAGGCATCTGAAGTCTAGAATCTGAACAAAGTAAATTCTAAATGCTTTATCGAGGCATCCATAAAGTGTGTCACATGTGGAAAAGGGGGTCATGGTATTGATCACTGCAGCTATACCCATGAAGTTGAATGCATGCAAAATGGGAATGTTTGTGAGCTACAAATGTCATGACCATCTTGGATTATCTTATGGGAACACATCGATAGTAGAAAAGTCATTTCAACTAAATCAATATTCTCAAGCAATGGTAAGAGGGCAAGCCATCGCAAGCGAAACATCACCCATATTTCAACAAAATAGATGTTAGCCACAACAGTAGGGAACCTTCAATGGGATGATTGGGAGTCTTTTTCAATAGCATCAAAAGTCTATCTCCATAATGGAGTTTATAACAGAAAATATGGGGGAATGTCTCATGAGTAAAAACAACATACTAACAAACATGAAGACACAGATGAGCACTGTGAATATTCAAATAAGTGATCTTCAAACTCACAATCAGATGATTGATCAACAGTTAGCTTCTATTGCTACATCAATTGGAAGATAATCAGGACAATTCCCATCTAAGACTGAATAAAATCCCAAGAACAAAACAACAAGAATGGCCACACTCCACTCCTGGGGTTCTACTTTTATTGCACAACCTAAAGTACCAATTATTGAAGGAAATCAACAACCCAGAAGAGGCCCCAATATGAAAAAAGTCAAAAGGAGCCACAAACTCTATTCCATTATTAAAGGTGACTAAATTTCCCACTGGAGCCCCTTATCCACATCGCTTCATTAAGGAACAACTTGAGAAGAAGTACACCAAATTCCTCAATACCACTAAGAAAATTCATCTTGATATTCTTCTCCTTGACGTCATCGATGAGATGCCTACATATGCCAAGTTTCTGAAGGACCTCATCACAAAGAGTAGGAAGAGGGGATAATTCAAGACAATATGCCTTAAAAAAAGGCATCCACCTTTTGCCAATTGAATATGCCGACCAAACAAAAAGATTCTGGTGCATTTACTATACCAATCCTCGTTGGTGCTTCATTGACGAGATGTGGTCTTTTAGATCTAGGATCTAGCATCAATTAGATGACATACAATTTAGCAGCCAAGTCGGGCATCACCGATATTATTAAACCAAATATGTGAATTCAATTAGTAGATAATTCTTATACTAAACCAATTGGGGTAGTGGAGGATGTACCAATCATGATAGGGAATTTCTTCATCCCTTGTGAGATTGTCATCATCGACGTAGATGAAGATCCCACCTATCCAATGATATTTGGATGACCTTTCATTTCAATAGCATGAGCATTGATTTATGTGGCTGTTGGGTCAATTACAATATGACATGGGAACAAATCTATTGATTTCCACATATTTGATCACATGTGGGGCCCCTCTTCAATAGAAATAGGTTACTTTACTGACTGTCGCATCAGTTGTTCCTTGAAATAACAGAGCATAATGTTATAGTTTATCCTCTAACACATGCATTAAACAACCATACGTTAGGACTTGATGATCCCGAGGTCAAAGAAATCCTGGATTACGTGGAAACCACATATGAGGAAGAAGAGTTTTATGGCACTACTAAAATGGTACGATATGTCTCTCTTTAGTGTGAATAAAAAGATATTTTGGTTCCAAAACCACTACCAGAACTCAAGCCACTTTTGGATGGTTTGAAGTATGAATTTCTTGATGATGAAGAGAAATCTAGTGATCATTAATCCACAACTTCCTTCCGATCAGCAAGAACAACTTTTATCTAAACTAAAGAACCATAAAATGGCTCTAAGATACTCTATAGATGATATTAAATGTCTCAGACCAATCATGCGCTATACTGAGGGATAAACGTGGAAATTGGATCCAAGAAGATCACACTCGCATCAGAGGTAAAGAATCGCTATGCGCTGAACTACAAGCTATATTCTAGGGTATACAAATCGGTATTGTGAATGGAGTACAAAAGGCAACATTGATAACTAATTCACTGAGTGCCTAACAATTAATCAGAAAGCACAAGAACAAAGGGGGAGCCTATGGACTATGTGCTTCAGAATTAAGGAAGAGGCGGCACACATACAAGATCTGAGGATCATGTACAAACCAAGGAGACAAAATTCACTGGTTGATCGACTGGCAAAACTACTTCTCAAACAACTGGAAAATCATGTACCCAATGCAAGTCCATCGCAAATTAGAGGGATCTATGAATAAGAAATTTGTCAAATAGCACAAATAAGAGCTATAAGTGAAACTGATGTAATTGGTGACTAGACAGTTATATATATACTTTAAAAAAAGTCTCAGACCAAAGGTGTGCATGCATAGAATCAACCTTGACAATGATGCAAAGCCATGAGTCCAATGTCAAAGACTGTTGAATGAAAAATGTGAGAGGTAGTACGCAAGGAAATCATCAAACTTATGGATGCATGTATTATCTATGCTATTAGTGACAACAAATGGGGAAGTCCAATTCATGTGGTTCCCAAGAAAGGTGGGATGATAGTAGTAAAGAATAGTGAAGGGAAGGAATTTACCACTCACACAGTGACTGGTTCATGCATATGCATAGATTACAGACTACTAAATGCAACAACACACAAAGATCATTTCCCCCTTCGCTTTATTGATCAAGTTATAGAGAGGCGGGTGCACCATTCATATTTCTATTATTTAGATGAGTATTTTGGATTTTATCAGATTCTCATTCATTTAGAAGATCATGAAAAGACCACATGCACATGTGTGTACGAGACATATGCTTTTCGATGCATGTCATTTGGTATGTGCAACACACCTGCCACCTTTCAGAGGTGCATGTCAGCCATATTTTCTGATATAATAGAAGAGGTAATCAAATTCTTCATGGACAAATTCTCTGTGTATGGGTCATTTTTTGATGGTTGTTTAAAGAGCATATCCCTGGACCTCAAAAGATGTGAAAAAAAGTAGTTAGTCCTCAATTGGGAGAAGTGCCACTTTATGGTACGAGAAGAAATAGTACTAGGATACAAGGTGTCTAAAGTTGGTATAGAGGTGTATAATAGTAAGATAGAGGTAATCTCTAAACTTGCACCCCCTCTTCAATCTCTTCTATCCACAGTTTTCTAGGACATGCAGGATATTACCGTTATTTTATCAAGGACTTTTTAAAGATTGTGAAGCCCTTGCCCTATTGATAAAAGACACTTTGTTTGTCTTTAATGAAGAGTTCTAAAAGGCCTTCCACACCCTAAAGGATGACTTAGCCACTTCTCCCATTATACAAGCTCCAGATTGGAACCTCCCCTTTGAAATATTATGCGACGCTCGTGATGATGAAGTAGAGGATATCCTAGGGACAAAAGAAGGACAAGAAACATCATGTCATGTACTATGCCAGCAGAACTCTTGATGAGGCTCAAATTAATTACACCACCATTGAGAAAGAGATGATGGCCATTATCTATGCCTTTGACAAATTTAGATCCTACCTGCTAGGAGGAAAGGTGACAATCTATATTGATCATGGGGCAATCAAGTATGTCATGCATAAGAAAGATACCAAATCACGTCTCATCTAGTGGGCCCTTCTTTTACAAGAATTTGATCATGATATTATTGACAAAAAGGGGATAGAGAATGTCATCGCTGATCAACTCTCTAAAATATAGGTGGAAGAAAGCAATCCTCTCCCTATCAACAAATCTTATCAAAATGAATCATTGCTTCTTATTCATTCTATTGATCAAGTAACTCCATGGTACGCTGATTTCTACAACTACCTGGCATGTCAACAGTTACCTCTAGGAATGACCTACAATTAAATGAAGAAATTATTTTCTGACATCAATAAATATTTCTGGGATGATCCCCTACTCTTCCAAAAGTGTGCAGACAATGTATCTCGTCATTATGTGGATCACGAAGAAGCTTGTTCCATCTTAGAAAAATGTCATGCAGCCCCCTATGGAGGTCATTTTGGAGCTGAGAAGACAGATTTAAAAATCTTGAACTCTAGTTTTTATTGGCCAATGATATTTAAATATGTGCATGCCTCACTAACCAATGTGACACATGTCAACGCACCTGAAATATCAACAAATGCAATGAGATGCCCCCTTGTTGAATGGATGGAAGTAGAGATCTTTGATGTTTGGGTAATATACTTTGTGCGACCCTTCCCACCTTCTTCTACGAACAAATACATCTTGTTGGACGTTGACTACATCTCAAAGTGGGTGGAGTATATACCATCATCAACATGTGACACTAAGATGGTCATACGTCTATTCACATAAGTCATCTTTTCTAGGTTTGGAATTTGACGTACAATAATTAGTGATAGAGGGTTGCACCTTATTGAAAGGCAATTTGAAGCTCTTCTAAAGTGATATTGGGTGAGGCATAAGATAGCCACCCCATATCACCCTCAGACTCTGGGCCAGGTCGAGGTCTCCAACATGCAGATCAAGTAGATTCTCAATAAAACTAGGAGTAAATCAAGAAAAGATTGATCATCTAAACTCAATGATGCTCTTTAGGCATATTAGACTACTTATAAGACACCCATAGGAAGCACTCCTTATCAACTAATCTATGGGAAATCTTGTCACCTCCCATTAAAGCTGGAATACAAAGCCTATTGGGCAATCAAGGTCTTAAACATGGATGATGACGTTATAAAGAAAAACATTTCTTACAGTTACATGAGCTAGAAGAGCTTCACCAACATGCTTATGAAAATATAAGAATCTACAAGGAGCACACCAAGATTTAGCATGACTCTCATATAAGAAGGATGGATATTTCAGAAGGAGACAAAGTTCTACTATTCAACTCTACTCTGCATCTCTTCCAAGGTAAGTTTCGTTCTCATTGGTCTGGACCTTTCACAGTAATCATCATCTATCCCTAGGGAATGATGGACATTCACATTGAGAAATCAGACACGTTCTCAGTCAATGGCCACCATTTAAGGTGGTACTACAAAGACAAACAATACAACAAATCCATTCTTTTACGACATATTTATCCAGCATTTTTGTAGATGATGTCGTATTAAAGCGGCTTTAGTTTTTACTGATTAATTACCGAAAACTAAATAGGTGCCAAAATTATGCACCATAGATTAATAAAGAGAACATTAGTTTCAATTTTTATCACCAAGAGTAAATATGTGCCATTTTTCCCCATAAGCATCCTCTCGACATCTCCTTCTTTTCTCCTCCTTCTCCGTTCTCCACCTGGCGCCTTCCCCCTTTCTCCACGCTAAATGGACACACACATATTCCCTCACACGGAGCCTACGCGCCTCCACCTAATTTCTCCCTTACTTTCCCTCACAGACAAAAACCTCACGCCTTTCCCATATGCTTATAGGCCTAATTTTGTCAATCAAAGGTCCTTCCTTCACAGATACCAAGTTGGCACCGCTAGAAGCTGTTGTGTTGGCGACAACATCATATATGGGGTAGAAAACGTCAGGTCTCTGTAGCTTTAATAGAAGGTTGGTCTAGAATATATTTGTCTTGTTTATTATAGACTTTGATTACTGCACATAAGAAAAGTTTTGATTTTGATTTCCCCCTATTTCATGGATTTGTGGCTTTATAAATAGAACTCACATAGTTGTTTGTGGCAGACTATACAAAGGGAAAGTTTTTCCTAGCCCTTTCCTTTGTCTTAATTTTCTAATTGCTTCTATTTGAAGTGTACTTTAAATCCTTATACATATCTTCTTTCTCCAACTTGTTCTATTTTTAATTCTGTTTGCACTCATGTTCCAATTTTGGTTAAATCTTTTTTCAATTCTTTCCTTCTCTTCACGATCATGTTTCTACTTCTCTTCTTTTTCAACTCATTTTTAACTATAATTCCAATCCATATATCTGCTGAAATCTCTTTACTATGACTAAGTGCTCTGGTAGAATTTTTGATCAAGGTACCCTTCAGGGCCTTCCCTCCCACTAGCAGCCATGATATCTTGATTGGCCTAGAAGTCTTGTGACAGTCTGGTCCACAAATTAGTAGAACGTAGACACTCATCAAGAAGAGACACTGTACAAAGATGAGAAATGAAGTTGGAAGACATAAATCATCAACTACTGCATCATTTGTAGGTTATTATCCCACTTATATAACTTTTTACAATATATGAATTCTATTTTTTATCTATTCATCGTTGGTATTGAGTCTTGACTTATACAACTACCTATTTGTAGTCTTTTTTCACGAGGCTGGTTGCTTCATTTTACTTGGTATCCCTTTTACTACGATGGCTAGACCATTATATGGATTAAAATAGTTAACACTATTTTATAAAAAATATAAGATGATTTAGAAGAAGTCAATACATCAGCGATCTACATTAATTTTCTAGATCTAGCAATGCTTCTTCCTATTACAACTTCATATGTTGAGAAAGTGTCTTCATGATGTAAATACTAAATGTTGTCTAAAATGTGATAAATTATGAGTAACTCAATGATTATTTGTTGACCTACGTTAAAAGATGGAGGTTATTATGCAGAGATTGCCAAATATGCCACATTGACAAGCTTTAACATAGCGTATTTTTTAATAACATATATCCTTACATAACTCATTATGTATGACTCAATCACTTATACAAAATATATTTATCAAAAATATTATAGGCTAGTAACATTTTGGATTTGGAAAACTATATTTATATTTGTGTTTCACTCATTTAAGTATCCTACCACCCACTAGGATTTGGTGGTTCCCTCGAGTTTGACCATATCTCTTTCTTGCTTTCCATTCAGTTATTATTTATTAAAATGATTCATCAGATGCCATACTTCTAGGAAGCTACTATTTCCATTTAATTGTTTTGTTTTTCATTTCCACAAACTAATCTCGAGATCAATTTCCTACTAAACTACTCTGGGTAAAGCAAAATAATATGTCCTTATTTTTTAACCGAACTTCAATGATTTTATTTTTGTCATTGTTTTCTCATTTATATCTTTGTTACTTCTTATGTGATAGACTTTATAAGTGATTGGTTTGTTTTTTCACTTAATATTTGGGTCCATCGACCCTATCATAAAACTAGTCATCCAAACTATTGATGAATTTACTTTAATTCTTATACATTGATGCAGAAAGGAATATTGACCAACTATTGTTTGAATTATTTCTGGAATATATTCTAAAGAAGAGGAAAGAGGTACCCACTTTGAATTTTATGTAAAGGCATTGATCATTAATACATTTCTTTTCTAATAGAATTTTTTCTCTTCTTTATATGTCATTCAACTTGTTTGATTTTTGGTCATATACAATAAGATAATAAAAGTTTTTTTTCATGATTCATCTCAAATATTAATTTTTGGAAAATGGATTCTAAACTTTTATCGATGTTGGCTATCTTTGTATAATATCCATGAATAATTTTAACCCACCATTCTAAAAAAAATTAACTGTGCTATAAAAAATCTCTTGAGTTGATTATCCACACTAGGAAGCATACATGTGTACTATTTGTAATAAGTAATACACATTTCACTAAAAATATGTATATGAAAACAATATTATAGGAGAATAGGGAACTATCTATCCATATTTTGGCATTTTTAGTTTTTTTCTGGACGCAACTACTGTAGAATAGTAATTAGAGAAATATATAATAAAATCAGAAAATAAATGTGAAAACATGACAAATATGTTGGTAATGTTAATACTCGTAATACTCCAAAGATGTAGATACAACTCACCCTTCTATTTGTTTACTAAATATTGAATAAATACATGTTAATGTTCCAATTTTAGAATTCAATTAAGAAGCTTTCCAGGCATATTTATGCATTTTTTATTACTTTATCCGGAAATAACTATACTTTAAAATTGTAATTTGAGAAATAGATAATAAAATCACAAAATAAATATGAAAAAATGACAAATATGTAGGTAATGTTTACACCCGAGTACAACAAAACTATGCAAGCATCCCAACTTCGTAATTATTCACTTTTGCTAGCAAGAAGAAATAATAATGTCCCAATTTTGGAAGCAAGTTGAGAAGCTGTCAGGACACATTTCTGACATCTTTTGTTATTCTTTTTGGAAACAACTTTACTTTTTAATCATAATTGAAAAAATAGATAACTAAGTCACTCTTAAATGTGAAAACATGACAAATATGCAAGTTATACATGAAATCCTAATATTTTAATGATGTGCAAACATCCCACCCTCCTATGCTTATTTGTACTAACTTGTAGAAAACCTTAACTAAAATTGATGAAGATTTATGTTTTTGGATATAATCCTTAAAAGAAACAAATTGGTCTATTGATTCCTAAACCTGGGCTTGATGACCTTGAAAAATGTTGCTTATACAACAACCATAATTTTAGCCTCTACATTTATCATAATAAGTATGAAAATGATTCTATCTAAATTTAGCATGTTTCCAAATTGAAAATTTGGATCGACAATATTGAAAGCTGACACTTATTATATATGTTGTTTGTTTTTATTTTTTTTTTCAAAATTTAGCATCAACTTGACTTTGTGCCTATGTTATAAAATTTTCCCTTTTCTATCTTAATATTTTCCATCCTATCAATCCCATAAGAATGCTTAGAAATTCACCCCCATAACAAAGTATGGAATAAGGAAAAGAACGAAAAATGATGGAATTTGTTCTCAAAATATTTATTTCCAAGAAATGGTCAAATGAAAATATTATATGATAATAATACATTCTATCATGAACCCATAAAATAAAACTATAAACAATTGAAACAATCTTGTTTTTCTTTCCATATAAAGTAATAATCTCTATCCTTGAGATTTTTTAATAATATTCAATTATATGTTTTAGTGGTTGATATAATATGGATTTTCTGAACATAGGGTCATATTTCATTTCATGTGGTGTTGTGAAAAAGTTTAAAATGGAAATAGTCTCTATTCAACCTAGGACATTAACTAAATATTATTTGATATATTTATATATATGTATATATATATAGAACAGCGATTCAGTGAGAAACATATCTTGTGAGAGCATGAGAGGAGTTTTGATAACTCTCCACATAGATCAATTTTTCATAATCCAACCGTATAGATTACAAGTATATATTAATATTTACCTTCCTACAAAATTTTCGGCCATATAAAGTTACATTGGGTCTAAATAAGTGCATAAGTTATGTCTATTTTAGTTAAATTGGGTTTAATTTAAGCATGATTGGGAAAATTTAGGTCTGATTTGGCTTCTTTTAGGCTTAATTTGGTAAAACTAGATCCTAATTTTCAAAATTTAGGTCATCTTAGGGGAAGTATGACACATTGCTTTAAAATTAGGTTGCATTAAGAGTAAATTTTGTAGCTTAAGTCATGTTTATGTAAACTTTATGTCAGTTCTTGTGGCTAGGATGCTTGGGTATGATTAGTTGTATAATACACCTCCTTAACATCCATTCAAAGTACATATCAATTGGTTCCGTTTGTACAAATCAATTTTTCATAATCCAACCATATAGATTACATTTATATATTAATATTTACCTTGCTACAAAAGTTTAGGCCATATAAAGTTACATTGGGTCTAAATAAGTGCATAAGTTGGTTTATTTTTGTCAAATTGGGTTTAAGTTAGGCATGATTGGGCAAATTTAGGTCTGATTTGTCTTCTTTTAGGCCTAATTTGGTAAAATTAGATCCTAATTTTAACAAATTTAGGTCATCTTAGGGGAAGTATGACACATAGTTTTAAAATTAGGTTTCATTAACAGTAAATTTGGTAGCTTAAATCATGTTTATGTAAACTTTATGTTAGTTCTTGTGGCTAGGATGCTTGGGTATGATTAGTTGTACAATACACCTCCTTAACATTCATTCAATGTACATATCATTTGGTTCCGTTTGTACAAAACACAAAATATTAGTAATTAAACACATCTATGATCCTATTAGACAGTTTTATAATGTTTTTGCCATTAACATCTAGTGTTGGATAATGAATGATACAATACAAGATTTGTGTATCCAATATTGATATCTTTAACGTCCTTAATCCACTAATTGTGTTAATTATCTAGTTAGGAATTATCTCTACTAAAGATTATTGAGTATTTTTTTAAGTGATCGCACATGTTTTAATGAGTCTACTACTTTTTGACACCAAAAAGCATTCTCTTCAACTAGGGCTATTGAGTGAGTTCATTTTTAATATGATGATAACACTTTCGATTTTCAATTTTTAGTTGGTTGGTAAATTGTATGAATTAAAGAAATACATATTGTTTTCTTTCATGTAAGTTGTTCAATAGCAAAATGAAAAAATTATAGTTTCTTTTGATTGTACATAGTAAGTTCATAATTTTCTATTGAGTTCTGAAGATCCTCCCAATAAAACTATGATTTGCATTTATTGTCACTCCTTTGTACTCATTCAACTAACAAGAAGTGTTTGTAATGTATTTTTCAAATTGGAAGCTACCAAGTTTGCATATTATTATGGCCTTGTCTAATATATCCCTCTATTTATATTTTTTCCCATATGTGTAGGATTCAATGGCTGGATTAGATAAGAGTTGGATGCAAAATAAAAATAGATTATTAGAAGAATACATTAATGGTGTTGCTGAATTTATTAATTTTGTTTCCAAAAATGTTGAGATCAATGGAAGAATTCCATGCCCATGTGTGAAATTTATAAATTCAATCTACAAAAGTATATATGAAGTTTCAACTAATTTGATTGTTTGTGGTATAACTGATTGGTATAAGTGTTGGGTGGTGCATTGAGAATCTGTTCAATCCAGTTCTTCTGATGATGGTAATGATGGTCATAATGAGGTTGAAGACTTAGAGGGAATGATAAGGGATGGTGTGGGATTGCCTCAAAGTTTTATCCCTCCATCTGAGAAACTGGATGATTCTTATGAGACCGAGTTGAGTGATGAAGTTGTGAATTTTTGTAAGATGATGAAAGATGTCAATGAGCCACTTTATGATGGTTTTGTAGAATTATCAAAATTATCTTTCACAATGTCATTATTGCAGTTGGAAGGATTTCATGGAATGAGCCACAAGTTTTTTGACAGCTTAGTCACATTGTTATCTAAGGCATTTAAGGGTTGTCAAATTCGTAAATCTTTTTATGAAGCTAGAAAATATCTAATTGATTTGGGACTTGACTACATAAAAATACATGTATGTGTCAACCATTGCATGCTCTTTTAGAAGGATAATAAGAATGATGACCAATGTTCAATTTGTGGATCTTGTAGGTGGAAACACACTTCTATTGACAATGTAGTTAAAGACAAGTCTGTGAAAAAAAGTAGGAGGCGGCTTAAGTTGATGAAGAAGGTTGCATTTAAGTCTTAAGGTACTTTCCACTAATACCTAGATTGAAGAGATTATACATGTGCTATGAAATGGCTTTGGAGATGAGATGGCATAAGGAAAAATGCAAAAATGATGGCAAGTTGAGGCACCCAACTGATGCTAAAGAATGGAAAAGATTTGATGAAACACATCCTTATTTTTCTAGTGACCCTTGTAATGTTAGGCTTGGCTTGGCATCTGATGGTTTTAATCCTTTTGGGAACATGAATCTTTCTTATAGCATATGGCCAGTTGTCCTTATCTCGTACAACTTACCACCCTGGTTGTGTATGAAGCAAGATTACTTGATTTTATCAATGTTGATTCTAAGGAAAAAGTCTCCTACTTATAAAATTGATGTGTATCTCCAACCATTGATTGAGGAGTTAAACGAGATATGGGAAGGAGGTGTTAAAGCATATGATGTCATCTCAAAGTAATATTTCCAACTACATGCGGCATTGTTATGGACAATAAATGATTTTCCAGCGTATGGATATCTATCTAGATGGTGCACTCAAGGTGAACTAGCATGTCCTTTCTACCACAAGGATACTTGGTCTCTTAGATTGTAGCATGGGGGGAAGTTTTGTTACATGGGTCATCATAGATTCTTACCTCTAAATCATAAATGGAGGAAAAATAAAAATTCATTTGATGGGCATAAGGAACTACGCCCTCCCGCACAGGAGCTATCAGGAGAAGATGCTTTGAGCCAATTGAATGAAATTTTTATAGAAAACCTAGAGAAACGTAAGAAAACATCTTCTAAAAAGAAGCCTTGTCATGCTTGGAAGAAAAATAGTATTTTCTTCAATCTTCCTTATTGGAAGGATCTTCAATTGTGCCACAATCTTGATGTAATGCACATTGAGAAAAATATTTGTGATAGTTTAATTGGGACGATCATGGACATTGATGAGACAACAAAAGACAATTCCAAAGCACGCAAAGATTTGAAATCTATGCAAATAAGGGAATATCTTCTTCCTACAATTGTTAATGGAAAGTTAGAAGTTCCAATGCCACGTTTTACTTTATCTCAGGAGGAGAAAAAACTTCTTTGTGAATTCTATAGGGAGATTAAGTTTCAAGATGAATTCTGCTCAAACATGTCTAGATGTGTCAACATCAAGGAGCATAAAATTTCTGGTATGAAGTCTCATGATTTACATGTATTCTTGCAAAAAGTCCTACCTCTTGTAGCTCATGGATTAATTCCAAAATATATATCAGAGGCTCTAATCGAACTCAGTATATTCTTTAAGGAGTTATGCTCCAAAATCCTAAGGATAGATGACTTGAAGAGATTGGAGAAACATATAGCGTTAACATTGTGTAAGTTAGCGAAAATATTTATGCCACCATTCTTTGATGTAATGATACATTTACCTATTCACCTAGCAAAGCAAGAAACTCTTGGAGGTCCTGCCCAGTATAGATGGATGTATCCAATTGAGAGGTTAATACTTTCTTATGTTTTCTTTTTAAAAGTTTATATTCTAAGTCTTTATAAAATTCACTTTGGTTATGTAGGTTTCTTCGTACATTGAAATCTTATGTGAGAAATAATAGTTGACCTGATGGTTCATAAGTAGAGATGTATATAACTAATGAATGTTTGGATTTTTGCTCAAGATATATGAGAGGGGATGAAATTGGACACAACCATCAACCATGATACCATGACATTATAGAGACACAATCATCACAATTCTCAATTTTTAAGCAAATTGGTAAGACTTTGTCAGTGGGTACTGTTGTTAAGCTTAGTGTCAATGAATGGCTACAAGTACACAAGTATGTTCTAGAAAATTCTGATGAAATTCTACCCTTTATGACGTATAATTTATTTAATTGTAAATTTTCTAAATTCGATTAGCTAATGTATGACTTTTAACTTTCTATGTATCATTTAATAGAGACCATAAACAACTTGTCAATGAAATGGGCATTGGCAATATCGATGTTGTGCATTCAAAGGAATTTCCCGAGTGGTTACTTACACGAGTGAGTATACACATGATTTTTTTCTGATTAATTCTTTATACATGGAATATGCTTGTAGTTGATGTCAATTTATCTACTTTAATAGGTTTCTTAATTAAGGAAAGACGAAAAAGGTGGATGATGAGCTTTTAAGCTTAGCTCGAGGACCTGATACAGAGGTCTTATCTTATACATGACTTGACATTAATGGATTCATATTTCACACGCTAGATCGTGACGATAGGTTGACAACTCAAAACAATGGTCTTCTTGTTTGGGTTGAGACTACTACTGGGCCCTTCTTCAATTATGGTGTTTTGGTTGAAATTTTAGAATTCAAGTACACTGGTGGAAGAAGAGTTCACATATTTAGGTGTGAGTGGTGGGATATGCATAACGAAGGAAGAGGGTTTGAGCAGTACAAATATGGATTTATTAGTTTAAATACAAAGCTTAAATTGGCAACAAATGAAACCTTTGTGTCGTATTATCAAGTGGAACAATGCTTTTATGTTCGTGATCTTTAAAAGAATAATTGGATTGTTGCTATTGAAGCACCACCACGTGATTTGTACAACATGTCCTCTGAGAATGAAGTTGACGCCATCCCCAATGATCAAGGTGTATTTAAAGAATCTGAGTGTACTGTAATTGCATATCCATCACTCCCATCAGATGCATTTAGAATTCATTACTGGAAGAGATTTTATGTAGAAAAATCCTTATCCACGCAGATAGCAAAGAAAAAAGGATGGATTGACAAGGATGGGAATAATATATGGAAATCTACTAATTAAACATTTATGAATACTTTTTATAGTTCCTTTGTAAATGGTACAGTTGCCTAGAGCATGTTGGATATTATTCACCTCTCTTTGTCTAGTATTTGGATGTTATGGAAGTAAAATTTGCTTTTTATTTTTTGTTATTTGGACATGATTGTCACTAGTATATATTTTTCATATTTTAGTAAAACTATTTTACCATTGACCATAGATGACATACACATCTTGAGTTTTCTGTATAATGTGGTGCACGTTGACATGAGTTCTTTTAATATACTAATAATACTTGTAGAAAGTATGGTGAATATATCTAGTTTGCCTAACAAAGTTACATGCATCATAGAGATATCTATGGCTGACTCTTGTGGTAAGAGACAAGGTAAGAAACCTATTACTTTGAATTAGTATGCTTCAAATGAATGATACATTTACATATGTTATGTTCTTGTTACACAGAATCTGAAAAAAATGGAGGATTGATGAATCACAGTAGTTAAGTTATTCTCTTTTTTATTTAGTCGGTCATTAGACACCTAAATCAACATGTATCTTTTTTAAAAGAATTGTCAAAAAGCAAAGAAAACTTGTATATTTTGTAGGGTTTTCCAATGATATAGGGATGAAAACAACTTCTCAAGGAAACGATGTGCAAAACCAAGAAAGTAGTCATCCTCGTATATATCTTTCTTTAATTTTTAGCAACATGAATGCATATTGTTGTTATTTATAATTGACTATTATATATTTATGTTTAGGATTCTATACTCTACTTAAGTCTTATAGAAAGAGGTTCTATAATGGGGAGTTTGTTGAGAACTTGATTCCGCCAAGAAATAATACTAATCAACTAAAAAAATCCTCATGTGTCGAAGAAACAAGTGCGGGTTGTATTTATTACTTATAGCTACTTTATAGGAAACAACTATGACTTTGCTAAATCTGAGTGGCCAGTCTATAATGAGTGCAATAGTTTTATTTAAATACAAGAAATTAAAGAATGTACACATTTCCTATTTTCTATAGGTTTGTCTACAGGAAAACTGATTGGCCATACTACATTGAGTGCAATGGTTGGCATGAGAAATCGTGGTGCAAAGCCAAACATTGGACCTATCTCTGAGAAAAATAATCAAAACACTGCGTATGCTTTCGGGAAATCATCAAACAAGGCGCAAGGTATCTCCACTTTATGCATGATAATTATTTAATTTCAATTCCTTACAGAAAATCAGTTGGTTATAAGCATGTAAAATGTTTGTAGGTCTATCTAAGAATGGGGCCAGAAGACAAATACCCATTGGATGCGGGGAAGTTAATAAAAATGAAATAGAAGTTAATGGAAAGATAGTAATTCTTTTAACCCTAGTTGTACTTTTCTATTGTTCTATATTATCTCACCTTATAGAAAGACATATTAATTCCTTATTTTTATTCAGATATTCTTTTCTTTCACAAAGAGATGTTCATAAATTTTTATCCTAGAAATGTTATATTTATTCTTTGGTATGATTGTAGAAAGTGAAAAGATTAAAAGAAAGTGATTCTATGGGAGACAAGTTTAAGGCAATAAATAATCTTGCGAATCCAAACAAAGATATTAGTCATGTACAAAATGGACAACACAATGTAGATTATTCTAGGAAATTGTCAAATAAGAAAAAAGGTATTTCTCCATTATAGACATGATACTCATTTCTTATTTACCGTAGATATAATATAAAATGGGAAATCCAACTAAGAAAATCCTCATGTGTTGAAGAAACAAGTGCAAGTTGTGTTTATTACTTTATTACTTATAACTACTTTATAAGAAATGAATATGACCTTGCTAAATTCGAGCGGCCATTCTATATTGAGTGAAATAGTTTTATATAAATATAATAAATTAAAGAATGTACACATTTCCTATTTACTATTGGTTTATCTATAGGAAATATGAGTGGTCATGCTATGTTGAGTGCAATGGTTGGCACGAGAAATAGTGGTACAAAGTTGAACATGGGACCTAGCTCTGTGAAAAATAATCAAAACATTTCATATGCCTTCTAGATATCATCAAATAAGGAGCAATGTATATCTCCACTTTATATATTATAATTACTTCATTTCAATTCCTTACCGAAAATCAGTTGGTTATAAGCATGTATAATGTTTGTAGGACTATCTAAGAATGGGGCTAGAAGCCAAATACCCATTGGATGTGGGGATGTTAGCAGAAGGGAAAATCAAAATGGACAACACGATGCAGATTATTCTGGGAAATCATCAAATAAGAAACAAGATATATCTTTGTTGTAGGTATGATACTCATTTCTTATTTACCGTAAGTATAATATAAAATGGGAAATTTGAGCGGTAATGTTTCATTGGGTGAAAATCCTGACCTAACACAATTTAAATGCTTTTAGAAAATCATTAAATGAGGATCCAAACCAAGTACTAATTGCATAAATTTTATTCATATTTTTGGTTGTTCTAATCATTTTTTTATAAAAAATATCTACTATTATAATTTTCACCTTTGATAGGCTTACCTAGCACAGAAAGATTAAGCAAAAATGTCTCAATGAGTGCAAAGTTTGGGATGTTAGTCAATGGTGCAAACCTAAGCAAAGATATGAGCCATTTAAAAAATGGACAACACAATGTGAATTCATTGAAAAAAGCATCAATCATGAAACAAGGTATACATAAAAATATGATATATATCAATCTAATTCAATTATAATATTTAATTATATAGAATCATATATGGTAACTTCCTTCATTTTTAGGTAATAGTGAAAGTAATAATGTAATGCTTTGTATGCACAAAAAAGTTAGCGAGGTGGAACTCCAACAAGGAAATGGTAATTATTTCAATCTCTACTTGTAGCATTTATTTCTTGAACTAGGTAAACATTTTAGATATACACATTTATAATTTTATTTTTAAATCAATACATGTCATATAGTCTTGTGAATATATAGTTTTTCAATCCATTGTAGGGTCCTAATTACCACAAAAAAATGACATTAGTTTTCTATGTATTTTTAGTTTCAACAAATCAACATAATCAAGTAAGGTTCAGCAAAACTCTTGACATTGGTGTGAGTCTACACGCCATGGATGCTGATAAATTTATGTTACAAATCCAGAAATATGGAAATTTTTTGAAGCATAAAATGAACGAAGGTCATAACTTTTTTACAGTCATTTCCTATTTATTAAATTATGTCAAAAAAAGAAAATGGATCATGATAGGAAAGGTAACTTATGTAGGAATAATGGGACAAGCTAATGTGGAACCAATATCACATATGTTGTCTATTGAGCAACCAATAAATAATGATGGTATGTGCACTTTTAATAGTTGATCTCTACTAACTTCCAATATCTAATATCAATCCAAATTTTAGAAAATATTACAATGAGTAGCTCCTTATCAAATCTTGAAAATCAACCCCTCTGGAATAATGGTATTTTACTATCTTTGATTCTTACATAAGTAATACTAGATATCAATTTTAAACTACAATGTCTTAGTCTTCTATCCAATTAATGCAGGTAATCATAGTAACATCTCTAATGGATTTAAGGAAAGAGTCAGTGAATAGTTTGGTGACTTCTTTATATGATAGGCCGCATGTTGTCAATTCAGATACACATGGAAAAAAGGATGCCAGTATAACTTCAAAATTCATATATTTACTCATCTTAAATACTTATATAGTAATTAATGTTATATATAGCAGTTGCTTCTCAACATGAGGGAACATTTGATGCATCAAAAGAGGTTATAGATGTTTCAAGTAGGTGAACAAATACTGGCAAGAGGATTTTACAGACTCAAACTGTCATCAATAATTTAGAAGAGGCCCATGAACCACTTCAAGCAGTAGAAGTGGAAAATAACAATGGTAGTAGTTTTCTTATGTCTCTTAAATTTATTATGATTGCTAATATAATTGACAATTTATTTTTTAAGAAATAGAACAATTAAAGAGAAAAAGGGTTCGAGTCATATCCATCAACCTCAACTTGAGGAGATTTAGGACTACAGGAAAAATAGGGATATAATGTAATGCAGATGGAAATCCAACAAATCACATAGAAACTTGACTATTAGCTAGTAGGATGGGTTCAATTGTTTGAAGTTCAATCAGTGCTCCACATAGTTATACAAGCTGGAACAAAATGACTAGTGAGAAAAAAGAAAAGATGTTTGAGATGATTTAGGTTTGAATGCTAATCTCACTAAACATATGTTATTTCTCATTCATATTCATCACATCCAGTTGATTATATTATTCTAATATGTTTCTATCTATTTGTAGGATGATTTTGTTATTCTTCATGATGAATTGACTGCTCAAGAAAAGCCACCGAGAGTACGCTCAATATATAAGTCTTTGGGGAAGGCGTGGTGTGATTTTAAGAGAGAATTATTTAAACTTTATTCGACTTATATCACTGATGAAGTGGCTATCCGAAAATGTCCATTGCGCGTATCACAAAATAATTGGGAGTTCCTTATAAAAAGAAATGGAAAAGTAATTACTTCAAGGTAAATTTTCACATATATTTATTTGTATCTATATAGATGTCCATATGGTTATGTAACCCTATAATGTGAATGCATCTTGAAGGGGGCTAGTTGCCAAAACAAGCATAGTCATTCAAAACAATCAATGGCCCATTGCACATGCCGCACTCGTTTTAGCGTTGTGGAACATGAAGATGTAAGAATTTTTTATAGTGTGTTCATATTTTGGCTAGTATAGGAAAATCCTAACTAATGCATTATATTAGTATTAAAAATAATGTAGGCTGAAAAGAACAATGGGTTAGTTCCTAGCCACTTGAGGATGTTCGAACTGGCATGGACTAGAAAAGACAAAACCCTTGTTGATATTGTAGTCGAGCGAAAGATGGTAACTCCCTCTTTTTAGTTTACCTATCAAGGACAATCAACAATTCTTTTAAACAAAATAATTTTTGGATAGGAACAAATGATAGAGTTGATATCTCATCGCGATGAAGGGAAAATTAACATGGATGACAAAGAAATATGTTATAAGTTTTTGGACCAAAAAAATCAGGACATATTCACATGAGAGGAAGTAATGTGGCAAGATCTTATGATAGAAATCTCAGTCATATCATAGAACTGGAAAAGTATAAAAAGAAGCTGAAGAAGCACGTGCTAGAGCTGAATAAGCTGAAAAAGCAACCGAGAAAGCTTAGGCATACGTGAAGGAAATATGTGATATGTTTTACTCTCGTGGGGGTGTAAATATAATGGGACATGATGATCCCACTATCCAGGTACTATATTATTTATACTTGTACATTTTCTAGTTCTCATGTTTAGATTTTATTGCCATCTTGTAAACATACGAATCAGATTTTATAGGTCCAGAATGAAGATATTTAACCATTTGCAAGGCAAGCTCATCAGACTAATATGCCTTGGCAGACAAGCTTGTGGACTGATGATGATAACTGGACCCTATAACTATTGAATTCATAGACATTAGGAATATGATTATAGAGGTATGTGCCTATCACATAGAAATATATTTCTTCTTGCTTAATTGCCTATCATGCACTACTGCTTGGAGATGGTGTTTTAACTCATATTTTACTTAATGAACTGAAAAAATAAACTGTGAGATACTCCAAGAAATTGAGAAAGAGGTTATTCATAGTAGGGGTCTTGTCCCAATCAACTTCAGGGGTAACTATGTTTATATCTTTTTGTGAAATCATGGAGGTGATTTAGGGAAATTTTCTTTGCCATATTTAGGGAAAGTCCAATCCCTTTTCAACTGAGGTATCACTGCTTGATTTTGGTTGAAGGTGTTTGAATGGTAGTCTCTGGTGTGCTTGTTGATGAATCATGCATCATGATAATTATATCCCTTGATAAATTGTGTGTAAATGAAATATGAAATATCCTTGATTTTAAGGAAGCATCAAAGAATTGTGTATTCTTATCCCCCTACTTTAATCAGAGAGCTTTACATTTTTGGCAACTGAGAGTTTCCTATAAAAGGATATGTTTAATAACAACTATTTATTCTTTAGTTTATTATTGTAGAGACGATTGGTAGGGACATCAATGATCAACCAACAACCAAAAAATGAAATTCTTATTTCTCTAAGAATGGAGAATTGTCAAGAAGGTTTCTCACATTGACATTGTTCTGCTCAACTAGATTATGATTAACTTTCAGTAGTTTCTTTGTAACTCTAACCATGACATCCTATTGCATGTCTTTGACCATCTTTTTAGAGTTTGTAAATTGCTAAACCTACCAACTAATGGATAGAGGCTCTTGATACTAACAAGGATCAGTTATCTTAGTTTCTTAAGCTTATCTTTGGAACTAGGAGTTCGGCTATATTCTTATTATTTAGGACTGAATCAAGCATATTCTAATAAGAGGACGTGTGATTAAAAGTTGCAGACTTTGTGAAGGAACCTAGTGAGAGGCTAGGAAGTTTGACTTTCTTGCACGTGAGGGTGAACAAACTCTCATCAGAACGTTCTTGAAGAAGGGTGTAGAGAAAGCGGACGTGTGAGGGAAATTCAGAACCTATAGGGGTGGGGGTTTGTTGGGATCATATGTTATTTTAGATAGAAATTAACCATATGATGATATATTGGTGCAAGACTAGATATCTCTTTGGGTACAAGAGAAATGTCTTACAAGGTATTGGGTGAGTGCATCCTCTTCCCAGATGTATATAATGATAGTTTACAAAGTGTAAACTCAACTTTGATTTGGAGCCTATTACATTCGGTGGTTTCATTAGCGTAATAGGTATACAATTATTCTAGAAAATAAAATTGTACAACTAGCCAGAACATAGCTGGAAGCAAAGGAGTAAGGCATAATATATGGATGTGGTCCATAATTGTCAACCAAATTTACTGCCTCACTTAAGATATTTCATGATGTAATTATGTTATTTTTATTACTTATTGGTGTTTGATTTTGTTGCTAGTAAGTTTTCATAGAAAGTTTGCATCAGGTAGGTGTTATTTTGTTCTTAATCCATTGTTATTGTTTTCTTTTAGGATTTCTATCAAATAAAGAATTACAGAAGATGTGTATAGACGGGATGATCAAAATCTCTTTGTCGAGACATATAGATAGTTATGTACTTAGTTATAGATTTGGATCACGTTATTTTTTACATAAAAAATTTTCCTTTGAAGTGTATGAACAAGGATGCGACTTGTTGTATGGATATATCATTATTAAATAATACATGATGTTTTGAAGCCAATGAACGATTGATTGTTAGTGTGTTTTGTATATATCTAAAACATACATCATGTTTAAAAGTCAACAAATATGTTGAAAAGTCAACAAAGGATTCATAGGTTCCTTGGGTATGCTTATGAGTTAATGGCTCGTTTGATAAAAATCAGTTCCTTGTGTCTGTTTATGAGTTAATGGTTCGTTTGAGAAAACTCGTATATGTAATAATTTTTTAAAATGACAATACAAGAATATAATTAATTATTATTCAAGTGACCAAATAGTTTCTCCAACATGTCAAATTGCACGAGCACCAGACGCTCCATAAGGTTCACAGTTGGAGCTCCCCTATCAAGGAACCTTTAGGCCGCAGAAAAAATACCATTTAGAGACATTCACGGCAATGAAAAGAGCGGTTTTCAAACCCACTCACTTCATCTCTTCCATCTCCCTTGACGAAATAGGCATCCAAGCATGAGTTGAGGGAATGTTGGCTAAATCAAATTTAGGTGACCTCTGTGTCGCTACTCTATGAGCCTATGCAGAAGAAACTACAGAGTTCATGTAATCTATCAAGGAGGTATCATCTACCAAGGAAGTTCATTCTAAATAGCTACAAGTGAGCATCAACAACGTTGACTACATTCTCACTAACCAAGGTCTAAAATAAATTTTTTGTGGTTCATAGGAAGAAGCTACCCTGGCTTCTTTTGGCCCCCTAGAGAAAGAGGATTCCAATTTTAATGATTCTAAATATTGGGAGAAATGGATAGGCCAAGAAGTATCAATCTGGACACTCCAAGGCATCCATTGTGCATTCCAATTTCTGGAGAGTTATGCAAAAAATAGTATCCAACATCATCTTCACCAAAGTAGAAATGGGGAGCATCTACCTTGAGGAATTATATGTGCTATCTTTGATAATGGATGAACAACCTATCAATATTGGCTTCTGATTGATAAATGGTTTCTTATCTACTCCGGTCTGAAATGAGAATATTATATGGGTGGTCTCATAAGACTTATATTTCAGGAATATATACACCTTCCATGTGTTGCTTTTAAAGAAGTAATAGGAGAAGACTTTATCACCATAAGGTATGTAATGTCCGTTGGTATCTTGATACGGTGCAAAAATTCTACCAGCTACATGTTCATGAGAACTAAGATTTCTATTTGTTTACCTGGTCTGGTGGATCATGACAAAGACCAATTACTCTTTTCTGAGGAGGAAATTATTGAACTTGTTCAAAACGTTCGAAAGATGAACCATGCACAACCAAACACTTCACACGGTTGGGTCTGACCAGAGCCTATCATTACAAAACAACCTAAGCGACCTCTATCTAAGATATTAGAAGAAAGTGAGCAAAGAAGAGTTGTTAGGTATGACCTCAAATAATTGCGAATCTCACCCAAGAATGGCTCGAACCCCCCCCCCCCCAAGTCTCTAAAGAAGAACGTCCCCATTCACTCCATCTACTGCTACAAGAAAACAACCTGAATCCACCATCATCTACCCCGCCTCAATCCCAGTTACAACTACTTCTAGAAAACATGTCTCTCCTCCCATAGAGACGGTGCATGATGTTCTTGAAAGCCCACTACGACATCAACCACATTCCTATCAACCCTTTTCTTCTCATCAGGATCCTAGGTCTGATAATCATTCTTCTACATTTCCTAAAATTCAAAAGGGTATAAAAACATTGAATAATGTGTTCTAGCGATGGATGCATGGGTCAGTGAGCTGAGCACAATTCCTATACAAATGGTGACCTTTCAGCGCAAGCTAGATGGAATATTGAAGTTCCAAAACCACCTCCTGCTCAATTTGACTTAGCAAGAAAAGGACAGGCAGAGCCGAGAAAAACATCACACCCTACAATGAGAACAAAGTCAATCACATCGATGTAGTTTTGTTAAAGCATCATCGTCACCTTCTTTGCAGTCTACTGAGGGTAATTCTTATGTTGCCAATACTATGAGTGAAGATGCTTTTCGCCACTCTCCTGATCAAGTTGTTGGGTCGTTCTAAGAAATCACATCCCATGTGTATGAATCAATTTTTAGCTCTTCTAAACTTTCATCAAAGAATGGTCTTTGTATGCCTCATCCACCACAACCTCTATTGGATGGCCTACTGCAGTTTGAAACTTCACCTATCATCAACCCTTATGAGGATCAAATTTGAAAATATTCCTCCTCCATGTCGTCCATTATCCCAGGATATTTTTGAAAGGGAGATGAAATAGAAACTTGATGTAGCACTAGACCTGTCAAACTGGGTCAAAATCTGTGGGCGCCCATGGGTAAACCCATTCAAGTTGGGTTTGGGTCATAAAATTTTGCACCCGCTGGAAAAAAACCCAAACCCGTACCCAACCATTTACATAGTGGGTTTCATGGGCAATCCATGGGCACCCGCGGGTGACCTGCTTAATTACACTAGTTTTTTGCATCCATGCAACTTAGTAGTAATGGAAAAATATTAAATCAGTCCTATACTCATATCACAATTGCATATTATAATTCAAGCTAATAAAACACAATAATGGAGACTCCAAAATCGGATCGTGAAACAAAAGCAGATCAAGTGGGAACCTAAGTGTAGCTGCGATTGGTATACTTAAGTTTCAGTCTAACTAGAACTGACTTAAATTTTAGTCTTTGTTTTAGTTTCCAAGATCTATCCTTCGTCTCATTTGGATACCACAATTCATACTAGATTTTGGTATTTTTTTTGTTGTTTGTTGTAGCTGGTCATTATTAAGACTAATGTATGAACGTCTAAAGTCTATAGTACACTATTGTTCCAATATTTATGTGATTCATAAACTTAATTCAGCCAGACGGTCTCTTCTTTAATAGACATGTTGTAGTCCTATTCATGGGTGCATTGCATTTTGATACTCTTATAGTAACACATTTTTGGATATATAAATGAATATTACATGACAATGTATGCAACAAGTTTGTTTTGTGCCATATCTTATATAAACAAACACTAGCAATATTTTTTTTAAAATTTTAAGTGGGCAACCAACAACCCACTGGGTCGGGTTTGGATTTGCCTTTGTTCCACCGATTTAGAACTACATCTTCTTGACCCGCACTCGTGAGACCCAAACCCGCAACAACCCAACCCACCCACCCGTTTGACAGGTCTATGTAGCACTACTCTATGCAAGCCCAATACACTCTTTTTTTAGTCTACATATCTATTGGGGTTTAAACGACAATGATGATATAAGCCCTTTCGACAATGAAGAAGTTTCTTCTGATGATGATGATGGTGATCTCTTTGTTATTATATCAACCACACCACCTCATCTTTTGGAACCTATCTTTCCAGAACCTTTGTTGCCACTTCCACCCCAGCTTCCACTGAAAATTAGTGGATTTGATCCAGATTGCTTGAACGGAATGCATGTTTGTGACATCTTTATCTTAGAAGGCATCCTGGATGATCACTATGATGGTAGTCATATTATATATAAAAAAAGCTCCATCACTCTCTCATGAGAAGATTTCCAAAATCATTCTTGCAATCCTACTAAAGTCATCAGAAAAATGTTCACCATCCTTGCATCAACTATTGTGGAAGACGTCATGCCTAGTGATAAGGATTGGCCATATTATAATGCCACTCCTTCTTTATCAAGTTGCTTATTCAAGAACTATTTGAAGGCTCAAGCTATTTTGGCCTTACAGTTAAAGCTTCAATATTTGAAGACAAGGGTTATTTTGTTACCCTTTCATTTCAGAGAATTATGACTCCTTTGCGTTACTGACCTAAACAAATGAAAAATTACTCTTTCCAATATGTGCGTTGAAACACTTGCACATTTTTTCTATACAACTTTGAGATCACGTTTCCAAAAACCTACCTCACATTCCAATCCAACTTCAATAAGTTGTCCGAGAAGTTCCATATTATCAACCTAACTGGACAAATTATGTAATTGCACCACTAGCTTTTGAGAACAATCTTGAGCACAATAACAGTTCTTTCATCGTTCTCTAAGTCATGGAAGCTCTCAATCATGAAACTCCTATTTCTAGCCAAGACCCACTTCGTTTTACACCTCTTTGTGGACATTATGATATGTAAGTCATCCATGACAGGTGCTTCTTTCAGGTACCTGAACTGTCAGAAAACCTACAACATCTTTATCTAATTATTCCTCGACCTGAGAAAGAATCCATCCGAGATGTCTTGTAGAAAGAGGAATAAGAAGAAGGGGAGATTACACCACCACCTATTGTTACTAAACCTCCTTCTACTGTTACAACAACTATAATTGTTATAGAAGTTGCAGATATATAAAAATTACTTGATGATCCAACACCATATCCGATATATGGCCCCAATACCACTATAGAGCCAAGTTTTGAGAATTTTGACCATAGGACATGTTGCAAACTTTCTCTTCCTCAGTTGAGGATGTTGATGCACACTTCAAGCCTGGTGGAGATCATGTTGTTTTTAGTAGAGATGGCCATTTAGTCAAGAAAGACGACCTCATGGAGACTCTTGAACCGTGAGGATGTTTATCTCATAGCCTCATGGTAGCTTACTAATCTCTCATCTACCAAGATGTTGAAGATGTCTATATGTCCATTCCTAACATCATTCTCTATTGAGACTCTAATTCAGGTGAAAAAAATCTTCTGCTTTGACGACTACATGATTCTATTTCCCGATATATTTTTGTACCTACTCTTCACAATGTGCATGGGACTTTGCTTGCTGTCTCTACTCATGAATGGGAGGTCATGATCTACAATAGTTCAAATTCTTCTTTTGGCCCTGAAGGCCCTAAATAATCAGTTCTAATCCACAGGTCGCATGAAAGTATTGCTGATGCTTATTCAAAGGTGCTCATTCCACTGATCTACGAATTTGGCAGTGGATATTCTTCTCAGGAACCAAGACGATGGAGAATAACTAGATTTTGGCATCATTGTCCTCAACAATGTCCACTGTCCAATGATTGTGGCTTCTACGTTCTACACTAGATGTACATCATTGGAGTTCTCCATGCTATTGTTGAAGAAACTCATAATGATAATTATCATTTCCTTCGAGGAAATTACGCTCTGATGTTGCTCAAGTCCCCATGGGAAACAATGGACCTTTGTTGAAAAACTCACATGTTTACATTTTTCTTTTCCTTTCTTTTTCACACTCTTTGGAGAGTGTGTGTTGTAAATTTGGGGGGGAGTAATCCCATGAGTAGTTATCCATTGTACCACAAACTTTGCTTCTTTTCATTTTCTTTTAATATTTCTTTTCATAATTTCTTTGTTTTCATTTACCAATTCAAACATGTTTAGGATATGAACTTGTAGTTGATTGAAAACTCCCTCTACAAAATTCTAGTTTGTCCTTGAAATATTCCCTTATACATAACATTTCATGACAAAAATCCCTTTATTACTTATACAATTTTTATGTTTTCCTCTTAGCAAAATTTTATTTATCTTTTACGATGCCATTCATTGTTTCATACAAAAAGAACATAATTAATAAAGTCTGGTCTTGTCAAAGGTATACTGATACAATAACAAAGAAAGAGCTACCTCGTGCTATCCTATAAATGTTTCATCTCAAAAAGAGTAATTAATTAAAAGGAATCTAAGAGACATCACATGAATTAGAGCTATTGAAAGTGTTTAGTATTTCTTTGATGAACACATATATGTCAATTTTATTTAGTCTCTACAACCTCTACCTCACTCTAATGGAGTTCATTTAAAGTTATTTCAACACAGAGTAGTGAAACTTAGGATGTGCAATCACTTCTCTAAAACCATCTGGTTTGGAACGCGGGGATCACTCACCTATCTAAATGGACATGTACTTGAATGAACCAGAGGAAGAAAGGAATATCCATAAGTCTATTTTGAGTTCTCTATATAAATATCTAGGAGAGAGAAAATTTCTTTGACAAAGAGATGAATATACTGGAGACAACCATTAGGCAAAAACAAATAAAGAAAAAAGTTATTGACATAATGCCATCTTGGATAAAGATTAGTTTTGTTAAAAAGATTGCATCCACTCATATTTTTTAGTAAACTATGGATTTTTCTTTATTTAAAGAAATAATGATTTCATTAGCTTGAGGACAAGCTAAAATCTAAGTTTGGGGGAGTTGATAACATCAATTTTTGTGCAATATCAATAGCCTTTTACATAATAAATCCCATTAGAAATAATGTTTACATGTTTAGATTTACCCATTTTATTCTAGTTTACTTAAATAATAAGTTCTAAGTTATTTTTGGTGATATTTGAATGAATTGGATGAAAATCAAGTGAAATCAATGAAGTTTGATTAATTATTCAAAATACCTCTCTTCAGTCTGTCAATCAATTGGCCGATAAGAAGGTCTGACCAAGAGGATCGAGAAAAGATTGTCAATTCAAGCCCGACAGACTTATCGAGCATCATTCTGATGAATTGAAGAACTTCGACAGTCACCTACTAAGGGAAGGAGTGTCGAGAAAAAGGGTCAAAATTCACCTCTATTGATGCAACATCGACAGCCCATTCTATCGACACTGACAAAAACTTTTTGGTATGAAGCTATCGATCCACCACTCAACATACATGTTGAGTAGAGGAGCCTCGACAGTTCCATTAAAATTTTCAACCGATAGACTACGTCGACAACATTATCAATGCCCAAGGACAACTGTCGAGGATTTACCTCAACAAACCCATTGACAGTAAGATCGACAGATCAATTACAAGTGAGAACTCTATCGACAATGAGAAGAGTGACATGTTTTTCGATCGACAAATATTGTAAAAGATCCATTGTCGACTTGGCCGTCGATAGGCCCAATGACAGGAAACCGTTGACATCAATGGAGAGGGGTCGACAACCTTAAATCTATAAATATATCCCAGTGCATTTGTACCACTCATCTTGAATCTTTGGAGTCAAAGCATCGAGAGGCTACTGCCAAACTTTCTCAAGTTTCAAAGCTGGAGGATGAGACCTATCGACCTGCTTGGATCCCTTGATCTAGTCTTATCAACCCTACTCCTTGTCAGTTCCTTCATCATCACCATGGATCCAAAGGACCTTCTTTCCTATAACTAAGATTAGAAATGAGGAGAAAGGCTTTCAACACTTCTATAAACCACCAAGATATCGACCGAGAGCCTAGTAGATCAATCATTTGATCTACCCTTATATCGATCGTCTCTTTCTCTTTCTAGCATCATGACTTGCTCTAGTTGTACTCTTTTTGTTTTTTTGTCCATGTGTGGCTAAAATCCTAACTTAGGTTGGGAGTAGCCATCAGTCCTCCCAACCATGTAATTCTTCATCTTTCTACTTTTTCTTTAAAGTTGTGTTCCTTTACTCTTGTTTAATTGTGTTAATTCAAAATTAGCTACCTTCCTTTGATGGTTGATATGGATATTGTTCAAGAGAAATAATTCAACAACATCTAGAGTATAGGATAGTAACAATAAACAAGAGAGCGGAGTTGTTATAACCAAATTCATATTGTTTCCCCTTGATCTTTAAGTTATTAACTCAAGAGAGAGAGAGAGAACCTCGTTAGATAGACATCTACATGGGTCTCGAAAGAAGGAAGGGGCAAATATTTTCTTATGGCTATTTGCAAAATGAGTAGAGAATTTATATAAAATAAGAGTGAAGGTTTAATGTGGTTGAGGCCGGTTTGATTGGTGAAACCCAATCCACGTCCATTTTATCTTGATTTCTCGATTCATCAATTTTCTTGTTCTTTGATTTTCTATAATTTTGGTTCTCTAGTTAATTAGTTTAAATTTTTTCCTTAATCGGAACACCACAAGATTGCTTTTGGTTAAGCTTGATGAAGCAAAAGATTTCACATTCTTAGTCTAATATTCTCCTTGTCCCTGCGTTTGACCCACACTACTACAAAGATTATGTATTGAGTTGCGGACGTCTCTATTAGTTGGGTATAAATTCAAAGTCTGGTTTGTTTAACTAGGACAATTGTGTTTACACTTTTGGCCCAAAAAGAAGAGCGGTCAGAATCCTATTTGCCAACGATTATGGAGCCGATCGAGCAAAGTATTGTAGTTTCTTCAACTAGTACATCAAACCAGTTACAAAACTGAGATGTTTTCTACTGAGGCTATTGGCATTGGCCTTACCATGATGGCAGGCTATGGTGAACTCAAAATCTTTCAGGTATTCTGTCCAATGCCTTTGTTGCAACTTCAAGTCTTTCATAGTCAACATGTACTTTAGGATCTTATGACCAGTGAGGATGTCGAAGGTAGCCCCATAAAAATAACGTCACCAAAACTTAGGGCATAGACAATAGTTGTAAGTTCTAGATTGTTGGTTGGGTAAATTAACTCATTGGGCTTGACTTGTCTAGAAGAAAACATAACCACATGCTTATAATATTTCAACACACATCCTACACCCATCTTTGATGTGTCGGTGAAGATGATGAACCCTTTGTTACCCAAGGATAAGGTCAATATTGAGGCAGAGGTAAGATTTTCCTTCAACCACTTGAGTCGTGCTTCACACAATTTGGTCCAAATGAACTTCTTGTCCTTTCGTGTAAGCTTGAACAAGGGTAAAGTAGTCTTTGAGAAATCCTTAATTAATCATCGGTAGTATCTGTCCAATCCTAGGAAGTTGCAAATCTTAAATGCTTTCTTTGGGGAGAGAAATTCTCAAATAGTCTCTACCTTTACAGGGTCGACCAAAATGGTTCCCCCATATATAATGTGCATGACGAACATAAATCTATGTATCCAGAAGTTGCAATTTGAGAATTTCCAATAGAACTTTTTCTTTCTTTGGATATCAGGGACCTTAGCTAGGTGTTTACGGTGTTTTTCTAGTTCATTGGAGGATACCAGGATGTCATCTATGAACACTATGACAAAGGTGTCAAGGAAGGGTTGGAATACACTATTCATAAGGTTCATGGACACACTTGGAGCAATAGACAACCCACACGGCTTAACCAAAAACTGGTAGTGCCCATAGAGGGTTCTAATACTGGTTTTGGGGATATCTTCACTCTTAACTTGAAACACATGTTAACCAGATCTCAAGTCAATCTTCCAAAAGACTCGAGTTGTTTTGAGATGGTCAAACATGTCATCTATGCAGGGTAGAAGATACTCGTTCTTAATGGTAGCTTGATTTTTTGTTCTATAATCTTTGCACATGTGGAGTGATCTTTCCTTTTTCTTGACAAAGAGGACTGGTGCCCCCCATAGGGAAGTACCAGGTCAGATGAAGCCCTAGTCTAGTAGTTTGTGTAATTGCTTTTCCAACTCAAGAAGCTCAGTAGGAGCCAACCTATAAGGTTCCCTAGAGATTGGTATTGTCTTGGTAGCTAGATCTATTGAAAATTCCACTCCTCTCTCCAGAGTTATTTCTGGAAAATCGTTTGGGAACTCATCACCATAGTCCCTGGCTACCTCTATTTCCTCCAAGAGACACACCTTTAGCTCTGTCTCGGTACCTACATCTATCAATGATAGAAAAACCTTTGACTACCATCCATTCCTCTTTCACAACTTACACATATAGGTTGGTGGCAACATCATTCCTACCTCTAATGGTAAAGCGTGTATGACCTGGTCTCTCTATTCTTATTTTATTTTCCCTACAGTCTATTGTTGCATTATAGTTATAAGGCCAATACATTCCTATAGTGACACAAAAATCACTCATATCAAGCAAGAAAAAATTATTAGGGAGTTCATTATTTATTTATTGAACATTTATGACTGGTGTCTTTAAGAGGGACAAAACGATATGAGTACTAGGGTAGTGACCGCTAAGACATATCCTAAGTCCTTGAAGTCCAAATAAAGAATGGTTGCAAAATTTCCCAAAATGAAAGTATTAGTAAAACCAGAGTCAAACAAAGTGTTAGCATTCTTGCCCATTATATCAAGCATGCCTACAATGTTTTTGTAACATTAAAACTATTATGTAGTTCATGGTAAAGGATGGAAACAAGATTATATGAATTGTTACCTTCTACAAGTTGATTGGCATTAGCATGAGCTTCTTCATCATCAATGGCAAACACTCAAGTCTTTCTTCACTCTCCTACAAGTGGCTACTCCCTAGGGTGTTGCAGCTACTGGGCCCAAACCTCAAGCGTTAAGAAGAGGACAATTTTCTATGAAATGTCCCTCCTGCTGATAGTGAAAACACACTAACTTATTAAAGAGGAACTTGCCAGGGTTCTTCCTCCCACAGGTGTGACATATGCGATTGTGGTCTTCATGATGTCAATTTCCCTTTCCTCCATTGCTTTCCTTACTATGTTATGACCTTGTCCTCTTCTACTGTCAATCCTTAGAGTAGAAGTGCCTTCTGTGAATTGTAGATATCCCTTTGGTGGTTTCTAAGTCAACAATATGATCTTCTCGATGTTTGAGGAAAAGAAAAGGGCCTCATTGAAGTTTGAGGGTTTGCTAGCCATCACATGGGGATTTATCAGGGGGCGTTCATGCTTCACAAATGATACACTCATCACTCCTCCATTGGTATATACCCAAAGCATTCCAAGAGGTATAAATTTGGAGCATAATCCACCATTGTCATATTACCCAGATAAAGGAGCATGAATTGTTTCTCCTTTTCCTTTGTAGCAGCTTAGGGAATGAATCTGGCAGAGAAGATGGTGAAAAATTCCATCCAGGCCAGGGGTTCTTAATTCAGGTCTCTACCCATGATATAATTATTCAACCATAACTTTGTTTCTCCTTCAAGAAGATGAGTGGCAATGAGAAGCTTTTTGGTTTGTGGCACCTCCAATATTTGGAACCCATTTTCCATGGAAAGAATCTAGGAACCACCTTATCAACCACCTCATTTTTGTCTGCACCCCAAAACTTCTCTACATTCATCTTGACAAATTCTAGAATGGTGGTTTCAATTTAAGGTTAGATAAGTATAGGTTCACCATTCTCGTCTCTGGCAACATCTTTGAATGCAAGGGAACTGATATCCCTAATCAGCTTCTTCTGTTGTTCTATCTAGGGAACGTCAGGGGTGTGAACAACTACTTACCCCACAACCGATCTAGAGTTGGCAGCATGGCTATGGTCATTTTTTGGTTTGTCCTCATCCGTTGACATAGGTTCACCTTTAGGGTCATCTTATAGGTTCGAGATGTCAAAGGGAATGAGCTAGGGGTTGGAGTCTCCCACAGAAGAGGCCTATTTTGGCCTCTTCTGCTTCTTGGAGGACTCTTCCCTGACATCATTCCTCTTCTTTTCTGAGGACCGCTTCCTTTTGCAGGAGGTCCTTCCCTCTGGGTGGTCCTAGGGTGTCTCTTCTAGAATGGGGATGGTCTTGATGTGAGCCTTGTTGTTTCACATAAGTACATTATTAATATTAGTTTCTTATTTAGGACATTCAAAGAATCTTAATGTCCATGACATCTTGTTTGCATTTATTTTACTATTTGCATAGGATGCCTTAATACCTAATATTCCTAACCATAATTCTTCATAACCCTAAACTCAAAAGGGTAGAGGAAGTAGTTATCAGGTCCCTAGGGTTTAGGTGAGCGGAATAAGTGGGTAGATAAGGAATGAAATTAGGTGAGAAGAAATCATAGAGGTATTTTATTCTGAGTACAATCTTCCAACTTTGGCCAGGCACGATGCACACGCCTGAGAGTCCTTGTAAGCCAACTAGCAGTGTGTAGGAATGTTTTGCCAGTCCCTAGATTTTGGTCCCTTCTAGGTACCATAGCCTTTAGAAACTACTCTAATAATTCCCTTGGGATCAACATAACTCTTAAAATATAATAATTATTAAAGGTTAAATGGTAAACTAGGCTCTAATATGTAATGTAACAACCTCCTCCCACTATTTTCCACAATAAAGTTAGAGTAAGAGGGCATGGACCATAGCCATATTACAAGAATGATGGTTAAGCAATTAACCAGAGTAATTATTAAATTTCACTAAATGGAAAAGATTTGATAACATAATGACAAATAAACTCTCCATAAAGTTGTTACATGAAAGGAAAAATTAAAGTTCCAACATGAAATAAAATCAATCTATCTAAATCCTCTAGGTTGTTTTAAGCATTTTTTTTGGTGTCATCTTTTTTGGAAGTCCATTTTTTCAAATTAACAACAATTTAACCTGAAACGTCATGAAACAAAAAACCAGTCAGTATAGAAAGTTATATTGGTATGTGGGGGAAACAAAACACTCACATGAAAGTGTAACAACATAATTAGTCATAGAAACAATTATGATTACAAAATAGAATTTGTATTTTCTTTCTATCTTTTCAACTTAATCTCTGTGGTACACTCCCTCATTGGAGTATTCATTACGAAGAACCCTCTTACTACGGTTTTGACCCTATAGTGGGCTTCTCATAACCTCCCGTTCATGGGCTTTGTTTGTTGTGACCTTTGTTTTCTGGCTAGGCTTCATAATGACCATGCTATTCTGTCTTGGTCTTATCGGTGATCATCCTATCTCGGCTCTATCACTCATCATCATAATGCCATTTTATACAGTCACATATATTTCTTAAATCCATCAGAGATAGTTGAAAAAGTAATACTTATATAATGTGATACACATGTAGGGATAATATAAACAACCAACAATCTATTTATAATCAATACAAAAACTCAAAAAACCATGGAAGTCATTTAAGGATAGTAGTCATAAGCATAACCACGTACCTTTCTCAGTAGAGATCGACGTCTGAGAAAATAAGTGTAGTTGAGATTAAGCAACAAATGACACCAAAATTAATGCATAACACCCGAGTATTACTATATTGTCCACAATCTAACATTAAGAATTACTTGGGTTCCAAGTTAGGGTTTTGGGGTTAACTTAGGGTTTCATTAGGTTTCTGTCTTTAAAAACCCTAATTAACACTTTTAATTCCTTTTTGACTTACAAACCCTAATTTTGACATTAGATGCATTCTTATTCTCAATTTAAGCCCACGAATTCCTTTTTGTCCAAGTAGACTAAACTTTATACATTAAAGTCAATTAAGAAATGTATATTCATTACAACCAAGAAATTGGGATTGCAATGCTTTTAATACATTTAAGTTAGTAACTTTAGGTACTAGGAGCATATATAAGTCTTGAAACCTATTTTAATGGATACTTACATTTTTATGATCAACTTTCATATGTTCCCATTCGATATTCCTACTAATTACTATGATTTGTACAAGACTAGTTGATTTTGTAGACCTAAGCAGTGAACCTAGGTCCTCGCACTACTACAGAAACAACATTCAGTGTCTCTTTTCTGGGCGTCAGTTATTTAGGAAAACCGACGCCTATACTATTCAATGTCAGTTATTTAGGAAAACGGATGTCTATATTCAAAGATCAGCCAGACACGAGTACCACTTTGTATTCAACGTCGACTGGGTATAACAAACCGACGCCTAAAAGCGCCCGCAAAATCCAATTTTTGAGCGAAAAATTTGCGTCACCTACATCGTCAGTTTTTTAAATATTCATCGACGCCTATTGAAGATGAAAATTTGCATGAAAAGTCCCACTTTCAGTGTCGGTTATCCTTTGATAACCAACGCTGATAATGGTTCCCACCAAATAATTTTGGGTAAAGATTGTGTAGTTGGACGTCGGTTTTTTACTTTCAACCGACGCTAAATAGTCGTAGGCGTCGGTTTTGTATATAACTGACGCCGTTGACCAACTTAATAGACCTGATCCCTCGGCTCTTCCCCCTTTCTTCCTATTTCATCGTGATATTTCTCTTATGTGCTGCTGCTCGCCGCCGCTCTCCCAAAATCGCCCGACGTCGGTTGCTGCTGCTCGTCGCCGCTGCTCTGGTGCTCTTCTGCTCGCTGACGCCGCTACCCACCACTGCTTCTTCTTCTCCTGCTGCTTCTCCGGCCGGCGCCTGCTGCTTCTCCGACCGTCGGTTGCTTCTGCCCACCACCCTCCCCTCTGCTTCTTCGCCTGCTCGCCGCCACTGTTGTCGCGTCTCACCGCCGCTCTTCTCCATGCTAGCTCCAGGTAACCTAGCCTCTTTGCTTTCTTCTCCCTAGCTCCTTACCAACAACAAGCACAGCCATGGCTGTAATGGCCTACCACGGCCGTGCTATCCAACACGGCCGTGCTTGCTGTTGGTAAGGATATGAACAAATTTTTATGTAATGTTTTATGTAAATCCTAGGATATGTACAAATCTTTTGCTTGGATATATTTGTCATATATTTGTGCTTCTAATCGTAATGTTTAAGCCTAATTCAGTAATTTTTGATGCATGTTGAAATAAGATTTAAACTTGTCAATTGTAGCATCCTAATTTGATTTGATTAAACCTAACATTGATGAAACCCTAACATCAATTGTGATGAAACCCTAACATTAATTGTGATGAAACCCTAACATGTAAATATCTATTATTGTGTTTGTTGGCCTAGAAACCCATCCAAGATTTACTCATTAGGAGTAAATCTTGGATAGTCCCCAATTTGGGACTGTTCTTGAACACCTAATCTCACTTAGGATGTAAGTGTATAATGTGTATTGGGTTTTCAAGAAAATTTCGGTAGAATTTCCCCATTTGTTCTCTATGTACATATGTACTGAGAGAACAGCGGGGAAATGCTGTCGAAAGTTTCTCAAAAACCCAATACACATTATACACTTACTAGTGAGATTAGGTGTTCAAGGATGGGATTGGTGGTACACATTTATTATATATAAGAATGACATCATATGCGTTTGTTGGCCTAGAAACCCATCCAAGATTTACTAATTAGGAGTAAATCTTGGATAGTCCCCGGTTTGGGACTATTCTTGAACACCTAATCTCACTTAGGATGTAAGTGTATAATGTGTATTGGGTTTTTGAGAAAATTTCGGCAGCATTTCCCCATTTGTTCTCTAAGTACATATGTACTTAGAGAACAGTGGGGAAATGCTGCCGAAATTTTCTTGAAAACCCAATACACATTATACACTTACTAGTGAGATTAGGTGTTCAAGGATGGGATAGGTGGTAAACATTTATTATATATAAGAATGAAATCACATGTGTTTGTTGGCCTAGAAACCCATCCAAGATTTACTCATTAGGAGTAAATCTTGGATAGTCCCCAGTTTGGGACTATTCTTGAACACCTAATCTCTCTAAATTATATACTGTTTGTATGGAGTTCGGATTCATTGTAGATAATAGGAGTAAATTTTGGATAGGATGTATGTGTATACCCTAATCTTGTCCTAATATATACTTGTTTTCTCTTTGATCATAGAATGGATAGATCATGGATGTCCATTCGCAATCGCTGCACCCCAGAGTTTATATCTGGTCTTGATCAGTTTATTAGATTTGCCGAGGAACATAGGAAAAAACCTACAGATAGGTTCTACTGTCCATGTAGGCATTGCGATAACAACTTGAAAGTCATCACGGGTGAGGAAATCAAAAGTCATGTCATGTGCACTGGGATTGTACAAGGCTATACAGACTGGCACTGGCATGGAGAGATTTCAAACTCGAAACCAGTAGATGTCGATAGCAGTGCTTGGGTGGAAGAATAAATTGCCTCCGATGACGTAGATGTGAACGAACCAGTTCCAGTAGACATCGTTGATGCGATGATGGATAGTTGTAGGGTAGAGCACACCGATCCACCTCCTATCTTTAGAAACATTGTGCATGATGTTGAGATACCGTTATACACAGGCTGTGCTAAGTTTACGAAGCTTAGTGCTATGTTGAGATTGTATAAGTTGAAAGCTAATAATAGATGGAGCGATAAAAGCTTCACTTCATTGTTGACTTTGTTGAAAGAAATGCTTCAATAAGACTAAAACATGGCGGCAAGACTGTATATCTTGGTCATCGAAGGTTTCTTTCAAAATTCCATCCGTATCGTAGGAAGCGCAAAGCATTCAATGGATGGAATGATGAACGGAGTGCACCTAAACCTATACCAGGGGATGTTGTTTATGAAAGAGTAAAACACATTGTCAATGAATTTGGTAAGAAATCACAATGTAGTATGGCCACACGGAGTGACAATTCTTCATTCAAGAAGAAGTCAATATTTTGGGATCTTCCTTATTGGAGTTCTTTGACAGTCAGGCATTGTATCGATGTAATGCATGTTGAGAAAAATGTTTGTGATTGCATCATTGGTACTCCGTTAAATATACCAGGTAAGACTAAAGATGGGATAAAATCCAACTGGACCTACGTGAAATGGGAATAAGGTCAGAATTAACAGCATTACATGAAATGGGTAATAAAAGAACATACTTACCTCCCGCTTGTTACACATTATCTAGAAAGGAGAAGAAATCTTTTTGTAAATGCTTGATAAATGTTAAGGTGCCACATGGTTACTCATCCAACATCCGTAGATTGGTATCAATGAAAGATCTGAAGTTGATAGGTCTTAAATCTCATGATTGTCACACTCTAATGCAACAAATATTGCCCGTGGCAATTCGATCTATATTGTCGAAGCATGTAAGGTTTGCAATCACCAGACTTTGTTTATTTTTCAACAGTCTATGCAGCAAAGTTATTGACCCTGATACTCTCGATAATTTGCAAAGAGAAGTGGTTGTTACCCTATGTCAGCTTGAGATGTATTTCCCTCCTTCGTTCTTTGATATCATGGTACATCTTGTTGTCCACTTGACTAGGGAAGTGAAAATGTTGGGACCAGTTTTCTTGCATTGGATGTATCCCTTTGAACGATACATGAGCGTTTTTAAAGGTGATGTTCGAAACCGATATCGGCCTGAAGGGAGTATTATTGAAGGTTATGTGGCGAGAGAGGTTATGTATTTTTGCAATGACTTTCTGAGTGGTAATAAAACTCCTGTTAATGACAAGAATATTGAGGAGGGAAAAGGAATTTTGGGATCACGGGTGAAAGTAATCAGCCGTAAGCAGTTGGAACAAGCTCACTTGTATATTTTACACAACATGGACGAAGTGAGTGTTTATATCGAGGAACATACCAATTTCATCAAGAGACAACATCCTCGAGAAAGTTCAATGTAGCTTGCTAGAGAGCATAATAAGACTTTTACTAAGTGGTTTGAAGATAAAGTCTTACATCAACTATCTCAAACACCAAATGATATTATAGAAACTATCAAATGCCTCGCCTTTAAACCAAAACCGAATGTTATGTCTTATGAAGGGTTTGACATTAATGGGTTCACATATTATACAAAGCACTAAGATGATAAGAGTGTCATCCAAAACAGTGGGGTCACTCTTCAAGCGTCGACTATGTATTTTGCAAGTGCAAAGGATAATAGTTCACGAGAAGCTAAAATGTCATATTACAGTGTCATTGAAGACATATGGGAGTTTGACTACATAGATTTCAAAATTCCGCTCTTTAAATGTAATTGGGTTGATAACACCAAAGGATTTATAGTGGATGAATTGGGTTTCACTTTGGAGAACTTTAGAGTTTGATAATGGAGGAAATGCAATTGGAGTGAACCGCAATAATTTTGTAAACTATCTTGGGTGTGTCACTCGAAGCCATTGTTGTGTTAAGTATGATAATTGGCATAAAGTTCCTCAGGGGAAGAAAGACTTGATATGGAAGGATTTATGCGTGAGTTATTATTATTTGCAATTCTATTTTGTAGATTACAAATTATATTATTTGCACTTTTATTTTTGGATACTAGTTAATAAGAATTCTATTTTACAGAATCTGTTTGCATTGGATGAGAAGCTGCATCGTAAAAGTGTGATGCAACACGCTGGAAAGATGCTTAGGAACTATAGGACAAATCTCAATAGAGAATACATAAAAGATGGTGATAAGAAGAAAAAGTCAACCCTTGAACAGTGGAACTTCTTGGACAAAGAAGATTGGGACAATTTTGTTGCTTCAAGAAAATCTGAAGAATTCAAGGTATTAGGCATCACTCCCAATTTAATTAATATACGTTGTATTTACCTATTCAATATTAACATTTAGTGCTACTAACCAAATCATTAATGTGCATACTAACTAGGCCCTCAATGACGCGCAAAAAGCAAGGTGTGCACTGAATGTGCATGACCACACTATGAGTCCAATGGGCTATGCAAGCGTTCACCAAAGAGTACAGGCAGAGTCTGCGGCTACTCAAGAGTCTGCTGCTACTCAGGAGTCTGCCACACCCATGCCTCGCCATGATATCTAGATAGCTGGGAGGCAAAACAAGAAGGGTGAAATAAAGAAGCCCGTAACTGCTGAGGCGGTTGCGAAAATGGTAAAATACAACTCTTAGAGAAATTGTTTGAATATTGATTATTTGTGGTGTTAACTTACCAATTTCTGTTGATGGTGATTAGCGGGAGCTGCACGAGCAGAGGAAACAAGGCACATTCATCCCTCAGGGCACAAGGGATGAATTGATAGTTGCTCTGGGTAACCCAGAGCATCCTGGACATGTTAAGGGTGCAGGCGCTGGTGTGGGCATCAAAGCATTCTTTGGGCCATCCCAGTGCAATCCCAGAGCGGGACTTTCACAAGAAGAGGTAATCTATTCTTTTTTAAGAATGTTACTGCAAAAAGGAATTCAATAATAAGAAGCTAATGTTTCTTTTATCCATGTATAGGAGAATAAAAGAGTCGAGGATATAGTTAACAAGAACGTCAATGATATAGTTGCTGAGCAGGTCAAGGAAGAATTGATGCGGTGGTAGGCATCTCAGGCTTCCAATCATCCTATGACGACCCACTCTTATCCTGATGTACATACTACAAGTAATCATGTAAACCCACCGCCTAACACGTCTGTTGTAAGTATTGTTTATGACATTGTATCTAGTCTTTTCAAGATGATATGTTTTCAAGATGATATGTATATATGTATAATATTCTTTACATAAATTTGTAGGCATTGAAGCCATGCCGCTTAAGAATGCAAGATTATGTTATTGCAGAGGTGTAGGCTTACCCGTCCCTTCCTGGGGCAATGTTTCACGGGACTCCAATTCCACAGGGCTACGTTCGTGTGAGCCCGATACATGTGTTACTCGATTGGAGGGAAGCTACATTGCCATATCCCCACCTGGATATTGATACACTTGCTGAGGCAGAAGGCAGGGTGATATTGTCGCCCAAAGTAGATGTCGTCTACACTACAGAAATTGTAAGATAAATTTACATTACTTTAGATTGTTAATGTGTATATATGAGGTCAACTGATCTGAAATTATATATACATGTTAAAAAGAAGACACCTGGAGCACCTAGGCCTCCACCTCCACTTTCTGCATTACCAAGTTGGGTTCCAACTGACCTAAAATACCCGTTAGGTCCTGCTTGTAGGGGAATGACATGTTGGCTATGGGCACATAATATACATTTCCCTATAATTGTTTCTTTAGAAGCAGATTATGCAGGTCAATAATACGATAGCTCTTTATTTATACAAGATATTATTGAGTTGTTTATGTATAATTGGCTGAATACATCAATGATAGAGACATGCATAAGGTGAGATCTTATTTATACATCCATATACCTTGTGTAAGATCCGGTGATCTGGTTTCTTATATATTAATGCATACGTAATACATGTTTTGCAGCTACTTAGTCGAAGATCAATGCAAACAATTTGCATTTGATCATGTGTGATTTTTGATTCCATCATTGATTAGTATGGTAGCTAAAGACCCTGATAGTTTTCAACAATACTATATAGATTCTTTTACAATTTTTGGTCAGCAAAAGAAGACGATAATAATAGTTCCATTCAATGTTAAGTAAGTTTACTTTATTTATAATTTGGACTTAAGAAAATTCCATTTTTATTGTGCATTTTGAGGTATTAATTTTTAACTTTTTTACCTCTAGCGGTAGACATTGGGAGTTACTAGTTATTGTCCCCGGGACTTTCACTGTTTATTATCTAGATCATGCGGGAAGTACAATGAACACTAAAATTGGACACGTAATGAGAATGCCATTATTCTGGTGAGAAATATTTCATTTTTATATTCGTTAACGTTTGTTATTACATTACTAGTTAATTATGCAATTTATTGTGTTATATTAACATGTAGGGGTTTAGATGCATTCAAAAATGCTGGAGGAAATGTCCCAAGGAGAAAGAACCAGCCAATAATTCGGGAGAACGTAAAGTAAGTTCCCGACTCCAATGTATATATTATTTATGTGAACTGTGCTTAGTTGTATTTTAATATTTTGTATGTTTCAATTTATAGTGCGCTACATAAGACAATGGCTGGGCATGCACATACTATGTGATGTGATTTATGCAGATGATTATCCGACATGCCGCATTGCATATTAATACCATACATGAGGTATTATATATAGTCTCATTAGTTAGTATGAAATATATCAATCTTATTTTTATATTATTACTTATATATACATCATTCTCTTTGCAGGTGTTTAAAACTGGCCACATTATAGGTAAACGCTTAAAAAATGTACATGCTCCATATAAGATGGAAGGATTAAATGAAGTAAGAGAAGAATGGGCAATAGCCATACAAGCAGTGGCGATTGTAAGATATAATTGGGATGTTGATAGCGATGTTGGATGATATTTTGTAAATGAATATTTCTGAATGTTTCTACATGTATTTGAATGTTTCTACATGTGTGAATGTGAGAATTGAATTGATGTCTGAATGTATCTACTTGTGTGAAAAAATATTTGTTGATTTTGCAGGTTTGTGGCCTGTTTGTAGGCTGATATCAATGGATGTCGTAAACCTGTAGTTCAGAAAATTGAACTGCAGGTTCTTATCCTGCTGACCAGCCACAACAGGCCTGCAAACTGATAAGAAAAAAAATATATATATAGGCGTCGGTTATTTATAGAACACCGTCATCAAAGGCCTACAACGTCGGTTATTGGATAAAAACTGACGCCTAATATGACAAACAACCCGACCGTGCAGGAAAGCACGGCCGTGGTGGAAAACGCGTCGCTTATTCGTATAAAACCGACGCCTATAGTACTAAACACGGCCGTGCAGCGAAGCATGGCAGTGTCGTCTGGGAGTAGGACGTCAGTTGTTCAGTTGTTAACCGACACAGAAAGTGTCCTAGGTGGTGCCCTTTTTTGTGGCGCGCACCCTATAGACGTCGGCCGACTATGTATAACCGATGCATATAAGTCATATAGGCGTCGGTTATAAAATCGACGCCGAAGAGTTTGACCTTTAGCGGCACCCACATAGGCGTCGCTTGAAAACCGTCGCCAAATGGGTTTAAACAACCGACGCCAAAGGCATGTTCTGTAGTTGTGTCGCCTTACCGACTATGCTAGGTCAAGACAATGGGCTCATTCCAAAGTGAGGTCTGCACTTACGTGGATGCTCACTCAAATAGGGGGAAAGGAAAGGAAAAGGATTGAAGATTCCTTAACTATGTGAAGAGGTGTTGGGGGTAGACTACACCTTTTACTAGGATTTATCTTCAACCTCGGTTCGTCCCTTCCCATGTGTGTAGGTCATCAATCCAATAGTTTACATCGAGATCCTGATGCACTTAGAGACAAGCGACGGTACCACGACCACCATCGTGCATCTAAAAACTCGATGATGACTCCAATTTCTCAAATTCTGGTCAAAGTTTATGGGACGACAATGTAGTAACTCTGGCAAGATCACAAAGATAGATAGAGTGAAGGACAATATTGAAAAAGAAATTGAAGACAAAGATGTGTTCACGGAATGAAGAAAAACTTTGTGAATGTGTTGGAAATCTTGTAGGGGAATCATAACCCTTTATATAGTCTCAATGGTAGGGTCCTCCTCAAGTGCACAATTGGCAAATTCTTCAAGAGTTCTCAATGTTAGGAAAAACCTAGGATAGGTAGGTTCACATTGATCTCAAGAATCTAATGGACTTGTTTCCAGATCTGCTCAAGCATTGATGAGGGAGAGAGGGTTGAACAAACTCATTGATGTTACTATTCCATTTTCCAAAACTACCCAAAGGTAGATCATGATCCTTTCATCAGTGAACCTTATCTAACGGTCAAGCATGCCATGGCAATATAAATTTCTGGGAATTTCCTTTTCCAAATAGGAATATATGTGTGACATTAATGTATATTTCCATGAATCCATTCTCTTTAGGATTTCTAGTAAAATCCATAACTCTCTCCTTTTATCTTTTAAATCCCATATTTTGAAGGAAACCCGTAAATACTTTTATCTAAGTATGAGAAAGATTGAAGACCAAAATGCAAAACTTAAGGACTCTTTTTTTTTTGAAACCCTGGGACTAATTATTATTCATCACGTTCCCCAGTACAGGCATAAAAATTCTGGTGTACAATGTGGCCCAATGTAGCTTCCTCTTTGAACATCTCCGAGAGGAAGTCAGGGCATTGCTGCCACCGACCACGAGCTTCTCCCCTAGCTCGTCCCCATTTAGCACATAGATCTGCTATCTTATTACATGAACGCCTTATAAAGTTGAACTCCACCGACTGGAAAGAGTATGCAAGTCTCTTAATGAGCATGCACTCCTGCTTATAATATACTGGGGTGTCCATCCGACCTTGTATCATACTGATCACCATCTTGCAATCTGATTCGACCAGTAGATCGTTGAATCTGCCAACACACTCATGCATGTCGTGGGCAATAGCTCTTATTTCTGCTTTTAGAATGTCTGTCGTAGCTCCCTGGTCATATCCTCCTCCCAACCAGCTTCCTGCATAGTCTCTAATAACAAAGGCTGACGCCATTTTCTTCTTCTTCACTGTTGCATCGACGTTCAGTTTAACCTGTCCCTCTCTCGGTGGTTTCCATTTTGGCTTTTCTGTGGATGCTCTCACCATGTTTCCTCTAGAGAACGCCTTCCTACAGATCTTCACCTCCTGGTTAATCGAAGCGTATAACCCTTCTGTGCTTGTAGTTGAATTCTGAAACACCAGATTGCAGCGATTGTTCCAAATCTTCCACAGCGTAAAAGTAATCCAGGTGTTCCAATCTATTGTGTCCCTCGTCTTCCTCAGGTTGACTCTTAACCAGTGCTGAAAAGTCTGGCCTGGTTGCAATTTGATTTGAGTATTGTCTTGGATAAGCTTCCACAACTCCCTACTTTTCGAGCAAGTGACGAAAAGGTGCAAAATAGACTCACTTCCGTTCCTGCACCGAGGACATTGGGTATCTTCAGTGAACCCTCTTCGTGCTCTAGCCTCATTAGTCATGATCCCACCATGCATCCCTAACCAAAGAAAAGTTTTTACCCTTTGTGGTACCTTTAACGTCCATAAGGTTTTCCACCTCCCTGGTGTCTTCGTCGAGTATTCTTTTTGTAGGTCTCTGTAAATCCGTTTTGCAATGATCATTCCGGATCTATCTTTTAGATACCAAGCTTCATCAGCTCCTGCATCAGGATCTGGTGGGGGCATGGATAGGATAGACTGCGTTGTGTCGTTAGTGAACCAATGGTGAATGAAATCCTCATCCCACTTGCCTTGCAAGTCCACCATTGAATCGACTGTGAGATCCATAAGTTCATCCGGAATAATTTTGTTTTGCCTCAATTCTGGACTTCGACCGCCCTCGAGCCATCTGTCAGTCCACACCTTAGTTTCTGCTCCTGACAGTACCATCTTCCCAGTAACGCTGCTCAGATCACTGTAAATTCTGGTTATCAATCTCCAAGTGCCTGACGCACTTTCCAGTCCCTTATTAGCTCTGTGCCAGTATTTCTCCTCCATTACTTGCTTCCATATCGCTTTCCTGTTCGACATGAAATCCCATCATGTTTTGTGTAGCAAAGCTTCATTCTGAAGTCTCGCTCTCTTGATGTCTAGGCCGCCCTCACTTCTGCAGGCTGTGACTTTGTCCCAAGCAACCAGATGGATACCGCTCTGTCGTGATGCTCCTTTCCACAGGAAATTTCTCACCACTTGATCGATGCTATCACACACTGCCATAGGTAAAGCCGTCGATTGCATAATGTATATCGGAATAGAGTTGAGAACTGACTTGATCAGAGTTGTCCTTCCTACTAAAGACAGTGATTTATTTGCCCACGATGATATTTGATTTTCAATCTTGTGGATGATTCCCAGGTATAGATCCTTCCTTGGTCTCTCATGAATAATAGGGACTCCCAAATGTTTCCCAATATTCTCCGTCTGCCGCATACCCGTGATCCTGGTGATTGCCTTCCTCACCGGATTGGGTGTGTTCTTTGAAAAATAGATGGTGGATTCTTTATCTCCAAGTCTCCCTTTTATTTCATGTATTTTAAGCATTAAATTAATTTATTCTATTATCTTCCCAACTTGGCTATATTTCTTATTTTAATTGCTTTTTTTTATTAAAAGCAAAGTGGGAATGAGACCAAAGCATTAGTTGTCTTCTACGCCTCTTTTCTAGAAGATTCCATAAATTTCCATGTAAATTATCCACTACCCTTAGGCGTTCATTTTTTCCAATTTTCATTCTTTCTTTTCCCCATTTCCTTATTGGATTATTTAAAAGAGTAGAAACCACAAAAACCATCATAAAGGGAAATTTGCAAATTAAATCCATACATTTAAAAAAAGTCACATCAAGTTTCTAATATAATCCTTATTATACAAATGTTTTCATTTCAAACATGTAAATACATATGAAAAACCATGACATATCAAATAATGTCCTATGTTAAAAACCAATTATTCTATTGATAATATTAATACAAAATCTTTCTCCAATAATATTCAGTTCAAAGTTTTTGTGGTTAATCATCATTATCTTATAAAGAACTTTCTTTCAATCGTTAACCAAGTGAGATCTTTCATTCTTTTGCCTTTTTGTTTTCTACTTTTTTGTGTACTATGTCAGTGACATTATTTCATTTTGGTTCATTTAGCTAATAATTCCAAGTTCTCATTGACCTATTTTTTCTATTCATATATATATATATTGATCTAACAATAAAAATTGTTGATGTTTCATAATTTGCTATGTATTATTATGTGGTGGATATTAATCTCTATTTATCCTTATTGGTTAAAAAAATTTGTTTAGTTTTATTTGTATATACATATTTATGTAATACACACATTTACATAATATATATTCACACATGCATATACACAAAAATGTATATATTTGTATAAATTTTATTATATATGGATGCCTGACACATATTTGAAGATTATGTCTCACCTGACTGAGACAAAAATGACTCGTTACTCATCACACACTTTAAAACATTGAACAATACTTTAGTTTCCTAACTTCTTTGTCATTGAGAATTTGGGATAACATCCAATGGAAGTACTCATTATTTCAAATTGGAGAGGTAGGAGTACCAAAACATGATTTTGTAGGGAAATAATGACATCTCCAAGAAGATAACAAGAAAAAAATTACTTGAATATAGTATTTAAGAAAAGAGTGGAGGGATATGCATGTATAAGCACCATAACAATTATAGGAGTAAAAAAGAAAATTGTGTTGGAAACACACTCAAGAATTGGTTTGATTTTAGACCATTAGTTATATAAGAAAAATGATGGCAGGAAATAATTTTTTTACAAAAAGCATAGTTGAAAATCGCACTATGGATGGTTCTTGAACTGAATATGATGCTAAGGGATGTCATACAATCTGATGTGTATTAGAATAAAGAGACGAATATGATCGAGTATTGAGAAGGGGATGAAAATATTAGTTTTCATTTCATATTAATAGAAGGGACAAGATAACTTCAAGAAATCTCAACAAGATGATTTCCTTATAATCTTGACAAACATAAATATTAATGAATAACTTTGTGTAATTGTTTAGCCAAAAACACATGTAGACTACAATGTGCATAAAATTATATATATAAAGAAAGGGCACATTACCAAAAGTCCAATGAATATGAAGCTACAAAGATTATAATGAACTCATTCACCAACAACCACATCCTTATTATTGATAAAGCCTTAATTTAATTAATAAAATATTAGGGGCTATGCAAATTATTATTTCACTATATTACATAAATCATACATTTTCAATTAATTATGACTTTATATTCATCAATTTGCAAAACTTATGAAAATAATGAATTTCCATAAACCATTTCGTCCTTCATTACAAACCATAAGAACTTATAGAACATAAACAATTATGTGTTTTGACTTGCATAAATCTTATTGTTGCACATCCCAATTTTCTTTATTAGAATTAAACATAAAATCACTAATTCTGACAACAATTGCATTCAATGTCAGGGAGGATATTTGGATCATCAATAAATTTCATATGGCAGCAATGCAACCACCAAACCAAGGAGGTGTTCTATTTTTTGTTACATTGGAAGATGATGGGCTTTCAAAGAAGGAATGAAGTATATTGGATGATTTTATTAGGTTACCTAGTACGATGATCATTCTACATGTGATAAATATTCAAAGACAAATAAACTGGGCCTTGAAGTGCATATCTAGTAATAAGAGGCTATGACTTCAAATATGATGTAATGCAACTAAACTTGGCTCCCCAACAAGAGGTGAAATAAATCTTTGAATGCATTGACCAAACCTCTTATATATCTAGATGTCAGATCTATCAATATAATTCAAATATATAAGACACTTAAAACACAACTAGTTATATACCTATGAAATTGAAATGAATATGGAGTACATAAAAAGATGCTTATCACAGGGTGATGCCTCTTGGATCTAGATCTTGTGACCTCCCACAACTCCTCAACATTTGCCCCACCAAGGGAAGTTGACTCATATTTCCCAAGGTTCCCTATGACCGTCTTGTAAGAAATTAAGCCAAGGTATTCTTTGATATTGCCAACGACAACGAGCACAACCAATTGGGGCACACTAAACATGAACAAAAAGTTAGTAGAAATGAAATGAAAGCCACACCTAAGATCACAATCACATTGGAGACAAAACCTTATGTGTTACTTGACTTTCATCCTCTCCATGAACTCAGGCTCCCTAATGATGTCGACAAAGTCGGTCCAATCTATGTGCAGACAACAATGAGGGACTCACCAAGGAGGCTGGAGGGCTCAATGTAAGGAAGGACAAGGCGGGTGTCATAGAGGGCATGGGAGTCCTGACTTGTTTTGAGAAAACTAAGTGGTTGTTTGTTCCTTCTACCTTGAATGGAGTGTGATGTTGTCATGAATATTACATGGAACTGGAGGGGAAAAGAAGAGAAAACTATATACATGTAAAAATTTGTAAAAACACATAGGATTTAATTGGTCATTTGATATTTTTGATGAATTGCATCAAGGTTCTAGAATAAAGTTTTCTACCTTGAGTCTACCCAACAACACAATTCTAAATACATTTGGTGAAGAAGGAAAATAGACTCCATTTTGGAGGTGCCATGGAGGAACAAAGGTTTGAGTAACACCATAACTTATTGATGGTGGTTGGATGAGGCTAAAGGATAGGCAGTTGTAGATAGATAGTTTCCAACACTTGAGTAAACATTTTTATAGTGTACAGCCTAACTAGTTTGATGACGGCCATCTAGGTTCTATAGTTCAAGGAAGTCTGTTTCAAAGAGTTTTTTCAGGCATGACCAAAAATCAAACATAGATCGTTGTGAGTTGTAAAAAAACACTCAACCCACAAGTTATGGTAAAGACAAAAAGCAAAATTAAGTTATTTTACAAAGTAGAGAAAACAAGTCAGAAGAGAGAGGAATGATAAGAACACAACATTTTCAATTGGTGTGATTTGATTGTCCAACACCTTTTCCAAAGAGAGATAATATCTTGATTCTAGTTAGTTACACAAACTCACTCTTTTTATATAGTATAAATTCAACACGTAATCTTTCTCATCTCACTTGTTGCACCAATATTGTTTCCATAATTGAATTACGAAGTGCGTACATCATGTCATGAGGTTCATCAATGTCTATCATGTAATTCAATTCTTCCACCTCACTTGTTATTAGTTCTTGAAACACACTCATAATATTATACATTGTTTTATTTGGAGATAGATTCTCCCAAAAGCAACCAAGTGATGTATCGATAATTGGGTTTCATGTTATCCATTAATGAAACTCATAAGATCTCATAATTTCAACAATAATTTAAAGCATTCAATGCATATATCTTGTACTTCAAACATTCACTTAAGGAAATACAAAAAACTCAATTAAATAAGCACTATTATATAATCCACACACCTTATCTTGAAGGGAAATAATCTCCTCATTTAGAAAGTCCAACAAAACAAGCATTAATCTTGAAAATTCTATTCAAACAAGGTGTTACAAATAAGTAAAAATTCTTAACTAGGGTCTTGAGATATGATTTTGTCTTGAATTCTTAATCAGGGTTTTCTTTACTTGGATCGTTACTTTAGGGTTAAAAACCTAAATCAACATGTTCGTCCATCAAATCCCTTTCGTCACAAATATATTGTTCATATTAACAATAGCCTTTGTTAGCATAATATACATGTTCAATTTTTTTACTTGGACATATCCTCAAGTTCACCATTACTGGTCATTAATGTCATAACATTATCAATAACATAGGGTTATTTCATGAACAATATATAGATATAGTAGGGATGAAAAAGATGATTCAAGATCTTATAGGTACTAATTTCATCAGGTTCATGGTCAAGGAGGCATAAAAATCATGAGTAGTTTCTTAACCATATTCAAATAATATAAAGATGATATTTTGGAAAAATGGGGAACTTTAGTTAGAAATAGCCCCTGAAATAGTGTTCAATAGATCCCTCTTGTCTTTTCAGATAAACATGACTATTAATACTATGAATTAAAATGATCTTGTCATAGTATAGGGTTTTGAAGTAATCCACTGATCTACCATTGTCCGCAATTGGATGCTCAACAAAGGGTTAGATCATGATTTCTAGGTGGATAAAATGCCTACTAGATCAAGCCGTGTGCTAGCTACCACATGGATGGCCTAGCCCATTCATGGTAAAGTTTTCTAATGGAAAAACATAAAGTCTGTCAGTTTACTAAGTAGTGTCAAGAATAGGCTGGCATGGCCCAATACTAGCTCAAGAAGACTTCAAGCAAAATGAAAATGTGATCAGACAAGAAGAGTTCATGGATCTTATGAGAAATTTCCATGGAAAAGGTCCTACCCCATAAATTCAAGATATATAGGATGGTGCACAAGGCTGACTTGAAGTACCATATACAATTCTCACTTAAGGTGTCCACAATTTTCTACCATCACGAGTTGCCTTTGGAGCATCAACTGACACCCACTTTTGAGTAGGCAGTTTGTGGTATAGGGTTCAGACTCATGGATGATACCCATCATATCTTGCACACCTAAAAGCTTCTAAGAGTAGGGTCTTTAATGGGATTCCTTGTGTGTTGGTTCTACTCTTCAAGGCAATGATCACCCCTGGGCATCCAGGGTGTGTGGTTGTTCAAGTGGAGAATAAAAGTACCTAAGAAAACCCTCTAGCCTTATTCTAAGAACTACTTCCCATCAAAATGGTGATAGATAGGGTATGGAAAGAAGAGGTCTGATTGTCCTATATTTAACATGGTTTCTTCTTATTCATAAAACAAAACATTGATTTTTTTATTATAAATTAAAGGAACCAAGTAAACTTGTCATCAGTCCTGATTAATTAATTTTTAGAGAAAATGAGAAACTACTCTTTTATTGCCTTGCTTTCCTTTTAAGTTTGGATGTAGATGATGAGCATGATTCACTCATCCCTGATCCAATGTTGGATTGTCTCATTCTACGTCAAAGGGGGTTGGGTCAATGAATTCAACAATCCCATAGACATTGAGTGTCACATTAAATAACTTAATGAATCAAGCCATTCACTATATATGAATCTCCTTTTGTTTTTTATAATTAATAGCATTCAATTGCAAACATCATTTCCATAGAATCTTTACCATTGTAGCCCTTCTATGTGACCTCCATATTGATAAAGTTCCATAAAAAAGAGGTATCATTTGATTACAAACCAACATCATAAATGAAAGAATATAGTCGTATGGTCCATACTTGGTAATCAGTGTTTTAGACTACTAAAAAACCCTCGATCGCTTGCGCTTGTTGGATTCTTCATTTTTCTCATTTTACCACAAAAGAGTGGCAAAAAAATTTGTTAAATGAATAACCTTTGCTTGACCTTCAAGTCACAATCTTTGCAAAGTGCTATCTTAAGAATATCCTAAATTGCATATGATTATATAAGGTGTAAAAAACATCGAAATAACTTTCTATCATGAAACCTTTTCTTAACCAACTTGTCACTCCTAATGGCTACATAAACAAAGGTGAGAGGACCCAAGCATGAGTCTGTAAAAAAATCACATAATTTATTCATGAATAAACCACAAACAACAACTATAATATGAGACAACATGTCATACCAAAGAATTCTAAACTAGTATATGGCATTATATCTTATGTCACACATATAAGCATGTGAAGTTTTACTTGAATGTCACTATTAGAGTGACAGTATTATATTATTGTATAATAGTGAAAGAAACAATCACTGTGATAGACTCAATGTGTACATGTTATCTAAAATCTTAAAATGAGTACACCTCATCAAATTGTCCTGAGTACAAAATACAAAAATATAAAATCTTCAGTATAAGAGAATATATATTTCTTAAAAAAACTGATTTTAATAACAAGAAAGAAAGAAACAACATTCAAGACAATCTTATTAAGATGAAAGTGTATTTTAGGTTTCATTTCAATTATACAAACAATATCAAAAGGCCTTTGATCATCTTCTCAAAGGAAGGGGACTATGAGGGACATTTAATCTAAAGTTGAGTATATACCTTGTTTCAACACTAGTCAAATACCATCTATATCGTCGATTATTTTAGACCCCCGATATCCATTATGGTCTGACATCTAAATGGGAAAAATTACACATAAGGTTATTCAACATCAGTTTCTGGGGCAAAAGAAAGGTGATGACACAAATATTGTGTTGGTTGCTATAAAGTGAGAAAATGACGTAATAATAAATGTATGTTGTTGGTTCTATAGAAAACCAATGATGTACTTTCTTATCAGTTAACTATTAATGATAGATATTTCGTTGGTTTTCTTCATTCAATTGACATTGAAGAACAATCTACATCGTTGGTTATTGATGATGTACTTTCGTATCTGTTAAAATTTAAACTGATATGAAGAGTTGTGTCATCATATTTCCGGAGAAACTAACGACCTAGATCTATGTCATTGAGTTTTAAGACAACTCACGCTATAGGTCTGGTTTGTTTATAGAAAGTCTACAGACCTAATCCCCACATGTTCAGTAGAATGCTAAATGTACAATTCATTAGAATTGTAGGGTCCATCCTATATTAAGTTTAATAATAGACTAGCAATACCTACAAAATATGCAATAAAAAACACATAAGAGTCTTCATCCACACAATTATTCAAACACTTGCAATTCCATTCTCATCAAACATCATTCCATTCTCATGCACATCTGAACATACACAATTCATAAAACGCACATGTAATTCCATTCTTAATCACATGTACAATTGCAATTTTCATCCTATTCATTTCTTTTCTGCATTCACACACATATGCATGTATACACATATATATCATTCACATATGAACCAAAAATTTACTTACATTAAATATCAAGTTGCAAAAAGTCTTTCGCATCACATTTATGTAGAAATTATAAAATTAAAGTTCTAAGAACATCATATTTTATTCCAATCAAACAAAAAGTTGACCTCTAGTTGTGTTGAACTTTTTGTAATCCCTATATACTTCAAGAAAAATTGTTTTCCTGTGTGTTTGATTTATTTTAAGAATTTAAATTGCTATGATAAAGTTTGAGTGTCACTAGTACAAATACCACCTCTAATTTTAGTTAAAATATTCCTCTAACATCAGTTTGGTATGACACCTACGTGGGTGACACTACAGATAAATTCCTACACCGTCAATTTTTTGTGGATGTCTAAACCAACAACTCAACCCAATCTTAGTTTTCTTTTCCTTTCTAGGCAATGTGTAACAAGTAGGAGGTAAATATGTTTCCTGATTACTTCTAACTTGCATTGTTAATTCTATCCTTACGCCCATTTCACATAGGTCCATTTTGGATTGATGCCATTTTTAGTCTTACCTAGTATGTTCAACAGAGTACCAATGATGTTATCACATACAATGTTCTCAACATGCATGACATTGATACAATGCCTAAATGTCAATAATCTCTAATAAGGAAGATCCCTATATATTGACCTCTTCTTGTATAAAGATCTTTCACTCTTTGTGGCTATAGTACATTGTGATCTCTTACCAAATGCATTGACCAAGTCTTTACTCTTTCATAAACAACCTCCCCTAATATAGGTTTAGAGGAAATATGTTACTCACTTGATCCACTAAAGAAGTTTTCCAACCTTCAATAAGGATGAACTTTTGGAAGAAACCTTTGACAACAAAGATATATAGTGTTTCCCCCAAGTTTTTGCCAGATTGAATCAGTGTTTTCCAAACATATAGGGCATGCTTTAGATCCTTTTACACTGCATCCTGACAATTTTCCAACCTTCAATAAGGATGAACTTTTAGAAGAAACCTTTGACAACCTAGATATATAGTCTTGCCACCATGTACTTGGATTGAATCAATGTTTTTCACACATATAAGGCATGATTTGGATCCTTTTACACTGCATCCAAACAAATTCCCATATGGTGGAAAGTCATTAATAGTGCAAAATAACATAGCAAGCAAGAGAAATGTCTCTTTTCAAGAAGCATCATAGGTCATTACACCTTCTCCCTAGAGTTTCATTAAGTCATCACTCAGAGGTTCAGAATAAACATCAATATCATTGCCAAGTTGTTTAGGTCCCGATATCATCAACGACATCATTACATACTTATTTTTCATAGAAAACTAGGGATGAAGATTGTATATAGAAATCATAATAGAATAAATGCTATGTTACCTACTCAATGCTCCGTATAGATTCATCTCATCGATACAAATCCCAAGTCTTAGATTCCTGACTTCTCACCAAATTCAGGGTACAATAAATCAATCTTCCTCAATAGTGATGAATCATATGCATGTCATAGGATCACATCATTATTTTTCATAGCCTCAGCATGCCATGTTAACATCTCTGCATCAATGATACTGGCAAACAAGATTTGAAACTGTGGTATTATAGGTAGATTCCACATCCCCTTGGTAGGAGAGACAATTTTAGACTTCCCGATGTTGTCATAATATAACTTGTTGCCCCACATTTTGGGCAATGTTTCAAATTGATATAGTCCTTATGAAATAACACATAGTCATTGAAGCATGCATATATCTTCTTAGCCTCCATTCCCATTGGGAAATACTTTTTCTTTAAATTGTATGTTGAATTAGAAGCTCCTTGCCTTCAAGAGGAATTTCTTTCAAAAAAGAAAACAATGACATGAAGCTTTTGTCCATCCATCTATTGTTATCCTTCAGAGTATACAATCGCAACACATTGCTCAACTTTGCAAACTGAGGACAACCTATGTATAACATTCGCTCAGTATCATGCATAATGTTTCTAAAGAAGGAAGGTAGATCGTGCTCTACCCCACAACTATCTAGCTTCACATAAACCATGTCTATAAAAATGGGTCATTCACATTTATATGATTGTCGGTAATTTCTTCTTCAACACAAGTACTACTATCCACATCTATTTATCTCAGAGTAGGAATCTTTCCATGCCAATACTATTTTGTATAGACCTATACGATCTCATTGCACAGGCCATGACTTTTGATTTCATGAATAATGTCGACTTTCAAGTTGTTTGTGCAATTCCTACATGGATAATAGAACCTATCTCTTGGTTGTTTCATATGTTCCTCTACAAATCTTATAAAATAATCCAAACAAGTAATAAACTCTAGAGTGCAGTGATTTGAAATGGACATCCATTATGTATCCATTATATGATCAAAGAGAAAACATGAATTGAACTAGGTGTTTAGAGATTAGGATTTTGAGTTTAGCGCTTATCATTTAGAGTTTAGGGATGAAAGTTTATGTATTACAATTTACGGTTTAGGGTATAGGATAAGGGTTTACGATTCAGAGTTAGGAATTACATATTTAGATTTGGGGTTTGTGGTTCAGTAGTGAATTTTTGTCCCACCTGTCCCATTGTTGAACACCTAATCTATCTAGTTTGTGTATAATGTTTATACAATTTTCAAGAAAATTTTGGTAGCATTTCTCTATAGTTCTCCAAGTACACCAATGTATTTGGTCAAATATTCACCTACATTTTTACTTAAAGAACAAATGGGGAAGCGTTGAAGAAACATCCTGAAAACCAAATAGACATTACAAACTTACAACCTAAGTGATATTATGTGTTCAACAATAGTCCCAAATTGGGGACAATTTACTATTTCTCCTAAGATTAAATCTTAGATGGGTTTCTAGGACAAAATGCAATGTTGTCATTAGTATACCTATGATCTTAGTGTCATCATTCATACCATAGGTGCAAAAGAATATACATTAAGATAGGATAAGAATAATACATGCATTTTCAATAAAGTGTGGTCCAAGTTTCATGTTAATGTTTATATTCCATCCATAATTATGCACAAAGAAGGTAAAGGTTCATCAGGTCGTGACAATTAGAAATCCAAATGTAATGAATTCATTTACTAATTTAAACAAAAAGCACAAACAAACATCATTAATACACATAGCATACTCTTTCTGCATATTCATTCATTCACACAATGCAATCACAAACATTAAAATATGATGACATGTATCAAAACAAGTAACAAGTAGAGGGTAGAGGCTCACCTTCCAAGCAATGACGATGGTGGCAGTTGTGGAAAAAGTAGGTGATGGAAACAACAATGGTCGTAGAGGCAATTGCAGTGATGACCATCAAAGGTGATTGTGGCCGAAAGAAAGATGGTCACATCATATCCTGAAGCAACAATATCATGATAAATATGAATGTCAAGCAAAGAAGCAACTAAGACAAAAACAATGGCGACCACAACAACAACGAGCACAACAACAAGCACAGTAGCACCACTAAGCTTAGTAACTTGAGCGGCAACGATGACAAGAAAAGTGGCAATGACGACAAGCACACCAGCAACGAGCACAATAGCTAGCACAACAATGATGGTGGAAAGCACATCTGCTCGAACGACGACTACATCAAAGTAGGGGGAATCACGAGCAAGGAAACAAAGATTGGGGGTAGAGTCTATTTTAGAGGTTCTATTAAGTTACACACTATCCTAAATTGTTAACAAAAACCGATGACTAAGTACATATGTGTTAGTTTTGTATCCAAAACCAACACCATAACTAATGACTTAAATGTCAGTTTGTTTCGAAAATTGGATGACTGAGGCCCTTATCCTAACAAAAAAAATCAGCCATAGTGAGGACATAGACGTTGTTTGGGTGAGACAAATTTAGAACTAAGTAATAACTTAAACACCCATTCTTTCAAAAGAATTAATGATAGAGGCCCTTACCCAAACAAAAAAGTCAGCTCAGTAAGCACTTAAACATCATTTTTTTAACAACTAACACAAGAGAGTATTTTAGGAGGAACCATATTATCGTAGGGATGTGGCGTCAACCCTCATTCATTAGTTTTTATATTGCAAACCAACACTACATGTACAATTTTTTCACAATTCATAACCATTGAAACATCGATTCCACTATTGCAAAACTGATGATAGAGGCATCTTTGATGTCCCCAGATTTTCTATAACTTTTTTTTTGGTGAAGCTAGGAAGCTATTTTATTCAACCCACCTTCCTCGTGCAGGGATCAAAAGTGGATTACAGACATTATTTCTAGACAAAGAAAACATGGTAGGACTCCTACCATTACACGGGGAAAAGGAAAGGGGTTGACCCACAGGGTCGAGAGGAGGGTTCTCATAGGTGTAACCCTCGTTGTAGTTTTTAAGATGATGCTTGGCCAGAGAATCGGCAATCATAGTGTGCTGCCTAGGTAGGTTCACAATCGTTACGTCCTCTCAGTCTTGAATGATATTGTTGATCTCCTGTAGCCATGGATGGTAAGCTGGATAATCTGTTGAGTTTCCTTTTATGGCTTTAGTAGCTTTGCTGCTGTCTGTAACAATCATTAGAGGCTCGTTAATGTTCTCGGCATGTGCCTGTAGTGCTAGATGGATCACTCTAATCTCAGCTTCCGTAATCGAGAGTGTGAAGACAGTATTTGCCTCTCCCCTGGTCCATTGGCCTTCTTTGTCGAAAGTAACAGCTGCCACAGCTGCCTTGTTACCCTTTACTGCTGCATCCACAAACGTGGTTTTGATTGGTAAATTTACAGACCACTGGTAGATAGCATCGTCATCCCAGTTGGGTGTAAGAGGTGCCCTCTTCATTTTCCCAATATTCACAGCTTTACATGTACTCCCAATTTGGATGAGTTGCCTATTTGTATCTAGGGTGGTATGTTCAAATACTAAAGCATTCCTGGCCCTCCATATTATCCAACACGTGACAGCACACCTCGTCTTTTCTTCCTCATTCCCCGCCAACTGCTTGGATAGCCATACTAAAACTTAATCTAATGTGTGATGTCCAAATTGAAACCTCACTTCAAAGAGGGTCCTGATTTAAACATCCCACACAAAGCTAAGAAGAAGAAAATCATAGGAAGTAAGAAGGAAACAACAATAGCAAATGCACATGAACAATAAACAAACCACAACAACACAAACTCACCATTCAACATATAATTACATAATGAATTGTTACACCATTTGATATTACATATTGAACAGTAAACTTTACATATACATGTACTACCACTAAACAATAGGATCTTAATATAACATGTCCACCTATACATAAGCTTGTAACACAACTCTCAACTATTTGGATATTCAAGATCACATGTGTCCACAACCTAAACAAAACATTGCATCAACACAATATTCAAGAATATTTTATTGAGTACACCTATGTGTCTTTTATATACCTCTCATTACTAAGCTTGGCAATAAGAAAAAACTAGAACTTGGTAGTAATAAAAAAAAGAAAAAGCATATACTTGCACAAAGATGTTCATTAACAAAAGAGAACACATGTTTTACCATGACTTCCATTATATGTAACATTGATCAACCACATGCATTGTTCTACCATAGAGATCTAGATATTACATGTACTATTATTCCAAAGATATTTAGTACTTTCATGAATGCACTATTCTACCAAAGAGATTTAGTGTGCACAAATACTATTCTGCCAAAGAGATTTAGTGCTTTCATCAATGCACTATTTTACCAATGAGATTTACTACTTTCATCAATGCACTATTCTACCAAAGAGATTTAGTGTTATCATATAATGGATCAGATATCTTATGTTCCATGTGTTCAAAGCCATAAGTATGGAAACCATGAAAGATATCATACAACAACAATCATTTCATCCAATATCATATGACAAGTATTTTAATACATATATAACACAAGCATATTGTATAATAAGTCAAGTAAGAGGTAAAGACATACCATTCAAAGAGATATCCTAATCATCACATAATATAATGCCAAATCTAACCTTCATCAACCTTGATTAAGAAAAGATAATGTACAATCATTAGATTCTCATTTTATGAACCCTAGTTGTCTCCATTTTGGGGTTTTCCTTAGCTTATCAAGATATGTGTGTCGTTACTTGTCTTATCTTCTTGTAATCAGGTTATTGGTCTTAAATTTTAGATTGAGATATATTATCTGATTATCTGGTTGCATGTGCACAAATTAACCTTATTTTACATGCATTACTCCAATTAGGGTTTTCTCAACGTCCTAGGCTCATTTAACATGTAACATGATTTATATGCATATCTATGATTATAGAATTACATATTAGCTTCCAATTACTGATATGTACTTACTCTGTAATTTCTAGTGTTTCATGAGCATCTTTGTAATTATTACACATTAATTACGCTTATTAGCCCTATAAATAAAATTACATGATTTGGTGCATCAACATCATAATTACTGACATCAAATGAATTATAAAACATATTTTAGAGATATTGATGCATTACCATAATTTTAGGTTTTCATTTAATATTTATTACTCATAAAAAATGGTAATGATCTTACATGACATCACAATGATTAAGAATGAAAAGGATGATGTTATATTTCCATGTTATTCTATGCATTTTTTTGAGAATTTTGGTACCTTATTTTCAATTTTATAATAGTCGAGCTAATTTCTATGAATTATCTAAGATTTGTAGATTTCTGGGTAATTAAAGATTGATTTACCTCATAGGGTCAATAGGTCGCCGCCACATGGCTCCAACTAGAGCCACTCCTTATTTGAGTTGGCCAGTTTGATTCACTGGTCTAGACCCGGTTCGGAGCTGGTCAGTTGGGATTCAGACTAGTCCACCCCCTTTCTCTCATGTGTTCTCATCATGGGCATGGGTTATGCCCTCTCACACAAAGTCACCGACTGTAAGTCCCTGATTCCAAATGAGCAGTCAATGTTGCTCTGTGGTTGGGAATCTAGCGATAGACTGACTGACCGTGAGATCCTCTCTCCTTCATAAGTATGAATAGTATGTCCATGTGAGTCCACCGTAACAGGGATCTGTGATGCCGCTGTCGCAGGTCTCTTCTCCAGTGAGGAGAAATGGTTGCCCACTTATTCTCCTAGAAATATGCTCCTAGGCACACATGGGCCTACAATCTCTACCTTCTCTTAATCCCTGTTGTGGGTTCAGATGTCAGTGACGTTCTCCTCATCCTCACGATCTAAAAATATTTCTAATGAATTCTCCCGTGCTTTAGGCCCTCCAGCTGTGGCTACTAATCGTGGCTAGAGGAGCTTCACGTCATCTGAACTCCTCCTCATGGTCTCCGTCTTCTCTATCGAGTCTACACACAATGCAATCACCACTACAAGGCTCCACCACAACGAGGACTTGGGAGGACCTTGCCCCTCCTCATCCCTCGTCTCTTCTCTAGCATCTAAATTGTTCTCTCATCTCCATCTTTAAAGTTGACTAGAGAAGCAGCAAGAACATGGAGGTGGGACTCCCTCATCTCTTCTCTATGTATTTCTGAGTGGGGGGATCTTTCCACTTCTTTGTGGATTCGAAGATGATTGCTCTTTCAGTTTCTGGGCCATGACCTTGACATGGGATGATGGGTTGGGTCGTCGGCACTGCGACCTCCACAATCTCTAGTGGGATACAAAGTAGAGGATGAAGCCCCACTTGTCAGATCCAAATCAAAAGCCACAATCAACCATACTCAAAGTCAATTTGTGGATTCTCAAAGGGGCTCCCACCGAGATATGATAGAAAGGGGAAACATGACATTGATTTACCTGAACTTAGGGTACAAAGATATAACATTATTACATTGTGCACCAAAAACCACATTATTTCCCACATTTATACCCTAAATAACTTCCTCTATAATCCTCCAATCTTCATGTAATTTTAATTATAACTTTACTTCAGTTCAAGCAACACCCCATCCAACTTTGGTGCCAAGAATCAACTATTTGACCATTCAATTAATTACTTCACAATGGTATAAGTTTAAGGATCTTAATCATGATATCAATATCATTTGACATCCAAACATTAACAAAACACTTGGTACTCCCAAAAAAACTTAACATGCATGAATTTACTTATGTCAATGACACTTAAGGATTCCAAAAGTCCATTCCATCATATCCTACACACCTTAAGTGAAATTTTGTTCTCAAAATTAAGCCAAAACTCTAGTCCATCACATTATATACATCTTAAAAGAAAAATTCTCCCTCAAAATTAAGCCATACTCTAACTTCAAGGAAAAACCAGAAGGCCTTAATCCTTATGTAGGAAACCACTCTATGTATAACACATTCAAAAGCAAAGACCTGTAATCATATCCAAACTACCATTAGGAGGTTTTAAAAACATCTAATGGTGAGCCACCCATCATATAACTTGTTTACCATGCTTAGGTCATGTCATACCATATTTCACATATTAGGATTTTCATCCTCATCTTTACCCATGCATTAGGGTTCACACATCATATTATCATGTAAACCCATTATGTCAAGGTGTCATCAACATTTTATTGAGCTAATTGTTAGAACATGTTCAACATTAACATATGCCTTTTAGGAGGGAGTTAACTAAAGTAAACCCACTTTATCCATCTAGATCATATCAAGGTGTCATCCTCATTATGTTGTTCTAGATGTCAAACTATATATATATATATATATATATATATATATATATATATATATATATATATATATATATATATATATACATACATACATACATACATACATACATTTATATATATATATATATATATATTCATCTTTATTAAGCACTAAGATTAACACCTCATGTAACATGTTCCATTCATATGATCTTATTTCATTGCTCATAAAAAATTGCAACATTTACTAGTGATTTCATCACAAGATTAACCAACAATATCACATTATCATCATTATTCATGTATATGGTTAACTATTTATACATTGAGATTTATCAAACTATTTCTAGATTTCCATCATGTCATATCCATATGTCAAATCTCAAGATTAGATCACATTATTATCAATCTTATATCATGGTTGTACTAAACAAACTTATATGTGTGGCTCCTAAAACATATATTAAAACTTTATCTAGTCCAATTCAGGTTCCCCTGACTCATATCATGAGGTTAGTGCCATGCTCAATCTCTCTTAGCTAACTCAACACTATGAGTATTCCATATGCATATACTTTATCTTTCCTCTCTTAGTCTAGGGTTCGCATATTACCTCATTGGCACTAGTGATAGCTTTACAAGCTCTAGCCACATAAGCACAAACCAAACCACGACATGGTATTCTATTTTCATAGATCTCTAACAATGAAATACTATATCCCATCTCTTTCTTAAATGTACACCACTAGAATCCTACGTGGGAACCATAACCCGAGCATGAGCCTTCATAGAAACCAACACAGTTACCTCCTCTAGAGTCTTGTGACTCTCTCCCTCACCCAGAAGGTAGGTCCTTATATTCATATACACATATGCACATATATAGACACCTTCACTTGGACTCTATTGTTTGTTCCTCCCAAAGACATCTAGGATTCAAAAGGACTACTAGAATTATGCATGAAATAACTGAACTCATTCACTCAGGAGTAGTCTAGTTTAGTACACATCATAACACATATTTCTCATATCTTGGAGTTTAGGTTCTATGACCTTCTCCCTCTAGGTCTCACTCTCTCTGGAGTTAACGCTAAAAGTGATCCTTACACTAGAGGTCCTCCTTTGTAAAAGAGCTTGAGGCTTATGCTAACTCACAACCTGGTCTTATCTTAGATCATCTTAACTTAATTACGAACACATACTTGCATCATCAAAACTTATCTCAAATTCTCAAAATTGAACCTTAATCCTTATAGACAACATTGGTCATTATAAACCATTTATATCATTTATATGGCTTACATCATATCATCAAAACTTATTTCATCTATTCCATCTATCATATATTCTAACAAGGCTTTAGACATCAAATCTAGAAGTACTTTCTGTTCTAGACTAATGTCATTCACTTTCACTTAGGTTGCATGACCAACTCCTACTTTTATATGTGTGGGGACACATTTTTGTAATAGTTACATATAAAATAAAATATTATATAGTTTTTCTCCAATAATACAAACGTCAGAGAAAAATATAAAGGTTTGATCCGATTGGAATAAAAAACCAAATCTATAAAATGAGTGTCCCACACATTGTAGAGAGTCTAGTGCAATGTCACCTATTAAAAATGTTAAGAACATGGTGTAGACTGGTGTATCGACCTAAAACATAGATGCAACATATGTCAAAGTTTTCTCTTCCCATGATGTACATCATTTCCAAATAATGCAACGTCCCATACCACTTCACCATAAGGAAAGAACAACACCTAAGGACCTACTATACAACAAGCACCTAATTAGGCCCAGTTCTTAGACATATAGGTGCTAACCTAGAGGCTAGGTCAGATCTAGTCTCTAAAAAATGACTAATCTAACCCTAAAAATTATTATGTTCAAGTTTTTCTTTAGTTTGAGTTGCATAATGAGAAAATGTCAGGCTTTGCAATCGTTCATTCTCTGATACCACCTGTGACGTCCTCGGATTTTCTAAAACATAATCTAATGTGTGATGTACAAATTGAAACCTCACCTCAGCAAGAGTCCCAATTTAAACACTCCACACTAGGCTAATAAGAAGAAAACAAAAGGAAGTTAGAAGGAAACAACATTAGCACATACACATGAACAATAAACAAACCTTAACAATACAAGCTCACCATTCAACATATAATTACATAATGAATTGTTACAACATTTGATATTACATATTGAATAGTAAACTTTACATATACATGCACTACCACTAAACAACATGATCTTAAGACAACATGTCCACCTGTACATCAACTCGTCACACAACTCTCAACTATCCTGGATCTTCAAGATCACATGTGTCCACAACCTAAACAAAAGATTACATGTGATACAGGTTAGGAAAATATTCAAGAATATTGTATAGAGTACGCCTACATGTCTTTTATATACCTCTCATTACTAAGCTTGGAAATAAGATAAAACTAGAACTTGGCAGTAATAAACAAATATAAGAAATAGAATATACTTGCACAAGGATGTTCATTAACAAAAGAGAGCACATGTTTTAACATGACTTTCCATTATATGTAACGTTGATCAACCACATTCACTATTCTACCAAAGATATTTAGTGCTCACATGTACTATTTTGCCAAAGAGATTTAGCACTTTCATAAATGCACTATTCTGCCAAAGAGATATACTACTCACATGTACTATTCTTCGTAAGAGATTTAGTAGTTTCCTCAATGCACTATTATACCATCGAGATTTAGTGCTATCATAAAATGGATCATATATCTTATGTTTTATGTGTTCATAGCCATAAGCATGGAAAATCAAGCAAGATATCATATAAGAACAATCATTTCATCCAATATCCTATGTCAAATATTTTATTACACATATAACACAAGAATATTGTATAATAAGCCAAGTAATAGGTAATGGTTTACCTTCCAAAGAGATATCCTAATCATCACATAATCGCATGCCAACTCTAACCTTGATCAACCCTGATTAAGACAAGATCATATACTTTCATAAGATTATGATCTTCTGAACCCTTGTTGTGTCCATTTTAGGGTTTTTCTTAGCTTATTAAGATATGTGTGTCGTTACATGCATTACTCCAATTAGGATTTTCTCAACATCTTCGGATCATTTATCATGTAACATGATTTATATGCATAGTTATGATCTCAGAATTACGTATTAGCTTCCAATTACTGATATGACCTTACTTTGCAATTTTAGGGTTTCATGAGCGTCTTTGTAATTCGTACATTGTAAACATTAATTAGGGTTATTAGCCCTAATTATCCATATAAAGAAAATTACATGGTTTCGTGCATCAACATAATAATTGTTAATATCATATGAATTATAAAACATATTTTTGCGATATTGATGCATTCTCATAATTTTAGATCTTCATTTAATATTTATTACTCATAAAACAATTGCAATGCATCTTACATGATATTACAATGATTTAAACATCAAAATGTTGATATTACGATTCCATTTTGTTATATGAATTTTATGAGAACTTGGTACCTTATTTTCAATTTTTTGATAATTGGGCTAATTTGTATGTATTATCTAAGATTTGTACATTTATGGGTCATTAAACACTAATTTACCTTTTAGGGACAATTGGATGCCGCCACATGGCTCCTACTGGTGTGGCTCCTTCTTTGAGTTGGCCGGTTTGATTCACGGGTCTAGGCCTAGTTCGGAACTGGTTGACTGGGAGTCGGATTGGTCAATCCCCTTTCTCTCACACGTTCTCATCATGGGCATGGGTTCTGCCCACTTGCACGAATTTGCCAACCGCAAGTCCCTGATCCCCATCTAGTAGTCAATGCCGCTTTATGATCAGGAATCTGGTGAAAGACTGACTGACCGTGAGATCCTCCCTCCTTAATGAGTTTGAAGAATCTATCCATGTGAGTCTGTCGTAATAGGGATCCGTGGTGCCGCCGCCGCTGGCCTCATCTCCAGTGACGAAAAATAGCCTCCCACTTCAACTTGGCGATCTGCTCTTGGGTGTGTGTGGGACTGCAATCTCTTCCTTCTATCAAATCCCTTATGTGGTTCAGATGTCGGTGACATTCTCCCCTTCCTCACAATCTGACAATACAACCAATAGATTCCTCCATGCTTCAGGCCCTCTTTTTGTGGCTACTACTCATGGTTGGAGGAGCTTAACATCGTCAAAACTTCTTCTCACTCTATCTATTTTCTTGCTCAAGTCTGCATACAATGCAACCACCTCTGCAAGGATCCACCATAATGAGGACTTGGGAGGACCTTGCCCCTCCTCATCCCTCTTCTCTTCTCTAGCATATAAACTATTCTCTCATCACCATTTTTAAAGTTGAGTGGAGGAGAAGCAAGGACATGGAGGAGGGACTCCCTCATCTTTGCTCTGTGTATTTCTGAGTAGGGAGGGGTCTTTCCACTTCTTTGTGGAGTCAGAGATGACTTCTCTTTCAATTTTTGGTCCATGCCCTTGACGTCGGATGATGGGTTGGGTCATCAGCACTGCGACCTCCATGATCTCCAATAGGACACTAAGTAGTAGATACAACCCCACTAGGTAGATCCAAATCAAGGGCCATGATCAACTATCATCGAAGTTGATATGTGGCTTCTTAAAGGGGTGCCTGCCTAAATATGTTAGAAGGGGGAAACATGACACTGATTTACCATAACTGAGGGTGTAAAGATATAACCTTATTACATTGTGCACCACAAAGCACACTATATTGCAAATTTAAAACCTAAATAACTTCCTCTAGAGTCATCCAATGTTCATGTTATTTTAAGCATAGATTTACTTGTATTAAAGCTACATCCCATCCAACTATTGTGGCAAGACTCAACTATTTGGCCATTCAATTAATTACTTCATAAAGGTATAAGTTTAAGGATCTTAATCATGATATCAATATCATTTGACATCCAAACTTTGACAAAATGCTTGGGGCTCTCAAAACAACTCAACATGCATGAATTTACTTATGTCATTGGACATTTAAGGATTCCAAAAGTTCACTCCATCACTGGTATCTTGGAGGAAAAATTTATTTAGTGGGATGTGGTATGTAATCGATTTTCATACAAATGACGCTAACCTAAAGTTCTTTTGGAGGACAATATTTTACCTAAAAAAATTATTTTTTGAGTTATCTAGGACATCAATTTCTTTAAGAGATAAATGACACTATAAAAAAAGAGGTACCCATGTTTTTTCTTAATTGACAGTACTTGACCAATGGTGACATTTGTTCTCTATTGCCAACATTGTACATCATTGGGTGTTGGTTTCCAAGTGGAATCGACATTAATAAAAGTAACATTAGAGATCAAAACTGTACTAGTGCATTGATATCATTATTAAGATCCATATGTTGATGTCATCTTGAGGTATTTAATGGACAAGCAAAGAAATTTAGTTTTGGCACAAAATTTGACTTGATCGTGGTTTCCCTACCACTCCTCATTTGAAGGTATAGCTTGAGGAAGAAGGAACTTCCACTTAAGTTCCCCCACACTTCTTCTTGTTAGTTTTGATTTGTGGGAGGAGGAATTAGAGGTCTATGGAGATGTGGAAGGAGAAGAGAGGAAAATACTCTAGTAGTTATTTGAACCTAGCAAGCTACTTTGCTTCCCGTCTAGCTTTGAGTTCCATGGACTTTTGAAAAGGATGGGAACATAGGAAGTTTTTGACTACCGTCCACCATGTTTTGGTGTAGCATCATAGTTGTGGAGGTTGTGTGAAGCTTATAATATATTTAGGGATGAGTAGGTATGATGCGGTAGATTTCCTCCTCTTTTCTCCACTTTCGCATCAACAATGTTGGTGAGTCTCATTGAATTACAAGGGGATGCAATGCTGGAGCAAGGAATAAAACACACACTACACCGACATTAGATGACTGTGAGTCTAGGGTGTTGGATCTCCAAAGTGGCGCTCAGGGATTAGAGTAGGTGTTAAGAACCCTTTCTAGATCATAAAGGTATGGAAAAACCTCCAGCTATTGACGGAGCTAGGAGGACCCTAGATGTAGTACTTTCTCACTAGAGAAGGAGATCCAATGCCAAAAATAGTGACAATAGTAGAGGATTTGGACCACATTGAGGAGTGAAGTCATCAATTATGTGATAACCTTACAGTTGTGCCCTTTTTCTCACTGGAGATACCCCCACGGGGGAAACTCATGGCAAGAAGAACATAGTCTTGCGAAAGTAGAATTAGAGAAGTTGAGAATGGGAGAGAATGGGTGAGGCTTGCATCAAAGGTAAAGAAGGAGGACCAGGTTCAATCACCAAGACTATGACAAATTGGGGGATGTTACAAAGACCGAATAGATCTAGGAAAGAGTATTGCCCATAATTGCGATGTGGCAATGTCTTATTGGGTTATAAAGGTAAATACTTCAAAAACTATGCAAACCTTATTTAATTCACTTTACATGCATACGTTGTCAGAAATGTTTGAACAAGATATTGAAATTTGCAAAAAAGAATCAATAGAATAATATGGAATTGTCTAATTAGTATTTTTGATGTTGTACTCATATGAATATAATAGAATCTCTAAAATAATCATCACATATAATAAATATTAAATGACGCTCATATATTATGGGAACAATTAAATAACTCCTAAATATTGGACTAAGTAAAACCCTATTGCACATAAGTAGGGTTGATAATGAGGATCTAATCCATGGCATATGTTCTCTTGTCTTTATCATGTTTCAATGGATTTGATACCATAAATATCTTATGATTAGATTATTGTTCACTTATTTGATATGCCACACCCATGTATCAATGATGCAAATATTTCCCTTTTGTGTCGCTAACATATGCATTTGGTGTTTCAGATCATCAAGGATCTTAGACAAGATATAACAATCAAGAACATGCAATTCTGTATGTGTTTGGATGGTTGTAGGTCAAGTTATACCATGTATATGATTTTTACAACAAAGTTTGTAAAAAATGAAAGATATGATGTAACAAAAAAGTTATGATTAGCTTACTCTTATCCTAAACCATGTTCACACTTATATCAAGTCTTTAGGATAGTTAGGTGTCATTAAAACAAGCATTTGATATGTTTACCAAGTAAATAGTAATGTTAGGGCTTTTTCTGGTCAAACTATACTTCAACCAAGAAAGAGTCATTGTAGAAATATAGACGTTGGAAATCTTATAAGAGACAACCTCTCATTCACACTACACTTTGACCGAGATGGAACACTACACTTTGACCGAGATGGAGTACAGTCGAATTATAGTTTGATGAGATCAATCCACAATCTAGACATGCATTCATTTCTCGTAGCATTGTAAACTTGTCTCCTAAAATTTAATGTCTAGTTTAGCATTTATCTTGGTTAAAACACTCCCAAAAGACATATTGACAATTCCTAAGTGTTTCCTATCATAGGAGTTCTTAAGAACACTTAGAAAACATACCTGGGCAATCAAATAGAGAATATCCTTCTTTCAATCTTAGAATTCTACTTCATTATATTAAGATTTAATCCATAGATCAATACTAGTGTCCTACTCGACCAAACATAGCCTTTCTTATCCTTGTGGAGAGTTGATCATTACTTGTTCACAGAGAGGATTGTACACCTTGTGAGATTTTTAATTTCTTCTTGCTCTCAAATTATTGCTACTTGTTCTCATTTCTTACAACTACTTATGGTAAGAAGGTGTTGGTATATATGCCCAGAGATCCAATCATGTGATGATTGTAATGGCATAAATTGTAATTGATTTGATTAGTAAATAAATGCAAGCTTACAATTTATTCTATTTAATTCAATTATGAGATAATGATGTAACATTATAGATGTCAAGAGAGTTATATTGGTCAATGATGCATGTCTTCAAGTATGTGACTTGGGGAAATGAGATCATATGCATGTTAAGAGTACATATATATTCTCATTATGTCCATGAAGTATTTTTTATGTGGAAGGCCGATAGAAAATAGTGACACATAAGACCAGAGTGTGAGTTTGTTGATGATAGAGTCTCATTAGTTATGATATGGCTATATCACTACCAATCTCATAGATACATGTCAGTGAATAGTGTTGTAAATAGACCCACCGTTAGACTCACACATTGAAACCATTGCGATGGTAGTCATAGTCAGCTCTCATAGTGATGGTGGTGTTTGTGGTTCTTAGACCTAAAATCACTGCATTTGTCACATTTCATTGGGTACAATTTGATATCATTAAATGCAGTCTGAATACTTGGTTTGTTATAATGGTGATGATTGGGTGACTGTGACACATGGGGATAGACTATGAGTGATAGAGATGGGATTTGTCCCACCCATAGGAGAATGATATCCAAGGCCTCTTGATTAGAGAAATTGAGAAATGCATTGCCATGCATATGTTAGTCAATATGTGATATTAAGCTTACATATATCTTATATAGTCTACTCTGGTTCATGAAACAACATTGAATGATGAAGAGGGTGACAACTTTATGCCTTGAGTTCAATTTGGATATCAGTCACAAAGGAATTATACAAACACTATAACACCATACATAGATTGTATGTTGAAGTTGTTCCCCAACTTTCTATTTACTTGGGTAGCACTAATGTGGGACTAAGCACCACTTTGTTGATGATGCCATCAACCAGTTATGGACATTCACTACCAACATGATATGGGACCTATACGGTCACACACATAGGACTCAACCTAGAAGAGGAGTTTAATCTTGAATGGTGATTGAATTGATTGTTAAACTATTTACGTATTCATTTAACACAACAAATCAACTGGCTACACTACCATATGATCATCTCAGTAAGTGAGATAGCCATCTAGAGTGCCAGACGGTCGGCTTAAGAGTTGATACGGGTGTTTGGAGGACCCAAGCTGATTCACGTTGAAATTGGATATGGGTTGAATCGACTGGATCGGCTCGGCGTACTAGATGACCGTCTAGGTTAGCAAGATGTTTGTCTCACATGGGTGAGACTGCTCAGTTCAGCTGGAAAGGTTCTAGATACTTTCCCAAATTTGATCATTTCAATTGCACATTACTTGTGGTGCAAGGAATTAATGTTTATCATTCATGGGAATCAGATTGCCAATTTTGTATGTGATTGGCAAACTAGCAGACAACCGTCTCGTGTTCCAGATGACTATTTGGTTGGTCAAAGGTTGTGAAACTTTGATATATTTTGGTCCCTTCCACTTCCACATCGACTGATAACCTTGGCACAAACCCCTGCTATAAATAGAGGTGTATTGGGGCTTCCCAGAGAACAATACATATAATTGAGAATCAATTCCTTAGAAAATTGTTATTCTGTTTGGTAGTGGTAACAAGGAGAGCTAAGTAAGTGGTACCTGACTACGGAGGGATAGATATTAGAGAGAAGAATTGAAATCATTTTTGTGGGAGAGAAAGTTGGTGACTAGTACACCAATGGGAGGGACAAATCCTTCCTGTCTGTTCTAGTTGGATCACTGGAGTTTTATACGGTCTATGTAGACTACTCTAGAGGAAGGAATCCGTTGGCTGTTGCTTGGAGGGCAATGTCAATTTGTAGTTTGTGTCGAGATTGCAGGAGTCGTAGAAGAAGTTGTTCAGTCTGCTAAATGTGGTTAAGACCTGAAGCTGCACAAACACCATCCAAGAGAAACTAGTTAGGAGTTTCATATCTACAACTTTGAGGAGATGTCATTGGACTTGCTCCAGGACCAGGTATATCCTTGAAATCATCCTTCCCATGTTATAGTTATGGACGTGATCTTCTGGCTTATGGGAAATATGGTAGATAAATTTTTTGTTTCCGTTTCCTATTCTGTAGCCATATTTCCCTACGGTGACATTAGAGCCAACATCAATTTACTATATTATGGGATAATCAATATGATCAATTTTTGGTGTTTTCATTCTATTATTGCATGCGACGTGAATGATTTCTATCCAACCAAATACCACAATATTCCCAAACTTACACACACACACACACACACACACACACATATATATATATATTATATATATATATATATATATATATGCAATTTACATGCGTCGCTCGAAAAGTGGTTTTATAGTGTATGTGTAGAATGGTTATGGCCAATAACCCATATTATGTGTGCATGGTTGTGTCATTGGTTGATTCTTTTATCTCGGTCTGCATATTGAGCCTCTATCTTTTCTTCCCAATGTAAAAGTATTATTCTGTCCTACCCTTGATCCCCTCAAATGTAAATCAAGGTTTCTCAATAATTATGAAAAATTAAGATAGTTTACTTTTATATTATGAAGAAGAAGATGACTTTCTGAAGATGAGCCAACCGGCTAGAGGAAGCTTGAGGACTATAAGAACAAGCCGAACTGAACGCCTGGTGGACCTGACCGATCAGCTGGAGGAGCCAGCAGATGATGAACAATAGAACTAGATGACCAGTGAGATGACCTAACAATTGGTCAGGAGGCAAGGCCATCAGTTTAAGGGTTGAACTGATCAATCTGGATTGATCAGATTTTCATCAACAACAACTTTATGCATGGGATGTAGACCTAGATGTGGTAATTCTGAGTCGCTCTAAGGAATTGCATTAGGCTGGCCCTAACCATCACTTTTGTGTATTGCATGTTTTGTTTGTGGAATATAACATGTATATGATATGTGATACATATGTGGTGATTGGATGAAGTATATGTATTTATAAATAAAAACTCCCTCATAAAAAATTATATTGTGTTTTTTATTTTTTCAACATCAACTCACATGAAAAGCTTGAAATACCAAGCATAGGTTACGCCTTTGGGTGGTGCACCGTCTATCTCGTAGAAGTGTGTTGATAAATATGTAGGCTCTCCCTCTGTAGGATGAATATGTATCATGTTGGCTATTGGGTCAAGCTTAAATTGATGATTCTTAGAGTGTCTTAGACCAGAAGCATGCAGATGACTATGACAAGTAGTTGTGCATAACATCTATCCAGAAGTGCATATGATGCAATTGGAAAAAGTTTTTTTACCATGGTCATTGAATGTGTTTCATGGTGTTGAGCAGACCACACTTGAATTATCTTAGAGTTGGCCTACTAGAATAGTATACGTTGCAATATTCCAAATTGATATATGAGATCTATCAATTTGAAACAAAATAGTGGGAATGATAATAATGAGAGAGCTAATTAATATAATGAAAATTTTCAAATCAAAACAAAAGTTTTTGACAAATGAAATTTTTTTCTTGCATAATCAAATGATGAGAAAATATATATTGGAATTGGTCCTCAAGAAGGACAAACATGATGTGACAAATTTCCATGACTGGTTTTTGACATTGGGAAGGGTTCTCAATGAGGAGTGCAAGCTCTATGTCTTTGATAAACTAGTGTGAGAAATACATGCTCCTGATGCACCTTGGGCCTAAGTGGATGCTTACTGGAAGCATGCTAATGATACCTGAGAGATAAAGTACCGTATGCTTAGCTTCTTGAACTATGACTTGCATGAGAAATGTGAGGACATGAGTGTTCTTGACATGGTAGTGCATCTTAAGAAAGTGACACTTGACCTGACTAAGCAAGAAAGTGATAGTATCCTAAAGGTGCTACTTGAGCCTAAGCTAAAAGAGGGAACCTCTATAGAAGAACATGTTCTCAATATGATTGGACATGTCTATCATCTTAAAGAATTGGGATTCATCTTGAGCCAAGAGTTGCCAAAATATATCTTTACAAAGTCAATGGAAGAATCATATAGTCTCCTTGTTGCATGTCATCATGTGAATAATGTGGATGACCACATGTCAGACTTGCTTGCCATGTTGAATCATGTTGAACAAATATTGAAGAAGGACAAGCCCGTGATGATGATAAGTGGAGCAGAGTCCAAGGATCAAAGCAAGGACAAGAAGAGTTATGAGCTCCAGCCTAAATCCAAATCTTCAACACTCAAGATAAAGAGAAATCAAAGTACAAGAGGAACTCATCCTTTGTACTTAAAGTCTTTCATGAAGCAGAAGATGAGGATGGTGATCTCCACTTCAGGTATATACGTTATTGAGATAAATCTATCTACTTTTTCATCATGGGTACTAGATACAGGATGTGGATCTCATATATGTTTTATATGTAGGATATGAAAGGAAGTAGGCCTTTGGGAAAAGATGAGGTTGAACTATGAGTTGCTAATGGTGCAAGAGTTATCGTCAGTGCTACTGGAACCTATAGTATATTTCTTCCCACATGACTTGTAATAGAGTTAAATAACTACTATTATGTATCTTCTATAACTAGAAACATCATTTATGTATCTTGTATGGACAAGGATGCATTTGAATTCCATATAAAAAATGGTCGATGCTCTATTTCAAAAGATGGGATCTTTTATGGAAGTTCCCCAATGTATTATTGTCTTTACTTTTTAGGTCTAAAAACAAATGTTTATAACATTAATACTAAGGGACTAAAACTCAACAACTCAAACAAAACATACCTTTGGCGTTGTCATCTAGGGCACATCAATTAGAAACACATAACTATACTATGTAAGGATTGTTATCTAGACTCTTTTGATCTAGAACCAATAGAGACATGTGAATCTTGTTTGTTCAGCAAGATGGCTAAGACCCAATTTCACTACCAACAATGAGAGGACTAGTGATCTATTAGGACTCATACATAATGATGTGTGTGGACCTTTTAGAACAACCGCTAGAGGTGGGTATCAATATTTCATTACCTTTACCGATGACAATATTAGGCTTGGATATGTTTATTTAACTAAAGATAAGTTATAAACTCCTGAAACGTTCAAGGAGTTTATGAATGAAGTACAAAACCAACTTGGTAAAAGTATTAAGGAACTTCATTGTTTTCAAGGTGGAGAATACTTAAACCAAGAGTTTGAGAACCTTCTTAGATCCCATGGGATTGTATCCCAGTGGACTCCACCTGGAACACCTTAGTATAATGGTGTGTCAGATAGAAGGAATCACACATTGTTAGATATGGTGAGATCAATGATGAGTTTAGCTAAGCTTCTGACTTCCTTCTGGGGGTATTCTCTACAAACTGTCGTGTTTACACTAAACTGAGCACCATCTAAATCAATTCAAAAGACACCGTACGAGATATGTATTGGGAAGCATCTCAATATGTCTTTTATGAGGATTTGGGGATGTGTAGCTTATGTTAAAAGAATGTTTTCTAATAAGCTTGCCCCTAAATCTGATAAAGTTTATTTTGTTGTATATCCTAAAGAAACAAGAGGATATTACTTTTATTCTGACAACAAAGTGATTGTTGCCAAGGATGTTGAATTCCTGGAGTTGGATTTCATTTATAAAGGAATCAGTGGGAGGAAAGTATAACTTGAAGAGGTTCAACACCAATAATAGAACATTGAATTGATAGATGAACAAGAGGAACCTATAGAATTACAAGGTGTTGTGGAGTCTCAAATTCCTCAAGTAACACATGAAACTCATAGATCTAATATGACATGCCTTGAGCCTGAGAGATTTTGATAGCTTGTGACTCAGGAAGGCAGTGAATTGGTTAAAGATGATGAGCCAATAACCTATCAAGATGTTGTGGAGGAACCATAGTCTAAGAAATGTCTTGATGCCACGAGATTTGACATGGATTCCATGTATACAAACAAAGTATGGACATTAGTGGATCCACCTGAAGGGATAAAGCCCATAGGGTGCAAATGGATCTTCAAGAAGAAGATTGACATGGATGGTAAAGAACAAACCTATAAGGTCAAATTGGTAGCAAAGGTTTCATACAAATTCAAGGTGTTGACTATGATGAAACCTTTTCTCCAGTGGCCATGGCTAAATCCATCAGGATCATGCTTGCTATCACAACATATCATGACTATGAGATTTGGAAGATGAATGTTAAAACCTCATTCCTTAACATGAATCTTTTTGAGGATGTGTATATGACACAGCCTCAAGGTTTTATAGATCCAAAGTTTTAAAATAGAGTTTATACCATAAAAAGGTCAATATATGGATTGAAGCAAGCATATCACAACTAGAATCTTTGTTTTGATGAAACAGTCAAAGAGTTTGGCTTTATTCAAAATGAAGATGAACCTTGTGTGTAAAAGAAGGTTAGTAGGAGCATAGTGGCATTGCTCATATTATATGTAGATGGCATATTATTGATGGGGAATGACATCCCTACTTTACAAAACATAAAGACCTGGCTTGGAAATATATTCTCTATGAAATACTTGGGAGAACCATCCTATATCATGGGGATAAAGATCTATAAAGATAGATCCAAAATGCTTCTTGGACTAAGTCAAAGCACATATAATGACAAAGCGTTGAAGCAATTCAATATGAAGAACTCAAAAAGAGGAAACTTGCCTTTGCATCATGGTGTTCCATCTCTAGAGATCAACCTCCCAGTTCATATGAAGAAAAGGAACACATGAGTTTGATTCCACATGCCTCAACAATTTTATCGATCATGTATGCAATGTTATGTACCCGTCTACACATCTTGTATGCCTTGAACATGATGAGTAGATATTAGTCAGACTGAGGTGATGCTCACTGGATATTCGTCAAGAACATTCTCAAGTACTTGAGAAGGACTATGAATTAGTTTTGGGTCTACAATGGAGAGGAAGATTTGGTGGTAAAGGGTTACACCGATGCAAGATTCCAAATTGATCAAGATAACTACAAATTGCAATCATGTTTCATGTTTTTCCTAAACAACATGGTTGTAAGCTGGAAGAGTTCCAAGCAAGAGATAGTTGTCGATTCTACAACAGAGGCTGAGTACATTGTTTCATTGAATGCAGCAAAGGAGGTTGTATGGATCAAGAAGTTCATCTCTAAACTTGGGGTCATTCCGAGCATCAGCGATCCATTTGAGCTATATTGTGACAATAATGGAGCTATTGCACAAGCTAAGGAAACCAGATCACATCATTGCACTTAGCATATATAAAGGTGGTTCCATCTCATACTAGAGATCGTACTGTGAGGAGATGTAAAGATTTGTAAAGTACCAACTGAGAATAATGTTGATGACAACTTGACTAAGGCACTTTCGTAGTAGAAGCATGATGGACATGTTAGATCACTGAAAATATGATTTGTGGGTGATTGGCTCCAAGAGAAAGTGGAAGTCTATTGATATATATGCACAGAGAGACAATCATTGATGATTGTAATGGCATAAATGGTAATTGATTTGATTAATGGATAAAGGCAAGATTCTAATTTATTCTATTTAATTCAATAATGAGATAATGATGTAATATTATAAATGTCTAGAGAATTATATTACTCAATTATTTATCGACTACGTGATTGGGAAAATATGATCATACGAATGTTAAAAGTACATATATATTCTCATTATGTCCATGATCAATTGCTTTTGTAGAAGTTTGATAGACAACATTCACACATAAGACTAGTGTGAGTTGGTTGATGACAGAGTCTCATTAGTCATGATATGGCTATAGCACTACTAATCACACAGATACATTTTATAGAATAGTGTTTCAGACAAACCCACCATGAGTCTGACACATTTAAACCATTGACATGGTAGTCATAGTCATCTCTCATAGTGATGGTGGTGTTTGTGGTTCTTAGACTTGAAATCACTACACTTGTCACATGTCATTGGGTACACTTTGACATCATCAAACGCAGTCCTGAAACATGGTTTGTTATAACTGTGATGATTCGGTGACTTTAACACATGGGGATAGACTATGAGTATTAGAGATGGGATTTGTCCCACCCATGGGAGTATGATATCCAATGCCTCTTGATTACCGAGATGGAGAAATGAATGGCCATGCATATGTGAGTCAATATGTGATATTAAGCTTATAGATATGTCAAACAGTCTGCTCTGGTTCAATCTAGATATCAGTGAAAGGAACAATGCAAACATTGCAACACCATACAAAAAATTTAGGTCCAAGTTGTTCCCCAACTTTCCTTTCACTTGGGTAGCACAGATGTGCAATTAGGCACCACTCTTTGCTTGAGATGTCATATTCCAGTTATAAACATTCACTGCCAACATGATATGGAACCTATAGCGTCACACACATATGTCTCAACCTAGATGAGGAGTTTAATCTTGAATGGTGATTGAATTGATTACAAAAGTGTTTAGGTATTCAATTCACACAACAAATCATCTAGATACACTACCAGATGATCATCTCAATAAGTGAGACGGCCATTTGCAGTGCCATACGGTTGGTTCAAGATTTGAGATGGGCATTTGGAGGAGACTGAATAATTCAAGTTCAAATTGGCAATGGGTTGAACTGACTGACTTGGCTTGGCTCATAAGGCAACTGTGTGGTTGAGCAAGACTTCTGACTCGCATAGGCAAGACTGCTCAGTTCAGCTAGGAAGGTTCTAGATACATTCTTGAATTTGATCATTTCAATAGCACATTACTTGTGGTGCAAGGAATTAATGTTTAGCATTAATAGAAAATGAATTGCCAATTTCGTACACAATTGGGAAACTATTAGATGACCATCTCACATGCCAGACGACCGTCTGAGTCACTATATGTCCATTTGGGTGGTTGTAGGTTGTGAAAATTTGAGATCGTTCGGTCCCTTCCACTTTGGCATCGACTTGGAACGTTGGTCCAAACCCCTCCTATAAATAAAGGGGTGTTGTGGGCTTCCCAGAGCACAACACAAAAAATTGAGAATTAGTTTCTCTGATGATTATTGTCTTCTCTGGTTGTGGTAACCAAGAGAACCCAATCAAGTCCTACCCAACTTGGGAGGGATTGCTATGAGAGAGAATGACAAAAGATCATTGTTGTAGAAGAGCAAATTGGTGACTAGTATGCCAACAGGAGGGACAACTCCTTCCTGTCTGTTATAGATGGACGACAAGAGTTCTAGGCAGTCTGTGTGGACTACTCTAGAGGAAAGAGTCCTTTGGCTCTTGCTCGGAGGGCAACTTCAACTTGTAGTCCATTGCGAGATCATAGGAGTGACGGCAGAAGTTGTTCAGTCTGTTGTTTGTGGTGAAGAAAACAAATGAAACTAGTCAATAGTTGTATATCTATGACGACAAGGAGATGTCACCAGACTTACACCAAGACCATGTATATCCTCAAACCATCCTTCCCATGTTATAGTTACTAATATGATCTGTTGGCTTATGGGTAATCTGGTAGAAAAAAATTTTGTTTCCCCTTCCTATTTTGTAGCCATATTGCCCTACAAAAGGCTATCAGGAAGCTTCTTGCAACTACTTCTTGTGAGAAGGTTGTAACCAAGGAGGAGACTAGTTGATACCTACTCTGTTGTACAATTTCCACTTGATCTACAAAAGTAGGGTTTCCTTGATCAACAAAAGACATCGATTGTAATGTGTATTTTGTATGTGTTAAGAAGAGGAAATAAAATACAAGTTGAAAATCCTAGCTTGGAATAATAGGTAGTGGACTGAAGTCTTTTGATGGAACCACTGTACATGGTTATCTCTTGTGGTTTCTTACATATCTATCAATACTAGCTTTACGTTTATAGTGCATTACCTTTTAAGCAAGTTGCAATCTAACCTTCCATTTTCATAAAATTGCATAAATTTTATATCATCTATATTCAAACCAGATCTAGATCCTTTAATTGGTATTGAAGTAAGTCTTTAAGGACCTCCAACGAGTCTTGAAGAAGAGGGAAAGTTTGACGGGATGACTTAACATCTAAGGATCATATATAGGGAAACTATAAGTGTTTAACATGGAAACTGCATATATTGGAAGAAAAGGATAATGTAATAATTCCAAGGCATTAACTTTGCCCTGTAGAAAATGGTTGCCTTACCATATGTACAACCAACAACTAAGATTGATAAGTGGGATCTAGAAACAATAAGAAAGGTAACTCTAATTATCAGAGTAGTATGTATGTTATACTCATATCCATATCCTAGTGAATTTAATAGAATATTTTCCTTGGAAGCCACATATGATATATGGAGGAAATTGTTAGTTACACTGAAAGGAACCCACCAAGTTAAGGGTACATATATTAGTATGTTGAAATATGGATATTAATTATTTTTCTTGACTAAAACCAAGACTATTGCTAAATGTATGATAGATTTCCTACTTAGATTCTTTCCATAAAATTTCAATGATAACATCACTACTATAGAAGAATGTAGCGACCTTTCAAAAAATATTGATGGAGAGGCTCATTAGGAACTTAGAAATACATGATGTAAAGCTTGATGTAGGGTCCAGATTAGAAGAAGAAGAAATGCGTTTTGATAAAAAGGGAGTTCCTTAGGAAAACCTATAAGACATAAAGAGTATTTCTCCATAATTCTTAGGAACTTTCCATAAAATTTCAATGATAAAGTCATTTCTATAAAAGAATGTAACGACCTTTCAAAAGTTATGGATCGTTCGTCTCATTAAGAACATGGAAACCCATGGACTGAATCTTGACGAAGGGTCCAAAATAAAAGAAGGAGAAGACGAAGAAGAAGAAGAAGAAGAAGAAAAGATTGTTGAGAAAAAGGGAGTGGCATTCAAAGAAAGAGCTTCAAAGTCATCTTCTTCTAGTAGATCATCTAGTGATGAAGAAGAAGTACATCATAAAGGTAGGGAATATATACATTTTTCTTCTAACAAAACTATTAGATCTTTTTCTACTAGATGTAGAATATGTGGAAAGAAAGGAAATATGGAAGGATTAACAATCAAAACTCAAAAAGAAGGAGAAGAAAGCATATAATGCTACATGGGATGATTCCTCAAACTCAGAGGCAAGTGATGAATAAATATTTCATCATGTAGCTGAATGATTCATTCCCGAACATGAAGACAATGATGAACAAGAAGAAGTTAATTATAATGAGGTATCTCTCTCATTTTTTATAGACAATAACTTATTGAACTACTTGTGATAAATTTTAAAAATATATTAAATGATGAATATAGTGTAAAATATTGTTGATTCTTTAACCAAAGAACTTAATGAGCTAAACGGTTAATATACAAGTGACAAGAAATGAATAGATGAGCTTGTTTATCAAAATTGTTCCTTGTAAACTCAAGTTTCTATATTTTTTGATAAGTTAATATGGAGAACAAACCTATTTCTTGCTCACATTTTTACTATGATCTTAGCCTAAAAAAATGATGCTTTGAATCATAAAAATCTGATATCCTTGAAGAGAACATTGTTAGTAATAAAAAATGTTGAACTTCTACTACTATCAACTTTTTTATGATTGCCAAGGAAAATGAAAATACTAAGAGATCTTTGGATAAATTTTCAAATAGTATAAACGTGTCAAAAACTATTTTGCAATCTCATAATAATCATGGTAGCACTCATTCAATTTTTTATATTTTAAGAGATGTTAAAAGAAACAAAATAAGGACCTATTTTTGATAAACTAAAATCTAGTTCATACATTCCTATAATAATGTTACTTATTATGGTTGTGGATGATTCAGTCACTATGCTTTATCATGCCCTTTCAAGAGGAAAAGTGACAACACGGTTTAGGTACTAAAGGCCTCTCTCTAGATGAATGGTTATATCATCATGTGATTCAATAAACATTAAACTTTTATCTTGACATTATTTTGATTGGTTTTAATGTTTAGCTTTTCATTTGGTAGCTATATATGATGTTATTTGGTAGTTAGTTTCCTTGTTTGATCTCAATTATTACAAGTATGAGATTAAGGGGAGCTCAAATCATGAGATTTATATTGTCATATTTGTTAGATTATGATGTTAATGGATTATTTATACCAATTATGGGCTTAACATCCCTTATTTGGTCTAGGGATTCTTTCTTGACCTTGTTGTGGTGTTTATCATGGTACTTTTATATCAATGGTAGACATAACATTCCTTACTATTGTCTTAGAGTATCTTTTTGTGTATTGTGGTTATGAGATCCTTTTATCATTATGGACTTCACATTCTTCGCAATAATAGTAAGATAATAATTGTTTTCCTTGATAAAATATGGCTTTTTTCTATATAATGTGTCCATTTACTTTTGGTGTATTTATATTGATTTCTCGTTTCAATTGTATATCACTTTTTTATTGGGTATATATTCCCTCTCAAAATGACTATGTTGTTTGGGGGAGTGTATTTAAGCGGCAGAAGTGGTAAGTATAACTCCTTTTTTACTTTGGCATAAGGGGATAATATCCATGATAGATAATTTTTTTATCTACAAAAATTTAAAGGTATTATTCTATAAATTTTCTTCTTTCATATTATCTCATGAAAATATTTTGTCATCATCAAAAGGAAGTGATTGTTGGGTTTTTTTATATGCGACACTCATATATATATGACACAAATATTTCCCTTTTATTTCACTAATGTGTTTATTTGGTATTCTAGATGATCTAGGAACTTAGACAAGATCCAACATAAATAACATGCAATTTTATATGTGGTTGGATGGTTGTAGGTTATGTTGTACCATGTATATGATTTGTACAAGCGCTTATGTGCAACTTGATAGGAATGATGTAAAAACAAGTGATGATCATCATAATACTTACTGAAGCCCATTTTCACACTTATATCAACTCATTAGGGTAGTTAGGAATCATAATCATATTATCTGATATGTTTTCCATATAAATAGTAATGTCAGGGTTTATTTCAGTCAAACTACACTTTGATTAAGAAATATCCATTATAGAGAAAGAGTTGTTGTAAAAATATAGCCATTGCAAATCATGGCACATACTACCTCCACCAATAATTTGATATGTTTTTGATGGAAATAGTAATGTCAGAGTTTATTTCTGTCAAACTATACTTCTATAAAGAAAGAGTCGTTGTGGATAAAGAGTCGTTGTAGAAGTATAGCCATAACAAATCCTGGTAGAGACTACATCTTGGTCAAACTACACTTTGATCGAGATGGAGTACGGTAGAAATATAGTTTGACTGAGATCAGTCCGTAGTTAAAATTTGGATTCATTTCTATAGGTTTTGTACACTTGTCTTTTGATCTCTAAGTGCTAGTTTAGCATTTATCATAGTCAAAACACTCCCAACAACTATACTAACCATTCCAAAGTGTTTCCTACATATAGGAGTGCCTATCAACACTTAGAACAAACACTTGCAAAATCTAATACACATTATTCTTCTTCCAAGCTTAGAATTCTACTTTTCTATATTCAGATCTAAGTCATAGCTCAATAGTACTATCCTAGTCTACCAAATATATCCTTGACTATCCATGTGGAGAGTTTTTCATTACTATTTCATATGGATATATATGTTGTATATCTTGTGAGAGTTGTAATTTCTTCTTCCTCTCTTATTCTGATTATTTGTTCTTATTACTTCCAATATCTTGTGAGAAGGATGTCGAGAAGATTCTTGGAGCTACTTTGTGTGACAAAGTTGTGATGTAGGAAGATGTTGATTGCCATCTACTCCCTCACTCAAGTTCTGCTTGATCTATAAAACATGTGTTTTCTTGATCCACAAAATATACTAGTTGTTTTATGTGTTTTGTATTGGTTAAGAAAGGGAATAAAATAGAGGTTGAAAATCCTAGTTGGGAATAAGAGGTAGTGGACTAACGTCTTTTGATGGAACCACTCTACATTGGTGTTTCTGATGGTTAATTATATTTCTTTCAATACTTGCTATATGTTTTTGTTTCATTATCTCTTAACAAATTTACAATCTAACCATGTTCTTCAATGGCATAAATTTTATATTAGCTCTATTCACCTTCTTCTATATTCTTCAATTATCTCAATTCAAAGGACACTCTACCTCTTACTCAGCCTACTACATTGTGACACTGTATTATGTGTGTATAAAATACTTGGCTTAAATTATATGAAATAATTGTTCTTGTATGCTACCCTTTATTGAATTTCTCTATATATAGTTTTGATCACATGAAACATGATTTCTCTATATCTAAGCACTTCAAATCTTTAGCATTAAAGTGATAGAAAGTAAAGTAGTTAAACTCTATAGTAGTAATTTACTTGAAAGTGATCCAACTTTTTTGGTAGTAGATCACATTATATAATGATCCTACTCTTTGTTTTTAGATCTTAAGGACTTAATGCATTCAACTCTTAGGTATTTAATACATGGATGATATAATGGAAAATGTGCCTTAAATATGTGTTTTCTTTTGTTAATAAACACCATTTCTCAAGTGTGATTTTGTTATATTTTATTACTGTCAAGTATTAGATTTATCTTTTTTGCAAGTGATAGTATGAATGAGGTACATGAATCGTGCAATGCACTTAGCTCAATATTTGATTATATTGTGCTGACGTGTACTACTTGTAATCTTTTATCTAGGTGATTTGGACATGTGATCTTCAAAACTCTTGATAGTCAGGAGTTGTGTGATGAGCTTGTGTACAAGTGGACCTATTCTATATATATCACTATGGATAAAGTATGTGCATATGTATAAGTATACTATTCAATGTGTAATATCAATTATTAAAATTTTATTTTGTGGTTATGTGTTGAATGGTGAGCTTGTGTTGTTGTGGTTTATTGTCCATGTGCATGTGCTACCTTTAGTTTTCCTCTGATTACCTTGATTTTCTTCTTCTCTGCCTCGGGCGTAGTGTAAATTGGGATCTCCACTGAGATGAGGGTTTCAATTTAGACATCACACATGTGATCAATTAGTTGAAAATGTTGGGAAGTCACAAGTGGCATCAAAGAATGAACAATATCAATGATTCACATTTTCTCATTATTAAGCATTAAACTTAAGAAAACTTTGAATTTAAAAATATTTATGGTTCGATTAGTCATCTTTTAATGACCAGATCTAACATAGTATCTAGGTTAGAACCTAGATGTCCGAGAACTAGTATAGATTGGTGCTTGTTATATAACAAGTCATGAAGTGTGAATCATTCCTTATAATGCGGCAGTATGGGATGGGACACTTTTTGGAGATGATGTGCATCAAGGGAAGAGAAACATGATACATGTAGCACACATTGGTTAAGATATACACTAGTATACACCATGCTCTCACTCTTTTCACTAGGTGACATGGCACTAGACTCTTGGGTATGTGTGGGACACTCGTTTTGCTAATTTGTTTTTTTATTTCAATCGAATCAAACCTTGACAGTTTCTCTAGGAGATACTCTATAGGAGAAGAACTATATAATAATTGATTACATATGTAATTATATACAAAAATGTGACCCCATACATGTACGAGTAGGAGGTGTCTTGGAACCTAAGTGAAAAAGAGTGACATCAATCTAGAAGAGGGAATAGTTCTTGATTAGATGTCTAAAGATGTGATAGAATATGTGATATATGGAATATATGATATTACTCTAGATGATATGATCTACGTTTTACTAACTGAGATGGGATGTTTTTATATGATCAATGAATTTCTTTGAGGACCAGGTTTAAATTTGAGGATATGAGAGAGTGAAACCTAGAGTGAGCATGTCGGAGAACCTAACCTCGAAGATATGATAAATATGTGATTTTATAAGTACTCAAATAGACTAATTCTAAGCAAATGAGTTGAATCATTTTATGAATGATACCTATAGTCCTTATGAACCTAGGTATCCTTGTGGGGAACAAACCCTAAAGACAAATAGAGGTTGATTATATACATGTGAAGAAAAATATGAGAACCTATTATTTGGGTCAGGGAGAGAGTCCCAAGACCTGAGAAGACTTAACTATGTTATATTCTTTGGTGATTACTTATAGGATTCTAATGGATGTTAATATAATTAAATTGTTGAGAAATAGTATTTCATGTATAGAAATCTATGAATATAATGTTATATAATGTGGCTAGATCTTGTAAATATATCAACTAGTACCAATGTAGTACAATTAGGAACCCTAGACCAAAGAGGGAAGATATATATAGTGAATATGAGATACCTTATGGAATTGTGTGTTCTTAGAGAGACTGAGAATGGCACTACCATCAAATTATTGGCCAAGAGAACCTCAATTGGGCTAGATAAAGATCAATATGTGTTTGACAAGCCACTCATATATGATTGTGAAGCACAATCATGATATAATCTATGTAAGAGTGTGATCTTATCTCGAGATATGATTTATGGATGTGACACGATGAAAACCCTAGAGATGATTTAACAATTCTCTGGGTATAAATTATTGACCACATGCATGGATAATGATGACATTATAAGGTTGGTAAATCTAGTGACGAAGTCACTCATAAAGTTTGTAACCAAATAAGAAAATGTTATGAAATCATATTAATAAGAAATGATAGATGAGGTGTTATTATTAGTGTTTAAGGATTATCATTTAATATGTGAAGTGTGGTTTTAATATTTGTTCTTCATAAAGATGTTAAATATAGTTCACAAATCAACATTCTATGATGATGACACTGTGATTTTGTCAAGATGGATAAAATGAGTCCATTGTAAATAACTTTATTATAGGTTGATTGTAGTTAACTCCATTGTAATAAGTGTATGTTAGTGTTGGAATCTTAATGCATATGTGAAATGAGTATAAGAGTCCAAAATGAAAATATGGCATGACCTAATCTAAGATTTAAGACATATGTTTCAAACTTTTGTGGAGAGATGGTCCACCCTAATTTCTATATAACCCTCCTAGGAGTGCTACACATATTTTCTAGATATTTTTTTATGCAAATATTGCTCCTTGATTGGAATCCAATATATGATTGAATATATTTCATTATTTAACGGGAGTAAAACTATGGCTTAATTTTGAGGATTAAATTTCTTTTAAGATGTATATGATCTGATGAATTCATTTTGTCTTTAGAGGATGATTTTTATTTTAAGGTGTGTAGGATTGTGATGCATTGAACTTTTGGAATCCCAAAGTACTTAATGACATATGTGAAATCATGTGTGTTTGATTCATTTTGAGAATTCCAAGTGCTACAATATAGTTTGAGTGTTGATCTCATTATTAACATCTCTGAGTTCATGCCATTTTGAGGTTTTTCATTGGCAAGTCAAGAAATTGAGTTTTAGAACCAACTTCGGATGGGATGTATCTAGGATAGTAATAAATGTATGGATAAAGTTTCATCATATTTCTATGTTCCTTGAAGGAGATATTAGGTGTGAAAGTTTGATACCATCCTATCTAACACATCCATTGGCTTTTGAGCCACATATTAGCCTAGTGTAAACCATGTTTCTAATCGTTGGATATGATCTAACGTCTTCTTTATAGTGTTTACAACATGTTTTAGCACATAAAGCTTCAACACTATTAGGACAGTCCATCATGGATCAGGAGATTGTGGGAACCCAAAACATTGTTTGGCTTGATCTTATATTCCCTACCACTCCTAACTTGAGCGTAGAGGGTGAGGAAGAAGGAAGATTTACTTCCCTTTCACCTCACATCCTTCCCTTTCTTGTTAGAGATAATTAGTGGGAGGAGGAATCAAAGGTCTATGGAGTTTTGTAAGAAGAGGAGTATAAGAAAATTCTCTAGTAGTTATCCAAACCTAGAAAGCTATTTTACTTCCCATCTAGCTTTGAGTTCCATGGACTTTTGAATAGGAGAAAATGTAGGAAGTTTGCGGCTATTATCTACCATGTTTTGGTTTTGTAGTCATATTTGCATCAGATGTGTAAGTGTTTCAGTGCTTCATAGATGAGAAGGTACGAGAGGGTTGTTTTCCTCCTCTTCGCTCTGCTTTGACCTTAACATTGTGGGCAGATATCCTTTAACTTCTAGGAGAAGAGGGGTTGGAGAAAGGAAATAGATGAACACCACACCTGCATTAGGCGGTGGCAACAACATAGAGTTGGATTTTAGAGAGGCGCTTAGGGATCACAATTGGTGCTTAGAACCCCTTCAATCCCAAAAAGATATGGGAGAAGCTTCATGTCTTGAGAGATTCAGGAGAACTAAGATCTACTTCAGTTTCTCACTAGAGAAGGAGCTCTAATATTGAAACTAGAGATTGTAGTAGCTGAGTAGGACAACTTTTGAAGAGTAGAGTCATCCCCCTTATGCAAGGAACCTTGGAGTTGCAAACTTCTTCTCGCCATAGATGCCTCATCATGGTGGCAATTGACAACTAAAACAACATAGTCTTGCGACAACAAAATGTAATATGTTGGGAATGGCATCAAAGACGAAGAAGGCAGACATACTTCAATTACTCAAAACTATCAGGCCATGGAAAGAGTAGAACCCAAAATTACCATGTGGAGACATCATATTGGGTCAAAAATGTATTTTTTAAGAAACTATGAAGACCTTGTGTAATTATCTATAAATGCACACATTTTTACATAAAATATTACAAGATATTTAAATTCTCTAGAAAACTAATTGAATAATCTGAAACTATATAATCATTGTTTTGATGTTGTAATTTGATGAATATCATATAAGTTTTAAGATGCTCACATAATATACTATAAATATTAAACAATGTCATAAATTATGGGAACTATTAATAACTTATAAATCTTGTAATGAATCTATACCATATCATATGTGATGATATTTAGTCAATAACCATGTAATATGCTTCTTATGGCTATTTAGGTCTAATAACACTGCATAAATGCAATAAATATTTATATGCTAAATAAATGTTTGAATATCCAAAATATACTCATATCAATACTTGGAACTCTATATAGAATTCATAATGACACATATACATCATATTTTTAGTTAATTGATCATAAAATGACAATAAAATGTAACTTTATTAACACATGTATCATAGGGTTAATTTATAAATTATGAAAATAATTTGATGTTCATAGAACAAATACTAACCTATAGCATACCATTTGTAACTTAAATAAAAATAATGAGATATCCTAATGGACTAAGTAAAATAAAAAAGGGAATAAATAGGATTGACGATGGGGATCTAATACATGACATATGTTGTCTTGTCTTTATCAGTGTTTGACCAAGGTTGGAGTAGATATCAAGAATATGCGATTAGTAGATTATCTCCATTCAAGGTTTCCTTTACCTCTTACATGGACTACTATATAATATGGTTGTATTATGTGTGTACAAACACTTGGCATATGATATTGGATAAAGTAATTGTATTTGTATGGTATACCTTTCTTAAACTATTGTATATATAGTCTTGAACACATGTATCATAATATATTAGACCACTATATCTAAAAACTTGAACTATTTGGTAGTGAAGTGTTGGAAAGTAAAGTACTTAAACTCTTTGATAGTAAATTACTTGAAAATGACCCAAATCTATGGTATTAGATCACATTGTATAATGATCAAACTCTTAGGTAATAAATCATAAGGACTTAATGCATTCAACTCTTAGGTAGTAAATGCATGGATGATATAATAAAAAATGTGCCTAAGGTATTTGTTCTCTTTTGATAATAAACATCTTAACTGAAGTGTTGTTTTATTATATTTTATTAATACCAAGTATTGCATTTATCTTATAGAAAAATCATAGTATGAAAGAGGTATATGAATCATGTAGCATATTGAACACAATGTTTTATTATGTTATGTGGATGTGTATAACTTGTAATGTTTTCTCTAAGTGATGTGGAGATGTGATTTTGAAAACTCTTAATAGTTGGGAGTTGCGTGATGAACTTATATACATGTCGACCTATTGTCTAAACATCATGTGCATATGTAAAGTATACTATTCAATGTTTAATTTCAATTTGTGAAAATTAGTTTTGTAATTATTTGTTGAATGGTGAGCTTGTGTTGTTTTGGTTTGTTTATTGTTCTTGTTCATATGCTACCTTTAGTTTCCCTCTAACTGCCTTGATTTCCTTCTTCTTTTCCTAGTGAGTGGTTTTTAAATTGGGATCTCCATTTGGATGAGGGATTCAATTTGTACGTTGCACATGTGATGAAGGCCTTGAATGGGGATGTAATAAGTGGCATAAAATCATGAAAAATAGCAAATCTTGCCCTTTTCTCATTGTGAAACTTCAAACTTAAAAAATTCTTGAACATGAAAATCTTTAGAGTTAGATTATTCATCTTTTAGAACATGATATAACCTAGTATATAGTTTAGAACCTAGATATATGATAACTAGGTATATAATGATGCTTGTTATATAGAAAGTCCTGAAGATGTCAATCATCAATTATGATGTCGAAGTAAGGGACACTAAATTTTTTGGAGATGATGGACATATAGGTAAGACAAACTCTATACATATGGTGCTCATTTTTTAGGGTAGCTCTCACCCTTTTCACTAGGTGACACGACACTAGACTCTATTATATGTGTGGAAACCATTTTGCTTATTTTGGTTTTTGATTCTAGTCTGATCGAACATCGACAATTTTCCTAGCACGTGTTCTATTGGGAAAAAACTATAAAGTTATTTACTATATGTGTAATTAAATAAGATTATATGTCACCACACGTGTACAAGTAGGATGTGGTCATACAACCTAAGTGAAAGAGAGTGGCATCATTTAGAAGCGAGAATAGTTCAAATTAGATCTCTAGAGCCTTGTTAGAATACATTATAGATGGAATAGATGAAATGATTCTATATTATATGATCTAAGATTTGATGATGCAATTACTATGCTTTTCTTAGATAAGATAAGCCAATTGAAGATAATATGTGAATCACTAGTAGCCTCAATCTCATTTCAGAAAGGAGAACCTCTAGTGTTAGGACTAGTTATTTGGCAAACTAAAAGAGAGTGACACCCATAGGGAAAATATCAGAAAACCTAAACTCCAAGATATAAGAAATATTTCATATAATATGTCCTAAACTAGACTACTTCTGAGTGAACAAGTTGACTCACTTTATAACACCCCTGACCTGGGTTATGACCTAACCCTAGATGTTTTACTTAAGTAAGCTGGTTACAATTTGTTCTTATCTTTTGGGAAAAGCAATTAAGGCATTTGTGAAGTTTATTCTCAAAATTTAGCTTATATGCAAACTATGTGTGCATTAAATGATAATCTAAGCGAAAAGTACAGTTTACCCAAGATAAGGGTCATGTTGCAAATGTTAAATATTGAATATATTCAAAGTGTTTTATATATTATGAAAGAGAATATGATGTTAAGTGGTGGCTTGTGCAAAGCCTAAACCTAAGTGAGAACTTGTGTAAAACGCTAAGTGCTTGATGCATCAATTCTTGTACAATTTGCAATATGTACAAAATGTAGGGTTGATGTGTAATTTACCACCTCTACATTGTTTCTAATCTTACTTAGTGTTACCTAGAGGAAAGAGAAAGAAGGAGGCAATATGTTTGAAGCATCTTGGAGTGTTAGTACTCTTAATAATGAAGAAAATAGGAAAAGGCATAAGTTGAAGTCATACATATGAGCCATATTGATTGAGGACTAAAGAAACGAGCCACTATCAGACATAGAGACATAAGAAGGGCATCCTATCAGTTTTATGGATCCTTGGTTTAGCCCATGACGGGCAAGGCACTTCAAGGGAGAATAAGGTATTGATTTTCTTTGCCTTGAAAATGATGGAGTGGAATATAATAATAATAAGTTAGTGGAAAAGAGCTTGCCCTAGGAGGCAACTCAAGGGCCTCCCCTTTATCTTTTCTTTATCCTTTTTGCATGACAAATAATAGTGGCATGCATGCAAGAGAAAGTGTCGACCTTGCATGGCTAGGTGGCATGAAGAACCTTAAGAAAGTGACACCTATGACTCTCTTTTCAATGAATCTCAATTATAAATACCTTGACCTTCATTTGTTCGAAAGATTTTTAGATATAGCAAGTGCCCTTTCTCTTGCATCGTCCAACACCACTTCTTGTGTTGCCCATGGTGAAGAGGGTTGAGTGGTATCGGCCAAAGAAGAGAGATATCGGCCAAGGAAGGTTGAAGCAACCAATTAAGGTGATATCGCCCAACATGATGAAGGATATCATGCAAGAGCGTGGAGAAGGACCATCCTCATCCTTACAATGTGAGGAAGTGAGGCTTGGAGCTTGGAGGCTCATAACAGGTGGGTTATATAACTCAAACCCTTAAATATTATTATCCTTCTTCAATAATTATTCAATTTGTTGATTATTTGAAAATTAGGGTTTCTTATGATCAACTGATATAATCATGAGTTCCAATATGTAATTAGGATTGTTATTAATAATCTTGAATCAGATTAATGATCTTGGGGTTGATGATGATGACATCATCATTAGTTACCTGATATGAGTTGATTACTTTTACTCAGATCGATATGGGTTGAAGACATTGCAACCTGACATGGGTTGAAAATTTGGGAAAGACGATATGGGACCCAATATGGAGACTTGCCAGATATGTCGGTAAGTCATAGTAGGTCTTATGCTTGATATGAATGACCCATATCTATCACTTGTAATTAGTACAATGGTGAAACAAAACCTTATGCTTGATATGTGTAAAACCCTAGAATGTGGATGGGTGCCCAACATGCAAGACCGATATGATGGCTAAAATGCATGGACAATATGGTACATTTGATGGTGCAGGATATGGTACCCTTGATGGTGCACGATATGGTACCCTTGATATGTGTAAAACCCTAGAATGTGGATGGGTTCCCAACATGCAAGACCGATATGATGGCTAAAATGCATGGACAATATGGTACATTTGATGGTGCAGGATATGGTACCCTTGATGGTGCACGATATGGTACCCTTGATGGTGCACGATATGGTACCCTTGATGCTGCATGATATGGAACCCTTTACAGTGCATGATATGGTAACCCTAGGTGGTACATGATATAATAACCTAAGTAGATACACGATATGGTAACCCTAGGTGGTGTATGATATAGTAACCTAAATGGGTACACGATATGGTAACCCTAGGTGGGTGCACAATAAGGTAACCATAGGTGGGTGCATGATATGGTAATAGGGAATATGCCTATTACTTGATATGAGGATGAGATTATACCACAAGATCAAATTGAATATTTGACAAGATGATATATGAATGACATTATCAATCATACTACTTGATATGGTAGGCATGTCGTCAATTATTAAGATTGACTAAGTTATGAGTATGATTAATGTAATCGTGAGATACAATGAGCTTAACTTATTTGATATTGATAAGGTTTAGACCTTAAAGGTATGAACTATGAAATTTATATCCTAGTAAGGAGGAGAGAGAATCTAAGACTTGAAATATGAGTATGTATTTAGCATACCTTAACGCAACATGAATACATGATTTGATGATAAGGGATATGCCCTAAGCCCGGTATGATGGTGTGATTTCTCCACACAATGATAAGTATTATTGATCATGCTACCCGATATGGTAGACATGCTTTAATCCATTAAAAAAATATCTAAGTGATGTATGCCAAGTGATTAAGTTTAGTGATGTTAAGGTAACAAACCTTCATAGGTGAATTAAATAAGATGCAATCTATATCCTATTCAGGATAAGAGAGAAAGACTTTAACATGGGTGGTAAATATGTGGGGAAACATGTGTTGATGTTCCTATGATGAGTGGAGTATGAATTATGGATTGATTCTAGATATTATGATCTTGAATCCCTAATTGGTAATAAAACAGAAATCCAACCGTAATGAAGGGTGATGATATGCTTGTACAAGTATAATCAGTTAAATTGAGATGACCCTAACCCTAACAATGAGAGGGATGCACTTTCTTATATCATAGAGAGATGATGTAAATAATCCTAACCCTAAGCATGGAACAATGATATTATAAAAGGTCTTTCATTCTAAAGTGTACACTATCTATGAATCATGAAATGATGAATATTGCAAGATATGAGCTAAGACGTCATATACTGATAGACTTAGATGAGTCTTGTAAGCTGTGTGGAATACCTATATAACAAGTAGACTAATGTCTTAAAATAATAAGTTGTTTCCAAGAAATGAGGTGACGAGATGTTTTATGAACTATGTGAGTTGTGTGAAATGCTTATACATTAAGTAAAGAAGAATACCTAGATTAGAGAACCTGGAGATATTAGGTATTTGTTACAGAGGTGTTAATGCTATGTGGCGGTCTAGGGGTCTGAATACCTAGACCTAGAATCATGATAATAATGAAATCTTTAAACCCTAATCGATTGAATATAACCCTAATTCAATAGAAGGATGTGTTCCTTAGTTATTCATGGTTTAAGATATATGTTCAAATTGTTGATAACATGATATAACAATCATGCAAATATCTTAATGCATTAAGCATGGTCAAGTAAGAGCTATGTGATTATGTGATGCAAATCTAATGAGCTATTTTGACTATGTGAATAAGTATTTGTGAATAATCATCTGCTAAGTGGTGACAATGCTCGGTGATGAATGAAGGGTTGAATACCCAAGAGATATGATGATAAGAGGTTGAGATTCTAAGTGAGCTATGTGACTTAGTGAATATGAAATTGTCTGATGAATGCTTTTGTGCTTTTCTTTATAATAATTGTTGTTAATCTTGTTTCTAACTTTATTAATGCTAAAAAGATATAGTAATACACTTAATTAAGCCAGATGAATATTATCATGTAGTTGCCCATACTATAGATCCATCCATTGTCAACAATTGTTGAATGGTGAAACGAGTTTTACTCGGAACACATATTTTCATGAATATGTGATAATATAAGGGTTCTCAATGGACTCCGAAACTAAAATAAGGGTGCTTAGTGGACTCCCCAAGCACATCAGGTTGCTCAGTGAACTTCCTGATAAATCAACACAAGATCACTCAATGGTCATCCTGATAATCTAGAAAAGCTAAGTGGTCTTCTTCCGAAGAGAGTGCATTCTACGACAATAACTCTATAGCGAGGATGCCTCTATACCCCAACATAGATAATTCTAGCAGACACAAGATGTCATGCTAAACCTAAGTGTTACATAAGTGTTCTTGAGTTGACTGAGAAAGAAGAGGTCTTGACAGTCGGTTCTTCCATTGACCTTGTATGGGTTGACATCGACTTACTAGTGGTCAATTGGAGTATTAGTGGTATATCTCATCTCCTCTGGGCATAAGTATGCATGCGAACATGTAATCAACCGCATTGTATATTCGTTTAAGGATCAAATACAGAAACATTGGTTGATGCCTTATTACTTTTATACATCTTGTTAGATAGATGTTATACATGGACTTCCCTAACTAAAAAGGGTTGCTAAGTGGAATTCCTCAGCTAAATATATGTTTCCTTTTTTATGAACAACCTTGGGTAATGATAGGAGTATATTCCTTTATTGGGCGGTTTGGCTTTGGCATTTGATTGTCCCTAACCAAGTTAAGGTCTCCTGCTGGAAGATCTTACAAAGGCGTCTGGTTACTGAGGTTTATCTACAGAGAAAAGGCTTCCACCTGGCTTCTAGATGTAGTCTGTGTGAGAGTCGAGCTGAGAGTATTACCCATGTCTTTTAGTCGTGTAGCTTCACCTTGGAGATTTGGGAAAGAGCAAAGAACAGAATGACGCGGCTGCCGACTTCTTTTGAAGACCTGGAACAAATCGTTGATCATAATTCCAGGCTGCTGGGGCTGCTAACCCTGTACCACATCTGGGTTGCTAGAAACCAAACCATCTATGACAATGTTACTCCTTCCACAGTTCGTGTTTGGAGTAGAATAGATAGTGATTACAAAGATCTGCACAGATAGGTCTTTTTTTTGTGTGAGCTCAGGCCCCACTTGTAAAGTTTTTTGCACATGAATAGAAGGAAGCACGCTTACTGACAAAAAAAAAGGAGTATATTCCTTTATGTTCTTTCCTTTCATGAACATGGAAATCAAGTGAATTTTATGACACTTCATGTGCATGAGTTAGAGACATTCATTTGAGGGGTACTTAGAAAAGTATCAGTTCATTTGGGACTTTGGTTCCAAAATTAAGGCATGTGTATAAATATATAATGTCTCAAGATTAAAGATAGATCCTTTTGTATGTTTAACCTTGGTATGAGTAATGAGGGGTGGAAATAAGTAGGATGTGATGAGTTTTCGACACGTGAAGAATACCAAGAAGAGGAGTTATGGTGCCCAAAGATGTGTCAGATGAGATGAGAGATTAAGAATATAACTTCTGATAAAATGAATAATGTTTGGTAACTTAGAAGGGCCAGCCTTGAGATAACTTTAGTATGGAAACCATATGTTAGGGGTTTATGCTCTGCATAAACATAAAATTGATAAGGATAAATTAATTAAAGGAACTATTTTAAGAAAAAGCTTATCAAGTTAAAAATGATTCCTTAAAATATCCTTATCTAGATCTGTTGAGGGAACTTATACCTAGCCTCAAAGAGATACATTCGAGATATGTTCTTCTTGAACAAGTAGTCTCTCCTTATGAAAAGAAAATAGACATCTAACCGGATAATTGGTATAGGTCATAAGATAGCTAGTATTGAACCAATAAAATGAACTGGTATAGTAGAGGTATGATTAGACTTGTAGCCTCAAAAGAAGGGCAAAATGTAACTCTGGTCTGGGAAGGACATATGAGAATAACAGATTCTATGATAATCTTGTGTGGATGGATCTTCTGCGGGTCAAAGTTCTCCAATATCTCCATGACATCAAGATCTTATGTAGACACTTGATGATATGATGTATGAACAATAATTGTCTCCTTTTTATCCGAGATTTCGGAGATGAAATCCTTGTTAGGGGTTTATAATTGTAACACCCCTGACCTGGGTTATGGCCTAACCTTATATGTTTTTGTTAAGTAAGCTTCTTATAATTTGTTCTTATCTTTTGGGAAAATCAATTAAGGACTTTGTGAATTTTATTCTCAAAATTTAGCTTATATGCAAACTATGTGTGCATTAAATGATAATCTAAGTGAAAAGTACAGTTTACCCAAGATAAGGGTCATGTTGCAAATGTTAAATGTTGAATATATTCTTAGTGTTTTATATGTTATGAAAGAGAATATGATGCTAAGTGGTGGCTTGTGCAAATCCTAAACCCTAAGTGAGAACTTATGTAAAATGCTAAGTGCTTGGTGCATCAATTGTGGTACAATTTGTAATATGTACAAAATGTAGGGCTAATGTGTAATTTCCACCTCTACATTGTTTCTACTCTTACATAGTGTTACCTAGAGGAAATAGAAACAAGGAGGCAATATGTTTGAAGCATCTTGGAGTGTTAGTACTCTTAGTAATGAAGAAAATAGGAAACGGCATAAGTTGAAGTCATACATATGAGCCATATTTATTGTGGACTAAGGAAAGGAGCCCCTATTGGCCATAGAGCCATAAGGTGGTCATCCTATCGGTTTTTTGGAGCCTTGGTTTGTCCCATGATAGGAAAGGCACCTCAAGGGAGAATAAGGAATCAATTTTCTTTGCCTTGGTAATGATGGAGTGGAATATAATAATAATAATAAGTTAGTGGAAGAGATCTTACCCTAGGAGGAAACTCAAGGGCTTCCCCTTTATCTTTTCTTTATCCTTTTTTCTTGAAAAATAATAGTGGCATGCATGCAAGAGCATGTGTCGACCTTGCATGGCTAGGTGGCAAGAAGCACCTTAAGTGAGTGACACCTATGACTCTCTTTTCAATGAACCTCGAGTAAAAATACCTTAACCTTCATTTGTTAGTAAGATTTTCAGATCTAGCTAGTTCTCTTTCTCTTGTATCATGCAACACCACTTCTTGTGTCACCCATGGTGAAGAGGGTTGAGTGGTATCGGCCAAAGAAGAGAGATATCGGCCAAGGAAAGTTGAAGTAACCAATTAAGGTGATATTGCCCAAGATGATGAAGGATATCGTGCAAGAGCTTGGAGCCCAAGTCTTGGAGCTTGGAGAAGGTCCATACTCATCCTTGGAATGTGAGGAAGTGAGACTTGAATCTTGGAATTTCATAAGAGGTGGGTTATATAACTCAAACCCTTCAATATTATTATCCTTCTTCAATCATTATTCAATTTGTTGATTATTTGGAAATTAGGGTTTGTTATGATCAATTGATATAATCATGAGTTCCAATATGTAATTAGGACTCTTATTCATAATCTTGAATCAGATTAATGATTTTAGGGTTGATGATGATGACATCATCATTAGTTACCCGATATGAGTTGATTACTTTTACTCAACCCAATATGGGTTGAAGACCTTGCAACCCTACATGGGTTGAAGATTTGGTAAAGACGATATGGGACCCAATATGGAGACTTGCCCGATATGTAGGTAAGTCATAGTAGGTCTTGTTTTCGATATGAATGACCCATATCTATCACTTGTACTTAGTACAAAGGTGAAACAAAAATTTATGCCTGATATGTGTAAAACCCTAGAATGAGGATGGGTTCCCAACATGCAAGACCAATATGATGGCTAACATGCATGGCCGATATGGTACCTTTGATGGTGCATGATATGGTACCCATGATGGTGCACGATATGGTACCCTTGATGGTGCACGATATGGTACCCTTGATGGTGCACGATATGGTAACCCTAGGTGGTGCATGATATAATAACCTAAGTGGATATATGATATGGTAACCCTAGGAGGTGCATGATATAGTAATCTAAGTGTGTACACGATATGGTAACCCTAGGTGGGTTCACTATAAGGTAACCCTAGGTGGGTGCACGATATGGTAATAGGGGATATGCCTATTACCTGAAAGGAGGATGTGGTTATACCACATGATTAAATTGAATATTTGACAAGACGATATATGAATGACATTATCAATCATACTACTTGATATGGTAGGCATGTCGTCAATTACTAAGATTGACTAAGTGATGAGTATAATTAATGTGAGAGTGAGTTACAATGAGCTTAACTTATTTGATATTGATCTAAACTAAGAAATTTATATCCTAGTAAGGATGAGAGAGAATCTAATCGTTGATAGATGACTATGTATTTAGCATACCTTAACTCAACATGACAAGATGATTTGAAGATAAGGGATATGCCCTAAGTCTGATATGATGGTGTGATTTCTCCACAAAATGAAATAAATTATTTGTTATGATGATGCATGCATTCTCAAGCATAACAGACCAAGTATTATTGATCATGCTACCCTATATGGTAGACATGCTTTAATCCATTAAAAAAATATGTAAGTGATGTATGCTAAGTGAGTAACTTTAGTGATGTTAAGGTAACAGACCTCAAGAGGTGAATTAAATAAGATGTAATCTATATCCTATTAAGGATAAGAGAGAAAGACTTCAACATGGGTGGTAAATATGTGGGGAAACATGTTTTGACGCTCCTATGATGAGTGGAGTATGAATTACAGTTTGATTCTAGATATTATGATCTTGAATCCCTAATTGGTAATAAAATATAAATCCAACCCTAATGAAGGGTGATGATATGCATGTACAAGTATAATCAGTTAAATTGAGATGACCGTAACCCTAACAATGAGAGGGATGCACTTTCTTATATCATAGAGAGATGATGCAAATAATCCTAACACTAAGCATGGGTAAGATTGAAGAATGATATTATAAGAGGGATTTCATCCTAAAGAGTACACTATCTCTCAATCATGAAATGATGAATATCGAAAGATATGAGCTAAGGCATCCTTTATTGATAGACTTAGATGAGTCTTGTAAGTTGTGTGGAATACCTGTATAACAGGTAGACTAATGTCATAAAAGAATAAGTTGTTGTCTAGAAATGATGTGACGAGATGTTTTATGAACTATGTGAGTTGTGTGAAATACCTATACAGTAAGTAAAGAAGAATACATGGATCAGAGAACCTGGAGATATTAGTTATTTGTTACAGAGGTGTTAATACTATATGGGGGTCTAGGGGTACGTATACCTAGACCCAGTAATCATGATAATAATGACATCTTGAAACCCTAATTGATAGAATATAACCCTAATTCAATAGACGGATATGTTCCTTAGTAATTCTTTGTTAAAGATATATGTTGAAATTATTGATAACATGATATAATAATCATGCAAATATCTTAATGCGTTAAGTATGGTCAAGTAAGAGCTATGTGATTATGTGATACAGATCCAATGAGCTATGTGGACTATGTGAATAAGTATCAGTGAATAATCATTGGCTTAGTGGTGACAATGCTCGGAGATGAATGAAGGGTTGAATACCCAAGAGAGATGATGAAAAGAGGTTTAGATTCTAAGTGAGGTATGTGACTTAGTGAATATATAATTGTTTGATGAATTCTTTTATGCTTTTCTTTATAATAATTGTTGTTAATCTTGTTTGTAACTTGATTGATGTTAAAAAGATAAAGTAATACAATTAATTAAGCAAGATGAATGTTATCATGTAGTTGCCCATATTATAGATCCATCCAGTGTCAACAATTGCTGAATGGTAAAATGAGTTTTACTTGGAACGCATATTTTCTTGAATATGTGATAATATAAGGGTACTCAGTGGACTCCCAAACTAAAATAAGGGTTCTTAGTGGACTCCCCAAATACATAAGGTTGCTCGGTGTACTTCCTAATAAAATCAACACAAGATCGCTCAGTGGTCATCCTGATAATCATGGAAAGCTAAGTGGTCTTCTCCCAAAGAGAGTACATGCTACGATAGTAACTCTATAGTGAGGATGCCGCTATAGCCCAGCATAGCTAATTCCATTAGACACAATATGTCATGCTACACCTAAGTGTTACCTAAGTGTTCTCGAGATGACTGAGAATGAAGAGGTCTTGACAGTCAGTTCTGCCATTGACCTTGTATGGTACCGATTTCAACTTACTTGTGGTTGGTTGGAGTATGAGTGGTATATCTCATCTCCTATGGGCATAAGTATGAATGTGAACATGTAATCAGTCGCAGAGTATATTTGTTAAAGGATCAAATACGAAAACATTAGTTGATGCCTTATTACTTTTATGCATCTTGTTAGATAGATGTTATACATGGACTTCATATTCCTTTTCAAGCAAAAGATGAATTGTAGATCTATTATTAATATCCTTACTTGGTACTTGAAAATATATCTATCAAATAAATAGAATACATGCAATTCATTTTTTATCATTTTATGTGATATTAATATTGTTGGCAGAGAGTTATATCTCTTGCTGGGACAATAGTCCCACCCTATGGGATCCATAATTTTTAGGTAAGATGTGGATGAGAGACTAAGCCTCGGGCTGCAGAAGAAGGAGCGTATCATCAAGGATCATAGTTTCATTTCAAGTTGAGTACGCTATTTGTAATGTCCTATAGATAGAAGTCATATCTGTCGTCTCTATACTCTCAGGTCCTTGGGAGATAGTCTTAGTGTTTTTCACGAGAAAATTGAGATTTTGGGTTTACTATCTCGAGGATTTTATGTTGTTACTATGTGTATCAAGTAAGGCAGCTAGTACTTGTTATCCTCGAGAAGAGAAAGAACACTAAATGTATAATGTGAACCATGTGTATTTGAGGCTTTGGTTCTTTATTTATGAATTTTTTTGAAGATGGACATATGTGCAAAATGGTTTTAAATTTTAGCGATTTTTGTTAATCTATTGTTTATGGTCATTCCACTTAATTAGTAACAATTTGGTTGTCGGTTTGGTGCGGTTGTTTCACACTTTATGTGTGATTCATATAGTCTTTATGAACCCGTTATGTCTTTGTGGAGACCAAACTGTAGTGTCATAGAGCAGTTGGTTATTTATGTACTTGTGAATATCAATATGAGAACCTACCATTTGGTTTAGGTAGAGAGTCCTTATACGTCGAAGGAGGTATGTTATTTTCCCTAAAGTCTCAAGTTTTGGTTGGTGGTTTCCTGCAGGAATCTAGTGGTTGTGTATATAAGAGAGACAGTTGGTAAATAGTATTTCATCAATACAGATAAAAAGAGGATGAGGTACCATGTTTTCCTTTATGCATATAGTGTCTAGAATTTGTAAATCTATCAACTAGTGCCAATTTAGTGCACCTATGAACCATACACCAAAAAGGGAAGTTAGAGCTAGTGCATATGTGATATTTATAGAGTTGAGTGATCTCAGAGACACCGAGCATGTCACTACCCTTAGGGTATGGGTTAGGAGAACCTCAATGGTGTTGGATTAAGTTTAATATATATTTGAAAAGCTACTCATATAAGTTTGTTTAGAAAAAACATGATATAATATATGTTACAGTGTGATCTTATCTGAAGATGTGATATGTGGATGTGGCATGATGAAAATCTAGAGATGGTTTAATAATTTTCTAGGTATATATGGTTAACTATATAAATGAATAATAATGACAATATAACGTTTGTAAATGTAGGAAAAAAGTCACCAATGAAATTTGTAAGAAAATATGAAACTTATATGAAATCATATTAATAATATATGATAGATGAGGTGTAAATATAGTTCTTTGTGAGTATGATAAAATATGTGAGTTGTGGTTTAATATTTTTTATTAATAAATATATTGAATATTGTTATCGAATCAACATTACAAGATACCTTGATTTGGTAGATGAACAAAATGAGTTGATTAACTCCCTCATAAAGAGTATATGTTAATGTTGAATTCTTAATTCTTGGTTAAAATGAGTATGAGATTCCTAAATTGAAATTTGTAACGATCATGCCTCGTGGTAACCCCCAATTAAGGGAGACCAAGAGGTCAGATTCATTATCCCAATTTCCGGATCAAAGGTTCGACAAATAATCAATAATAATTATGAAATTCTACAACACAATACTGAAAAGTTGTACTAAAATAAAATTTTACATACCTTTTTCAAAAACTTGGATATCTAACTTATTCCACATTTGGACTCTATTCTAACTAATCCTCGTTGTACTTTATTTCTTAATTTCATAATACACCACTTTATAGTTTGTCCTTTCAATTTGTTCCTAAAATGCTGACAAACAAAATATCGGTCAGTATAAATGAATATGTCGGTATGTGGGGGAAACAAAATTTTTGCAACTTGGGTAACAATGTAATCAAGCAATTATCATTTAACAACCAAGATTACATCTTAAGCAATACTACTCAATCCTTACCTATTCCCTATCTCGGTGTCGTCCCTACAGCGGACCTGGATACTACCTCTCTCATATGGTAGATCCTTACCCCCATGGCCCTACCTCATAGGTAGATAATACTTAGGGTTGCGGAGTCACATGGCCCTACCCAAAGATAGCCCAATCCCTGACTCATGGTGACTTGATCGACCTACCCCATTGGTAGCCATGTAGTAAGTCACCCAATGACCTGATGGACCTACCCCATAGGTAGCCATGTACTAGGTCAATCTATCAAGCTACAGAGGGGACTAAGATTTGTGCTAGTAGGCATGTATCTTAGGTGATAGTCATATCCACATTATAGTTTGCATGAATTAAATTCATACAACAGTTTAATTCAAGTCACCAATGAAAACTTTGGAAATCTTTGGAAAACTAATTCGAGATATTCATAAGCGTAACCACACACCTGTCAGGTTGACTTGAGTGCATAAATAATCCAACTAAGCAAGAAATCCAGTACACAAGAAAGCACACAAGATGATCCTGAAACATGCATCCAATTTTCCTATCCTTTATCAAGCCATCAAGGTCCATTAAACCTAGCTCGCCTCCTAGGGTTTCTAGTCCACTTGTAGGGTTTCCATTACAATTAGGGTTTCACTTCATTTTTATTATTTTAAACCCTAATTTTATACAATTACTCACAAACCCTAATTATCTCACCACTCCTCATGAAAGATAATAAGGTTACCCTTTTAACAACATATAACCCTAATTTCAAATTAAAGGCACAATTAAATGTCCACTAAGTCTATTATGCCTCTTTCACATCAAAACTACCATTTTTATTCTTTTAAGGCATTACACGATCATTAGGCCTAATTATCTTCTTTGGTTCCTTTCAAACTAACAACTTATCTTTCATGAACTCTATTTAACACTAATTCCACATCCATTAGAAAACCCTAACTACCACATTAAGGGTATTTATCCACAACTAGGAACTTTTATACTCGAAATAGCTTAGAACCATCATATCTTAGCTTTATTCATGAATTTGAACAATTAAAGCCATTAAGAGTCATAATTACTAACATTAGGGTTTCAAGGCCCATTAAAGCTCATTTATGCACATGGAACCCTAAATTAATCCAATTACATGTAAAGTTCATCCTTTTCTATCTTAATGTATCTTTTTATAATTAACAGGTTAATATCAACTTTTTTTAGAAGCAATGGAGATTGGTTTTATTCATCCCATTCCCCAATATGGGCTAAAAAAGATGGCATAGAAATATTGATATCCAGATAGAGCCAAGTTGGCTTTACAGTGGTGAAGTGATGGGGAATGGAGGAATACAGGGTATGTTTTGCTATGTGGTCTGCGACTATGTTCATATCGCGAGGGACATCAGAGGTTTCTGGGGATGGAGAAGTAGCTAAGATGGTGGCTTCTGACCATCTTAGAGGTTCCAGTTTATTTACTACATGCTCAGGCTGGAGAAGAGAGCTAATTGTTGAAGTAGAGTTCGAATAAATTGTGCAGGACGTCCAGCCCTGCGTCCTACAGAGCTTCAGCGCTTTAAGGATTCCAATCATCTCCGCTCCTGTAGTAGAAGAGGCATAACCTGGCTCACCGATGCTGAGAAGACAATGGCCATACCTATTAATGACATGTATCCCAATCTCAGTCTTTAGATTGTGTGCTTGGAAGGCAGCATCCACAAAAATGATGTACTCGGAATCCCCTGGGTGCTTGATAGTGAGGTTGCCATCGCTGCAGTAATGTCCAGCAGA